>OZ025303.1:101967664-102649331 GCA_964019185.1 Maratus speculifer
CAGGAAGGGAATTCTTTTCTCTCATGTAAAGGAAAAAATGTGAAAGCTAACATTTTATCAATGTATGGCGCTTTATTACGTGTCAGACTTATGAATTTCTATAATTTGAAAATCCGATCATATAATTTTCGGATTTTTCCCATTACATTTGCTACAGAACTTCTCTTCGTATCGAATTTCAAAGTATTGTGCCAATCACTGAAAGTACCCTGTAAATGTCTCTCTAAAAAGTAAAGGATAGTTAGTTTGACCTAGAATTTTGAAATTTGATGCGAATCTTGGAGCAGATGCACAGCAAAAATTCCGAAATCCATTGATGTATAATTGTATGCCGATTTATTACGTGGTTTTTCACAATCAGAAATTCATATGCGACATCGTAAGGTTTTACTTTTTCTCTTTTCAATTCCTCGGACCTAAAAGTGTCATTGTGCAATCGTTTACATTTCACTTCTATAATCGGATAAAATTTACCAAATAACTTATTTCCCTTTCCATGCTGAACTGTCCCACCAGTGGCCGAGAGGTTCTTGTGGTGGCAAATTATGAAATAAAAGGCCACCTTTTAAGTGTTAGGCCGAGATCGCAGTACTATATTGTGATGAACACCAGGTCGATATTTACATTTTTTTTCTGGAGTCAAACAATGAAGAAAATTTCATCAAGGAAAAATCAGTTCTCAGAGATATTCTTGACTATTTCTTTATTTTCAAAACACAAGAAACTGAACACCTATAGACTTCGAGAATGCAGCACGCTAATATAAAATGCCTTCGAACATTATATAGAAAAAATTAGTCATCGTTGACAACAGAGAGCGTGCATCTTTTCTTCACCATGACAAAACGTAAAATTGACAAAAATTTCACATTTCACAAACGCCAAAAAAAGTCTTTTGGCATAGAATAGATTCCCAATCCGAGCAAAATAATGTACAGGTAAAAAGGACCTTTACATGATAAGCAAAGGGGAAATTTTAAAAAATGAGTGTTGTCAAGAATATAGCATTTATCGCCCGTGGCGAGAACGTGCAACACCTGGCAACCCTAAACGAAATTACACAACCGGTAACAAATTAAGTTCTTTATACAAGACAAAATGAAATGATTGGGAAATAAAAATAGCAGTTATTTAAAACAGTCGTTTGATATTTAATCAACTGAAGAACAAGAAAGAAAAATCTAGAAATGGAATGATATTTTAAAACTAATTTATTATTTGTTTTTTATTTATTATTATTATTATTTTATATGCAATTGGAGACGAACACACAATAACCATAACTATTAAAGATGCTTTTCTTTTAAAATTAAATTTTAAAAGAGGGGGGGGGACTAACATTTGAAAAATTAATAGAAATATATATAATAGAATATGTGTTACATCACAGTTCTGACCTCTCAACTGGTAGACGGCAAGTGCTGGGCTCGAACCAAGTCGCAGCCGTCGGCCTAACCGTTCGGGGTTTTCGTGGTTGTCTTCGAAACTTGCATAATTACGGTTAGGTTCCATCAGAAAGACCCAGGGCACTCCTCCTCCTGGGCCAATATCTCTAAAGTAGATAATTGGCCGACACAAAATAAACCAAATCAAACCATGCTGAACTAGTTTAAAGAATTTTAATTTTAAAACAAAATTACTTTTAAAGGCATCTCTAAAATTTATTTAATTCCCCGTATTATAAAATTTTCGGAATAAAACAACACTAAAAATCTCATCATGAAAAGAAAAAGAAAATAAACTTTATGCTAAATAAAATTTTTCATTTAAACTAATTAGAAAAACATTTTAAACTCATTTTTATGGAAAATTAAGGATTAAAATTATCAAGCCTAAAATTAATTTGCATCATAATCATAGTATGATTGTTATCAATGTTTGGATTCACATATAATATACACAAATAAATTTGACTGCATGGGCAGACACAAAGATATTGTACGGTCATGGTTTTAATCTAGTAAAGATTTGGATTAACAAATAATACGCATAAAAAAATCTGCCTGCAAGGGTATATACACAATGATATTGAATGATTTTGGTTTTAATCTAATAAAGTTTTGGATTAACAAATAATACATACAAATGATTGTGCCTGTATGGGCATATACAATGATACTGAACAGTTTTGATTTTAATCTTGTAAAGATTTTTTTTAGCCATATTACTTCAATTTTCGTTAAAATTTCCTACAAATGTTTTATGGAATGTACGTATCACACAGATGTGGATCGGTAAAAAAATGATTAAAACAGAAAAATAATTTACACCAACTGCACCTGGCAAAATTATTTAAAGTACAAACTGAAAAGTTACAAGTGTTCGTAGTTTCAGTTCCAAACGCAAAATCATTAGGATTTTCGAAATACCCTTGGTGTACTATAGTATACCCACTGGCATACCAAGAATATTTCCACATATTGAAGTATCGAGGGGAGGACAGCTGATTATGAATAATTGCTTGTATCTTGAGGATATTGTTTCTTTGGTACATTTGATATTGGACATTTTCAATTAGTATTTTGCCCGAAATCTTTCGAGTGAAATTTTTCCGTTGTCTAAAGCCATATCCATCAAGAGGTTGAACAACAGATGTAGTTTTAGGAGGAATATTTAAAAGTCGAAAATTTTTATCTGGCGGCGTAATAGTATCAATAAAAGAATGATTTTTAAATGCAGACCAACTGTCAACAAGAAGCAACGAAGTATTCGGGGTAATCTTGAACTATACCTCGGATAGCCATATTTTAAATTCTTTTTTACTCATTTTGCCTGATTTAGTTGGAATAACAAAAATATTTTCTGCCTTAAATAATTTATTTTGTGTGATAGGCCCGAACTTTCCAGTTATTTCTGGAAAATAATGGTGATAGAAGTTTTCCACTTTTACTTATCGTTGGCATAATCGTATACGAATGTGTTACTGAACTCTTGGATTGAGTGACACTTTCAATCTGTTTTGTTCCAATGTAATCCAAAGTTCTTTGAGAATGTATCTCCTTGTTAAAACTGGATTGATCAGCATTGAACACCTGATCATCAAAAAGTTGACAGTCTCTTATAAAAATGTCTACGTCATTTAAAAAAGCACGGGCACATTGTTCAACTGTGACATTCTCTTCTGTTTGGTAATGCGAAATAGTTTTTGTTATTTTTCTGCTGACAATGTTAAAATCCTTTTTGAAATTTGCTAACCACCTTTTAAAAGCATGAAACCATATATTAAATTCAGTAGCTTTAATGCGAGCCCGGCGCTGCAGGTCGCAGTCGTGTACATTTATTTTACGTCTTCTTGCTTCTTGAAACTGTTCAAATACATATTTTTTTTTATTTCCTTTCAATTTTTCTTACTAGCTGTTACGTTTCGAATTTGCTTTTCCCATTTGTATAGTTCTCGTAACTTTTTACATATTTAAACTTCGTTTGGACACTTTTGTAGTTATGATTTGATTTTCCCGCATTCTCATTACGCTAGAAATTTACGGCCTGTCTTTTATAATCTAACGATACTGGTTTTATATTTGTGCTCTTTAATTCATCACAAGATAATACGTCAGAGAGTTCACTTTCATCGGAAATTTTCAATACTTCGTTCGATGAGAGATATGCATTAACAATAGATTCGTGATTTACATTAACATGTCTTTCACATTCATATTGTTTTAAAATTTCGAGTATGCGATTTTTCAATTGAATTTCTTCTTTTGTAACATCTGTTAGCCTTAAATTTCTTTCCATATATTCTTTGAATAGCATCCAAACAACATTATATGTGTTCATTCTCAAAACAAACTCAAAAAAAAAAAAAAAAAAAAAAAAAAAATCTATCTTAAACAAAAACAGAAAACGATTCAATAAATTCCATATACTAAAACAAAATCTTTAAAGTTAACTGAAAGTGAAAGTAAATTTTTGTAACTTTCAAAATATAAAAGAAATAAATTAAATAATTGAAAAGAAATGTCAAGTTCCCCATAACTTAAAATATATATTTGCAAAACATAATACAAAGAAATATTTTTTCAATTATAAAATTAAACAGATGTAGCAACTAGCAACATGTATAATACAAAATAATAATAAATTCTTCTATGGTTTAAATTCATTAATTATTGCACAAGCTACAAGTCAATTAAAATCAATTTTCAGATTCGTTAAAATCGTCTGCTTTTGGCGAGGAAATGCACTGCTCGCCAAATCCCGCGTCGCTTTCAGCTTTTCACGCCAATTATTCCAAAGTATTTTATTTTTTTACGTATCTAATATTGTAATTCCGCCGCTATTTTTCACTGATCCTTTATTACCTATATGAGTAGTTTAATTCGTATTTTTTTTTCCCAAAAATTCTCAGTGTGCCCAGAATGGAGACCTTCCTTGTAAGTGTATAGCTATGGCTATTTGGTGTTCCCTGAATTTGAAAAAAGTCCGCCGGAAGGGAGCGCTGCAATAGCGGTTTTTGTGCCATTTTCAATATTGCACCACCTAAAATTGTATGAAGTTAGGCATAAAAATGAAAGAATTTTTTTGTGTAACTGTTGGCTATGGATAGTAGGTTCGCCCTGAATTTGAAAAAAAATCCGCTGGAAAGGGCATTGTAATCAGGGTGTCTGTACCATTTTCAATATTTTACATCAAAAAGTGTATGAAGTTCATAGAACTGAACTAAAATTTTTGTACATGATAATTTTTGGGTATGGCAAGTTGGTCCTCGCTGAATTAAAAAAAAAAAAAAAAATCTGCCTATTATTTTATTGTTTATCGGCTCTTGCAGAGACGGAAACTCGTTTTTACTCCGATTAATTGACCGAAGCAAAAAATTAAGACGAAAATCAAAATTGGTACAGTATTGAATTAAATCTATTAAAGTATTAACATGTGTAACTATTTTTTTAATATTAAAATGTACATATGCTTTATCGGATGCAAATGACGTCATTATATATATATATAAATAAACATATGTGTGTGACATTTTGCGATAGGAGCCAGTAAAATCTTTGCAAATTTCTCCATATTACGTCACAGGAGTCGTCGTGAGATAAAAATTAAGTAAAATAATAAACGTAGAATCTTCATTAAATTACACAGTTTCTGCCCCAAAATAGTTTATTAAAGTCTTTTCAAACAGAGTGGGAAATGCTTTCTCCGTAGTGACATTCCATCAAAAAACATAACTTCCGCAAGTCGTCTTAAACCAAATCATCGAAAGAAAAAAGAAAGAATGTACTCCATTATCTCTGGGCATCCTTACTTAAATCAATAATAAAAAGCATCTAGAACATTCTATAATCTTTAACCATGATTTTCTTATGTAAGCAGAATTTTACGTCCAGCATCGAGATTAACCTAGCATTCTCGAATTTTTTTCAGACGGTAATTTTTATTATAAAGGATTATTATTTAGCTAATTTATAATCGAAATCAAAATTCGAATATTCTACAGACGATAATTTAGACAAAAAAGAAAAGAAATAAATTTTGATACGCAATAAATATCAAACGCTAAGAAAAAAATAAAAAATAATAAAAATATTGATATTTTTGAAAGGTATGGTTTTGGAATAAACTTAATAACACTTTCTTAAAAAAGGATAAAAACAGGAATTTTAAAATTTTGATAAAAAAGGGGAAAAAATAAGTCTTATTGGGAATTTTAAGAGATAAAGTTTAATTAAGAATATTTTTAATTTAGAGCCATTTTTTAAACTTACGCATATTGGAATAAATGTTTTTAAGGCGAATTAAAAATTTATATCGTTTCTATAAAGATTAATAGATTAGATCTTAGATCTAACAGGATTTTAATTTAATAAGTTGAACTAAGTATGGAATATTGTTAAAAGGAAATTAATATAGTATAAGGTTAATTTTGGCGAAAAACATTTAAATTTGTAAGTGAAAATAACGTAATTGAAACCATACACTGATTAAACACAATGTTTTAAAAGTAAGCCCGTCTTTATGGAAAAGCAGTACTATGCAGTGTGCGTAATCATATCATCAGATTGGAAGTCTTTGATCAAAATACAGTATTTTATATTACAGAACTTGCTGATCCTTACCAAGTTAAATTTTCTTTGCCGAGTTAGATAAGCAAAGATGATCAAATCAGCATTAATTCCAGGCTTAAAATAAAATTAGATTCCCCAAATTTTTGTCCAAAAGATTCTCAACTGTAATAAAATTGTATTGCGATTCTTTAAGACATTTTACTGTAATTTTATCAAAATAACGAAATTTGCTAAATGTAATATTTTATAATTTTCAATAAAAACATACTAGAGCAGACGATTTTTTTTAGTTCTTTTTTGTTATCTGCCTTTTTACCAGAAGGAAAATGCAAGACAATTTTTTTTAATTTTTGTTTCTTTTTGGAATAATTATTTTTTATGTAGTTTATTTTTACTTCATTTGTAGCACCATTTTTATTTACCAAATATGTTTTCAGAAAAGAAAAAATAAATATTAGGTGCATTTTTCCGATAGAAAATTGATCCGAAATGGAAAAAGAAATATTTAAATGATTGAATGAGATTTTATAATTCGCCAATATTTATGGTTTAAAATGCAATTGTATATTTAGTTTGTCATCATATATAAAAATGAAGTTACACATGTTACATGAAAAATGCAGCATCTTCTTTTATACGTTGAAGTGATGTCAGACAATGTTTGTATAGTTTACTTTATAAGACGAATTTTAAGTTTGTCATAGAGTTAGCTTTAGAGCAAACTTTCTTTGAAAAAATGCATGTGCTGACGTTTCTTTACTTTTACATTTTACTATGCGCATAAGATTTTTTATATGTGCAACATATCTATCTATATTATAATGAACAAATAGGTCCGTGCGTAGCATATACGTCATTTTGAGAATGGCAACATTTCACGATGAAATGACTTTCTGAAATTTTTGTTACCGCAATTTTTTAATCTTCTAATCATCGCACATTTAAAATTTTTATTCTGTGGTAGGAAAATAAATCTACTTTCAAATGCAGTTTCTTGAAAACTGTATCTCATTTGACTCACTTATTACGACTTTATAGTTTTCAAGCATCATTTCATTTTAATTTCTATCACGTATCTCCATTAAGATATACTAATACACAATTTACATATAAAAATATAAATATTTTACCGGATAATTTTCCACTATGAAATTAAAACTGCAAGAATAAGTAAGTAAACAAAAGGTGAAAAACACAGATAAAATGATTAAAAAATATATACAATTGTAACATGTAATGAAACGATTTAAATTTTTACACTGCCAAATAAAGAAAAGGGTATTTTGAATTTGTTTGAAAATTCTATTTCAGTTTACTGATTGTCTGTGATTTAAAAAACAAGTTGAAAATTGCACGTGAAGCGTAGCAAATGAGGCGCGTTCGTACGATAACGAAGTTTTAAAAATATCACTCTCATATATCAATCTCATAAAATCGTAAATAGTTAATTACAATTAAAATGTGCACCAAACAATGTTCTCCTTATACCACTATGTAATGGAATGCTTTTGTCTGGCCTTGGAAATCAATAACAAATGTTTTTTGCACCAATGATTATACAAAATGTATATTATAATATGTAATTTATAGATGCATATCAATTTTATTATGTTCTAATGAGTGTAACACCATTAAAATGCATTTGAAACATTTTTTCCATTGACCGTAATGTAGCGGAATAATTTTGATTGTCCCTGTAATTGAACTATGCATCCGATTTTGATAAAATTTGAAATAACTCAACAAAATTATGTAGTAATTATATTTTTAAATTTCATACGATTAAAATGCATTTGAAACTTTTTACCCATTGACCGTAATGTAACGGAATCCTTTTGATTGTCCCTGTAATTCATCTATGCATCCGATTTTCATAAAATTTGAAATTACTCGAAAAAATTATACAACAGTTATTTATTTTAAATTTCAAACGATTCGGTTGGGTAGTTTTTGCATTGTTATATGCGGACAGACAGATGGACGGATGGACAGACGGACGGACTGAACGACAACTATAGGTGCTACGTATTTACATAATTACGAACGCACCTAACAATCGGGTGTAAAATATTTTTAAATTTATTCCTACCGCGTGAAACTCGATTACGAAAGAATAATTTATTTGTTCTTAAAACAATGCAAAGAGACTTGTTTCCGGCTAATATACTATAGCAAAATTAAAACTTCCTCGATAAATAATTAAACAAAATAATATAAATGAATACAAGTTTAATAGACATAAATACGGAAATACGAGGTCGAAGCACTGAAGTGATCAGAAACGAAAATTTTGCCGAAAATAACAAAATCTTCGGCTGATAACTTCTGACATGCGTCTAATGCGGAAATATGACTTTTGACAAATTAAAAGATTTATTTGGTTTCATAATTAATATTTTCCGTTTAACTTTTTAAGCGGCCTAACCGTGTTTTTCGGTCGTCTAACATTTTAATTCAAAGGCTGATTTAACACAAGATTGACTTTAATGTTAATATTTTGAATTCAATAAGATAAAATTATATGTAAAGTTGTCAAATACAAATCTTCATACCAATACTTTTCACAGTTATTAGTTTATTAATTAAACATGAATGAAAAAATTCTGCAGCACGCTTAAAGGATTAAAAATGCATTTCTAGTTTTAGTTGGCAAACGAAAAAGCATATTACATGTAGAAAATTTATTAGACTATTGAATTTTAAATATGGTTTTTACCTTTATTATGTTACCCGGGACTCCCGGTTTGGATCTTAGCATAATTATTATTGCATTTTTAGGTGCGTTCGTAATTATGTAATACGTAGCACCTATAGTGGTCGTTCAGTCCGTCCGTCTGTCCGTCCGTCCGTCTGTCCGCATATAACAACGCAAAAACTACCCAACCGAATCGTTTGAAATTTAAAATACATAATTATTACATAATTTTGTCGAGTCATTTCAAATTTTATGAAAATCGGATGCATAGATCAATTACAGGGGCAATCAAAAGTATTCCGTTACATTACGGTCAATGGGGAAAAAAGTTTCAAATGCATTTTAATCGTTTGAAATTTAAAATACGCAATTATTACATAATTCTGTCGAGTTATTTCAAATTTTTTGATAATCGAGTGCATAGATCAATTACAGGGGCAATCAAAAGTATTCAATTACATTATGGTCAATGGGGAAAAAGTTTCAAATATATTCTATACGTTTGAAATTTAAAATAAATAATTATTACATAATTTTGTCTAGTTATTTCAAATTTTATGAAAATCGGATGCATAGATCAATTGCAGGGACAATCAAAAATATTCCGTTACATTACGGTCAATGGGAAAAAATGTTTCAAATACATTTTAATCGTGTTACACTCATGCTAACTTAATAAAATTTATATGCAACTATACAGTACATATTATAATATACATCTTACATAATTTGTGGTGCAAAGAACGTTTGTTATTGAAAGTTTGTTATTCCATTACATAATGGTATAGGGAGAACATTGTTTGATGAGCGTTTTAATTGTAATTCACTATTTACAATTTTATGAGATTGATATATGAAAGTAATATTTTTAAAACTTCGTTATCGTACGAACGCACCTCGTTTGCTACGCTTCACGTGCAATTTCCAACTTGTTTAATTTTTGGCGTGAATTTGGAATCCTAAATAAAAAATCCTTTAATTTCGAAACACTGTTAGTAGCATATATGCTAATATGGACATTAGAGTGTTAATTGAAACTATGTGGATTAATTTAATGGCATATATGTTGAAAGGCAGCATGCTAAGTAGGGCATTAGTAATATGCGCAATATACGCTTTTTAGTTGCGTTCGTAATTATGTAAATTACGTAGCACCTATTGTTGTCGCTCAGTCCGTCTGTCTGTCTATCTGTCCGCATATAACAACGCAAAAACTACCCAACCGAATCTTTTGAAATTTAAAATACATAATTATTACATAATTTTGTCGAGTCATTTCAAAATTTATGAAAATCGGATGGATAGATCAATTACAGGGACAATCAAAAGTATTCCGTTTCATTACGGTCATTTGGGAAAAAAGTTTCAAATGTATTTTAATCGTTTGAAATTTAAAACGTATAATTATTACATAATTTTGTGGAGTCATTTCAAATGTTATGAAAATCGGATGCATAGATCAATTACAGGGACAATCAAAAATATTCGTTTACATTAAGATCAATGGAAAAAAAGTTTCAAATGCATTTTAATGGTGTTACACTCACTTGAACATAATAGAATTGACATGAATCTATGAAGTATGTACTAAAATATACATTCTGTACAATCTGTGATGCAAAGAATATTTATTATTAAATTACAGGGCCACACAAATGTATTCCACTAAATAATGTTATACGTGGAAACATTGTTTGGGGCGTGCTTTAATTATATTAAACTACTTCACATTTTATTAATAAGATATACGTTAATGAAGTATAATAAAATTTACGCCCTGCATATTTACAGGAACACAAAGATTTGGACCACTATACTGTATCCAAAGCACGCTCTACTATATCAGCAAGATCTGAATATTTTAAAACTTCGTTATCGTACGAACCAAGGCCATCTTGATAATAACAGGCCGGGACAGCGTTTTCGCCGCTAGGGGAAAGGAGGGAAGGTTGAAATATATTAGTACCATGCTACATTAAGGGGTTTATATCTAAAGTAACACCGATATTTTTTTATTGTCATTTATTTTCTAAATAAAAATAACATATTCAGAATCTGTAATTGCAAGTAACTGTCTTTACAGGTAAGCAAATAATTCATATTATTTATATTATTTTAACTAATATCGTGAATTGTTTTTGAGTGAATTACAAAATATTTAATTAATATTCAAAATTATGAAATTATGAAATCATCTTTATATAAAAAATATAATGGTGAAATTAATGATTAAATAACATTTAATTTAGAAACAAATTTTTATTAGCAATAATAATAATATATAAATGTCAGAAATTACAGCAGTAACATACAATTTTCTTATTTATTTAAAGATTTGTGAAAACTTTTGCTTGTTTATAAAAAAATAATTTTTGTTATTTGTTTTTGTAAATTTGTTTAATTAATTTGTTTAATTTGTTAAATTAGTTAAAACAATATAAATAATATGAATTATTTGCTTACCTGTAAAGACAGTTACTTGCAATTACAGATCCTGAATATGGTTGATAAGATTCATGTGATATTTCAAATTGTATCCTTGATATTAATTAAATATTCCATAGCCGGATGTAATTGTACCACTAAATCAATTTTTAAATCTTCTAAACAATTTTGTGTATTAATTTGTATCTTTCGGGGAAAAAAGCATGTTTTAATATAAAAAATATCAAAGCACGTGCTAACAACACACAACATAAGCCTGCCCAGGTGGAAATCAAAATGGGGAAATGGGGTGAAGATTTCAAGTGATTTTCTACTTCCCTCCTTTGATCACGTGACTTTCCCCAGAACAGCTGCTGTCCAAGCCCGGTATATCAAGAAAGCTCTGTACGAACGCACCTCATTTGCTACGATTCACGTGCAATTTCCAACTTGTTTTTTACGGGGGGAGGGAATTCATATAACTCTCAGGGGGTCTTACTTTTTACCTGGTGGTGCAATTTAGCAATATGTAACATATGTATTTTTTTCTTCAGTCCTTTTGAAACATAAATGCATAAAATTTTTAATAAAGACAACTTAATATCTCTTCTATATAAAACAAGGTGGAACCAGTGGAATTTCGACGAATGCAAATGCTTCAGAAGGAACTGTTTCATTGCTTTATAATCAGGGTTGGCAAGTTTTTGACAGGGTGCGGTTTTATCCGGTTAAAACCGTGGTTTAAACCGTCATGTCTAAAACCTCTTGTCAAAAACCTCGTCAGAAACCTCAAATACTACACTGATCTGTAAAATTTCACATTTAACATCTGTCACACAATACAACATTAGATGTAACATTAGAAATTCACTTTTACTGCATTGTATATTATCATTTCCAGAAAAAAAAAAGAAAAAAAATCTCTCATAAATCTGAAAATTTAGCCTGCCTCCAAACTTGTTCAACTAGCAATGCATCTGCTATCAAGCCCTGCTAGCACAACACCAATTGAGAGAGTATTTTGTAACTTTAGTTTCATACACTCAGAAACCATTTGGATGTAAATAAATGTGCTAAATTGATTATGTGCTATAGGATACTGTGGGGTAAAATTGATCCAGATTATTAACTGTACAAAATCATTTTCTTCTGTTTGAACATTCTAAAGAAACAATGTTTTATTGCAATTAAAGTAATTTTTTTTTAATTATTAAATTACAATATAATTAATTTTAAATAAAAAATTATTTAAATCATTAAAACTTATTCAATGTTTCTGTCTTTTTTTTAAAATGTTTAAAGTGCATTACACATTTTTGATGATTTAAGCCAGTTTTTGACGGTTTAAACCAGTTTTTGACACTTGTCATGTCAAAAACCAGTTTCTGACGTCAGAAACCCAACCCTGTTTATAATAAACCTACAAAATTAGCTACAGTAAAAAGTGCATCTTACAATGGTCAGTCTAACTCTCAAACAAATATTACTTAAAGCTAAAATTAAGAAGAAAAAATGCTATTTCTATGAAACTCAGTTGTCCAAATTATTAAAATTAAACTTTAATCGCATAGGTAAAAATATAATAATAAAGCAAAATATTTTAAAGATTAGTCATTAAGATGAAGTTATCAATCGACGCTCTTATTTTTGGTATAAATGCGTATAAAAAAAAAAAAAAAAAAAAAAAAAAATCAAATTGACACGTTAGAATTTCACGTGAAATCAAAACCCGTCATAATTTTCATTTTCTCAAAATTTACAGCGCACATTTCAATTTTTATCAATTTTGAAAAAAAATGGTGTATTTCTGTTGCCACAATTGCAAAATTCGTACTAAAAACTATAAAAAAATTAGTATGTCAAAAATAAATTGAGATATAGCTTTCAAACAAATTGCATTTAAAAGTAAATATTTTTCTCTATACGATAGTGTAAAAATTTGAGATATGTGATGTTTAGAAGTATAAAATTTGTTGTAGCGAAAATTGAAAAACCCAAATTACAGGAGAAAGTGTTGCCATTCGCAAAATGACGTATGCGTTACGCACAGATACGTTTGGCCTTTATAATATAGATATTTTACTCTATACGATGGTGTAAAAATTTGAGATGTGTGATGTTTAGAAGTATAAAATTTGCAGTAGCGGAAATTGAAAAACCTAAATTACAGGAGAAAGTGTTGCCATTCGTAAAATGACATATGCGTTACGCACAGATACGTTTGGCCTTTATAATATAGATATTTTTCTCTATACGATGGTGTAAAAATTTGAGATGTGTGATGTTTAGAAGTATAAAATTTGCAGTAGCGGAAATTGAAAAACCTAAATTACAGGAGAAAGTGTTGCCATTCGTAAAATGACATATGCGTTACGCACAGATACGTTTGGCCTTTATAATATAGATATTTTTCTCTATACGATGGTGTAAAAATTTGAGATGTGTGATGTTTAGAAGTATAAAATTTGCAGTAGCGGAAATTGAAAAACCTAAATTACAGGAGAAAGTGTTGCCATTCGTAAAATGACATATGCGTTACGCACAGATACGTTTGGCCTTTATAATATAGATATTTTTCTCTATACGATGGTGTAAAAATTTGAGATGTGTGATGTTTAGAAGTATAAAATTTGCAGTAGCGGAAATTGAAAAACCTAAATTACAGGAGAAAGTGTTGCCATTCGTAAAATGACATATGCGTTACGCACAGATACGTTTGGCCTTTATAATATAGATATTTTTCTCTATACGATGGTGTAAAAATTTGAGATGTGTGATGTTTAGAAGTATAAAATTTGCAGTAGCGGAAATTGAAAAACCTAAATTACAGGGGAAAGTGTTGCCATTCGTAAAATGACATATGCGTTACGCACAGATACGTTTGGCCTTTATAATATAGATATTTTTCTCTATACGATGGTGTAAAAATTTGAGATGTGTGATGTTTAGAAGTATAAAATTTGCAGTAGCGGAAATTGAAAAACCTAAATTACAGGAGAAAGTGTTGCCATTCGCAAAATGACGTACGCGTTACGCACAGATACGTTTGGCCTTTATAATATAGATATTTTTCTCTACGATGGTGTAAAAATTTGAGATGTGTGATGTTTAGAAGTATAAAATTTGTAGTAGCGAAAATTGAAAAACCTAAATTAGAGGGGAAAGTGTTGCCATTCGCAAAATGACGCATGCGTTACGCACAGATACGTTTGGCTTTTACAATATAGATATTTTTCTCTATACGATGGTGTAAAAATTTGAGATGTGTGATGTTTAGAAGTATAAAATTTGTAGTAGCGAAAATTGAAAAACCTAAATTACAGGGGAAAGTGTTGCCATTCGCAAAATGACGTATGCGTTACGCACAGATACGTTTGGCTTTTACAATATAGATATTTTTCTCTATACGATGGTGTAAAAATTTGAGATGTGTGATGTTTAGAAGTATAAAATTTGTAGTAGCGAAAATTGAAAAACCTAAATTACAGGGGAAAGTGTTGCCATTCGCAAAATGACGTATGCGTTACGCACAGATACGTTTGGCTTTTACAATATAGATATATTTTTTAACAATCTGTATTGAAATTTTATTTTTTTACGTTTAATTTTGAAAAAAATTATAATAATTCTTTGACTGCGCGCAAAATTTCTCAAAAATTAATAAAGTAATTTGCATCAAACTTAATAAATATCTTCATTTTAAATTAAAGAAGAGCTTATACTTCAGATTTAGCTAGATATTTCTTTTCGTAATTCAAGTAACAACATTAATTTAGATTTTTATAATTAAAAAAATATTTAAAATGTTTCTACAATAAGTTTACCTTATTGCTTTTCTAATTTACACTATAATCTTTATAAATAAAGTAATTAAACAAAAACATAATTTGCAGAACAAATTAAAAAAACAAAATTTATTTCCTGCACTATTTAAGCCCAAGAAGGGACAGATATTACGATATTTAATTTAGTTATTTCTATATTTAGTATTAAATTTTTGTATCAAATAATTTAAATTATGGGAACATTAAAAAAATAAAAATGAAATTCAAGCAATATGATACTTAAACCTCCTAAATCTTAGATTCCGTTCAAACGAAATCGAAATAAATCTGAGACTTTTTCTGAACATTTGCTTTTTAGATGTGTTATTCTTTTTATTTTTACCTACTGTAAACATTATACAAAATCTGCAAAAAAAAAAAAAAAAAAAAAAAAAAAAAAAAAATATTTGCAAGTTAAGTTTGGAAAAAAGTCTCAGATTTATTTCGATTTCGTTTGAACGGAATCTAAGATTTAGGGGTTTTATGTATCATATTGTTTGAATTTCATTTTTACTTTTTTAATGTTCACACAATTTAAATTATTTGATACAAAAATTTAATACTAAATGTAGAAATAACTAAATTAAATATCTTAATATCTGCCCCTTCTTGGGCTTGCTTAAATAGTGCAGGAAATAAATTTTGTTTTTTCTTAATTTGTTCTGCAAATTATGTTTTTGTTTAGTATCTCAAGTTTTTTAATAACTACTGCATTGAGATGAACTCATTTCAAAATTTACTGTGGGTACCATCATAAGGTGTATCCTTTATGCGCTATCGTATCACAATTACTGATGTAATTTACCCTGCAGGGATATGAGGGGGGGGGGGGGTGCGCTCAAGAGGACGTCCGAGGGGCTCATATTTTTCTCTCTCTTTCTCTGACGCAGAAAAATTAACTAGTGCATATTCACATTGTAAGTACCATGTTTCTTATTAAATATTTGTAATAGCGCCATTTTATGCTAAAAAGAATATGGTGATGAAAATTTTGAGTGTATGACTAGTTCAAGATTGAAAACATCTTGTTGGCTTCATATGTGCAAGCAAGATCAGCGCGTGTTGAAGCACCTACTTTAGTTACAATTTAGGAATTCTTCAAAACTGTGAAAGGGCCCCAAAATTAAATTAAATTTTTGAACAAAATTTCACTTTATGAAATACTATTACGTTCGCCCATACGTAAAAACTGATTTATTTTTCCGGATCTACACCGATCATGATACCTAGACTTCAAAACCACCCCAAATTAAAAACTATTTATTCATCTTCGCGGTATCTGTGTAGATTTTCATTTCTTCATTGGGTTTTTCACAGAATTTCATTAATCTATTTCCAAATTGTTATAATTATTATTATTATTATTATTATTATTATTATTATTATTATTATTATTATTATTATTATTATTATTTTACATCTAGAACTGTATTCTGTACATGCTTCCTGTCCTGATATCAAATATTTCAAAATCTTTGTTTCATTTCCAATATGACGTCATAAATGTGCGCTTTTTAACACATTCACTGCCGCTGCCGCTCACGCAAAAGCCGGTGATATGGCGCTAACGTTAAGGGGCCACTCACGCGTAGCGCGTGATGTAGGATGATGTCCAATAGCCAGTCACGCGCTGGCGCGGGAAAATCTTTCTCTGATTCTATGTTATAAAAAGTAAATCAGCTTCTGGAAAAAACCCACTTCTACCGCATATTGTTATAATAATAATTATAATAATATGCTGCATTAACCATCATCACATCTTCACATAAGCGGCAGCGAACATGTTAATTCTTAAAACCAATTTCACTTTTTACGATGGAATCACGCAAAAAATAGATGTCACTTTTTCTTCGACGAATTAATTTCTTATGAATCTGAAAAGTCTCTTCTGCATGTAACTGATATTTATACTTAACAATCAGTATTAATACATTGCGTAGAAGTATAGTTCTAGAACTTCACCTCTAGACAGTATAATATTCCTCCAACAAGCAACAATACTTCAAGACATAGTATCAATGAAATGTATTTTTTTTTGTGTGTGTGTGTGTATTATGTCATACTTATTTATTTTCTGTATTTCTTCATTTAGAAGTTTCTTGATAAATTAATTAATGTTTGAATTAAAATTCTGCCCAAAATTGAAATTTAACTTCGACAGAACTTCAAACTGCTATCAAAACTGCATACTGCATATATATGTTACAGGCCAAACCCGATTTTAGGCCAAACTAGAATGGCCTAGGCCAAACCGGTCTATCCTAACGCCCATCGGATAAACTAGTTTTTCCTAGGCCAAACCGGTCTATCCTAACGCCCATCGGATAAACTAGTTTTTCCTAGGCCAAACCGGTTTATCCTAACGCCCATCGGACAAACTAGTTTTTCCTAGGCCAAACTAGTCTATCCTAAGGCCCATAGGACAAACTAGTTTTTCCTAGGCCAAACTAGTTTGGCCTAACTC
This sequence comes from Maratus speculifer, assembly GCA_964019185.1. NCBI lineage: Eukaryota > Metazoa > Arthropoda > Arachnida > Araneae > Salticidae > Maratus > Maratus speculifer. The sequence continues at coordinate 101,985,083 of OZ025303.1, forward strand.
TTATAGGATAATCTAGTTTAGCCTGCTGTTTATTGGTCTGAACTAGTTTATCCTAGGCCGATCTAGATTATCCTAGGCCAAATCAATTTGGCGTGATTTTATTGAATTCAATGACCGCCTCAGCGCCAACATTCTAGTTTGTCCTAGGCTGATCTAGTTTGTCCTAGGCTGACCTAGTTTATCCTAGGTCAATGTAATTTTATGTGCTTTTAGCTCACAGGCGTCAAAACCTAAGAAATAATGAGCTCGCAAGTTCTGTATTTATGTATGTACGCATGTATGTACGCATGATTGTACGTATGTACGTACATATGTACGTAATGCGATAACTCTTGGTAGCAATATTCGATTTGCTTAAAATTGTGGAAGTAGTTTCATTTTGATAAGGTACTTTTCTGATTAGTTTTGGGAATTCATTGGATAAGATTAAGAGGGGGTGAACGGGAAGCTAATACCCATTGTTAATTCAGAGAAATGGATTTTTCATGCAGAATTATCAGTTTTCATTTAAAAATTTAGGTATAGGATCATTCTGACAAGATGCCTTCGTGATTAGTTGTGGATGTTTATCGTTTAAGTGGAAAACAAAGGGCAATGTAGGTAACCCCCCAATAATTTAGATAAATGGTTTTGATGCAGAATTTACGGATTTGCGTCAAATTTGGATGTATGTTCTTTCTGATAAGCGATTCCCTGAATAGTTTTGGGGAGTTTAATGGTTAAGTATGAAAGAAAAAGTGAAGGATTACGAACTTTCATAGGAAAAACTAGTTTATCCTATGGACATTTAGAGAAATAAGTTTGGCATAGGAAAACTAGTTTATCCAATTTGCGTTAGGATAAAATAGTTTGGTCTAGGCTAGTATAATTTGGCTCAAAATTGGGTTTGGCCGGTAAAAACATATCTTTCACTAGAATAAGCATAAATGTGTGTCAAGAGTCATTGCTTGTAACATCAATACAGAAATTTAACATGTCCACCGTAGAGACATGATATATTGGACATGGTGTTTGCTTATTTTTATTTTTCTTTCTGCAGACTCAGGCCATGCTGTGATAAGCTTGCTTTTATTATTACTGTTATTCGAGCCAGATCGCAGCTGAACATAATTTGGAATCGAACAGCGTTTTCCATTTTTGAGAAATTAATTACCTGTCGACATATAGCTATTTTTGTCACGGCGTCAAGCTTTTCTTTTCCGTAAAGTCGCAACTGGAAATTCGATTCAAAACGTAGCTTTCATAGTATTTTCTCAAAGATATATCGCTTTTATGAAAAAATGGTTAACCCCATTCAATTACGTATTTTCTGAGTGAGAATGCCTGTTAATCTTATGCATTTCTGAAAAGGAATTAATTAATAAATGTGTTAGGATGTAGCTCTTACAAATCTACTTTTTACTAAACATATTCAAAAGTTATGATGTTTATAACACTCCTTTTTTTCTTTTGTTCTAACTATTTAATGAATTCCTATTTGAATATTGAAGGACTAAGAATCTAAATAATCAATAATACATTGTGTATTTTCCATTTAGCGAACACATCGTAATTTAAAAATACATTGTAAATTTATCCATAAATATGTATGCAGTATTCTTTAAAGGAATCTTAAATGTATGTGAATTAAAATCTGAATTGTTTGCAGAAATTGAGTAGGGCCAGGTCGAGCCGGACTGAGTCCCTTTCCACTGATTTTTTTACAGGCAGGGCTCGGGCTGAACTTTTAATTTTTATACCGAGCTTCGAAATTCCGGCCGTGCAAACCTGTAACAGTATTCTACTACTCTTCAAATAAAATACATTATACAGGGGTGATAGCAAAACCACTTTACACAAGATTAGAGAGCAGTAGTCAGGATTAATATTAAAAAGAATATTGCCCTGTAAAAGTAATGGCTTTGCATTCACAGGCTGTTTACACTAATTGTGTATTACAAACATTTTTTTTTAAATATCACCCTCGAAAAAACAAGTAAGGGATATTACTTTTTCCCATTTCCCCTAATTATACTTAACCATAGAACCTCAAAACTAATCACAGATACGCTTTATAAAATTGAACAATTATCCAAAATTTGAAGCAAATCAGATAATTTTGCTCAAAAACCGTTCATCTGATTTAAGGAGGGTAATCCTACATTCCTCCTTTAATACTTAATCATTAAACAAAACTATTCAGGGATTCGCCTTATGAAAAAAACTATGTTCAAAATTTAATCGGCAAATCAGATAAATCTGCTTAAAAACCCATTTATTTAATTTAAGGAAGGCAATAAATCATCCACTACCCCATTATACTCAAACAAAAGAAAAATTAATTAAAGAACCGTCTGATCAAAATGAATTCATGTCCAAAATTTTAAGCAAATTGGATAATTCTGTACTATAACTAATTTATCTAATTTATCTAATTTAAGGAAAGAAATTGTCCGCTTCCCCTTTATACTTAACCAAAGAACCACCAAAATTAATCAGTGAAGCGCTTCATCAGAATGAACAAATCAAAGATTTGCAACAAATCGGTTAATTCTGCATGAAAAACCAATTTGGCAAAATTAAGCGGGAGTCCCCCTTTCTACCATTTGTTCTTAACCAATTAACTTCCAAAACTAATTACGAAAGCACCTTACCAGAACGAATCTATTTCAAAAATTTAAGCAAATCAGCAAATTCTGCTTGAAAAAAGCATTTACATAAATTATGGGGCGTTACCTATATTTCCCCCTCTCTTTATACTTAAACAATGAACATCCACAACTAATCATGGAGGCGCCTCATCAGAATGCTTCTATATCTAATTTTTTTTATTATAAAATACGCTAATTATGCATGGAAACCCATTTATTTGATTTAAGGGAAAGGGCGAATCAGCCTCTCGATCTTCCTCCCCCTTATTATTCTCCAATGACCTCCCAAAATTAAACAGAAAAACTCCTCATAAGAATAAACTTATATTAAAAGTTTGATGCAAATCGGGTATTTCTATCAAGAATTTTTGCGTTACGTACTTACGTACATACATAGATACACAATCCACGGGCACATTATTTTCTCAGGCTTTGGTAGTCTGATGAGATAATAACACGTCAAATTACATTATTTCTATCAAGAGTTATCGTGTTACGTACATACATGTGTACGTACATACATGTTACGTACATACATGTACGTACGTACATGCATGTGTACATACATGCGTACATACAGAACTTGCGAGCCCATTATTTCTCAGGCTTTGACGCCTGTGAGCTAAAAACACGTAAAATACATTGGCCTAGGATAAACTAGATCAGCCTAGGACAAACTAAAACGTTGGCGCTGAGGCGGTCATTGAATTCAATAAAATCACGCCAAATTGAATTGGCCTAGGATAATCTAGATCGGCCTAGGATAAACTAGTTCAGACCAATAAACAGCAGGCTAAACTAGATTATCCTATAAGAGTTAGGCCAAACTAGTTTGGCCTAGGAAAAACTAGTTTGTCCTATGGGCCTTAGGATAGACTAGTTTGGCCTAGGAAAAACTAGTTTGTCCGATGGGCGTTAGGATAAACCGGTTTGGCCTAGGAAAAACTAGTTTATCCGATGGGCGTTAGGATAGACCGGTTTGGCCTAGGAAAAACTAGTTTATCCGATGGGCGTTAGGATAGACCGGTTTGGCCTAGGCCAATCTAGTTTGGCCTAAAATCGGGTTTGGCCTGTAACATATATAAAGCGTACCAAGATCTATGGAAATATGTCCGCAACATAAAGGCGGGGCCAAGGTATATGCCACCTAGCGGCAGGGGTGCATAACTAGAGGATTATTAAGTAGATTGCAGTATCTTTTGTGTGAATGGCAACAAAACTTTTTTGTTTCTATAAAATGTTGCGTAGAATAAGTTTTAGGTTTGAATTATAGTAAATAAATATAGAATAAATAAGTGTAGTACGACTAAATATTATCTCAAAATATACTAAGATGAAATATCATTTAGCTATGCGGTACAAATATCGCTGATTAATTTATATTCGATTTTAATTATGTTTTTAATGTAATGAAAGATAACTCATTAAATTTAGTAAGTAAATTCTCGATGAGCTAAGTTATACAAAATGGTAACACCGTAGTATTTCCTATGACAGCATAATGTTTATCAATATTTTGAAATGTATAGAATTTAATACTAAATAAAATATTCAACTTTAGCTCCATTTTTCATTTATCAATTGCAGACGATAAAAATCCAATGTTTTCTTGATCGTATCGACTTTTTATTATTTAACTTGCGATCATTTCATTCTTTTAATTTAAAAACCTATTTCATTATACGTATATTCGGAATAACTTTAATTTTAAATGTATGTATTAAATGTTGTTTTGTTTTTACTTTCTTCTATCTTTACAAGAAGAAAGTATTGGATTCATGAAAATTTTCGACTTCCGGTTTTCGACGGATGTATACGTTTTAGAAGGTTCTGAACACATTTTGACTATTTTTAGAAAATGTCTGTCTGTGAGTCTGTCCGTCTGTCTGTGAGTCTGTGTATCTGTCTGTGAGTCTGTGTGTCTGTCTGTGGGTCTGTCTGTCTGTATGTGACAAAAAATTTGTGAGCGCTCTATCTCAAGAACGAATGCTCGAAATTTAATAAAATTTTATATTCAGTTATATCTTGATATGAATTAGTGCCTATTGGTTTTTGGTGAAAATTGGCCAGCAGGTGGCGCTGCTATACTACGTTTTTCATGATTTTCAAGATTGCTATATCTCAAGAACTAACACACAGAATTTCACCAAACTTCAGATTCTGTGACCCCTTGATATGCATAGACGCTGATTAAGTTTTGGTGTAAATTGGCCAGCAGGTGGCGCTGCTATGCCACGTTTTTCATGATTTTCATGATAGCTATATTTCAATAATTAGTGCACAGAATTTCACCAAACTTCAGATTCCGCGATACCTTGAGATACATAGCTGCTGATAAGGTTTTGGTGTGAGCTGCCCTATAGGTGGCGCTGCTATGCTACATTTTGCACGATTTTTGCGATAGCTATATCTCAAGAACTAATGCAGAGAAATTCATCAAATTTTAGTTTCTTTTACACTACGATATATAACATAATTAGACGCTGATTACATTTTGGTATTAACCTTGCAACAGGTGGTGTAGCTATGCTGCATTTTGAGCGATTATTTCAATAGCTATATCTCAACAACCAACGCAAAGAGTTTCATCAAACTTTAGATTTTCTTACAAAATGACATATAACATAATTACACGATGATTACGTTTTGTTATAAATCCTTCAACTGATGGTGCTGCTGTGCTATATTTTACACGGTTTTTTTTTTAAACTAGCTATATCTCAAGAACTAATGCACAAAATTTCATCAAACTACAGATTCTTTTACACCATAACATAATTCGACGCTTTTTTACGTTTTGGCATAAACTGTCCAAGATATGGTGTTGCTGTGCTACGTTTTGCAATTTTTTTGTTATAACTATATCTCAAGAACTAATGGACGAAATTCCATCAAATTTCAGATTCTGTTAGGTCTTGACATCAATAGATGCTTATTAGGTTTTAGTATAAATTACCCAACATGAGGCACTACTAAGCTCATTTTCTCAGAATATTAATTAAATTTTGCGTTTTAGGCTTTTCGGATACCAGAATCTCATTAGGCTAGGTCAAATGTTCGAGGAAATTCGATAGTGGGTTACTCTGGGGTCACCACGTTTTTTTTTTTTTTTTTTTTTTTTTTTTTTTTTTTTTTTTTAAATATTAAAATGTACTTATGAGCAGGCACGTAGCCAGGGAGGGGGCTAAGGGGGCTGAAGCCCCTACCGAAAGTTTGAAAAGTTCTAAAAAATTTATCTGTATGATAATAAAATGAGTTTTGTTTGTTTTTAATTTCCATGACATTAAACATTTTTAGTTGCAAAAATATTCATTTATTCAATTACAGTTACAGTAATCATTCATTATATCGGTCAGTTGGATATATTGTTTTTTAATAGATATTTACCAATAAAAATATATATTCTTTTTAAAACGTAATTTTAACTATCTTTATACGCTATAATATTCGATCAAGTGTAATTTTGTATCGTTAATTTGACTAAGAAAAATTAAGTATAATACACATATGACATTAACTTTAGGAGACAAATATAAAACATTTACTTCTAATGTTATGATCTTCTTTAATTTTATGTATTTTTTCGCATACAAAGAAAACTTAAAGCAGTCATTGTTAAGATGTTTTGCAGAGAAAAGAGCCAAAAACTTTAATAGCCGTCTATATAATGTATAATCATGTGAAAAAATATAATTTTAAAGAAAGTGTCTTTGATAATGATGTTATAACTGTAAAACGCGTTTTATTAAAAAAAAATTAGAATGCATTTTTGAAAAGTAATGGTGCAAAGTAAAACGGTATGGTATAAAAGAAAACATTTAAAGACACCAAGCCGGCATCTCCCAATCTTTTCACTGAACAACTTTTCTGCGAATTGTTTGCATATGAATCTTTGATAGAAAGAAAATGTGTATAAAGGAGCTGGTTTGTCTTGAATTTTCTTTTCATTTTGTAGAGCTATCAACTTTAGGGATAGATACCCCGTATGTGGGGATTTTTGGCAGTTTTTCATAGCGCATCTGAAAAAACTTTCTAGCCCGTCAGCACACATATTTGGATAAAATTTACCCCAATTACATTGTGAAGGTAGGCGAATATGTTCGCCACATAGGTAGGCGAACGTGCTGACGAGCTAGGGGGTGTTATTTTTATAGTCAGTATAGGGACATTTTGAGTTGTGTAGGAACAGAGTAAACATTTAAAGAACAGCACTGGCTCAGTTTACAGCCAGAAATTTAATTTAGTAATTGAAGTAAACTGTATTCGGAGTTCAAAAAAGCGAATTTTGTCAAATACAATTTTTTGATCTAAAATAAACTTTTTGAGCCGCCGATTAAATGGCGGAAAATATAGTATTTTGTCATTTGGCTAGATAAAATTGAAGCAAAAAGTTAACGATTGTTAATGGAACTTTTAAAGTAATTGGAAAATATGATATGAATAAGCAAAATGTATTTTTCAAAAGTGTTTTTTTTTAATGCAAAATTACAAAACAGCATCATGGGTGCATTACACTAATGTAAATAACTCAATTTAATATATTGCTATGTAACTAGTGATGACTTATGTGTTGCCACGAAGAGAAAAACTTTTGATTTCATTTTACTTTCCAAAAAGCCACATAATTTTCTAATAACTGTAGGGAAGAAATAAAAATAAGAGAAATGGATAAAAGATCCAGTAAAATAAAGTTTCCGTTTCTTACACACTCCAAAATGCAATTATTGTAAACCTTGATTTTTTCCGAAAGAATAGGTAAAGAGAGATCACAAAAAATCTGAAAGACAAGTTTCTACACGTTTCAGACACTGGAAAAGGGCTAAATGTGTTTTCTTAAAACATATGCAATTATATTTTCATAAACTGTACGTTATTTTATCAAACAAATTTGAAATTTCTTCAGGAAAATAAAAAGTTATTTCATTGTTGGGTTTTCAAAGAATTTCAGGAAAAGAAAAAATCAAGACAACTTCAAGACCAATACTTGAAATAAATCTTATTTTATGCAGAGAAAAATACATCACTTAGAGGTGACCAGGATGATGATCATCTAAAGTTAGAGAAATGAATATTAAAAAAAACTGTTAACTAAGAGCTCTTTTAAATTTAGAGCAATGTCTGGAGAGAATAAATTGAAACGAGAAATTATAAATGCTATTTACTTCATTGCAGACATTTAGAATGAAATCATTCAAATATCGTCGGGTACAGTTACCGAAGTACTAATTATCAAAATAAATAACGCAATCTGATTTAGCTTAATTGCTAATGAAACTATGAACATGTCAAGCACAAAATAGCTTGCCCTTTGTATTAGTTATGTGGACTTTTAAAATATTCACAAAGCCCAATAATTCGGATTTTTTTTAAATTCCAATAAATGTTTTATCTGCCAAAAATTCAAGAAAAGTAATATTACAACTTTGTTATGAACTATACTTTGACGTGGAAAAATGCGTCATATAGGCGTATGATGAAGCAGCATATAAGACTGGCCATGTTAGACGGATCAATTCTAGAATTCTTCAGAATATCCAAAAATTAGATGCATCCACTGCCAACGGTTAAATCTTGCCTTGTCCAACAGCATGCTGATTCCCGTCATCCGTCACCCGAAAATGTCATGGACTTGTTAAAGCACTGACAAAAGTTTTTAAAAATCACCTAAAGGCAAATTTAGCGCTAAGCAATTACATCATATGCCCCAGAAAACAAATGAAAATTACTTCGCGTTTGTGACACAAAAATTTATCAAGAGTCATGAAAGCATATTAACTTTTGTTGAGCTACTTAAATACATTTGCATTAGCTCAGAAAATATTTTAAAAAACACATGAAAAATTTCATCAACAGCTGGAGTTTTTTTGGCAGTCAGGGAGAAGACTGATTTTTTTTCACATGCCTGTCTGTTTGTGAAAATATTTTTTGTCAGACAAAATCATAGAGTTTTTTCAAGAAAAATCTTGTGACAAGATATCTGTCAGGTTCCTAGAAGACATCTGCCCTGAATTAGAAAGGAATAACATTTCCTTATCTGAATATTTTATGTATTGTTAGTTGTGTATCCGTGAAGCTTTCGAAATACCTTTCTTTCTTTTCTTATAATGACCAATGACAGGTGGTTATCCAAGCGCAGGTGTGCGAATGACGCACTCATTGATGAATGAAAGGGATGACCACGGGGCATGGCTCAGCTGTCATTTAGTATTGAAGTGATGTGTAAACAGTAGATGTCATGGTCGGTATGCGGAAATGAACCAATGGAGGAACTCGAAGAGGCCCTGCTGGGGGAAGGAAGATCTCTGACAAGGTCAACCCTGGACGGAGAGGTTGGAGACAGTTCTCGCTTGGCGTAGAGACCGGGAGGTCGCTCAGGATTTGTGGTCCTGTTGGATAGTGTATATTTTGAGTGTGGGACAAGGCGTCCCGGTGGATAGTGTTATAGGCCGAGAAGTGAGGCCTAGTATCCTTGTGTATTGAGATTCTGGAGTAATCTCTGATAAAGCGTATCTAACGTGTGTTGAGTGTGAGGAATAAGGTGTAAGTTGAACGGTACACAACCAACGTATTGTAGTTAATTTAATGTTGAACCGGATCATCTATATCCGAGTTGTAATTATATATAGTTGTAAATATTTTGTGTGTACATATATTCTTAATAAACTGATAATTCAGTTACTAGCGTAAGTCTTCATTTACACCAATCTCACAGTGGGTGACCGATATCACCTAGTAATATCGGTGGTGGCAGCTTAAAACTACCTAGGACATTCTTCGAAGTTTGTGGACTGAGAGGAGCGTCCGACAAATTGTTGGCAGCGTCGGGATAGAATTGCCTGAAACCAGTGACCAGCGAGCCGTGTTGCAGTCTGTTAATGCCGGAGTATCCAGTGGAATTCTTGTGTGGTCGTGCCGTATCGTCGAATGTGTGTAAAGTGTTGTGCCGTATCGTCGAGTATGTGCTAAAGTATCGTGCCGGATCGTCGAGTGTGTGATAAAGTGTCGTGCCATATCGTCTAGGGTGGACTAAAGTGTTGTGCGTATCTTTATTAGAAAGAACTAAACTGAACTGTTGTGCCATATTACCGCTACATCGTGGAGCTACCTGTGATTAGAAAAGTACCCCAGCAAAGAAAGTATAAGGTAAGGTGTTTTGATCACATCTTTCTTCTGACATCTCGAACCAAATTGTATTGTTGTATAATTAATAGTAATTTAAGTAAATTGTCTAGGTAATTTATGTGCAATGAAATAATTTCGTTCAGATTGGTGTAAAGAATTAGTAACCATATTGCTATTGTTTTAAAGAAAGGTCATAATAATTTGAGATGATAATGATATGCTATTTATAATGATATTAGTGAACTAAATTAATGCATTAAATCTAAATTATTGTTAAATGAAGCAATACTGTTTAAATTTTAAGAGTTATATTATCAAAATTCTAAGCAAATGAGAATTTTAATTGGTCAATAGTAGTGAGAGAAAAAAAAAGGCCCAAAAGAGAGCCATAGTGAAAAAAAAAAGGCCCAAAAGGGAGCCACAGTAGAAAAAAAAAGGCTCAAAAGAGAGCCATGGTGAGGAAAAATAAAAGTAAAGATTTTCAGTATATTTGTTTTAAGTGTAAGAACCAATATTAATTCGGAAATATTTTAGTGAGGATAATTGTAGAAATTTATATATGCATGTTTTACAATTTTTTGATTGATATCAATACTTCTATTCAATTTCAACGTATCAGTATTATTATGTAAATTGTATGTTGTTATATAAGTGTATAAATTGAAATCTGTATTGCATAGTAATCAAATCGAATTACTGTTTTACCTTTTTCTTTTATTAGAAGTGTATTGTGTGATAGCAATGGTTGAGGAAAATTAGATTATTCAGTAGGTTAATTAGAAATGAAATGTATTGATTATCTGAAGGGCATCAATTAGTAAAATATGTGGAGAAATATCTGTACTAAGTTAGAAATTTAGGAAATATTAATTTGATAGGTTTAACTATTCTTGTGGGGTGGTAATAACAATCGGTGAAGGTATGGCTTTCTTATTGAAACTAAAAAAGGTCGATCTTCAGGGGATAGCCGAAGAATTGGGTGTTGAATTCACGGAAGATGATACCAGAATTCAGCTTAAGAAAAAGATAATGGACAGTGATGAGTATGACGAGGGGGTTATTAAGGAATTATCAGGGACTATTGTTGCAGAACGATTAGAACGCGAAGAGTTAGAGCGTGAAGAAAAACAGGAAAAATTAGAGCAAGAAAAGTTAGAAATGGAAAAATTAAGAATGGAACATGAATTAGAAATGGAGAAACTAAGGGTTCAAGGTTCAGCAAATAACTCTAATGGATCTAGGGAATCTAGTAATGAAAGTAACATCGAAAAATTGATCAAAAGTGTTAAAACTCTATCTATCAAAGTACCAGAAGGGACTGAGGGATGGAATTTATTTTTCAACAGTTTAGAAAGGGCATTCCAAACTAAAGATGTACCGGAAAACCAGCAGGCCGAAATTCTACTAAATATGTTAGGAGATAAGGCGGATAATTTGTTAATTTATACCACTAAGGAACAAATGGAGAATTATGAGGAATTAAAGGAGTTAGTCCTAAGGGAACATGAGCCAACCCCGAGGGCATGTTTAGAAAATTTCCGGAAAGCTAGGAGAAATCCGAACGAAACCCATGTATTATTTGTATCGCGTTTAATAGCTACGTGGGAAAATTATTGTAAAATTAGAGGTGCGGACACTTATGAAAAGGTCAGCCAATTAATAGTTACTGATAAATTAGTAAGTACGTTAGATGAGGATACCGCGTCATATATTGGGTTAACTCATCAAGGTAAATGGTTAGAAGCTTCTAAAATTGCTAGAGAATGTGACCATTATTTTGACCATAAAAATAAGTCTTACGCCGGTACGTATAAAAGTTTTAAAGGTAAAGATAAGTACGTAAACAATGAAAAAATGAGACCGAGGGAGGATAATAAATTTAGTGGTAGTTGGAGGCAAAATGGTAGTAATGAGTCTAATTCTTTTCCGGATAGGAAAACAGAGGTTAAGAAGACAAATGATGCTTCAGGGCCTAAATGTTTTAAGTGTGGTTTGAGAGGTCATTACCAACGTTTTTGTAATAAAGTGGGTAATGAGGGAACTAATAATGGCAATAAAGGGCGAGACCAGAAAGCAGGTGTTCATAAGATTATGGTGAAAGAAAATCAAGAGTTACCTAATGGGGCTATTGTGGCTAGAATATCGGCAAAGGCCGAGCAGAAAACTAATGTTATTGGTGAGAAATTAAATAAACTTGAGAAAATTGAAGTTAGTGTTAATGGGCAAAAAGCAAAGGGATTGGTTGATTCTGGATGTGAGATTAGTGTTGTTCATAAAGATTTAGTACCGGAAGAGAAATTAAAGGGAGCGGGTAGTATTTATTTACAAGGGTTATTTGGTGAAGCTGTTAAATCACCGTTAGTTAAACCTACCGCTAGCTATCCTGCAATTCGGGCAAACTAATATTATTCATCAGGAAGTACTTTGCGCAGTAACTGATAATATTAATGAGCAAGTAATTTTACATCCCGAGGTGATTAATGAGTTGTCAGGTGTCAATCTTGAGGAGCCATTGATAGAGTCCGAAGAATTAAAAAGTTCCGAAATTATTATTGATAACTCGAATGAAAAGGAAGATGTAAGTAACGATAGCTGTAATGTTTACGTAATAGAAGCGAGTTCGCAAAATGTACAAAGCCAGGATCCAGAAAAAACTGAAACGGAGGAAAATAATGAATCTATTGTTAGTAACTCAGATATGTTTAAGAAATCCCAGTTGGAATGTAAAGAATTAGAGAAAGCTTGGGAATTAGCTAAAAAGGAAAAAGGGGATTATTATATTGTAAACGGATTATTGTATCATAAAGAGAAATTGTTAGGCGAAACTATAGCGCAATTAGTAGTACCCAAGGTAAGAAGGGAAGAAATCTTAAAATTAGCGCATTCATCGGTATTTGGAGGGCATCATGCAGCCAAGAAAACGTTGCAGAGAATAAGGTATTCTTTTTATTGGGAGGGAATGGCAAAAGAAGTTAAACAGTTTTGTGAATCATGTTTAGAGTGCCAATTGACTAGAGGGGTTAAAGTAAATGATAGAGCTCCTATTTCCCCAGTGTCGCGGCCGGAACTTCCATTTCAGGTTGTTAATGTTGATTTAATTGGGCCTATTGATCCTAAAAGTTCACAAGGGCATCGGTATATACTGACTTTAATTGATCAGCATACCAGATGGGCGGATGCGATCCCTCTAAAAAGTTTAACTGCTAAAACCGCGTGTGAGGCGTTACTTCAAATATTTATGAGGACAGGAATTCCTAATGTAATTGCCTGCGACAATGGAACCAATTTTACTGCCGACTTAACGAAAGAATTTGAGAAAAGGTTAGGCGTCAGTCCAAGATTTTCGACCCCACAATATCCACAGTCCAACGGACTTGTGGAACGATTTAATCAGACTCTTAAACGTATGCTACATCATACGATTAGAGAAGAAGGAAAAAAGTGGCATGAACAAATACCATTTATATTATGGGCGTATAGGGAAGTCCCAAATTCTACGACGGGAATCGCACCTTTCCAGTTATTATATGGTAGAGCGCCGGAGGGTCCGTTATCGATTCTTAAGTCGTCATGGGCAGGAGAAAATAAGGGAGCGCAGTTAGATACTACGCCGATTCATGAGTACTTGGATAAACTTAAGAACCGCTTAGAAAGAGCCGCAAATGAGGCAAAATTATCGTCTGAGGTTCAACAAAATAGAATGGTGTATCATTATAATTTAAGGTCAAAAGAAAAAACGTTTGAGGTAGGCGATAAAGTTATACTGTTAATCCCCGATTCGACTAATAAGTTATATTCTAGGTGGCAAGGGCCGGCAACTATTGTAGAAAAACGAAACCAGCATTCGTTTATTGTTGAGTTAGCCGACGGGAGTAGGAAGCATGTGCACCAAAATAAGATAAGAGAATTTATCGCTAAATGTAATATAGTTAATATTGTTTTCGAAGGTGATGAGGAATTTGGAGAAGTTGGGGAAATTCCTATTTTGAACCGGGATCAAGAGATAGAACGGGATATTGAGAGGTTTGAAATAAAAGGGCTATCTAATAGTCAAGTCAAAGATTTAAAGTCCATTTTGAGGGAAAATAAAGAAGTGTTTATGGGTCCTGTACGACCAGCGGAAGTAGGGGAACATCGTATTGATCTGAAACCGGGTGTAGAAAGGAAAAAACCAAAGTTATATAGCGTGCCGGTAGCTTATAAAGAGGAAGTGGATAGGCAGATTCAGGAGTTATTAGAATTAAATCTAATCGAACCGTCGAATGCTGAAATTAGCCATCCAATTGTTTGCGTTGCGAAAAAAGATGCAACTGTCAGAATGTGTATTGATTACAGAGCTTTAAATTCTGTAACGCAGGTTCCCACCTTCCCGATGAAAGATTCCCAAGAAATTATGTATACCGCAAGGGCGGCTAAATATTTATCTTCAATAGATTTATTGAGGGGTTATTGGCAAATTAAAATGGCTGAGGATTGTAAACCTTTGACAGCTTTTACGACGCATAACGGAACTTATCAGTGGCGTACCATGCCTTTTGGATTATCAGGGGCTGCTGCTACGTTTCAAAAAGACATGAATGAGGTTCTCCAAGGTCATCGGAGGTATGCAGAAGCATATATTGATGATGTCATCATTTTCTCCGATACCTGGGAAGAGCATTGTGAGCATGTCAGGGCTGTCATTGAAGAGTTGAAAAATAGAAATTTTACGATTAGACTAGACAAATGTAAATTTGGAGAGAAATTGACTAAGTTTTTAGGTCATGTTATTGGGGGTGGAACTCATGCACCTGATGAGGAGAAAATCGGAGCAATAAGGGACTTAAAGAGACCAAAGACTAAAAAGGAAGTTAGATCAGTTTTGGGATTAATGGGATTCTACCGATCTTATATTCCAAATTATGCTGAGATAGCTATACCTTTAACCGAATTAACCAAAGGAAATGTCAAAAATACTGTACCATGGGATGAAAGGGCAGAAAAAGCATTCAATACTCTTAAAGATGAGTTGTGTAAAGTGACGAGTTTGGCTACACCTATCGTAGGCCGGGAATATCAGCTTCACGCCGATGCTTCCGACCTTGCAGTAGGATGTTGTCTTACTCAAAAAGATGAAAAGGGTCAGTTTAAACCTATAGCTTTTGCCAGTCAGAGATTGTCAGGGGCTCAGCGTGCTTGGCCGAGTATAGAGAAAGAGGCTTGGAGTGTTCTCTTCGGGTTGCGGAAGTTTGAAAAGTGGACTTATGGATCTCAAATTGAGGTCATTACCGATCATAATCCATTAAAATTTCTTACGGAAAGAACCCCAAGGTCGCCCAAACTCACTAGGTGGGCTCTAGCCTTGCAACGCTGGAACCTGAGCATTTCTCATCGTCCCGGAGTTCAACATTTGAATGCTGATGCAATTTCGAGGCTACAGAGAAAGAGCTGGGAAGAACAACCAGTTACTAGCCCATCAGTATCAATGTCAAAACAGTAGACAACTTTAAAGGATGCCATCACATGTCTAATTTTTTTTTGTGTGTGTGTAAATATTTTTTTTTGAAGTTTTGTGTTTATAATAGTAAATTAGCATGTGTATTGTTTATGCAATAGTAGTATTAGTATAAGGTTCAGTAGAGATGTCAGTAGAGAATGTTCAGACACCTGAAAATGCCTATGTAATATTTAGAATGAAGAAATCTGCAAAGAGACTATTGAACTCTTCCGTAATATTATTATATTTTTGGGGAAAATTAGCCCCTAAGAGGCATATTTTCCGCTAAGGTGGGGGGTGTCAGGTTCCTAGAAGACATCTGCCCTGAATTAGAAAGGAATAACATTTCCTTATCTGAATATTTTATGTATTGTTAGTTGTGTATCCGTGAAGCTTTCGAAATACCTTTCTTTCTTTTCTTATAATGACCAATGACAGGTGGTTATCCAAGCGCAGGTGTGCGAATGACGCACTCATTGATGAATGAAAGGGATGACCACGGGGCATGGCTCAGCTGTCATTTAGTATTGAAGTGATGTGTAAACAGTAGATGTCATGACTCAAGGTCGGTATGCGGAATTGAACCAATGGAGGAACTCGAAGAGGCCCTGCTGGGGGAAGGAAGATCTCTGACAAGGTCAACCCTGGACGGAGAGGTTGGAGACAGTTCTCGCTTGGCGTAGAGACCGGGAGGTCGCTCAGGATTTGTGGTCCTGTTGGATAGTGTATATTTTGAGTGTGGGACAAGGCGTCCCGGTGGATAGTGTTATAGGCCGAGAAGTGAGGCCTATTATCCTTGTGTATTGAGATTCTGGAGTAATCTCTGATAAAGCGTATCTAACGTGTGTTGAGTGTGAGGAATAAGGTGTAAGTTGAACGGTACACAACCAATGTATTGTAGTTAATTTAATGTTGAACCGGATCATCTATATCCGAGTTGTAATTATATATAGTTGTAAATATTTTGTGTGTACATATATTCTTAATAAACTGATAATTCAGTTACTAGCGTAAGTCTTCATTTACACCAATCTCACAGTGGGTGACCGATATCACCTAGTAATATCGGTGTTGGCAGCTTAAAACTACCTAGGACATTCTTCGAAGTTTGTGGACTGAGAGGAGCGTCCGACAATATCGTTTGTAACTCTTGCTAAATATGTCCTAATTGTTTTGCATAAATGTAGAGAAAAAGGTCCTAGAAATCTTTTGTGAAATATTTTATTGTGTATCAAAACTTTGGTAAGACATTTTTAAACTGAAATAGAGATCCCAAGACTAACATTTAGACAGATAACACGTACAAACCGTCAAAATTACATCCGCTGAACAATATTACAATATGACGGTCTTTATTCTCTGTGTAGAAAGTCTTATTCAAAATCTAAAGGATCGATTCATTTCAAATGAAGACATTTTAAGAGATTTCCCATTACTTCTTCCAGGATTTGCTTCACTGGAAAAAGAAGCAAATTAGAAAATCTGTCGCGATATTTTCAGGATAAAGTGTCAATGTAGCAAGTGAAAGCTAAATATAGAATTAGGGTGTAAATGAATTGCTAATGTTGACATCAATACAGAAGGCTTAAAAGTTTTAGTACTGTAATGTGACGCATTTCAATAATATTAAACATTTACTGACAGTCTTGGTTGAAAGCTCAGCAACAGTCAGCACTGAAATAATCTCTTTCGACAATGAAAATAATTAAATCTTTGCCTAGAAGTGTTATGGCCAATGAGTGACTGAGTTGTTTTGTAATAATTTCCATTCATTGGGACAATAGATCTTGATAAATTAGTCAGCATCATGACAAAGATGAAATTTTATAAATATGACATTTATAAATATTATAATCAGAGAATGTGAAATACAAATATAATTTTTATGATTACATATGACTGTAACCATTAATTCTTCTTTGGGAAAAATAATTCATGTAGTTAATTTCATTTATGGATCAATAGTTTCAAGACCTCGCACTCGTAATGTCAGACTCTCGCATTCTAATATTAATTCAGTATTTTAAATCAATTCACATTATTTGTCTGCATTTCAATATTTTTTAACGTTTTTCTCATAGGATACTTGAGGCTTATCTAACACATTATTAGTTTGTGGTTTTTAAGTTTCGCGAAAGTTTTTTCCTAAAAAACTCTTTCGGTTTCGAACCGATTTGGGAATTTGAAGTGCTCTTGAAAGTCAAAACTTGCAACAAAAATTGAAAAAATTAAATACGAAATAACAATATTTGACAATGTCATCAAATATCTTATGTAGGAAAACACCTTAGGTTAAGCCTTGATTATTTTTAAATTTTTTGTTGTTAATGTACAAAACACTTTTGTAAGATAAAAAAAAAAAAAAAAAAAAAAAAAAAAAAAAAAAAATTCTAAAATTAAGCCTTTCCCGAAAGGAAATCCTGGCTACGGGCCTGCTTATGAGATAGAAGAAAGTTTCGGGATTGACACATCCAACTAGTTTTGTTGTATTTTTAATTAAAAAAAATCTGTGTATTAAAAAATAAATCGCACTGTCAGTTTAATTTTAGGGTAAAAGTCAATATTTTTCGTTGCATTATATGGTACTTATGAGTACTAATTAGTACTTTTTCTCCCGAAATTAAAATGATATTGTGACTATTTTTTTTATGTACATGATTTTATCGAAAGAAACTGTAACAAAAATATTTTGCAATAAGTCTGAAAATATGCGCCAGAGATGCGGAGATAATAAATATCTGCGCATATATGACGTTAAGCCCGCGCATTCATTAACACCCCTGCCACCAGGTGACGCAGCCATGTTAATTTACGACAGATTCCAGCATTAAGTTAGAACGCTGAATATATATGCAGTTTTCACTGCTATCGGAGCTCTGGGCAGGGACACGTTGGAGCGATTGGAACAAAATGGAGATTATACGCCTCACATGCTAACCTGGCTGTCGTTGTTTATTTACTAATAAATTGTTTATTTTCTATCACTTTTTTTAATGATGTAGATCGTTTTGTTCAATAGTTATTAATAAACTTTTTTTATTTATCACTATTTCCTTTTTTAAATATTAGAAAATAATTTTAAAAAATATATATTTGGACATGGTATTTGAAAACGAAATTTTTCGCCAAATTGGCGTCAGAAAACAAAATTGCGCCAACATGGTAAGTATTAGACATCTATGCCAAAAGGTGACGCATTATGAATATTCCAAATGTGCTTAAATTTTATTAATTTATAGATATAGTGAATAAAAAGAGTTTTTTTTAAATATTAACTTAAATTATAAACAAGTTGGAAATTGCACGTGAAGCGTAGCAAATGAGGTGCATTCGTACAATAACGAAGTTTTAAAAATATCATTCTCATATATCAATCTCATAAAACTGCAAATAATTACAATTAAAATGCGCACCAAACCATGTTCTCCCTATACCATTATACAATGGAATACTTTTGTGTGGCATTGTAAATCAATAACAAATATTCTTTGCACCACAGATTATTCAAAACGTATATTATAATATCTACTTTATAGGTGCATATCAATTTTATTACGTTCGAATGAGTGTAACACCTTTAAAATGCATTTGAAACATTTTTCCTTATTAACCGTAATGTAACGGTATAATTTTGATTGTCCCTGTAATTGAACTATGCATCCGATTTTGATAAAATTTGAAATGACTTGACAAAAGTATGTAATAATTATGTATTTAAAATTTCAAACGATGAAAACGCATTTGAAACTTTTTCCCCATTGACTGTAATGTAACGGAATCCTTTTGATTGTCCCTGTAATTGATCTATGCATCCGATGTTCTTAAAATTTGAAATGACTCGACAAAATCTCTATAAATAAAAGGAATTCTGAGGATAATTAATTAATTGAGGCACAGGGGAAAGCAAATCTTGGCAATGCGCCAACTCGGTCCAGAGGAAGCAAATCTTGGCAATGCGCCAACTCGGTCCAGAGGTATAAAAGCAAGATAGAAAAAAACGCGCAGGTCTGTGCATTCAAGTACAACCACCCATATGTATATGCTGAAAGTTTGTTCTGACGCTCACCCGACGCACGTGGAGTGCCGATGGTCCGGGGAGAGTCACCGGGGGATCCGTCGCCAGCTGAGAGAGAAGCGTAGAGTCACCGGGGGATCCGTCGCCAGCTGAGAGAGAAGCGTACCATACACATAAATTATTAAATAAACCTTCAAATTAAGCCCGGCGAAGCGGGCTGGGTATGCTAGTTATGTAATAATAATATATTTTAAATTTCAAACGATTCGGTTGGGTAGTTTTTGCGTTGTTATATGCTGGCGGACAGGCAGACGGACGGACTGAACGACAACAATAGGTGCTACGTATTTACATAATTACGAACGCACCTAAAAACAGCTATTTTTCAACAAAAACTCTTTTCGCTATTTTGAAAATTAAATCGTGTAGTGTTTTATCATATTTAAATCATCGGAATAATGAATTTAATACAACTTTTATAGAATGCATATTTTAGTGCACCTTTTAAATGCATGTAAATTTTAATATGTTTGACAGGGTGTAACATCTTTAGAACGCCTTTGAAACAATTTTTCCCAATGGCCATAATGTAATGGAAAATTTGAGACTCTCCTTGTAAATAAACTAATCATGGTAGAAACTTCATTTTCAGTAAGGTTCGTGCTAGGGTAAACGTCAATAACATACAAAAATTTCAGGGCAATTCGAGTATAATTACAGGTGTTAGAGCGCGGACAGACGGGCAGACGGATAGACAAACTGAAAGCATAAGCACTTTTCAAACTTTTGGAAAGCGTTATAAACGTTTAAATGCATTTCAAACGATATTTCCCGATAAGCCGTAATGTAATGGAAAAATTTTGACTGTCCCTGTAAATAAATTAGTCACGGTAGAAACTTCATTTTCAATAGGGTTCGTGCTAGGGTAAACCAAAGTAACGTCGAAAAATTTCTTGGCAATCCGAATATATTTACGAGAGTTAGAACATTGACAATCTGCCATCCGGCCAAACGGACATACGGCCAGGCAAACCGAATGCATAAACACTTTCCAACTTAGTTGGAAAGTGCTAAAAACATGAATTCATTTATTACTAGGAAAATAGAGCCAAAGATATTTTCTGATTGGTTTGTCTTCCCGCAAATGAAATGCTTGTAGTTTATTATTGATGATTATAACTGATTAATATTGGTCTGGAGGCCCTCTTTTTGCATTTGACATTAAATTTTAATGTACCCAAATTCGTTGTTAGAATCGAAAATTGTTACTTATTCAGACATTAAGATAGCAGACACTTCCGTATTTAAATACTGGTGTTGAAATTTAAAAGTTTTATCCAGTTGTAGGTAATCTATATGGTATCGTTGGATGGTAACGGGTTAAATATTGGTTAGAAATTTCCGTAAAATATGGAAAGATGGCCGTAAATCGATATGATATAAAATACTATTGGTTAATTTAATTGTACAAAGTTGGTTCGGTTGGTACAATTGGCTCGGTAGTTCCAGAGATTATCCTCTTTAAATAAACATTTTATGGTAAAATCGTATTTCATCATACAATGACGTCTAAGTTGTTATCTGTGTTGATTCTTTGCCCACACACAATGCTAATATCGTTTACCGTGGTTCTCTTTTTATATAAAAATCACACTCAATTTTTTTTATTAGCCTCCGATGCTATTTCTTTTAGACAAGCTAAAAATTGTCGTGTCGCCAGCCCTGAATTTTCTACTGAACCGATTTTAATAATTATTTTTTTTAATGAAAGTTATTTATTTGTAGTTGTGCCCATTTTAGCTATTTTTTAATTTATTTCCATTTTTATATTTTATTTTTATTTTTAAATGCTTTTTACGATATTTCTTCAAAATGGTGGCAACCCAGTTTAGCTTTTCTCTCGATAACAAAAATTTATTTTCCATTATCACTTTCCATCAGTCACAAGCTTTATTTCATCAGTGAACATGTCCTCACAATTAAAAGAAAAAAGTTAATTGTTTTCGTACAATTTAACCACAATAAAATGATTGCGTATAATTATTCACTAATTAAGGTAAAAAAAAATATATTTACTGAGAAATTATATTAATGATGTAAATAAAATAACAGAAAATAATTAATGATAAAAATTAATGTCTAAAGCAAAATAAGAAAAATTTCAAATGAGGAAAATGATGTCATTCAGCAACCAGATAAATGGGAATTACAATATTATTACGGATGCCTTTTTCATATTACTAATAACAGTAACTTTTAAAAAACATTTGAAGAGAAAATGACGTCACTGTTTAAAACATCGCAACGATATTACATTTCAATGTTTCTTTTCATTATAGACATCGAGATTGAGATTTTACTTTCAGATGACTTCAGTTAGTGAATATAATGTCACAGAAAAATGAAATTAGTTTTTTTTTTTTTTTTTTTTTTTATAAAACTATTTTTTTGTGAGTGCATATAAATAAAAATTTCTGGATTTCGCCGGCACTCAGATTACAATTTTAACTGAAGATGTGCGAATATTTGCATGTAAAATTGTAACTGGCAAACTTGACAATAAGTTTGGAAATATATTCATTATATTTTGATTCAATAATGTAATTACTTTTGCTTTTTTTTTTTACACAAAATCGATCGGGTCTTTAAACATTTCATTCGTCGAATTCGACGGGAATCAATCGAAAAATCAATCGAAAAAAACACGTTTTATTGTTAAAATGCATTTCCTTTTTCTCAGAGTCTATAAAAAAGCGTTTAAACTAAAGAAAAAATCCGTTTTTGATGAATCTAGTCAATGAAGAAGTAGCAAGTCAAATTGTATCTCTCTATTATTCCGCAATTCCAATGTCTCAGAGAGAAATTGCTAATCAATTGGGCATTTCACGCCGTGGTGTTTGCTATTATATTGATAAACACAAGAAAAATGAAGTTAGTTCATTGCATTCTAAAAGGGGTTGCCCTTCTAAAAGAATCGATATATATTTTTTTTTCTATTCGGAGGCGAAACTGAATTTTACAATGGCAGAATCTACATTCAACTTGTTTTCAAAAGTGTTGTTTTACATTAGGAATGAAACTTTAAATGCTAATAATTTTAAATGACTACACTTTAGAAGATATCTCTTCCTTGAAAAATTAATTTTATTTTAAAGATCTTTCTAAAAATTAAATTTTGCACTGTGTTATTCGAAAAAAAATCTCGAAGAAAAATATCTGATTGGCATATGAAACTTGGAATGGCAGCATTTAAAATGATTTGCTTTACTATAACATAGATTGGCATATGAAACTTGAAATGGCAGCATTTAAAATGATTTGCTTTACTATAACGTAGCTAGTACACGGTTGGCGGGTTTATCACACTTGGCATAATTTGTTAATTAATTAGCGTTTTTTGCTTATTAAAGATAGAAATTTTGTTTTTTTAAACTGAATTTTACTAAAGCACGTAGCTTGAATAAATACCTATCCGAAAATGCATTCTATACTTCTTTCTGTCCCTTATTTAAATCTGTACCTTGATTGAAATAAAATTGCTTGACGAAGAAAAAATTGATCATTTTCAATATCTCGACGGTTTTTTAAAAATCCTGTATTTCTTTTAATAATTATTTTATAAAGATGAGTTTGATCTCAAATTGAAGCTTTTCATCATTAAATTCTTCTAGTTTTTGTTTTATTTCTCTGCGATACTTCATTTTTTAAATATCTAAAATTTTAAAATGCCATGTTTGGTCGATTTAACATGGGAAAGTTGTCTGGAGTATATTAAGCAGTTAAGCGGTCGTTATGTTCTTGGCGTTTGTTCGGTTGGCGGGCATATTATTTTGTTCTAGCTTGGCTTGGCAGAACGACCGTCCTGCTTGATTGATATATGTCGCTGAGGCTTAATATAAGATTTTTCACGCATAATATGAAGTGCATAGCATTTAGAAGGACACACAAAAGATTTCAAATACTATTCCATTCAAGGTACTGTATATTGTCAATGGTTGATGGATGGATGAAGTGTACTTTTAATTATGATAAGCGCTTTTAAGTTTCACTAAGTTTGCGCATATTATATGATGTATATAAATACTATAGTTGATATACAGGGCAATACGAAAGAGCTCGTAAAGGTTACTTAATATGACCTACATTTCTTAAAAGTGGTTTTTAAATAAATTATGTATTTTCACGCTGAAGTGTATTCATTTTACTAAGAAATGCTTTAAAAAATAGATAAAGTGATTTACAGGGTCACGCAAAGAATTGGATACATGGTCGCCTATGGATGATAATTTTTGGAAATGTGATTTTAGTAGTTCTAAAAAAATTTTAGTTTGAATTAAAATTTAGCTAAATACTACCGTGTGTAATAAAGGTACAAGTTAAACTACAGGGCTGAACAAAAGAATTCAAATATGTTTCAACCTTTTTATTAGTATAAATTGCTGAAAGAAAAATTTCAAACTATTTGACGTTTTCTTGCTAAGTTTAATTTCCCTGTTTGTTGGTATATATATATCAACCGACAGATCAAATAGAGGCTGTTCAAAAGTATTCGACAGTAATACCTTATTTCCCTATGTAACGAAGTTTTGTTAAAGATTTCAGGAAGTGTTGGAAAGTGTTTCATAATCTATGCTTAACGCATGGTTTTTTTAACTTGTTTTTTTTTATGGAACAAGTTGAAAAGGTAACAATTCAATTACAACCTGAACTAGAAAACATTCAGCGATGAAAAATGGCTTGTTCAAAAGCTTTTAATTTAGGCATGTGCTTTTCGAAGGTCGGGTAAAAAAATATCGAATATTTAAGGAAATGGTGCTCATTTTAATTTATATACTGCTGTATCTTCCATAATATAACATTATAGAAATCTCTCCTTTTTAGGTGCGTTCGTAATTATATAAATACGTATCACCTATAATTGTCGTTCAATCCTTCCGTCTGTCTGTCCGTCCGCATGTAACAGAACAAAAACTAAAGAATCGTACGAATGTGAAGTATTACGTAGAAATTCCAAAGTTAACATAAGTCTCTTAAAATTTTTGGCAATGCGAACAGATGAAGCCTAATGGATTTTACCCAAGAATGACAAAAGCCACGCCTCTGTAGGTATGTATCCTCCAAAAAGACTGTTCATTGGACAAAAGGGAAGCAACGTTAAAAAATTCTGCAGGATTATTAGTGTTTTCCTTTTGTATACCTACTTTGACGTCACATGGGTAAAGTCCCTTCCGGGATACCCTTTTCAAAAAAATTAAGTGACTAAAATAAAGTGACTCAACTGTCTCATAGTGAACGTAGTATTACAACGATAGAAACGGATAGGTGCCGCGTTGGACTCAACAACATCAGATATGCTAGCAGAAAAAGGAAATTTGATTATTGCATGGACACTTACGGTGCCAAGTGTTTGTTTTTTTTTTTTTTTTTTTTTTTTTTGTGGTTTTATTTTATTTTAAATCACTTTGTATTTTCTCCATTTTCCTAATATATTTCTGTTCTATTCATTAAATAAATCTCATTCCCGAAAGTATTCTTTAACACATTTTAATAGATTAATAAACAGCTAGGTTTTTTTTTTAATGCTAACTGTTTTATTTTTTTTTTTCAGATTGCACATTTATAATGAATAAATATCCCGAAAGTTCAGAGATTGGTGAAATCTTCCAAGAATCGTACAAGTGTGAAGTTGTTACATGGAAAATACCCATTGTATCATCTCTAGAGATCTCTGAAATTACTGTAATGCGAAGTCCGTGGTTTTCTTATAAAGGGGCCATTTGGATTTTGAGCATTTATCCGCGTGGTCGAGATTTTTCAAGAGGTATACAAGTGCAAATGGAAAGATTGCAATCTGAAATTCCAAAGCACATTTTTTTCTACAAAGTCTTCTTTAAACGCCACGACAATGTTTCATATGATTGCTGCTATGAATCTATAGAATTCAATTCGGATCAACAGATTAGAAATCTGCACATTTTCTATCGTGGATGTGTATTGAAATGGTATTCGATGTTTTTTCACAATAGATTATACAGACGTAATAACATGATCACTCTAGTGATCGAAATTTTAATCAAGAAGGAAGCTGCAATCGAATTGGATTCCAAAACAAAGTCAGTCGAAACAGTCTTAGGTAAGTTATAGTTAATTAGTTTCCAAATTATTTACGACAATATTAGACGAAATACTACATTTAATCGCTGGTTTGAGTTGCAGCAGAAACATAGTGAGAATTTTAATAAAAATACCTTCATTTAAAAAATATTTTATCAAACAGCACGATAGTGCTGTAGAGTAGAGCTCAGATGCATCTCTAATGTTAAAGTCCAAAGTTTGCCGCTTAATAATTCTGGACCCAATCATCGGATACCCAAAGTAATTTTAAATGGATAACGTTAGAACTAAAATACAAGTTTCTATATGCATTAAAACGATTGTTGTATACTATCACATATTTGCCGCTTTTTCCAACTTTTTAACCAGAAAAAGGTTGTTTAAAATTTAGGCTTATTTAATCGTCAGATTACGGCGATTTGCAATGGTAAGTTAACTATATTTTTTTGTGATAAAAAGAGTAGAAGATGTTGGCAGCTATGCTATCTATCATATGAAAGGTCACTGCAGTGCTCTGTGGCGAAATTCGGAAATTGACAGTGAATCGAAAACCATGAGTTGAGGCGGTGGTTATAAAATTTTAGATCGTTCTCGATTTAGTATGTAACCCTCATAGCATGCATGGTCACAGTGACGTCACAATGATGTTACTGTGAGTCACTTTGGTCACATCACATCTCTGACCAAAATACCACTACTCAGTGACGTCACATTGTGACTGAGATGTGACTTTTTTAAAATTTTTTAGAAAATTACAAATATTCTTCAAAACATGTTATTTACTTGAAAAAACATGTTTCTGGCAATTTAAATGTCGTCGCTTTTGTCACAGATTCGTCACAATGTTAATGTCAAAGTAATCACAAATGGCATTTTTTTCACAAATTTGTCACACCGTAACTTCACAAAGTGGTCACAATGTGACCTCACAAACGAGCTCTAAAACGGCCATAACGACTTTACATTTTAGTCACTGTGACTTCACATCGACAATCGATGGTCACAAAGTCACAATGTGACTTCACAACGACGTTGCAGTGACGTCACCATGCTTTACGGGAATATATCTTAATCGTAAAAAAATTTTATAGAAACTCTGAAATGTTACTATTTCGATAGGAAATTATTTGCTTGAATGCGTCACTAAACGTTTGTAGCAATGTAATGCTGTAACGCAGATACTGTTATACCACATTTGAAAGAACTCTGATTGGCAGAATGCCAAGCCGATTCCATTCATACTGTAGGGAGAATAGCTTCTGAGAGACATCATCTATGTATGGAAGAAAACCTTGTGCAATATTGTTTTCTATCTTCTTTTTTGAATAAAATTTTGTTTTTAATTAAATGGATAAATAACCTTCTACTAGTTCTCAGATTAGGCTTTTCCGAAGTATATAGTTTTCTGCATTTTTATTAATTTTGGTAAAAGCATGTTTATTTATTTATTTTTTTTTTTTACATTTATATTTATGGCTACACCACAGATTTATCGACTGCTTGGTATCTGGATTGGTGGCAATGCGATAAATTTGCGAATTCTATCAACCTATTTAGGTTGTGTGAGCGAGATATTTGAAAATAACGCTCTCATAGATTTAACATTATCATCCGTTTTTTTTTTTTTTTTTTTTTTTTTTTTTTTTTTTTTTTTGAGATAGTCGAGTGGCCTTGTAAGTAAAGGCATGATTAGGATGTCACGCCTACTTACATTAATTTTAGGTCAACCGGAAAGTTCTGTCGTATAATGTGATTCCACGCCTACTTTAAAAAAAATTCAGATTTCTTCATTAACAACCTTTTTTTTTAAATAGTAAAATTCTCATTGCTTTTACCTTTATGGGAAACAATTGGAATTTAACCAATTCCAAAAAGTGATGCCCATGAAGAAATATGAATTAAAAAAAAAAGTAGACGTGAAATAATAGTGTACGACAGAACTTTCCGGTTGACCTAATATATTATTAATTTATGTGTTAGATAAAATTGTGCAAGAACTTCACTCAAGTCAGAAGTGAAACTTTTTTAGCTCTCCGAAAAATTGTACATTTCAGCTAAAAAACCTTAAGTTAAGGAGTTAACCTTAAGTTTAACTCCTAAAGTTTTTTAATGACTTCAATTTTAAAAAAATGATCGAGTATAAATATAAGATCATAGTTTTTTTTAATTAATTAGTTTCAGAAAAAAACATTTCTGAAAAATTGACATTGTTTTAAAATAAAAAAAATTTAGTCGCGGAAAACAAACTCTCTGCCGTAAATTTTCAGCATAATCCAGTGAATGTAGATTAAAAATTTCATCAAAATCGGTCGGTCTTCCCTTCTGCTCTATAGCGGGAAGCTAGATTATTGATAAATTGATTTTTTAAGACTGTTATTTATTTTAGATCCATATTTTTTAATTAAATTACTAGTTCCCTTAAATATCAGAAGTTTTTGAGTTTCAGAAAAAGAACCCTTTCTGCCATCTATTATCTTATTTTATTTGTCCAGAAGCAACGAATGTATCACAGACAGAGATGATTTCGATAATATAAAATCTAACCGATCACAACTCATCCTTATGAAAATAAGGTATTACTTGTTTATTCCGTCGACCAAAAAGCTGTCGCCAAATTATAAGATTAAATGCCTATGATGGATGATTGTGAATGTCACATTCAATGAGATTAAACACGATACACATGTTTAAAACGTCATTAAGTGGTTTTTAATTCCACTTTTTATTTGTATTTTTATTCATGTTTTATTAAATCGTTTTTCCGTTATTTAAAATAAAAATTATGTCAACAAGTATAACTTGGGTATTAGTTTGGCGACTTTTATAATTTGGCGAAAATGGTCAACGAGATAACCAAGTAATACCGAAAATAATATCTTTCATAAACCAAAAATTATTTTCAAACATATTTTTTTCTTTTTTGTTTTTTAATTTTAATTTTTGAACTGTTAAAATTTCGACACGTCTTCAAACCCGCTCAAAAGCTGCATCTATTTAAGAGGGAGAGGTTAAAAGCTTCTGTTTTAAATTAATTCGTTATTAAACATTAAATGAAAAGGTGTCGCTGCATAGTTTCTGACCTGTCTGACTTCATAAGATGACATAATAAACAGAACAATTAGTCAAATTCACGACAATCTCCAGCTTTGAGTTTTTGACAGATAAACACAACAATGGCTACAACAACATACAAAATCAAACAAAATATGAATACTATTTACATTACACAACCAAAACACAAATATTCTAGCCACTAATTAAAAAAATACACATAATTTTCCTTCAAAATTCAAATAAAATTAAACATATTACAAAATCAAATTAACGCTACGAAACATATAAAATATATTAAGAAATAAGGAAAAAAAATTATTAGTTCAAAAGATAGTCATGTTTTGTAACATTTTTTAACAGTTCTTGTTCTGCAACTTCTCGTTCATAATATTGGATCAGGAGGAATTCTTTCAGGATTTCTAGATTGTATAGTTTTTGCATATGTTTTAAAAGTTCAACATTTTCGGGTTTTATTCGTATAACGCTTGGGTAACCATCTTCCCTGAAATTAATTATTGCACACAGGCTAGAGCCATATATGCACCTTTTTAACCAGACTCTACGAGAACGACGTCACTAACGACTGTTGCTTAACATCTTTTCCAGAGTATTTTGTTGGCGTAATTGCCCTATATACTGAATTCGGAATCTTTTCGAAATTGTTCTCTAACATGTTGCCTATATTTTACTGCTTTATTTACTTTTTGTTTGGCAATTATATCAAAATCCATCACGTCTGAAGATATTATTTCCTGTAGGATCATTGATGGTGTTAAAGGTGCTGGATCGTTCACATCCTCTCGTACGTTCCTTATGGTCTACCACTTACAGCTTGTTCAAAATCAAAAGGAATTGTGGTCAGCTCTTCATAGGATAATGAAGCACGAACAAGTACTTTTCCCAAGATGCGTTTTACCATTTGTAGCAACCGCTCCCACCAACTACCTCACCTGGCAGCGGTAGGCGAGTTGAATTACCAGCAAATTTTTTGTAATACTTTTACTAATGCTGTGGAAGAGTTCTGCTTCGTATCGAAGTCTGAAAACATTTTTTTCTGCACCGTTGAAATTTGGGGCATTATAAGAATACACTGTCCATGGGTCTTCCTCTTCTGATTACAAAGCGCCTGAAAGATTGGAGGAAAACATCTATAGACAACAACATCACGAATTCTGAATTTACGGTCTTATTCAATGCACAAGTGTACAACATAATCCATGTTTTTCTTTCATCTTTTAAATATAAGAGGCCGGCTATATCGGCTCTTAATTATTTGGAACAATTCCGCATTTGAAATCTTTCTGCTAATAACACAATAAGTTCTGACTCAATTTTCTGTGTACTGATCTTTTGCATTGCTCATATTTCTGAACTATTGCTCGAATAATTTTCCTATCTTTCAGAGTCTAATAGTCGTCTTATAAAGATGCCATCGAAAGAAACATTCCTGCATGTAATAAGCTGTTAGTGTTTCCAGGGAATCAGTCGGTGGACAACAGGATTCTTCAAAGATAAACGAATTGGATTCTTAAAATTGATAGTTTATTCTCGATAAACGATTTGTGTTTTTACTCCCTTGTCAGCAATCTTCGCTGATATTTAAATGCATTATTTTGAAAGCTCCCTTTTCAGTAAATTCTCTTTTCCTTTTTGGATTCGTTATGTTGATGATACGTTCACATCAATTGACACCTCTCTTCACAATATTGAAAATATTTTGAACATTATGAATTCTATTGATAACAATATTCAATTCACTTATGAAACTGAAAATAATGGTTCCCTTCTATTTCTTGATACTTTTGTAACTTTCACAGTAACTGGTTTTTCGACATCCGTTTATCGAAAAAGTTTTGCCGTTTGTTTACCCCCCCCCCCCCCCCCCCTGCTCATTCTTGTCATCCTCTGAGCCAAAAAATGGCCGCTTTTTATACCTTTATAAATCGTGCTTTACACATTTGTTCTGATTCCCAGTCATTTAATAAGGAAATTCAATTCATGAAAGCCACAGCGATTGATAGAGGTTACAATCTTTCTATAATTGATGTGCCATATTTAAACTGCGGCGCCCTCGTTCCTCAAACTCACCGCAGTCTTATACTCTATCCAATATTAGTATTGTGTTATCCTTCTTTCCTAAAACAAGCTTTACCATTGCTAAAATTCTCAAACAACATGACATCAAAATAATTTTTGCCCCTATTAATAAACTCACCCTCTCCAAGCTCAAAAATTTTATAGATTTATCTAATTCATGGAGAATTTACAGTATTAATTGTCAATGCGGTCTTTCCTACATTGGACAAAATAAGCACTTAAAAAAAAAAAAAAAAAAAAAAAAAAAAAAAAAAAAAAAATACATGTGGCACTCGGGGACTGCTGCGGTAAAGCTATTGCATAGCATTTTTTATCAACTTATGCAATTATAATTATTTATTTATTTTTTATTTATGCAGTATTTTTTGTCTTTGATATTAATTCAAGTTATACTTTTTGAGCGTGATGACCGATAACAAATTTTTTTTTTCTTTTTTTGAATAAATGAGAAATTAATATCGTTTAAAATATTTTAATGATCTTACAATACATGTAGGTTAATCAGGAATTTTCATCATTGAAACTATACGTTTATGGTAGCTGAAATAAAAAAAAAAGTTTGAGACTTGATATTCTCAAAATATCTGAAAAATATCGCGTCAATGTCTGCCGAAGTCTACCGAAGGATACCGTGCCGAAGTCTGCCAAACTGAAGCGACGTTAGCCGGAGAGTTGGGTTTTTTCTCGTTAAGGAATTTCTAGATTCTTTCGCCGCGCTCAAAGCCCGCGATAAAAGCTATGCAATACCTTAATAAATTACCAAACAAAATTTGGCCGCGCTACGAAAATTAGATCGCGAGTTATACGCATTTTGAATTTTTCGACCCTCACAGTGGGGGGGGGGGTCTCCTGTCACCAAAAATTAACACTGTCTCATAATAAATTAACAAACAAAATTTGGCCGCGCTACGAAAATTAGATCGCGAGTTATAAGCATTTTAAATTTTTCGACCCTCACCGTGGGGGGGGGGCGGGTCTCCTGTCACCAAAAATTAACACTGTCTCATAATAAATTATCAAACAAAATTTTGTCAAGCTACGAAAATTAGATCGCGAGTTATAAGCATTTTAAATTTTTCGATCCTCACCGTGGGGTGTCTCCTGTCACCAAAAATTAACAATGTCTCATAATAGATTACCCCCCAAAAAATTTGGCCGCGCTACGAAAATTAGATCGCGAGTTATAAGCATTTTAAATTTTTCGAGCCTCACCACGAGGGGTCTCCTGTCACCAAAAATTAACACTGTCTGATAATAAATTACCAAACAAAATTTGGCCGCACTACGAAAATTAGATCGCGAGGTATAAGCATTTTAAATTTTTCGACCCTCACCGTGGGGGAGGGGTCTCCTGTCACCAAAAATTAACACTGTCTCATAATAAATTATAAAACAAAATTTGGCCGCGCTACGAAAAGTAGATCGCGAGTATTAAGCATTTTAAATTTTTCAACTCTCAACGTGGGGATCACCTGTCACCAAAAGTAACTCTGTCTCATAATAAATTACCAAACAAAATTTGACCTCGCTACGAAAATTAGATCGCGAGTTATAAGCACTTTAAATTTTTCGACCGTCACCATGGGGGATCTCCTGTCACCAAAAATTTAAGCTGTCTTATAATAAATTACCAAACAAAATTTGGCCGCGCTACGAAAATTAGATCGCGAGGTATACGCATTTTGAATTTTTCGACCCTTTCCATGGGGGGGAGGGGGTCTTCTATCACCAAAAATTAACATTGTCTCATAATAAATTAACAAACAAAATTTGGCCGCGCTACGAAAATTAGATCGCGAGTTATAAGCATTTTAAATTTTTCGACCCTCACCATAGGGGGTCTCCTGTCACCAAAAATTAACACTGTCTCATAATAAATTACCAAACAAAATTTGGCCGCGCTACGAAAATTAGATCGCGAGTTATAAGCATTTTAAATTTTTCGACCCTCACCATAGGGGGTGTCCTGTCACCAAAAATTAACACTGTCTCATAATAAATTACCAAACAAAATTTGGCCGCGCTACGAAAATTAGGCCGCGAGTTACAAGCATTTTAAATTTTTCGATCCTCACTATTGGATGGGTCTCCAATCACCAAAAGCTACATTATCCTACCTTGTTTTATCTTAAGACGATTCTTTTCTATACACATTCTATCAAGAATTTTTATTATTGAAACTATAGATTTATAGTAACTGAAATAAGAAATATAAGTTTTAGACTTGATATCCTCTAAATATCTGAAAAATACCGCGTCAATGTCTGCCGAAGTCTACCGAAGGATACCATGCCGAAGTCTGCCGAATTGAAACGGCGTTAGCCGAGTGTTAGGTTTTTTCGTTACGGATGTGTTAGAATTTTTCGCGTTACGGAATTTTTGGAAACGGTCGCCGCGCTCAAAGCCCGTGATAAAAGCTATGCAATAGCTTAAAAAAAAAAAAAAAAAAAAAAAAAAAACGTATTAATGAACATAAAATTATATTAAGAAACAAGAAATCAATAAATCCTCTATTACAAAACATTGCTAGGAGATGAACCATACTTTCGATTTCAGTTCAGCGAAATTAATTTCCAAACCTACTTCTATTTATGAACTTAACTTCTTTGAAGCATTTCACATTTATAAAAATCTTGACAAAATTGTCAATTGTGAATTCACTATCCCCCTTTATGGAATTGCTGGAAATATTACAATAAAACCTCTATTTCGTAATTATTTTTATAATTATTATTTTCGCTCCTTTTGACCTTTTCTCTCTCATTCGGTCCCTTTCCACATGCGTTCTCCTATTGGCCATTACTTGCAGTCCTCTGCCATCCTATTGGTTGCCTTCAATCACCCGTCTCTACTACATATATGAGCAAATTTCTACCTGCTCTAGCACTGACGACGGTACTCTAAATGCTACCGAAACCGGTCTGCTGCTTTTATAATATATTTGGTGCTTTTTAACGTTGCTTATTTTTGTATTCCGCTGTCTCTCTGAATCAAAATCCTCAATTTTTTCTGCATTTTCTATTTCAAAATATGTTAAATTTTAGACACTTCTTTTGAATTCGGTTGTCTTGAAATTTTTATGAATCTTAGAATTTTAGCTGCCAATTTTATAATTTTCTTGAATGATAAAAACCGTTCATAAAACCAATCATTGGGTTTTGTGTTCTTCTTTAATGTTGAAATAACACTCTTCCGTTTCTCAGTATGAATAACTTCTTCATCTGAAAGTTCGAAATTTTGAAGTGAAGTAAATTTTGGATCAGCCAGCCAAGCTGGTCAGTTCCACTATTTTATTTGCAAGAATTTTTCAATGGAATAACTTCTGGAAGGGATATCAGCCCGATTTAGTTTTCCTGAAATGTGTCGTCTCTGCCCTTTTGAGGATTAAGACTCATGTCTTCTCCTCGATACAAAATAAGCTTTCCCTACCCATCAACTCGCTTTATACAGTTTAAAACTGTGGTTGAGTCACGGCAATAAAAGATCTTTAAATTTGAAATTCTTAAATCAGCAATGACACGATTTTCCAATCTCGTCGTCTGGTTCTAATGCAGCATAATAGAAATACTACGTGGCATTATTAACCCTTTAAGCGGCCTAACCAGGTTTTCCCGTCATGTACTTTTAGAAACAATGGCTGATTTAACACAAAATCAATATTAAAATTAATTTTTTGAAGTGAATAAGATAAATAAATATGTAAGTTTGTCAAATAAAAATTTTCATACCAATATATTTTATAAATACTATTTTATGAATTGTTAAACATGAATGGAATATTTTGCAGGCCGCTGAAAGGGTTGTTCCTAAGTAGGCTATTCTTGCGCGTTATTGTATGAAACTC
Organism: Maratus speculifer; assembly: GCA_964019185.1. NCBI lineage: Eukaryota > Metazoa > Arthropoda > Arachnida > Araneae > Salticidae > Maratus > Maratus speculifer. The sequence continues at coordinate 102,019,435 of OZ025303.1, forward strand.
ACCATAATTTCATTTTCTGTTTATTTTCCGAAAATTACAAGTAGCACTTGCGTAACTTCCGTCACAAAAATATGTAAAGACTTGCATCATTATTTTTATAGTTATTTAAATTCATCCAAGGCTACAGTTTTACGTCAGCAATCAAATTAATTCCCGGCAGCCACTTTAAAGCTATTTAGCTGAATTTTTTGGAATTAATTCATCCCACTTGAACTTCAATTTCCGGCATTCTTGCGAATCAAAGTCACATATGAGACAAATCCAAGATTTTAGCTTAAACCTATACTGGTGTCATATTAACAATTAAAATTTCACTCGTAATTTGAATAGGAAAATTTGACAGCCATTTCCTTTGCTTGAATTTCGCGGAGATAACAACATGTTTAACTCAATTATAAACTTGTTTAACTCTTCAACTGCGTTGAAACTAACAGCCCGAGAACCCAGCCTTCTAAAGCGAAAGCTGAATTCCCGGGGTAATCATCTCGATCATCCCCCCTGTAAACACCATTATCTACATACTTAGATTCATTCAAGGTCCCTGCTGTAGGTACCAAGTTATCAGACGCACTGTCTAGGTGATGCTTCGGTGTAGCCGGTAGTAAAAAGGGGCTGCAATCGATTCCGAAAACTATACGTGTATGTCTTTAAATTATATTTTCCTGAAATAAAAAACGCAGATAGATTCTATTCCTTTTTTGTAATACCAAGGTTTAGAAAAACCTTCTTTATATCAGATATACCAAGAGGAAATTTTCGAAAATGATTAAAAATTTAAAGAATCATTTCAATCAAATTTAGTGCTGTATCCAGGCAAACATTTAATGAGGGAGAACCTTTAAAATGATACGAAGCATCAGACACTGGTAACTTTAGTAGTTTCATTTGATATTTTAAATGTAAGCCTATATGGCAAATTATGTATTTATGTTTATTGTGAACCATCCTTTCAATTGCTTCTGCATTTAACCGTGTATCAAATGCTTCATTATAAGAATCTGTTTTATTTAAATGTGATAACTTTTTCTTTGTTGTAGCAAGCCGTTATTCTGTCATTACTCTGTTACTTTGTAAGTTGGCATATCTAGCGCTTTAGGCAATGCTAATTTTTATAGGGAGTTCCTGAAAAGGGAACAAAACTTTACGGGCGCAAGCGGCGAGAACTTAAAATGCAGCTTTTCATTGTCGCAGTTAATGAATTAACACAAGAATGACAGGATATGCTTCAGAAAACATTTTATGAACAGGAATGTAATTGATGTACAGGGATAGCGAAAATTAAACTTCCGCTACACCAAGGGCCCTGATGGAGGCTGTTCTGCTAGTCTAAAAAGAAAAATATTTAGACAAAACATACTTTCAGAGGATGCGCTCAAGATTTCCGAAATAAAAAAATTTAGTTTAAAAAATCGCTACTAGGTGGCGCAGCATATTTCAACGACATGTACAAATGTCACGCACGATAAAAGAAAGCAGTTTTTCGTTCCAAAAATCAGATGAGCATTGCAGTATGCTGATATAGCCGGAGAGAGGGCAGCTAGTCAAACTGTACTACAGCAACGGTAAGACTGCTGCGACACATGTAAAAAAGTCCCGCTATTCTGAAGAACCAATGAAGTGAGTCGATGTCGTAGTATGCTTTCAGAGACATGATGGTGAAATTTGAACAAACAGGACAGCTAGGCGTTTTGCAGAGAAGAGGAAGAAAATGGTCATTAACGCCGTTGTAGAGAATATTGCTACAGAGGTAGTGGAATGATGCACTGAATCAACTCTCGGAAGTGTCGATGTCAGATTTCACGTACCTTCATACACTTCACCACACGGTCCGACATTTTATGCGTAGAGTTCCTAACTTTTACCCGTATAAGGGTCAAGCTGTTCAGCAAATGGAATGGCACGACCTGGACACTCTCAAAACTTTCGCGCTATCATTTCTCGCGAGAATGACGGTTGGTGATTCTTAGCCATGGAACATTCTGTGGGCGGACGAACCCTATTTTTACCTTAATGGACAGGTAAATATTCATAATTGTCGCGTCTTGATGTAAGAAAATCCCCAGGAGGTGAACGCCAAACCTTTGCAAGATACGAAAGTAATCGTATGGCTCCATTTCACTGCTGCATTATTTAACATTTTTTAAGACGTGACCCCTCTAGGATTTTTCACCTGTTCTGTTAAAGCGAAATAATATCATGGCATGTTACAGACCTACGTTTTTCCTATTATCCAACAACAAGGTATCTACACGGAACAATGTTCATGCTAGATGGAGTCCCATTGCACATCGCAATCCCATTCCTTCAATTAATGCAAACTTGATCAGCCGATGCTTCCAAACAGCTTAACCTCTGCGATCAGCTGATCTCATGTCATTTCATTTGTGATTATGGGGATTTTAGAAAGCAACTTTTACAACTGTATCCGATTTGAAAAACAGTATTCGCCGCCATATTTAGAACATCTATGTTCGTTCTATCCTTTTAATGGCAAAACGTGCGATTTTCAGAATGAAGTGCGTTGCTGAACATAATGACTCGTATACTGAAGACGTTTTGAGACATTCATTTGCATACTTAGTAATGTCATTTACAGAGTGTTTTTGTTGTAAAAAATTGTAAAAGCATTATGTTAATTGTATTATTCTCCTTAATGGGTCTTTTTTGTGTAAGATCGCTAACCTTACAGTGTTTCGTATTCTCAATTTGTCCTCTCTTCACTCTATAACTCGTAGTGCAATTCTTTTGCTTTTTTTTTTTTTTTTTTTTTAGTTTGGAAATGTTGAGCGCTAGGGTCTGTTGTTCAAATATCTTTCACTTCGGACTAATGGAACGGCCTTCAGGGCCCTGTGATTAGCAAAAGTTTAATTTCGCCAACCCTGTACATGCTCAAAAAATCGTTCAAAAGATCTTTCGCCAGCTGTAATGCAACCTTCACACTTGCGGGATAGGGACTGATGCATATTTACGAAGACATCCCACTAAAAATAATGTGCAGAAAATCTGTCGACAATTGCCCCAAAAATCTGTAGAATATCTGTAGGCAATTGGCCCATTCTGCAGACATATGTCTTATATCTTGCAGATATTTTTAAGGTAAAGCTAAATTTGCAAAATTTTTTCAGAATTCTGTAAAATTTCTGAAAGAAGTGAAGATTTCTTCAGATAATCATAAGATTGTTTTTAGTGGGGCACCAAGCTTTTCCAGAATATCTCCGGCAACAACAGCAATCTTGGCGACTAGATTTATACCAGTTTCAACAGGGCACTCGTAGATTGGACTTTTCTTATATCCATAGAAAAAAGTCAAACCCGTCGATCTTATATCCCGTCGACCCGTCCGAAACTCGTCGGCCAAGCTATAAGCTACTTCAACCAATCCAATATACAATATATAACAGCAATATATATATAACAGCAGATAGCGGAAAATAATTTGTTATATTTGCATAAGTTTTCAATCAATAATCACGTTCCAAAATGCAAACAGCCAAAAAAACTGCAGAAATATATTTTTTAGTTATTTTCTAAATTTGTATGCATAAATTAAAATATTTGAAAATGTAATATCGGAAAAACAAAATTATAATTACATTGCGATATTAATTCGGCGCCTAAACGGTTAAAACAAACTAAAACTGGCAAAATTAAAGTTATTATATTTATTCAAACAAGTTCAACATGAAACTTTTTTGTCCTTAAAGCGTATTTGACATAAAAAAGTATTTTTTCAAACTGCACTGTTAAAAATCTGCTGCATTTTGCTGCAACGCATTCCACTGCTTGTATATAATACCTCTATTCCAACCAATGAGAAAGCTCCATTTCACGGCCAAGTAACCGTTTTCTATACAAGCAGGGGAGTACGCTGCAGCAAAATGCAGCAGATTTTTAACAGTGTGCATTTTATCGCCAACCGATGATAAATCGCCAAATAATGAAATTTTCATTATTATTTTACGGTCGCTGTATGAAGGTTCCGCCAAAAAAAATTTTATAAACGTATATACCCTCATGAGAAGAACATTTTGTAATTTTTTCAGATTTTTCGGGGTGACCTTCCTTGTAAGAAAACAGTTCACAGACTATTTTGATGTTTGAAAAAAGTTAACAAAAAATAAAAATATTAATTGAATAAAAAGTGATATCGATATCAAAAGACAATCCTCCCTTCTCTTAGAGATATCTTACGATATGAAGTGCCATACACTCTTCCTTTCTCCACCATAACATGATACGTTATGAACAGGGATTGACAAAAGTCGAAAATCCTAAGGAGCCAGTTTGAAGAAACATTAACTGACATTAATGCATTCATTGCGAAATGGAACGCTGGCTACGGCTACTCATATCGTGTTCGGCTATTTTTGAGTAATGTGTGCCATTTTGAAGTAAACAAGATAGCTGTTCAATAAAATAATCAGGCTTAGCAAATATTTAAAAATAATAACACTTTTACACTGTAAAAATTAAATAGAAATGAACTATCAAATTTAACAGTAAATCTGAATACAAACTAATTACCTTACCTTTAATTTCCAACAAGAATTCATGTACATAAATTAACAATGTCTTTGCAATTTTGATTTAAAATACCATTTGTTAACTGGTTTTTCAGAATTAAAATCGATTAAAGAATAGCTAAAATTAATTAGTAAAATTAATAAGTAGGTAAAACTAGCCGTTGGGGGCCACCGTAATATTTACCCATCATGGATATGTATATGAAAATAAAACATATGAAAACTATTTATACAATGCATTGTAGTTCATAAACAAAATTTAAATATTGTTAATATACATAGTAATGCTATATTAAAGAAATGCTGATGTACCAATTTCGACAAATTATATAAAACGCCAAACTATTCAAGTAGTACCGAACTGCGTAAAAGAAACATCCTTATAACTCCAAAAATAATAATTCTATTAACTAACAATTAATTGCGTCGGATTAAGCGTCTCATTTCCAATTAAAATATACCTCTGAATTGAAATTTGAATGAAATACAGGGTCATGAAAAATCGAAGAATGTGAAAAACAGGATTACAGATATCTCGGCAACTAATAATCCGATCGACTTAGTTCTATATGCAAAATGTGTGTTATTTTATTGCCTTTTACGTCCATTCCTTAGAACAAAAAAATTCGAAAATTTTTATATACCTTTCATCAGAACGAATTTTTCGAGAGTCCGAAAAAAATAGTTCCGGATAATCGAGGTTGCTGATATTAAATAGGCTTCGTCCCATTTTTACATACTAACTACATACAAAATTTCAAGTCTCTATCTCAATTTGTTCGGGAGATAGAGCGTTTACAGACAGACAGACAGACGGACGGCAAAAAAAAATTTTCTAAAACTATGTTTTTCGGAATCTCCATTATCTAAAACGTGTAAATCCGTCAAAAAAAATTTTTCGATTTTCAAAACGATTGCAAGACTTACCCTATACTACGTATGATGGGTAAGTAAAAGTTAGTTGCCAAGAGTAACTTTTTAGTCGCTCGAGGTTTGTCGGACCCTGGTTACATATGTACAACTCCTAACATTAACAGAAAAAATAAGATTAAATAGTTTATATCAAAGAAACAGAAACAATTATTTAAAAATTTTGATGATTTTAAGATTGAAAAAGATTCATTATATGACGGAATTTAAAAAAAAATATTTCTTTCATCATTGCTATAGGCTCTAAATTCCTCATGAATGAAGATTTCTCAACATCAGTTGGCGAACTTTCCACAGAATCTTTTGATGTAGATATTGTTGCGTGGAAGATACCCAAAATACGTTCCATACCAGTTCAAGTTGACACCAAAGTGCAGAGTCCAGCATTTCCTTTTGCTGGTGTCTCCTGGATTTTGAAATTGTTTCCATATGGCCAAACTAAATTTAAAGGAGAAAAGGAAGTCGATGTAATCATTGAAAGACTACAGCTTCATGTAGAAAAGAATCCTATTTCATACCTAATCTTTTTTGAATCGTACGATGAAAAGAAATCTTTATTGGTAGAATATTTCAGAGGATTATCTTATTCTGAATATGCCGGAGGCTCTTTCATTTTCGACTTGGTCCATACGCAAGAAAACATTCTTTCAATCACATCTTTGAAAAACATTTTATATTTTGGTTGCTCTAATCAACAGACAAGCACTGTTCTTTTAGTAAGTGAATTCCGAAGTTCAAAGAAGTCTGAAATTGGATTGAGTTTAAAAGTGAAATCGGTTCAACCAATTATAAGTAAGTATTACTTAGTAATGTCTTCTGCTTATTTATTAAAATGTGCTTTCTAGTTAAGATTTAATTTGTTTAATCTTATAGTCCAAGATCCGACAGCACAAAGACCTACCGTATCGAGCACAAGAAAAAAAAAAAAAAAACCTTTATTTTATGGAAGAGTAGTAATAGGGGAATCTAATCATCTATGTCTGCCGGAAGTGAAGTGGTGCATAAGCCAAAAATGAATATCATCAGTGGTTGACTCATAAGTTTATCATTGTGTTTTCTTGATCCCAATTTCCCATTTTTCATACCTTTGGATTTAAGACAAACATAATGCTAAGCCTACAAGTAAATCACTAGTGGTATAAATTTTTCGCTTATGCACCACTTCACTTCCGGCAGACATAGATAATTTGATTCCCCTATTGTTACTCTTCCATAAAATAAAGAATTTTTTCCTTGTACTCAATACCTTAGGTTTTTGTGTCGCAGCTTGTAGGATTATTATGTATCATTATACTGCAAATACTGTAATTTAAATGATCATTTGTGTCTTATTAAAAATGTTGAGGGTTACACTAAAATATTTGAGACGCGGCTAAATGGTACACAATAAATTTACCACCTTAGAAACAAGACATTGTTTGTCGTGGTTTTGATTTCCGTAAAAAGAAAAAACCAATGGTTGAGTGTGATCGCAGATCTTAGAAAGGGTTTCGTTTAACCTTTTACCTATCGCATTACGAATTCTTGAAAATTTTACATTCTAACACATTTTACGTAAACTGTTTAAACTAAATTAAAAGATTTACATAATTATTCAATAAATTTTAAAGAATTTTAGAAGGATTGAAGAATTTAGAAGGATTAATTAAATTTGAATTTAGAGGGGTTTTGTGAAATATTTATAACCCACTACTGAAATCTTTTTTTAAAAATTGTTTTCTTAGTTTTTTGTAGATTATAAAAATTACAAATATGATGTTCTTACAATATAAATATAGAAATATTTCCGGATTGGAAAATCCCCATCCCCCTCCCTCAGCGTTAAGGAAGCTGAAAAGATACAAAGGCAAAAGAAATGATCTTTTTAAAAATATTTTTGTGTGGTGTAACCAATAATGCTTTTGGAACGAAATAATGTATCTGTAACTCATTCTAAACAATATTACAACTAATTGACGTATTAAAAGAATTTTATAATAAGTAATGTTTATGGTACTTATAAGTACCGTCGTTAGATAAAGGGTTAATATTTCTTTCAAAACAATCTATCCTTTAATTAATAAATCCCAAATCATTAATTTATGGTAATTTACCAATAAATTTAATTTTAAAATAGTTATAAAAGGAAGTTATTTATTTTAATCATATTAAAAATGTTCAAATCAAATTATTTAAATAAAATACAAAATTCCAATTTTTTTGAAAATCTGAAATTAAAAAAGAAACTTAGCTGAGATATAAATAAAATTTAAAATTTCTAAAAGCGAAAAAAATTATTTAAACGCTGATACGCTTAAATTTAAAATGCTGAATCATTAATAAATCGCAATTGTTTTTAAAATAGAACGAAAATCTAATTCCAAAAAATATTATAAATATTAGATGAACGAAATTTTAATAATATAAACCCTTAAAATGGCAAAAAATACGAAATTTCTTTTAATTAAATCCATCTTAATATGAAAATTTCACTTTCCAGTACTAAGTTTCAAACCCAAAACCTTCTGTTTACTAGCGAGAAGTTTTACTTCCGAACTACGATGTCTACACGCAAAGCGTTTAAATTAAGGTTCTCTTGTAAAATTTAAATCCCAAAAATGAACGGATGACATTGAAAAAAATAATAGCCTTTTTCAAAATTTTATGATTTGTCGTATGACACGAAGCATTCAGTACAGAAAGTTCGAAGTCTCTTACCTATACAGTTTTTGTGTGCAGATTCTGTGACGGACAGACAGGCAGAGGACAGAAAAGAGTAGAGTTTCAATAAACAAAATCTTAAAGAAAAAAAAAAATTGCGGGGGAAAAAAATGTAAAATTTTAGCTAATAACTGTTATCCGTGGCAACCCAGATTTATGGCAACCATTGCTTGGTGTATTCTTTCGGAGGGGGTTTATAAAATTTTCCAGTCTCATTTTGTACATTTTACTCCTCACATACAGATATTTTTATATTTGATTCTCAAATCAGATTTATTCTGTTTTTTATTATTAAAGAATCTGGTACTCACAACTTTTTATTTATTTTTTTAATTTTCTGTTTAATATAAGTAATATTTCTGTATATGTAATATTTCTTATTAACTGAACTTTATGATCTGATATTTGTATGCTTAATTTATTAAAATTGAGGCTTACTTTAGTAATCTATATGTATGCTTAATTTATTAAAATTGAGGCTTACTTTAGTAATCTATATCTATCTATCGATCTATATAACTAATTATCTATATTGTAAAGCACAAACATATCTGTGCGTAGCACAGATGTCATTTTGCGAATGGCAACACTTTGAAATAAAATTTCGGTTGTACAATTTTCACCACTGCAAATTTTTAAGCCTCGAAACATCGAACAATTTCAATTTTTACACTGTCGTATAGAAAAAAAAAAATAATGTATTTTTAAATACTTTTTTTTTTAAAGCTGTACCTCAATTTATTTTTGAGACGTTAATTTTTTTAGTGTGTGTGGGTATGCGCAACTTAAGTACCACATTTCTATTGAAAGTTAATGGATAAAATAGATTACTGTATCTTTTTGTGGTCATCTCGTAAATGTTGAAAAAAAAAATAATTAAAATACCTGCTATGTCGAAAATGTCATTTGATATAAAACCCGGTGAATTTTAGATTTATTTCGTTTTTATTTATCAAATAAATGATTTTTAGTTTGTTGAAACTTACTTTACATTAAACCCTTTCTCTTTATAAAAATGTATTTTAAAGGATATTTAGTGAATTATTTTCTCTGGCGTTATTTAATTAATATAAAGAATGCTATTTTATTAATCTATACTAGATGGTTCCCTTCAAGATTTGACGATTAACATGTTAAAAGATTAATTAGAACCTGTAAATAAAGTTTTGAAAACTTGATTTATTTAAATGTTATCTATGTGATTCCAACAGATTCAAAGCGTTTTCATGGTTCTGTCAGTTTAACCTATTCAAGTAATCATCTGAAAGAATTTAAGCAGAATTTTAACAGCGCTTCCTTTTTAGCAGAAGGATAGCTAAAATTAATTGAACTGATATTTGTTTTGGTGAATTTTCTATGTACCGACAAATTAATGTTTAAATATTTACATTTTTTAGAAAATTAGAATACATTTTTTTAAAATACTGCTAGATGTTAAATTAAATTTTACGACATTTTTGCAATTTTTATTTGTGTGTGTTGTATCTATTGTTCATTATTATTATTTTTTAAGAATGCAATTTGTAAAGATTTTCGATAATTTTATTCTTACAAATGTATCTCTAAAGTCCTGAATTGGAAATTGGCATGTTCATATCTAATAATTACTATGTTTTAATTACTTGAAATATTGTAAAAATAAAATTGTTACTTAAAAAATCATTGTTGAGTGTTAAATTTTATTTATTTATAAAGCATCAAAATTAATAATAATAAGAAAAGAATAAAAATCATATAACTTCCCCTCGTAGTAAAATGTATCATTATTAAAAAAAAAAAAATATTTTGCCGAGCGTTGGGATCAAATCCTAGTCCTCTATAAAGCATCAAAATAATAATAATAATAACAAAAGAATAAAAATCATATAATTTTCTCTCGTAGTAAAATGCATCATTATTTAAAAATATATATATATTTTGCCGAGCATTGGGATCGAACCCAGTCCTCTACAAAAGACCAGAACTATAAATCCGTGCCTTAAACCATTGAGCGAGCCAGACTTACTTCGACTTTCATCTAACTGGAAGGGCTAATAAGTTCAACTTCACGCATGCGCAAAGACGAATTTGAGTTGATCTTAAAGAAGCAGCCTACTGTTTTGATATATGTGATGTAATAACATTTTCCAAATTTGAAAAAAAAAAGCAAAAAAAAAAAAAAAAAACGGCATTTTTATTATTTTAAAAGCATTTATATTTAAAACTCGATGCCTTGATCGCTATTAGCTGGAAACAAATATTAAACTGTTTATATTCTTTTGAGTGTTAATGAAAATTTCTGAAATAATCTGCATATAATAAGTACGATAGACAATATTCCTGTGACGTCACATAAGGTAATATGATGATTTCCATAGGCTCGAACTTGAATTATTGCAAAGAACTTCTTTATTTGCTTGTCGAACTCGTGGAAGTGAATTCATGCAGTCTAGAATCATGTTATGTTATATAAATCGCTACCATCGCTAAATAAATTTGGTCAAAAACTTCCGACTGCATCTTGCACACTGTATGTCATAGCGCTTTTGTAAAGACACTCTAAATTTCTATGAAGAATGTCAATGTGTGATTTTGATTACGTTATTTTCGTAAATGAAGTATTTCCATCTGAGAAGTATTGTAAAGTAGCAGTAGTCAAAATGTCGCACTTCTATAAAACATATTTCAGTCTTAAAAATTAAAATGCACACTTTTTTTTACCAAAATGACGTCATTTGCATCTGGTAAAGCATTCCTGTTTCATGATCTATTCTTAAACAACATTTATAGATAAACTTTTTTATCAAAAATAGAACCGACTTCAAAAACTACTGCAAAGTAAAAAAAATATTTTTTTTTACAGAATTGTTAATAAGAAATTAAACAAAGAGCATTGTATTTACCATGCGTTTTGTTAGATTTATGTACATTAAATTGATTTTTTGGAGTCGGTGCCTGCCAAGCCAAGTTAAATGTAATTATTCAATATTAGAAATTTAGCTTTAATTTTGAACTTGGCTTGGCTGGCACCGACTCCAAAAAACAATTTAATGTACGCATAAATCTAACAAAACGTTTGGTAAATACAATGCTCTTTGTTTAATTTCTTATTAACTATTCTGTAAAAAAATTATTTTTCACTTTTTAGATTTTTTTTATATTAGCTTATGACTGAGAAAACGGTTACAATACAAATTTGTGAGAAATCACTAATTTTATTTAGCTTTTGCTTAGTTACTAAAAAAGTACAGAACCAATTTTTATGACATGGAAGTGGTACCAATTCGAGAGCAACCTCTTTCAATAAATCAAAATCCATATAAATCAGATGGATAGTTTTGGAGTAATCGGTGAACATATACAGTAAAACCTCGTTACAACAATATTTTGGGGACTATATAAATATATTGTTTTAGAGAGGTTATTGCTATGTCGAGGGCCTACATATTTTGGGTAAGGATTTCTTTTTACTTTAAGGTATATACTACTTAAATATTTATATTTAGACGAAAATATTTAGAAGAGTGTTAATAGTAGTAGTTAAATAATGTAAAATAAATTTAAATAAACTCAGAAAATGAGCAAAGAAATATTCACGTACCTGAAAACTATTTTTATTCAAAATAATCAAATATTTTGGTATGTTTATTCATCTTTTAACAATTAAATCAACGAAAAAGGTATGCATCGAGTCTAGTACACGAAAATGATCTTCATTTGTCGAATAAAGGCTTGAAACAAATGTCTGTAAAGACGTCACAGATTAAAGAACTTCCTGGGATGACAATACGGATTTTGATGGACCTGTATCAGTATCATCATTATCTTCTCCTATCACCATTCTGTTGTTTTCTATCTTGTCAGTAGTTTCAAATAGAGAATATCTTCCTCAGCATCTCCTGTGAAAGCCATTAGGTCGGTATCTGCTGTTTAATAGTCTTCCACACTAATTTCAGACTTTTTGCCACTTCTTTTACAAAGTTAGGATAAAGATTTTTAGATGTTCAAAACACATTCTTGATCATATGAAAGATCTCATTCAATGAATTTTTCATCACAGTGAGATTTGCTATCTTCATGACAAAAATCGACCTTTTTCCAACAATTACGATTGCTTTTCTCTGTTACTTCCCGCCAACTTACACCAATATTATCACATGATTTCTTCATATTTACAGCTTTAAAAGGATCTTCTATTTTATAATCAATATGTATAAGTATCAACTCTGCCAACCGTTTTCTGTAATATCCCTTAAAACACTCAATTATACTTATATCTCGAATCTGTAAAATTGCAGTACAGTTGGCAAGAAAAAAAAAATAATTTCTACATTTTGCAATTTTTGAAAAGAGGCATGAGCGCAGCAATTATTTACCAGAAAAATGATTTTTTCTTTCTCTTCATTTTTTTCTGTAATTTTTTTAACAATTCAGAAAAAAATTTAGAATTTATCCTAGACTTTTTATTGAATGCATATTCCACGAAAAGACTTTTCAGGGTCTTAAAGCATTTTGCATATTATTTGCGCCTGTCTTTTTGATACACAGAAGAACTAAGTCTTTGTTTCAATTTCTTCTCTCCATAACACTTTTCACTTTTGAACGCCTGTGTCCAATTGGGTAGAAGTTGGAAAAACAGCCCAGGTTCATCTGCGTTAGAAACTGCGTTAGTTCTGGAGTATACTTTTTATAAGATATTTTTCATCGTGTTTTTCCACTATTCAAATGCGTCATTAATCGGGGAAGACTTTTTATTTCCGTGAACTTCTTGGAAAATTGTTCCGTGTCGATTCTGAGACGCATTAACCAACCTTTACTACTTTTAAAATTTTTGATCCTTTGCGTTGCTGTAAATTTACGTGTTTGGGCACATAACAAGGGTCCATTTATTCGAACATTTGTTGCCTTCACCTCTTGGTACCATTTTAAAACTGCAGCATCAATGTTTTCATCTGTGGCAGTTTTCAGTCGTTTTCGCTGTGCGTTAATTGTATTTGAACTATAATGTCTTCGATATGTTTCTTCTTCTTTGGGAACATTTTAATTGTAGATTTCGATAATTCGTAATTTTAACTGCATCAACCTGTTTCATTTCCTCAACAATATCGTTGATAATGTTCATTTTATCTCGAAAGGATAGTTGTTTTAGCTCTGCATTTTAAAGGATAATACACTGATGATAGAAAGAAAATCAAAAATCAAATTTTTCGTTTAGAACTCAAAATTATTAAGACTCTAAAATTGTCCAACTGCGCACACTTTTTAAAAGCTTCGAACTCTTTTTTTTTTTTTTTTTTTTAGAATGTCGCTTATAAAAACTTCACTTTACTTCTTCCTCTAGCAATGAAAAGATGACACACCAAGCAATTTGACACATGTTTCGTGACAAGGGTTATGCTTTTTCCCTTTCCATTTCCAAGAAGGGCTTTACATAGTCTCACGATCTAAATCTGAACAATAATTAATCTTACATTATGGAGATATGTTGAAAATCAACAGAGAGACTTCTGTTAAAAAATAGACCAAAAAAATGACAAAGATGATGAATGACAAAGAATTTTCTCAGTATTCAGAAACCAAAATATCGTTATAAAAGGAGAAATTAACATTGAAATTTTAAAAGAAAAATCGTTTTACAGGGGTTTATTGTTCTAGAGAATATCGTAATTTGGAGGAGGTTAACATTAGTTTATATGTAAGTTCACCGGGACCAGAAAATATTATTATAGTACAGGGTGTTATTGTTGTATCGGATATCGTTGTAGCGGGAGTTTACTGTAAATATATATAAACATATGCGTCAAATTGTTAACCCCCTCCTCGTTTTTTGAAGTCGGTTAATAATTATTAGTATTTAATTTGTAAGATATGCTTATAAAAATTATAATACGGAAAAAATTATTGTACACACATATGTCAGAAGTGGAGATCAAACCCACGCTTTCTTTCGAGAACCAGAGTTTAAACCAGGGGCCTTAGACCACACGGCCATCCTGACTGCATTTTGTTCGGCGAACTTATTCAACGTCCATATTACTTTTAATTTGTGAGAAATCATTAATTTTATTAGTTTTTGCCCAATTACTAAAAAAATACTTAACTAATTTAGATGAAATGGAAAACATACCAATTCGAGAGTAAAGTCTTTCATTTAATACAAATATTATTTTATTCGGTTGGATAATTTCGGTGTAATCGGTGAACATGCATAAGAAAAAAAAATGCGTGTCGAATTGATGATAACTTCCTCTCTTTTTTTTAAGTCGGTTAAAAAAATTATAATACGGAAAAAAAACTCTATACTATTATACTGTATTATACACATATGTCATCTGTGGGGTTCGAACCAACGATCTGTTTCAAGAACCAGAGCTTAAATCAGACGCCTCAGACCGCTCGGCTATTTTTACTGCAATCTATTCGGCGAACTTATTCAACGTCATGTTACTTTTCGCAATCCTATTATTTTTTTACTTTTCACTGATAAAAAGATCTCTGATACTCTGTGCTAACGGTTGAATACAAAATATTCTTAATTGTATAATTATTATTTAATTTGTAAAAATTATAATATGGAAAAGGTTATTGTTTACATGCATGTCAGGAGCAGAGCTCGAACCCACGATTTATTTCGAGAACCAGAGCTTAAATCTAGCGCCTTAGACTGCTCGGCTATTCTGTCTGCACTACGTTCAGCAAACTTATTCAACACTTTTAATTAGCAAAAAATCACTAATTTTATTACTTTTTGCCTAATTACCAAAAAAGAACTAAACCAATTTTCGATGAAATGGAAGTGGTACCAATTCGAAAGCATTCTCTTTCATTTAAAACAAAAATAACAGAAATCGGTTGCACAGTTTCGGAGTAATCGATGAACATACATAAAAAAAAATAAATACGCGTTGAATTGATAACCTCCTCTCCTTTTTTGAAGTCGGTTAAAAAGTATGCATATGATGTCATTATAGCGGAATAATATACAAACTCAGCAGAAGAAAAATGTCGTCATTCAAGAAGCAAATTGGGTATCTAACAATTCATTTATGCCTTCATTTATTTGTTTTCTATAGCTTGGTGTTTTATCGGAAATCATTCATTGATATTTCTTGAAATTTTGGAAAACATATTTTACACGCGGATTAATAAATTTGGATTCTTTCAGCTGTTTGATACGAATTTAGTAAAAGCGGAAAAATAACTCAATCAACTTAGGGCCAGATGTAGCCTTTAAACCACTTCGTGCAAAAGTAAAAGATTGCGCCCGCATTTTTGCCGATCCCACCGAAGCTAGCACATGGAAGCAAAATACAGGCTTTTGATTGGTTGAATAATTAAATGAACATTTTGTTTTGGTTCAGTTTTGAATTTACCTTTATTTAATCATCAATTTCGGTTTGAAAACCTTTTAAAAGATGGATTTTGATTAATTCCTTCTAGTTTTACATATTTATTAAGAGATAAACTAGTCGTTGGGGGCCACCGTAATACTTACCCATCATGGATATGTATATGAAAATAAAACATGTGAAAACTATTTATACAATTCATTGCAATTCATAAACAAAATTTAAATATTGTTAATATACATAGTAATGCTCTATTAAAGAACTACTGATTACCGATTTCGACACATTATATAAAACACCAAACTACTCAAGTAGTACCGAACTGCGTAAAAGAAACATCCTTATAACTCCAAAAATAATAACTCTGTTAACTAACAATTAACTGCATCGGATTAAGCGTCTCATTTCCAATTAAAATATACCTCTGAATTGAAATTTGAATGAAATACAGGGTCATGAAAAATCGAAGAATGTGGAAAACAGAATTACAAATATCTCGGCAACTAATAATCCGATCGACTTCGTTCTATATGCAAAATGTGTGTTATTTTATTGCCTTTTACGTCCATTCCTTAGAACAAAAAAATTCGAAAATTTTTATATACCTTTCATCAGAACGAATTTTTCGAGAGTCCGAAAAAAATAGTTCCGGATAATCGTGGTTGCTGATATTAAATAGGGTTCGTCCCATTCTTACATACTAACTACATACAAATTTCAAGTCTCTACCTCAATTCGTTCGGGAGATAGAGCGTTTACAGACAGACAGACAGACAGACAGACGGACGGCAAAATTTTTTTTCTAAAAATATGTTTTTCGGAATCTCCACTATCTAAAACGTATAAATCCGTCAAAAATTTTTTTTCGATTTTCAAAACGATTGCAAGACTTACCCTATACTACGTATGATGGGTAAGTAAAAGAAAGATTTTCTGAAATTTAGAATTAAAGAAGTTAATGATGATGTTTCTCAACAATTCTCTATTATTTTTAAAAATATATATAAATAAATTTGAAATATCTTCTTAATTATTTTAACATAATGGAATAATTTATTCACAATAATCACATTTCCTTTTTACGGCGTCAATTACGCAGTATTTACAAACCTAACTCTTGAATATTAATTTAAAATTATTGTTAGTGTCCGCGATTCACGAAGCAGTTCTTTGGTGTCTTTAATTGTAAATAAATTCACACTAATATATCTTTTTGTGTTATATTAACCACTTAAAGAACATTTAGTAAATTGACAAAACAAAAGACAGGAATTCAGTTTCCTGCTGCGGTTTGCTCCTGGATTAACATATATTATCCAAGTATGCGAAAACAGAAGAGAAATATAAGCACCGTGTGTGCTTTACAAAAACATAAGAGAAACTGAAGTCAGTTCGCTCACAGTAAAATATTGTCCTTGAAGTAATCAACAAAAATGATTTCGCAATCATGTACAATCAACTACTTATGAATTGCTTTATATAAACAATGATATTAAATTAATTTCATTAATGTCACTTTTGAGTTATAAAGTCATTTATCGTTTATAAATATTATGGTTTTAAAGTAAACAGTTAATGTCGTTAATTTCACTTCTGCAATATAGAATTATTTAATGTTTATAAATATTAATGTTTTAGAATAAATACTTTAAGCACGTAAACAATTATCATTATTATCTTATTTTAACACGATATACTTATATACGTCACTAATACGTACATCCACATTTCGAAAGATTTATTTACAAACAACAATTTCTTTTTAAATAATTTAACCAATCAGAAACATGTATTTACTTTGCCATGCTAGCTTCGGTTGGATCGGCAAAAATGCATTGCGCCCCTACCTTATAAATATGCATAATAAGCATATATAGAAGATTATCGTCTTTTTTAGATTTTTTTAGCGCCCCTTACCCTCTCATTTTCTTCTCCAAAAGAAAGAAAAAACAGTGTAACTTCCAGTCAGTAGTAGATATAAACGTTTATAATAACTTTTCACTTGAAATAATTATTTAAAAAAAAATAATAACAGGAGTAAAATTCAGACAACGGTTGCAAAACTTTGCAGTAAAAGCAAAGATATAAATCTTCGACTGTAGAATATATAAATCAATTTTTGTTAATTTTTCTCTCCGTTGTTGATCTCTTATATAGTTGTTTGAGATGAATCTGCATCAGCTGATATTAGTAAAGGAATTAAAACTGCACATTGGGAATGCTGGACCTGCTTCCGAAAGACAAATTCTTTCTGAATCATTAATAAATTCAGGCAATAGACCTAGATTATTTTCTACCGCTTTCGTTTCATCGACTTCGTCTTCCTGTTGCTCAACATGATCAGATATTGCACCTACAAAAAAAGTCTTCCAAAGATTTTTTTTTTTTTTTTCGTTTTGTCAATTTTGCGCCTCTCGATTTTATTTGCTCCGTGCCGGGACACGGACTGACGGAGTGTTCGTCCTACACTGCTCAAATAATCTTTAAAATACATTTTTGTAAAGAGAAAGAGAAAGTGTTTACTGAATGTTAAGTAAGTTTGTAATAAAGTAAAAATCATTTAATTGATGCACAAAAACGAAATAAAGCTAAAATTCACAGGGTTTTATAACAGACGATATTTTAGACTTAGCACGCATTTTAAATTTTTTTTTCATTTTTTATAAGAAAATGCTAACGGAAAGTTGCAACAATCAGCTTCTCCCTCTTTACATTTAATAGAAATTGCCACAATTTCAAAAATGGGATTAAAAACTACAAAAAAAAAAAATAATAATAATAATATTACAAAAATAAATTAACGTACAGTTTTCAAACAAATTGCATTTAAAAGCACATTTTTTCCCTATACGATGGTGTAACAAGTTGGAAATTGCACGTAAAGCGAAGCAAATTAGGTGCGTTCGTTGATAATGAAGTTTTAAAATATTCAGATCTTGCTGATATAGTAGAGCGTACTTTGGATACAGTATAGTGGTCGAAATCTTTGTGTTCCTGTAAATATGCAGGGAGTAATTCTTATTATACTTCATTAACGTATATCTTATTCATAAAATGTGAAGTAGTTTAATATAATTAAAACACCCCCAAACAGTGTTTCCCCGTATAACATTATTGAGTGGAATACATTTGTGTGGCCCTGTAATTTAATAATAAATATTCTTTGCATCACAGATTATACAAAATGTATTTTTAGTACATATTTCATAGATTCATGTCGATTCTATTATATTCAAATGTGTGTAACACCATTAAAATGCATTTGAAACATTTTTCCCCATTGACTGTAATGTAACGGAATCCTTTTGATTGTCCCTGTAATTGATCTATCCATACGATTTTCATAAAATTTGAAATGACTCGACAAAATTATGCAATAAATATACGTTTTAAATTTCAAACGATTAAAATGCATTTGAAACTTTTTTCCCCATTGACCGTAATGTAACGGAATCCTTTTGATTATCCCTGTAATTGATCTATCCATCCGATTTTCATAAAATTTGAAATGACTCGACAAAATTATGTAATAATTATGTATTTTAAATTTCAAACGATTCGGTTGGGTAGTTTTTGCGTTGTTATATGCGGACGGACAGACAGACAGACAGACGGACAGACAGACAGACAGACGGACGGACGGACTGAGCGACAACAATAGGTGCTACGTATTTACATAATTACGAACGCACCTAAAAATTGAAAATGTTGGACGTTTAGAAGTTCAAAATTTTGCGGTAGTAAAAAATTACAAAACCGAAATTTCATTTCAAATTTCAGTGTTACCATTCGTAAAATGACGTATGCGTTACGCACAGATGTGTTTGGCCATTGTAATACAGAAACTACAAAAGAGCAAGTTTTTTTTTTTTTTTTTTTTTTTTTTTAATTTTGTAAGAAAATTCTGGTATGAGACAATTACCATCAATAGTGAGTTCATCATTTTACTAGCATAATTTTTCTGCCTTTGAAAAGATTAACTTTTAGGCTGCCAAAGATTAGACCAAACAATTCGAGTGAGCAGATTAGAAACATTAATTTTTATATTTTGTGCTCTTTTACAAAGAAATATTTTTAATTGAAATTTAGTTCACTAATTATTAACAGGCCTTCACTTGAGCTTCACTTGAGTTGTATAGAGCCAAAATAGACACGATCTTTTAGAAAACGAAGGAGCTTTTGAAAGTATGAAATTGATATAGTTTAAGGCCGTATTTAATGAATGTAATCGCAAGCTGTGATCTGTTTTAAAATAAATTGCACTGTAAAAAAAAAAAAGAAAGAAAAAGAAAAAATCCGTTAAATTTACGGCAAAAAATGCTGGCAGCAATGTTGCCGCAGTTTCTAAATAAATTACATTCGAAAAAATATTTTGTCTCTATCAAATGGTTTAAAAATTAAATTTGTGCAATTTTTAGAAGTTTATAAGTGTTCATTAAAGGGCAAATGGATTTTAGATCGTTACCACTGTCCGAGGCTGACGAAAAAAAAAGACATTTTGCGCGGTACGTTTAACGCTCTTCTTTTATTCGAACCATTAGATCACACGGAGTTCTTTCATGCAATTATATCTGTTCTGAACCTGCGTTCCAAAAACAGCATCATGTGACTCAAGTGGTCGAAAACTTGTGATACGCGTAAAACGCATCGCGGCAGCCTGTCATTTTTCGTCGGCCTCGCCACAGACATGTTTTTGATTTGTAAAACTGCTATCAGATTCACCAATTATTCAAGCGACTAACATTTCATCTTATTTGATTAAATCCAACTTTTTCGCGTACGGAGTAAAAAAAAAGGTTGTAATTGTCATTTCTAAAATTGGAGGAAAGACCGATTCTGTTGTTACCAGTTGTTACTACTTATCACTCTTTCATTAGCGCAAATAAACTTTCCGAAACTGTATGATCAGGGTTTTAGCTATGTATTGATATGAACATCTTTTCAAAGTTCTATGGTCTATATACACTACATGGCCAAAGGTGACCGGCCACTTTCAATTTTTGACGTTTTGTTGAATAGCTAGAAAAATACATAAGTAATTATCCTGAAACTCCAGATGTGTACAGAGAATAAAACATGTCATATATTTCCACAAAGTTATTCCCTGAAATCCCATAGGGGACCGTCAACAAATTGAAAAAGAATGTATATCTTTTCGATAACCCTATCAAAACTAACATAGCAAAAACGTTCAAACTGTACTTTATGATTAAGTGGCTTATTTTAATAAACTGTGCTCATTCTTATGAGGATAGCATGTATACTCGTAGAAAAATTAAGGTTTTTTTTTTTTAAACATTCCCAAATTTTGCCAAGTTTTTTTCCTTATAATTGGCAGAATTGTTAATATAAAAAAAGGCTCTTTTCAAAAACCATGACAAATAATATTGTACACAATACCCTGTAATCAGAATTAAAAAAATAATAAAAAATGTATAACTAAAATTTTACTAGATACTTTTTCACTGCGCATGCGTGAACGCAATCAAAATATAATTTGCATAATTTGTTAGCTAAATGTACAGAGCAAACTTTTGGGAAAGTCCAAAAATATAGCTTGAAAATTCTGAAAGTGATCATCGATAGAATAAGCTCAAAATCCGTTGTTGCTAAAACGAAGCAAAAAGATGAGGGGCTATATCCATATAGTCATTGATTAGTGTCAATACAGCATACATGATATTGCACGACTAATATATTTGTTTTCTCCTTTACGCATTACATCAAAACGCTTTCTTGGTTATCATTCTATTTCAGCTTAATCGCAGCATCGGCCATCTTAATAGATGGGAAATGAATGATGTTGAAAATCGCTTGCCTCTGAATGGACGAAATTTTGGAAGTTGGAGGAAAAATCGTAACTAGTGGAGACTTTTTTAGAGCAATGGTAAAATAGTTGGGGATATAACTGTTTGCCATCATTCTGGGGGTTAAGACGATTTCTCGTAGAAAATCGGCTGAAATCAGGAGTTGGCTCAAAAATTGTTCGTAAAGTTGGTGAATCTGATAGCAACCATGAACGTAAAATAATAGAAGGCGAACAGAGAAATCTGTGAACAGAGAAGGATAGGCTTTCCCCAACGAAATTTAACCCCGAGTGTATTGCTTGGTTCGTGGCGCTAGTGTTCTCGTTCTGTAGGTCACATGAACTGTTGTCTGCTAGCTTTGGACCGTAATTGGACCTATTTCTAAACATGATGTAGAGGGCATTTCATTTACAGTTCTTTATTTATTCATAAACCACCGGAAACGGCAGCTACACTAGAAAGGAGTTTGGGGCTAAAAGTAGAAATATCGTCTTTGTTTTCCTTCTATTATTCTACCTTCAAGTAGCAGCTGAATACAGATATGTAAGCAGATTTTAAAAGTGTATTTTTACTTTTTTTAGCACCTTTCCCAGTAACACCTGGAAAATGCAACAAAATTGTTTTCGGAGAAATCATCAAAGAATCCTTCGATTGCGAAGCTATCTCGTGGACAATATCCAGCGTAACATCTCTATTAAACGAACCACATAATGCTGTGCAAAGTCCGTTGTTTTCTTTTAAAGGTGTCAATTGGCGTTTGCAAATTTCATATGTTCACATGCCTGGATTTAATAAAGATTGCTGGAAAATTGTAATGCAATGTTTGCCGTATGATTGTAGGATGGATTCAAGATTCAGAATGAATAATCCTCAAGCTTCGTATGCAAACTCCTTCTTTTGCAGAATACTTTTTAGAAGTCAGGGCGGTAAAGAATCAGATGATGTGACAGACTCTATCGTTTTAAATTCAAATCAGGAAGAAGGAAGAGAAGCAAGGTATGTTACACGCATCTTTGACATTCCCTTTCGTTATATCTATAAAAAATATAGACACAATGACACATTGACTTTAGTATGTGAAATATATGATGAGAAGACTTCCTTAAGTAAAATGAACTTCAAGTCAAAATCCTCCGATCTGACTTTAGGTGAGTATTATTTCATTTTCTATTTTCTTTTGCGAAAACATCCATGCTGATTTATGTTAAATTTCGTAAATATATAACAAATACAAACACGCAGAGATAGTATACTTCATTAATTCCAGAAAGGTGTAGATCAAACAACACATACAGTAAAAATGTTTAATTGAATTGCTTACATGTTTTGGTTTCACCGAAGCATTTATCAAGACAGATAAGAATAATCTACGCAGTTGAACGATTTTAATAAAATAATATGAAACGCTATTCCAATAATTTAATCGGATTTTAACCGAACTCAAAACAATTCGTGGTTTGAATCGGGTTGAAGGCCTCACCTGTGGCCGCGAGGTTCTGACCTTCAAACTGGTAGACGGTAGGTGCTGGGTCGAACCCAATCGCGACCGTCGGCCAAACCGTTCGGAGTTTTCCGTGGTTTTCTTCGAACCTTGGAATTCCTTGCGTAAATACGGGTTAGGTTCGCTTTGAAAGACCCCCACGGAGGGCATACCATCCCTTAAGGCCTATATCCCACAGTGTAGATAATTGGCCGACATAAATACAAACAAACGAATCGGGTTGAAGTCAGGATGGGTTTCATTTTGACAATTTTTGATCTGGTTTAATAACCAGTTTTTCCAAAGAAAGTCACAACATTGTTTCAAATGGAAAATTATATGTTTGAATTTAAATGAGTATACACACATACAATGCGGGTAAAATTAATGAAATACAATGCGTTTCAAAATTAATGAAACTTTTTTCCTTATAATATGTATCAGAAAAGCTGAAAGGCTAATAAAAAAGTCCACAAAATTTGACCGTGAGTATTTTATTATAACAATAAAGTAAGTGTACCAAAAAAAAAAAACTATTTTTGACTGTGTAAAAACTTTAAGGACAGTAAAATTAATTAAATATAGTAACCAAAGAAACAAATCTTTAATGTATTATGTATACACCTGTGAGTTTACACATAATACATAATACATATTTTTTCATTTTTTTTTAAATAAGTCTGATTTGTTTGGGTTTTAAGTTATCAACAAGTTTCTCGTGTTTTAATCGGATTTCGGATTAACCTTATTCATATTTTCCCATTCGAGTTGGGAAGGTTTTTCTTGTTTTTGCCAATCATAATTTATTATTCTCACCAGTAAATTTCTATTGTAAATTTTGCATTATTTAATCCGAGCATTTTACTGATTCAATAAGGTAAAAATTTCTGTTTTGAAAAACTGGTGATAAAAGATTAAAAATTCTGTAAAAGATATGAAAAAAGTAAGCATTATTTTAAAGTATTTTTGTTTTCAAAAATATTTATCAGTTAAGTGGTTAAAGTGTATATACTAAGTACACATCGAAATTCAAGACTGTATTTTAGTACTGTATGGTTTTCTGAATCTCCAGTGTCTAAAGCGTGTAAATCCATCTTCATTTTTTTTTTTTTTTTTTTTCGAAACGATTATAAGATTTACTCTATACTACATATGATGGGTACGTAAAAATGAAAAACACCATTCGATTACTTTTTTTGTTTTGTTTTGTTTTTGTATTAGAATACCTGTTAATTTTATGTGTTTCAGAACAAAAATGATTTCAGAAATATGTCAGAAAGTAACTCCTTTGGGTTTTGGATTTGAGACATGCAATTGACACTGCAAATTGTCATGCAATTGAAAATGTGGAATTATTCTAATATGCTTAACACATTATAACATGAAGATAGGAGTTTAATTTGAACTTAATGAAATGAAAATGATAATACATTGATTCTTTAGAGTTTACATTCAGGCCCACTTATCTGGTGTTGATGAAGTTTATTTTTGACAAAGACAAAAATGTATTGAATTTAAAATATTAACAGTAACTCTTGTTGACATTTTAAGGTCTAAGGGAGCATTCAAACCTCAATACTTTCAGTTGAACTAAAAAAGCAATAAATCTAATCTTTGAAGAAGCACTGTATCCGACTATCGGTGGGACGGGAACAAAAGGTTGCTAGTTTTGGAACTTCTTTAAATGATTTTTGAGGGACGAACCCTATCGAATTGACAAAGGAAAAGAAAATTCCTAGTGCAGTTATCTTCACCATCTTTAGTCGTAAAACTGTCAACTGATTTCGCGTTCGATTT
This sequence comes from Maratus speculifer, assembly GCA_964019185.1. NCBI lineage: Eukaryota > Metazoa > Arthropoda > Arachnida > Araneae > Salticidae > Maratus > Maratus speculifer. The sequence continues at coordinate 102,044,000 of OZ025303.1, forward strand.
CTCTCTTGCAGTTAAAATTCAGTGTACTGAAAAAGCAATTATACATCAAGCGCGCCGACTCGAAAGATCAGAGACAGCGACGCCTGACCACAAGAGGTAGTCACATAAGTTTGGACCTTAAGCTCCCGAATGTCACTCGGGTTGGTGTTTTAGGTGAAGCGAACTCATCGCGAGAGTCTGTCGGGGTCCACTTTTAATTTATTGAGCTATAGAAAGTACATACTATATATGTTCGCCGTCTTTTCAGTTTCTATTTACGAACCTTTTATTTTGAAAGAAAAAATATATACATGGTGACTCCAGACTATAACAGGGTTCATACAGAGTTGGGAAGAAAAAATCCAAGGAGTACAGAAAAAAAATTCAAGGAGTCCAAAAAATTTTAAGGACTTGCCACTTTTGTTGTTATTTATGTGGCCTGCACTTGCAGACCCCAATTTTTAATGCCTCATTTGGAGAGAAGAACATTTCAAACAAATTTTTCTCTATTAGAATCTAATTATTGGTGCTGAAATTGCACAGAATTTAAAACCTTGGTGATTTTGTAAGTTTATATAAAAAATATATACAATCAACTTTCCTAAGCAGTGACCAATGGTCATATACAGAGAGATCAGTCAAACTCTAAACACTTATTATACATGTTGCTTACATCTTTAAAATAAATTACAAAGGTAAAAAAAAAAAAAAATCCGCGCGTGAATGTGCATACACAAAAAAATGCAACATACACGAAAAAATATAATAGCTTCTGAATTTATTCTTTTAGAGCAGCGATAAAGTAAAGTGTCCTAAAACTGACATCTAACAAATATTTAAAGCATTGCCAATTTTCTAAAATAATTTAGAATGAATTTTTCCTTCTTCTTAAATTAAATATATCTTGGATTTGTAAAATTGATAATGCTTTAAATATTTCGTTTGCTTAAAAGATGTCAGCTTTAAGAACTGTATTTTGGGTGTCAGCTATAGAGTACTTTACCTTAATCACTTTCTTTGAAGGTGAATGCCATCCATGACATACATAGAAAAGGGGAAAAAAGCACCATTATTAAATTCCCCGTAAGGTACTAGTCCCTATTATCTACTCTTGAATATTTTAATTAAATTATGTACACATACATAAATAAAGTATAAATCAAAAGATTTACAATAATCCAGGATAAAAGATTTTTCCGAGAGCAATATCGCTTTTGCGCAAAACCGCAGCAATTTAAGGAGTTTCTAAGGAGTATTTTGTTTATCTAAGTAGTTAAGTACAGTCGAACCTCTATATAACGAAACTCCATACATCGAATTTCTCCATATAACGAATTTTTAGTTAGAACGGTCCCCTTTTCGCATGATTACATTAAAAACAGACTCTATATAGCGAAATATCTATCTCCATATAACGAATTTTTTCATAAATTGATCTTAATTTATTCAGTTTTAAAAAAGCTTCGAAATCATATGGAATCAATTTTCCATCACTTATTTTTGATTTATCGTTCAGTGGAGAGGTTTTTTTTTTTTTTTTTTTTTTTTTTTTTTTAAATATTACTTCTTTCCTTATTCTTTAAATCTAACAAGTTCATCCCACCTCCCACACACCTTTCAACATCCTTCTCAAAACACAGTCAATTGAATTGTTACACATATAAGAGAGGAATCAATGACAACACATAACAGAGACCTTCAAATGGAGGAAAATATCAACTACAATTTTTCATTAATTGCTAAAATTTGAGAATTTTTTTTGAGAGCGTAACAATTGTAATTTAAAAATCAAAACAACAAAAAATTACAGATTTCTTCCTCTGAAATTTATGTAAGTCTTCCTTATTTGATTTTCATTAAGCTTTCAAATAAATGTCTTTTCTCTTTTTTGAAACTGCTTAAATAAGTAAGAAATAAAATGTTAGGTTAATATATACTTTTAAACATTTCAAATTCTTAATTAAAAAGATCAAAAATAATATTTGTTCAAAATTTACACATTAAATACTATTTTTAACATCATACTCTATACATCGAATTTCTCTATATAACGAATTTTTTACTGAAACGATAGATTTCGTTATATAGAGGCTCGACTGTACTACTTGGGAACGTTTTCATTTCTAAATAATTTCTAAGGAGTCTGTACGAACCCTGACTATAAGAGTCGGCTCAAACTTTAAGAGTCGGTACAGGACACTTTAACAACCATTTATTGTATAGGAATGTATGAGAACAAGTGACACGTTGAGGTAAAAACACCAAGGGCTCGATTTGGGCCTTTTTTTAGTTCAGAATTTCTCATTCATACCACAAAATTCTTATACTATTCTTTTCTTTATTTAAGACAGAGAGAGAGATTCTAGGATATTTGGTCGAGGAACCTGGGACACTTGTCCCACATCCCCGAAGCATAACATGAGATGACATAACTGTTGACAGGTCCCTAATGGTAGCAGCAGTTAAAGTTACATTAAATAAAAAGAGAGCAAAATAAAGGAATTGTGGGAAAAAGAGCTCAAGGAAAAAATAATAAAAATAAGGAAGTTTAAGGATAGCATTACAACAAAAATATATTTTTATGTATTTTATAAAATTTTTAAATTTTTATGAATTTTTTGAGATTTTCTATAATTTTTATGGATTTTTTATAATTTTTTATAATAGACAATTCATGGTCGTATAAAGAAGAAACTCTTCTTTGAAAAACTCCGGTATGAAATCGAAATTTTTGAATTAAAAAGAACGCAAAATATATTAGAAATTTTCAAATAATAATTTTACTTTATGCAAGTATAAAATGTGTGTCTTAAATAAAGAAAAGAATAATTCTATTTATTATCATTTATTAATTAATCCTTTATTATTAATTAATCCTTTTTATTCTCATTAAAAAACTAATTGCTTGTATGTTTTTAGAAACCTTACAATTATTCAATTTCTGTAATAAAACAATAGGTACTTTTTTTCGTGTTTTTTTTTTTTTTTTTTTTTCAAATGTTACATGATCCTTAAGAGATTAAAAGTTTTTCACTCCAGTCTGAAGTCGAAATTTCGGAGTAAAAATGCTATCGTCATCGCTCTACAAACTCTGAAGTTAAGATCTTCAAAAATCGTAACAACAATCGTTACACTAGCATATAAATTGCTGTACGATATCTTTAAGGCCCCTGTCTCTGCAAGAGAAGACACAAGCGAGCTAATGCTATTCCTCCTATATTGAGGTTATTTTCTAACAACACGTTTGCATTTTGACATTTTTAAGTAAGTGCTTTTTTTTTTTCATTGGGTAGTTGAAGTTCCTTTCTACATCGCTCCTTTCTACATTTTAGATTTCGGTTCAGATATTTTTTATAAAGTTAGTTTCACTTTCAAAACTGGTTCGTAAAATGATAACGTCAGTCTAAAAAATATCTGCAACCAAAATCGAAAAAGGAAAAAAGGAGCCATGCAGACAAACAGCTCAGCTATCCAATGGAGAAAAAAACATTAAAATGTCGAAATGCAAACGAATTATTAAATAATAATTTCCCCTATAGGAATAGCATTAGCTCGCAAGTGTCTTCATTTGCAGGGAGAGGAGACTTAACATAAGATATTAACAACATTTTAAACTTTAATTTATAAAACATTTAAAATCTTCTTTTTCTTATTGTTATAGGGAATATAAGTACAAAGACCAAAGATTCCAGCAAGCAAGTTGGCGAACTCTGTATGGAATCTTTTGATGTTACAGTTATCAAATGGAAGATCCCAACTATGCCAATGAAAGTGGATTATGGCTTGATAAGTCCATGTTTTATTTTCGCTAATGTTTTCTGGATTTTAAAAATATTTCCGTACGGTCAGAAAAAATTTGAAAGCGAGAGCAAAATTGATGTTGTGATTGAGAGTTTAGAATCTCCAATTTCAAAACATTCCGTGTTATATAAAATTTTTCTTGAAAGTTATGACAAAAATTGGATGAAAAAAGGATATTATTTTAAGGAATCTGGCAAGAGTTTGAATACAACTGGCTCATTCATTTTTTCCCCAAACTATCTAACAGAAAATATCTGTAATGTTACTTCTTATAGTGACTTTTGTGGTTCATTGGAAGCTGATGAATCCGCTGTTTTAATGTGCGACTTACGAATTAAATTGGACAACCAAACAAAATATGATCTATCACATACAAGTAAGCATACCTTAATATATTTCCTTAATATATTTATACAATTCCTTAAATCCGCAAGGTCCAATTATCCTAAAATCCACAATTCTTTAAAATCCGCGCATAATTTATAGAAGTAAACAATAAAATTTTAGCTTCTGATTTTCGGACAAAATTTCATTTTTTTTATATTACTGCCATGTTTATTTTAATCTGTATTTTTCGTTAATATTATAGAATTCATGCTTTTTCATGAAGGAAAAATAAATTTGTTTTTGAAAATATTCAAGCTATTGCTGATATCACTGGTAATCACGATCTTTTTGCGAAATAATTTATGTTTTAATCAAGCTTTTTTCGTTATTAAGTCTGGCTAAACCTGAAATAAAAACTTCGTTATTTTATGATTTTAATGAGAATTAGTAGTGTACATTTATGTGGCAAGTTTCATTGAATAATTTAGGAAAAATGAATCTCACCTTTATAATAAATATTTAATTATACATTATTGATTATTTACTTGATATTTGCATTTAATATTTTAATCATTTTAAAAATTATCTAATTTTTTATTATTTTAGTTTATTACATTACATATTTTTTTAAATATTTTACTATATTGTAAGCATTCATTATAATTTCGATTGCATTAAAATTATTGTTTCAAAAAATAGACAAAGCAATGACCAGAAATCCGCAAAATTCTAAACCCTGCGCACTTTCTGGTCTTAAATTGTGTGGATTTGAAGGAGTCTACTGTATTTGGAAAAATGGCATGTGTAGTTATAGAATCCGGATTATATGAGCATATTTTAGGCATATTTTCAATAAATGTATTTACACTCATTGCATAAAAGCTTTTAAAAATGTTAAAAATGCATATTTTAGGTCATTTTAACTCTTTTTTAACCATATGCCTGCTATTTTTTTTTTTTCATAAAAATCGGAATGGTAGAACAGTTAGAAAATGAAATATGAAATGAAAATTTGAAATATGATCTACTATAAAGATTTGTTTCTGAATTTCAAGTCCTTATTTATGTAATTCAGTGTGACATGTGACAGAGGGTAGGGAGAAGATATACTACAGTGTTATGCTTTGTGACAAAAAAGGGGGGGTATCAAAAACATTGAAAAAAGTGTGACAACATTTATGAACAGACCCAAAATAGCCTATGGCTCAATTACCTCATGGGTCCAGTTATCCCAGCTTGCTTCGCCCTTTTCATGTGATTATTTGCAGCAGAAATATCAGGAACTGACCATTTCTGCTTTCTAGGACTATACATACTAATCTTTAACAACTGCATTTCGACATCTCCGTTACTTCAAATATTGGTAAAAATATAAACAGGAAAATTCTATTTATTAAATATAGCAGTTTTGCCGATACTTTTAAAATCATATTTAACTGTTATAAATTTTATTTTCAGGATCAACCTTTGAAACATCTAGCAAACCGTCAGCGCCATTTGAGGCTTTTGCAAGTTATTTCCAAGGTTCGTGCAAGTAAAAGAAATTATTATTGGATAAATATTTATTTTTTAAGGGATTTGCTGTTGTTAATCATTTTTATCGCTGTTAATTTTATTTGTATCCAAGCAATTTCTCGAAAATATCTATATAGGAATATAGACGGCTTGCACTGACGTCACAGTAACGACTGATAATCTAATCTGGTACACATCTGACAGAAATCAGAACTCATCATTTGCCGTTTAAAGCATGTGTAGTATTTCTGTTTAATTTTGATTTTTCTTATTCTTGCATTATTTTTCTAAGTATTTGAAAAATGATGCGCAACTCACTATTTTTCAAATGGAAAAACATCTCATTTGCCATAAATTTGGGCGCCAACAAGTAGGAAAGTGTGATCACAGATCGCACAGAGGGTTTCGTTTAATATCTCCTTCAAAATATTTAACTATTAAAATAACAAATGAAAAACGACTTCTCGGCGCTATTTTGTGATTTCTTCGCCATTCGTGGCAATTAGAATAGAATATTGAATTAATCCCGTAAATGCTGCTTTGATTGCATAGATTTCTTTATTTCTCTATCTGAATCTGCAGATTTAGTGATGATGCGCAAGTAAATAAAATTATGAATAAAAGTAAAATATGGCAAAGCTTAGCATAAATTTAAGGGTGACCAAACTGGTCATCAGAGGCGGCTAGTAATTTAAAAAAATAGAAATTTAACAAATAATAAAAATATTTCACTTCGCGTGTCAAAATAAATGGTAAATATGATGTAATATGATGAAATAATAACAAATAAGCCCATTTTTCGCGTGATTTATTTAATCCATTAAATTATGTTACCTGCATAATAATTTTATTTAAACTTGCAAGCAACAATTGGAAGAAATGAAATTTCAGTTTTGAAATTTACGCTACTGCAAACTTTTAAACTTCTTAATATCGTACATTTTCAATTTTAACACCATCGTATGGGGGAAACAAATGCACTTTTAAAAACAATTAGTTTAAAAAATATCTCAATTTATTTTTGAGGTATTAATTTTTTTGTAGTTTTTAATACCAGTTTTGTAATTGTGGCAATAGAAGTATTCTATTACGCTTAAAAGTAATGGATAAAAAAGAAACTAGAAGAACTTAAACAAAAACTAGAAGAATTTAATGATGAAAAGCTTCAATTTGAGATCGAACTCATCTTTATAAAATTATTATTAAAAGAGATACAGAATTTTTAAAAAACCGTCGAGATACTGAAAATGATCACTTTTTTCTTCGTCAAGCAATTTTATTTCAATCAAGGTACAGACTTAAATAAGGGACTGAAAAAAGTATAGAATGTATTTTCGGGCATATAATTATTTAATCTACCTGCTTTTGTAAAATTCCGTTTAAAAAAATAAAATTCCCCTCTTTAATAAGCAAAAAACTTATTTAATTGCCAAACTGCGCTAAACTGTCAACGATCGTGTACTATCTACATTACAGTAGCGCAAACCAATTTAGATACAACCACTTCAAGTTTTATATACCAATAGGATATTTTTCCTCGAGCTTATTTTTTTCGAATAAAACAGCGTAAAATTTAATTTTTAGAAAGATCTTCTTCAAAATAAAATTAATTTTTGAGAGAAGAGATATCTTCTAAAATGTAGTCATTTAAAATTATTGGCATTTAAAGTTTCATTCCTAATGTAAACAAAACTTTTGAAAAAAAATTGAGTTCAGTGTGGTTTTTTTTTATATAAAAAGAGGACCATGGTAAACAATGTTCATTTTGTGCGTGAGCAGAGAATCAACACAGGTAACTTTGATGTCAATGTATAATGAAATACATTTTTACCATAAAATGCTTATTTATAAAGAATAATCTCTGGAACTACAGAACCAATTTGAAAATTAAAGATGGGAAAATTAATCTGCCGACTCTAGCATAGGCTTTGTTTTATGCTGGTACTATTATCCCGGAGCATATGCATGAGTTCATGAGTAAAAAACTATCTAAAATTTCAATTAGTGTGGTACATTTAGGGAAATAATACTGAAAATTGGCATAATTGGTAGTTTTAAAATGTAAATGGTCGCTAAAAACTCTTTCTAAAAAAATCGAAATTTAAATGTAAGAAATTATTGAAAACATTACCAAATACGTTTAAAATGTTACCGTTAAAATGCTTGTGAATTTTTAAACGTAAATGTTGACACAGAAGAGTTTAAAAAAATTGGAATTTATTAAGAAATCCCTGTAATAAAAAAGTTCTAAACTGCTATTATTGTGATAGGTTGGAGATAAAAACTTCTAATTCGGTATGATGGTTATTTTTAAAATATAAATGCATCTTAAAGAACTGTCTCAAAAAAACATATATATAATATAAAAATAAAAATAATAATCAAAACGCGAAACGAGCTGAGAACTTCCTGAAAAGATTCTAAATTTCTGACTTGTTAACGATTGTTGTGAATTCTAAGATGGCACATATAATATTTCCTTTTAAACAAAAATATTTTTACATGAATATTAAAAAGCGAAAGAAAAAATTAGTGAATATTATATGAGATTTAGATATTACATTTAAAATCCCTTACTTAAACATTTTTCTTATATTGCGGATTAAAAAATGCCATGGGCGGCAAAGATTTTTCAGTAAATAACTGCAAAGAAATTTCTCAACTGATCTTGTTTAAGTAAGCGTCTAAAAGCCCAGGAGTTGTTTAACAGCAGATGAATCTACCTCAAAATTCTCCAATAAAAGGAAAATGAATGGAAACCCGTTTACAGGTAGATCGCCACTTAAAAAATTATCTATGTGTTTATATATAGTTCAATGTTTCGCAATCTTTAAAAAACCGATCAAATTAGCATGTGTTTTTGAACGGGGGTTGACGAGCGTAACAGGTACGGGGCAGAGCCACGAGCCACTGCCAACTTCATTAGAGGCCACAGAAGCTTTTGCTTGTTAAGGCGGAACTTAGGACGGAGTTCAAAACGTCAGATGTAATCTCCGCCGACCCAATCCCGCGAGAAAGCTGTCTTAGCAAGAGGCATTACAAACAAGAGCTGTCTGTGCCGATTGGGTCATAATGATTATTCCGTCCAAATACCCAAGAGCTTCCTAGGCCTCTAATGAAGTTGGCCATGGCAGATCCCCCTAGTTAACAAAAATAAAATATTTAAAAATTTAACGACAATTATAAACTTAATTACTAAAAAATGCCAAAACACAACTTGCGGATACGCATCCATACAATGTGGCAAAATTTGTTTTACTTTCTTCTATCTTCAATAGAAGAAAGTATTGTAATCGAAATTTTTTTCGACTTCCAGTTTTCGACGGGTTTACACGTTATAAGGGTCAGAGATCCCCAAAAACATGTTTTTACAAAATGTTTGTTTCTCCATGTGTCTTTATTCCGTGTGTCTGTGTGTCTATGTCTGTATGTCGCCATTCTACCGCCAAAAAGTGTATTAAGATATGTATAGAATTGAACCAAATTTTTTGTGAATGTTTTTGGCTGTGGCAAGCAGGTCCTCCTTCAATTTTGTAATATTTCGCAGGAAGGGGGCGCTGCAATCGTGATTTTTGTGCCATTTTCAATAATTTACCGACCAAAAGTGTATGAATTTATGCACCGAATTCAACCAAATTTTTTGTGCAAGTGTATGGCTATGGCTAGTTGGTCCCAGGGCCGTAGCTAAGGGGCGCTGTGGGTGGCTCAGCCCCCCTAAAATATTTTGAGCCCGCCCCGGAAAAGATTCCAAGGTCACTCGATGAATTTCTGTTCTGAAAATTCAAATGAAATTCTGTTCAAAAATATAATTTAGTTTTGAGACCCTTTGACAATTTTGCAGAATTACTAAATTGTATCTAAAATAAGTAATTCAACACTCCCTCATTCTATTTGTACACATGAAGCTAACATGATGTTTAATTTTTCACCAGTTATAGACTCAAAATTTTCATCATCCTATACTTTTCTTAGTAAAAAAAGATAATTTATTAAAACAGTTTAATAAGAAATATAGTACCTACAATGTGAATATGCACTAATTTATCTTTCTGCATAAGAAAGAGGGAGAAAAAAAATTATGATCCACCCCCCCCCCCCTATTGATCACTTCTAGCTACGCCCCTGGTTGGTCCTCCATGCATTTGAAAAAACAATTTTTGTGCTATTTTCAATATTGTACCGACGAAAAGTGTATGAAGTTATGCATCGAATTGAACCAAATTTTTTGTGTACGTGTATGGCTAAGGCTAGTTGGTCCTCCCAGAATTTGAAAAAAGTCTTCCGGAAGGGGGTACTGCAATAGCAATTTTTGTGCCATTTTGTATATTGTACCACCTAAAAGTGTATGAAGACGTCTTGCATAGAATTGAACCAAATCTTTTGTGTATGATTAATTTTGGTATGGCAGGTAGGTCCTCCCTGAATTTGAAAAAAAAATCTGCCTATCATGCAGAGATGGAAACTCGTTTTTACTTTGATTAATTGACTGAAGCAGGAATTTTAGATGAAAATAAAAGTTGGTATAGTATTGAATTAAAATTATTAAAGCATTAACATGAGTAACTATTTTTTAAATATTAAAATGTACGTATGCGATAGAAGAAAGTTTTGGGATTTGTACATCCAACTAGTTCTTTTATATAGTAATCAGAATTGTAAATCACTTGACATTAAGAAATTGATAACATATTTTAGTCGATAGGAAGTATCAGATAATCAAACCGATGCGTAAATTGTGACGGTTTTTGTTCAATAAAAATTAAAATAGAGGTGCCTACTCAAATTGTTGTACGTCAGATAATGACTCGGGACGAAACGAGAAATAAAAAGATCTTTAATGTTATAAATATGCCTAATACGATATTAAAGCTCACTAATGAAAATTATAAAATTCAATCTGCAATATTTCATGAAGGTACACTGTAAAAAAAAAAATCTGTAAAGGTACTAAACATTTTCTAGGAAACTGGGATTCCAAGAACTTTTCATGTAACGATAACAGGAAAAATCCATGTAACCGATTCCAAAACTTGAGTTTTTGTTGTTACCGTTACAGGAAAAGTTCTTGGAATCCCAGTTTCCTAGATAAAGTATAGTACCTTTACAGATTTTTTTTTTGCAGTGTACACACATAGAATTATGTCATTATCTATCAGTAATTCGCAAAGAAAACTGTTGGATAGTAGCAAATGACACTGAAGTTTATCAAATACAAAATTTGCCTAGAAACAGTAAAGGTGTTTTTCTATTATTTTACAAAAAAAAAAAAAAAAAAAAAAAAAATCCAATAGTGTTATTTTTCAATGAAACTATCGAAGTATGTAATTTTTGCTATTTACAATACCTTATATGTGTACATATATTTTAACAGTAACTTCAAGTCTAAATGTTACTATTATGTTCGTAAAATAAGTAAATTTTCGTATGAAAATTTTTTTTCTTATTATGTTTCTTATATTTTTCAAATTCCTTTATTATAAATTAATTTAACCTGTATATTTCATTTAAATTTATTTTAAACATTAAATTCTGACTGCGATATTTCAGCATGTTAAAAAAGTACAATCTGGATATCAAAAATCCTTAATTCGTACGGAAAAAAAGAAATGGAAATTCAGAATTATTAAGACTATACAGATCATATTTATTAATGTCCATTTGATAAGGAGGACAATTAGGGGGCCAATAAAAAATCAAAGAAAAATAATAAATATTGTGTTTGCTCACTGCTTACAAAAGCTATACGAAAACTCATTTTAATTAGAATGAGTAAAATTATTTAAGTTATACATAATCTGTTTTAAAAAAAGAAATGATAACCACTAAAAAACAACTTTTCAAAAGTAAAAAAAAAAATAAGAAAAAAGATTAAAGTTGTATCTAAAAAAAGGTATGATATCAAATTTCCAAGCTTACTCGCTTAAAAAGTCAGCCAAAAAATAACTCAAGTTAAGCCGAAATTAGCTCATCTCCCGTTTTGAAAGGCAGCTTCTCAAAAAGAGTTGAAACAACTCGAGTAGCGAGTTATTTGTAAGCAATTTAAATCAAGATGGGTGGTTTAAAAAAGCAATTTAGATTAAAAAGAGTGAAACGTTTGACAAACAACTCATTCACGATCCAATAAATTACAGCTCTTTCCTGAGTAGCCAAATCCTCTTTCGTTTTAAGAGTGTATATTATGGTTCTTATTTAACATTTTCCATTAAAAAAAATTACCTTTTGTAAGTCAAGTGCCTTCGTATGTGTTGATAGAAATCCTTTTCTCCTATACTAAATGCATCATAAAGTGTTTCTAAAAATTCAATGTTTTAAAATTATGCATGAGGGGCTTGGCGGCCATCTTTCCGTGTTTTACACAAATGTCTGAGCACCCAAGTTTGTAAAGGAAGGCGTGATAAGTTTGTATTAACAATTTAGAGCTTCTGATTTTAACTACGAACAAATAAATTTAAAAAGATTTTTATTTTTAGAAAGGAAATTGATTGTTAATTCTTTTAAATGATTAATCACGCTAAAAAAGTAATCATAAGAGGAATCGCGAAGGTATGTCACCATTATCTTAATACACAATTCCATAAAGAAAAGGCACGAAATGTTTTCTTTAGTAAAATGCCAAACTTTAAATTTCAACTGCAAACAGACTTATTGATAAAGACTGATAGTTTGAGAAAAGAAATTAATTTCCATCGTTTTCAAATAACTAATTACTCTATAAAAACAATTACAAGGTGAATCTTTTAGATAAATCACTATTGTGTTATGAGATAAAGTTCTGTAAATAAAATTCCCTAAAGAAAAAGCTTAAAATATCTGCTTAAGTAACAATTTTGAATTTCGGATTTTGACTATGGATTTGGATAGAAATTTATGTAAAATATGGAAGGATGGCCGCCAAGCCCCTCATGCATAATTTTAAAACATTTGAATTTTTAGAAACACGCTATGGTGCATTTAGTATAGGAGAAAAGGATTTCTATCAACACATACGAAGGCACTTGACTTACAAAAGGTAATTTTTTTTAATGGAAAAAGTTAAATAAGAACCATATTATAAGCTTGGAAATTTGATATCATACCATTTTTTAGATACAACTTTAACCAGCTTGGCTCTTTTTTTTACTTTTGAAAAGTTGTTTTTTAGTGGATTATAAATACAGTAAAACCTCTAAATAACGGACACCCCGACAACGCAGAAAATGTCCGCTATTAGAAAAACCTCCGAGATTCAAAAATCGGTAAGAAATGCTTAATGTTTCATCAGTTTAACTTTTATATGTCCTTACCTCTAAAACATGATTAATCGGGAATTAAAATTATTTTTTAAGCAATAAAACTGAAATACAATCGTGCCCAGATTCTTATAAAAAGAATCAAGTTTATTGTTGCTTGCGATGACATGTAATTTGTCCTTCAATGTGACTTTTTAAACATTATAGAATTCCAGGTGGGAAGGAGAGATTGCACTTTTTGACCATTAAAAGCATAAAATCTCAAAATCTTCTGGGGGCGGGGGACATTTCAACGCTCTGTCGGGCAACTCCCGGAATTAAACTCTGAATGTGTGTATGTTTATGTGTGTGTGTGTGTGTGTGGGGGGGGGGGGGGGGCAGGATTTCCCCAGTCAATCCTTACATTTATCTGTGATCACAAAATTTGTGACTTATTACCCTAATAAATTTACAGGCATTTTTACCTTTTTTTAAATTTTTTTTCTGGTTATGAAATTTTTCATCTTTTTTCGCCGAAAATATTTTTGCTATTCGGAACGCCCGTTATTCAGAGGTTAAACATACAAAAATTCAGGTTTTGAGAATGGGGATTGGAAAACTGTAAAATAGAGGTGTCCGCTATTCGGGAGTGTCCGTCATGGAGGTTTTACTATATTTTAAAATGAATTTTTCTTCTTTAGATTGTACGTAAAAAAAAGGTTTTACTTATTTTTAAATAAATTTGTTCGCAAGTCCCAGCGTCAATAAATTATGTCATCATTTTAGCAAACAAAAGTGCTTTGAGTCGAAAAAGGTTAAACAATGAAAGTTTTTTTTTTTTTTTTTTTTTTAAGTATTTTAGAAGTGTTAAAAAGTGTTTCATAATCTATGCTTGATGTATGATTTTTCACTTATGTTTATTCACTTAAAATTTTGTCGTTTTTAGGTGCGTTCGTAATTATATAATACGTAGCACCTATAGTTGTCGTTCAGTCCGTCCGTCTGTCCGTCCGTCTGTCCGTCCGTCCGTCTGTCCGTCCGTCCGTCTGTCCGTCCGTCCGTCTGTCCGCATATAACAACGCAAAAACTACCCAACCGAATCGTTTGAAATTTAAAATACATAAATATTAGATATTTTTGTCGAGTCATTTCAAATTTTATGAGAATCGGATGGATAGATCAATTACAGGGACGATCAAAAGTATTCCATTACATTACGGTCAATGGGGAAAAAAGTTTCAAATGCATTTTAATCGTTTGAAATTTAAAATACGCAATTATTACATAATTCTGTCGTGTTATTTCAAATTTTTTGATAATCGTGTGCATAGATCAATTACAGGGGCAATCAAAAGTATTCAATTACATTATGGTCAATGGGGAAAAAGTTTCAAATATATTCTATACGTTTGAAATTTAAAATACATAATTATTACATAATTTTTTCGAGTTATTTCAAATTTTATGAAACTCGGACGAATAGATCAATTACAGGGACAATCAAAAGTATTCCATTACATTACAGTCAATGGGAAAAAATGTTTCAAATGCATTTTAATCGTTTGAAATTTAAAATACGCAATTATTACATAATTCTGTCGAGTTATTTCAAATTTTTTGATTATCGTGTGCATAGATCAATTACAGGGACAATCAAAAGTATTCAATTACATTATGGTCAATGGGGAAAAAGTTTCAAATATATTCTATACGTTTGAAATTTAAAATACATAATTATTGCATAATATTTTCGAGTTATTACAAATTTTATGAAAATCGGATGCATAGATCAATTACAGGGACAATCAAAAGTATTCCATTACATTACGGTCAATGGGGAAAAATGTTTCAAATGCATTTTAATCGTGTTACACTCATGCGAACTTAATAAAATTTATATGCAACTATAAAGTACATATTATAATATACATCTTACATAATTTGTGGTGCAAAGAACATTTGTTATTGATTTACAAGGCCACACAAAAGTATTCCATTACATAATGGTATAGGGAGAACATTGTTTGATGAGCGTTTTAATTGTAGTTCACTATTTACAATGTTATGAGATTGATATATGAACGTAATATTTTTAAAACTTCGTTATCGTTCGAACGCACCTAATTTGCTACGCTTCACGTGCAATTTCCAACTTGTTCATTTCTAGAATCATCGCAGAAACTATTAGTCGAGCCGTTTGCACCATTTGAGTCTTCTGCATTTCCTCTTAAAGGTTCGTGAAAAACAAAAATTGATGATTTTTTATGATTTGTACATATTTGTGAAGAACTTCTGAAAAAATACTATACAGTTGACACCGATTATAACGTACTTTCGCTTATAACGTTCTCGGATACTTGGTCTCGAATGAAGTCCTATGTAAGAAATGATTTACAACTTAGGTTATAATAGACTGTGTAAAAGACTTAATCTCTTTATAACGCATTTTTTAAATTCGAACGAAAGATAAAATTTGGATGTCTGCTTTGCATTTCTGGTTTGCAAATAATTAAACGGCCTTGGACGTCTATCCCAGTGTGTTCTAAGGCTGGATTTACTTCATCCTTCAAATATCCTCCATCACGACATAAACTCATTTTTTCTCCAACCATTTATGAATTATTGATAAAAAAGCGGGGAGACTCAACGATGGAAGCAGACGAAGATGGATTTTAAGAAAAGAATTCCGTCCTTCAAAAGGATCCTTCGAAAGAAGTAAGAAAGGAAAAGTACCGCAAACCCCAAAAAGGACACGGGCATTGAAGGATACGTCTATTTAGACCTGTAAGGTCTAAATATAGGTAATCTATTGGTGTTTTTAATGTCATGAGGCGGTGTTTTCATTTTTATTTACATTTTAAGTATGCTGAAGTATCATTCTGCAGGACGAAATGTACTAATATACAGCATTCCATTGTTGAATCTTCCCGAACCTTTTATTATCAAATGCAAATTGTTGGCGAAAACAGGAAATAATCGTACTTCAAATTGAAGGAAAGTAAAAAAGTTTGTAAACTCTACCTTAGTCACTTTTTAAACATGTAATAAAAATGTTAAATATGTATATATATATATATATATTTATTCTTCACGAATATCTTTTTCCTAATTTGTAACAGTAAATAAAATCCGACCAGTAAGGTGAATTGTGGGACGAATTTCTTAGCTTTTAGCACGACCCATAACAGAAACTGGTTGGATGCTTTTGCTTTTTCATTAAATTATGCACCCCTGACGAGTGGTTCAATTAGAAAGTCTAATGTCCATTTATCCATGTATCTTTTATTATTTCCGTAATCTGCCTTCGATTACACTTCAAACTTCAACTGTTTTCTATAAGATGATTGTAAAAATACTGGTTTCATTGGTTTATTGAATGGTAATATCTGAATTACTTTGGTTATATTTATAAAAGTATATATATATATATATATATATATATATATATATTGTAAAATAAATACACAGGCAGATGGTAAAAGTTTTTTTTTTTTTTTTTATAAACTTATGTAATTTCTATTTTAAATCTTAATTATTGGGTGTTTTTTTTGCATTCACATTATGCACTATATTTTATTGGTTATTGCTTATAACGTACTTCGGCTATTAAGTACCATATTTTCTGGTCCCCTGAAAATATATTCAGGCCGCCTGACTAAGGTAGAGTTTTCAAACTTTTTTACTCTCCATGAATATGTTATAAACGGTATCGATTGTATAATGAAAAGAAATAAGTTTCTTTTTTACTTACCCATCATACGTAGTATAGGGTAAGTCTTGCAATCGTTTTGAAAATCGAAAAATTTTTTTTGACGGATTTACACGTTTTAGATAGTGGAGATTCCGAAAAACAGATTTTTAGAAAAAAATTTTTGCCGTCCGTCTGTCTGTCTGTCTGTCTGTCTGTCTGTCTGTCAGTCTGTCTGTCTGTCTGTCTGTCTGTCTGTCAGTCTGTCTGTCTGTAAACGCTCTATCTCCCGAACAAATTGAGATAGAGACTTGAAATTTTGTATGTAGTTAGTATGTAAGAATGGGATGAAGCCTATTTAATATCAACAACCTCGATTATCCGCAACTATTTTTTTCGGACTCTCGAAAAATTCATTCTGATGAAAGGAATAAAAAATTTTCGAATTTTTTTATTTTAAGGAGTGATCGTAAAAGGCAATAAAATAACACACATTTTGCATATAGAACGAAGTCGATCGGATTATTAGTTGCCGAGATATTTGTAATCATGTTTTCCACATTCTTCGATTTTTCACGACCCTGTATTTCATTCAAATTTCAATTCAAAGGTATATTTTAATTGCAAATGAGACGCTTAATCCGACGCAGTTAATTGTTAGTTAATAGAATTGTTATTTTTGGAGTTATAAGGATGTTTCTTGTACGTAGTTTGGTACTATTTGAGTAGTTTGGCGTTTTATATAATTTGTCAAAATTGGTACATCAGCAGTTCTTTAATATAGCATTTCTATGTATATTAACAATTTTTAAATTTTGTTTATGAATTGCAATGCATTGTATAAATAGTTTTCACATGTTTTATTTTCATACACATATCCATGATGGGTAAGTATTACGGTGGCCCCCAACGACTAGTTCAAATTTAATTCACTAGGGGAGAGTACCGAATTCGACCACTTCACCTGTTTTCAAGTGTAATTCTCTTCATTTTTTAAATATCTACAAAACAATACTGCACATGGTCAGTCTATTCTAACTAAATAAATCTTTAAAATAATTTCTTTTTGAAAATCTTAAGGTTTACTTTAATTTGAAAAAAATATCAAAAGCGGTTCAAATCCAGCAACTGATCGCCTAACTTTGACCCCCAGTCTTCTAAATTGGACCAAACGATATTAGGCTGTTTTAATTGTCTAAGAACCGACCGCACAAAAACCTAAGACATGGAGCACAAGAAAAAAATTCTTTATTTTATAAAATAGTAACAATAGAGGAATTTAATGATCTATGTCTGCCGGAAGTGAAGTGGTGCATAAGCCAAAAATGAATACCACTAGTGATTTACTCGTAGATTTATCATTGTGTTTGTCGTACAATCATTTCATACATTTGATTGTACGGCAAACACAATGGTAAACCTACGAGTGAACCACTAGTGATATTCATTTTTGGCTTATGTTTTACTTCAAGTCCGGCAGACATGGATCATTAGATTCCCTTATTACTACTCTTTCTTAAAATAAAGGTGGTTTTACTTTTGCTCGATACTTTAGGCTTTTGTGTTGAATTCTAATGAGTAGGGATATAACTAATTGTATTAAAAGTAAATTTGCAATCAATGGAATAATTGAACAAACAACAGCAATGAAGAATTATGAAATTAGATGACTGAAATAAGAGTATTTTAAACTAACATTGTAACGGACGATTGCCCGTTGGGGGTGTTCTGGTGGTTGTTGGATGCATACATGACTCGAGATATAAGATAAAACCAGTTTACTTAAACGATTAGGGCTCAAGGAAAGTGGAGCTACCCGTTCTTTAATTTTAATAACTAGTAACAATACTAAAAGATTAAACTCATACTCACAGCTCCGGCACTAGCCTCAGTCGGGGCACTTCGAATCAACTTCTCACGTAAGCTTCAGCTAAACTGCTAGATAAAACTTTATTAGACAGCCCGTGACTGTGAGATACTCTTTATTAACTTTGAAACACTCAACGTAAATAATTACTATCTCTTACCAACGGCAAACTTCTCGAATCGCTCCGCTCTGAATGAACTAAGTCGGCAAATGTTGCTGGCGGCTCACTGCCAAACTCCTGGCTAACTCATTGGAGGCTCAATAATAACTTGCTATAACTCGATCTAGATCAATCCACTGCTTGTCATCACCACCTAGCTAGCTTGCGCCGCTAGACACACGCCGCTAGACACCACTAGCTGGCTAACGCCGCTAGACACACTCACACACTCAAACTCCAAGCTTTTATATGCTGCAAACTGAGATACTACAGATTTACATAATACTTCTAACCACGACTTAACTGTAGAAACCGAGGAAGTTACACACGCTCTAGAAAGTTAAAGTGAATGAGGGGATAAATGTCGCTTTCACGCTACACAATGTTAAATCATTGACGTCACGATCTCAAAAAATGCTAGAGTGCCTTTATCAGAAAGGTCACTCCCTCACAACATATGAATCAAAATTATAAATAATTAAGAACAGAAGTTGTTGAACTAATAGCAAGTTACTTGAATATCATGTGAGAGGTGATGTAAGATTTACACATGAATTTCCTTTGTTTCTTTTTTTATCCCAGCGTATACAACACGGCACCATTTTTGCGTGGAATCGTGCTCCTGCGCATTAATAGTACAAAGTTCCTAGTTCCGAAATTGTCTACGTTTTTTGACCTTCTTAAATAACTCATGTCACCGGAAGGAGATTGTTATCAACAGTTGATGTGCATTTCTAATCATTCTGCATTTCAATTCGGATGGTTAAGACATAACGATGCTCAGATATGCATCCAAACTTAACAACTGAATGGAATTGCTATCTCCTACTCCACGTCTAATAAACTCATCGCTCTTCAATAGTCCACGAACCAACTGCACAAAAACCTAAAATATCGTGCACAAGAAAAAAAACTTCATTTTATGGAAGAATAGAAATAGGGGAATCTGATTATCCGTACCTGCCGGAAGTGAAGTGATCCAAAAGCCAACGATTAATACC
Source organism: Maratus speculifer (assembly GCA_964019185.1). Classification (NCBI taxonomy): domain Eukaryota; kingdom Metazoa; phylum Arthropoda; class Arachnida; order Araneae; family Salticidae; genus Maratus; species Maratus speculifer. Next base: position 102,063,546 of record OZ025303.1, read on the forward strand.
ACAAGTGGTTGACTCGTAGGTTTATAGTTGTGTTTTCCTACTTCTAGTGTTTCATGTTTTCATACCTTTGATTGTAGGACAAACATAATGATAAAGCTACTAGTCCATCACTGGTGGTATTAATTTTTGGTTTATGCACCACTTCACTTCCAGTAGACATGGATCGATAGGTTCCCTGCCTATTTCTATTCTTTCATAAAATAAAGGGTTTTTTTTTTCTTTTCTTGTGCTCTTTATGTTTTTGTGCTGTCTGCTCTGCGGACTATCAACGCAAAATATTTTTTACGGAGAAAATTTCTAAATGGTATTCTAACCTTATTTCCACTACGAACAACTAAGCTCGATCAATTTGATAATTATATGACAATTACCCTCGTAATTTTCTGAAAAGGATAAAAAATGATTTTATAAGGGGTAGCAGTTATCGAATTCAGTTGTATTCAGTATTGGACGGAAAGGTTGGTTTGGATAGTTTATTTGATTTAAAGAAATAGTTTGATATTTTGATGAGTATTTCTTGTCTGGCTGAATTTTTTTTTTTTTTTTTTTGGAGCTTTCTCGGTCAAGGGGGGGGGGGGGGCGTTGCATGCATAAATTCTTCATTTAACCCTGACAAGGAAGGTCTCCATATGGGCATACTCCGAAAAATCTGAAATAATTACAGAATGTTCTTCTCAAGAGGATATATACGTTTATAAAAAAAAATTTCGGCGGAACCTCCGTTCCCTGTCCGTAAAAAAATAATGAAAATTTCTTTATTTGGCGATTTATCATCGGTTGGCGTTTAAAAGCAATTTCAAAAAATGCTTTTTATGTCAATTACATTGTAAAGGAAAAAAGTTTCATGTTCAATGTGTTTAGATAAATTAAATATATTTTGTTTTGTCAGTTTTAGTTTGTTTTAAGCATGATTTCGTTATATCGATATTTATGTGTATTTATATTCAAATTTAACCATCAAAATTTGAGATTTAAAACGAAACTCTAATGTAAACTAATTAAAATAGTTTCAAGTTTAAAGTCCAGTTGAGCAATTTGATTTTGTTGCTATGGAAACATCTCTCTTTTATTTTTGAATTACGCTTAAATGTATGAAAACAATTTTTCTGAACAAGAATTTTTTATATCTGAAAATAATTTTTCCAGAGGTAAATAAAATAACTTATATATATATGCAATGCAATAGATATATATATGTATATAATATATTAAACTCTCTAATTGTTTAAATTTAAATTCATTAAATGCCATTTACGCACATTCTAAGAATCCAAAAGTTTTCAGTTGCATTAAAATCGCTTGCTTTTGGCGGTGAAAAGTGCTGCTCGCCAAACTGAGTGACACTTTCGATCATGCCAAATATACGAAAGTATTTTATTTTTTTACAGGTTTTCTTCTGCAATTCCGCCGCTAATTTTGACTGATCCTTCATTACATACATGAGTAGCTTAATTTGTATTTTTTTTTTTTTTTTCAAAAAATTCTGAATATGCCCAGTATGGAGACCTTCCTCGTGAGTGCAAGTCGTTAGCCAAGGCCCCCTTATCATAATCAGGCCTCGCATTCAGGAGAAAATCTATTGTTGAAATTGTCTCTATAGCTGCCAACATATTAACTGATTTTGTCTCGTATGTAGCGCCATCTGGTGCGTACTACTGCTAATAATCCCATAGGAAATAATGGAAAACATTTCAGTTTCTAACATTAGATGGCGCTACCAACGTGAAAATCATGTAGTTCAGCGCCCCCTGTACTGCGGTCAAAGGAAACTTGGCGAATGACAAGCCTTGATATTATGATAAGTTAGCCTTGTCGTTAGCCATGCCACCCATCCTTCTGATTTGATGTTTTCTAATTTTGTTCCTCCGTTTAGCTACTTATGAGCAGGGATGCATTGGAGAGTATACGGGGTATACGCCGTATACCCTATGGATTTTTTGAAGGAGTACCGTATACCCTCTGTTTATCAAGAAAGCTTATAGTATACATATTTTAGAGTATACACTCTGCCTTGAGCGTATACCTTCTGCTTAGACCGTATATCCTCTGTTATTTTTACGACTGCATCCCTGCTTATGAGTTATTGTTTTTGATGGTTTGTTTTAATATTTTGTGTATTATGGTTATCAGTTATAAAGTTATGGTGTATGACTGGAGTTGATATTCATGTCTGACGTTTTAAATATATGTATATATATACAGATAAGAGAAAACAGGGCTAAGAGAGAGGAAATATGTGTTTGAATTCATTAATATCAGCTAAATCTAGATATTTATGAATTATAAATAATATACAGTACATAATAAACCCACACAGAAGGAAAATTTATTCTATTAGTACAGATTACCAGATCACTTTTTCAACTGGATATTATGCATGCATAAAAATTCGATTTGATCTGTACCGAAAGCATGAATAATTTGATAAAAATTGCCATAAAGACGAGAGTAGAAGATATCAATGTGAGAAATAACACTAGTAAGTCTTTATTATGTCCATTAATAACTATATCGTAATGCTAATAATATATATTCTACAATAAAAAATAAAAATTTATATTATAAATAAATATTTTGCTTATAAGACGTTGTATTAAATAAAAACATTTAAAATATATTTAAAAATTTTATTTACATGTTTCAACTCTTATTAATCGAGTCATCTTCAGAATGTAAATAGAAAATGAAATTACAAATATAATGAACATGAAAACCGGAATAAATAATTATTGAAGATAAATGTATCACGCGCTTTTTAATTTGGGTATTGTCCGTGGTCTAGTTAAATAATTACCGTGTAAATTGTCGAACCATTCAATCCATATATTTGGGATGCGAAATGACAGTGTATCGTTACAAATATGTGAACTTTTTAAATAAATTTCAATGGATTCTCTTATGAATAACTTTAAATTAAAATTAGACCTGTATATTAATTTACTCTTGTTAAAAAGCATGTTAATGTTCTCTTTTTGATTTAATCTGAATAGGGCGGTTTTTTTCCTGTTAAGTTTTATATCTGTTATATGTTCTTTACGCCTGATTTTAAACTTACGTTGGGTCATGCCTATATAAAAGTTTTTTATTCCTCCTTCTCTAAGAAATGGAATCAAAGAGAGCAGAAGAGACAAAAACAAAATAAATCAACTTTTCCGAAGCAGCGCTTTAGAGAGTGGAATGCATATTTATAAAACACGATCGCAGATTAATTTTGATTTTTTTAATTAAATTTTAATATTATATATTCATTTTACACCTTCCTTGCAAAATGCGTCGAAAGATTGCACAAAATGACAAATGTTCTTTTACAAGTAAGTTAAAAAAAAAAAAAAAAAAAAAAAAAAAAAAAAAAAAAAAAAATTAGTATTCTTGACTAAATAAGGGAATTAAAACAGTGTTTAGGATGTTATTCAACAAAAGATATGTCTTTTCAATCGGAGATGATGCACGTACATCGTACAACAATTCGAATGATTCTATATGGAACATTTGAACTATTTGATCAAAATTGACAGAAAGAGTAGAACAACATACACAAATAAATAAATCTGCCTTTTTGAAGCAGTGCTTTAGTGAGTGGAAAATACATTTACGATTTATATCGATTTTTCTTCATTAAACTATAATATTATATCTTAAATTTACAGGTCCATTACAAAAAACGTCAAAAGAAGAACCAGTTGCACAAACTGACGGATGTTCCTTCAAAGGTAAGTTAAAAAAAAAAATCTCAGTATTTTTGACATAAATATGGAATTTAAAACAATGTTCAGAATATTATTGTTTATTACCTTCTATTTTTTTCAAATGGAAATGATGCACGTACAAGAATTCGATTGATTCTGTACAGAGTATTGGAATCATTTGATCAAAATTTCTGGAAAGAGGAGAGCAGGAGAGACAAAAATAAAATAAATCAGTCATTTTAAAGTATCGCTTTAGAGAATGGAAAATACAATCAAGGATTTATTTTGATTTTTCTGTATTAAACTATAATAATATATCTTTAATTTACAGTTTCATTACAAAAAACGTTAAAAGAAGAACCAGGTACACAAAATGACAGATATTCTTTCAAAGGCAAGTTAATGAAAAAAAAAAAAAAAAACCTGTATTTTTGACTAAATATGGAATTTAAAACAATGTTCAGAGTATGTTAGTAATCAGCCCCTCTTTTTATCAAATGGAAATGATGCACATACAAGAATTCGATTGATTCTGCACAGAACATTGGAATTATTTGATCAAAATTGCCGGAAAGAGGAGAACAGGAGAGATAAATCAGTCATTTTAAAGTATCGCTTTAGAGAATGGAAAATACAACCAATGATGTATTTTGATTTTTCTTTGTCAAAATATAATATTATGTATTTGATTTACAGGTTCATTACAAAAAACGTCAAAAGAAGAACCAGTTGCACAAAATGATGCATGTTCTTTGAAAGGTAAGTTAAAAAATATATATCTTAGTATTTTTGACAAAATAGAGAATTTAAAGAAATGTTTAGAAAATATTATTAATTATCAGATCTCTTTTTCAATTGGGCATGATGTACGTACAAGAATTTTATTGATCCTGTACCTAACATTTGAATTATTTGATCAGAATTGCCAGAAGGAAGAAAGCAGACAAGACTAAAACTAAATAAATCAGTCTTTTCGAAGCAGCGCTTTAGAGAGTGGATCTCACATTTAGAATATACAATCACAGATTTATTTTGATTTTTCTTTATTAAATTATAATATATATTTAATTTACAGGCTCATTACAGAAAACGTCAAAAGAAGAACCAGTTGCACAAAATGACAAATGTTCTTTGAAAGGTAAGTTAAAAAAAAAAAAAAAAACTTAGTATTTTTGACAAAATAGGGAAATTAAAACAATGTTTAAGATATTATTAAATGAAAAATCTCTCTTTTCAATTGGAGATAATGCGCATACAAGAATTCCATTGATTCTATATAGAACATTTGAATTATATAAAAAAAGGAGAGCAAAATAGACAAAATTATATATATGTATATAAATCAGCCTTTTCGAAACAGCGCATTAGAGAATGAAAAATATAATCAATGATTAATTTGTTTTTTTCTCTATTAAATTATAATATTATATCTTTAATTTACAGGTTCATTACAAAAAACGTCAAAAGAAGAACCGGTTGTACAAAATGACAAATGTTCTTTCAAAGGTAAGTTTTAAAAATATCTCAGTATTTTTTATTAAATGGGGAATTTAAAACAATGTTTGGAATATTATTAATAATTAGCCTTCCTTTTTTAAATTGGAAATGATGCACGTAGTAGAATTTGATTGTTTGTGTACAGAGCATTTAAATTATTTGACAAATATCAGAAAGAGGTAAGGGGGAGACAAAAAGAAAATAAACCAGCCTTTCCAAAGGAGAGCTTTTGAGAGTGCAACATATAGTTCTAAAATACAATCACAGTTTTATTTTGATTTTTCTTTATTAACTTATAATATTATATATTTAATTTACAGGATCAATACAAAAAACATCGAAAGAAGAACCGGTTGCACAAAATGACAGATGTTCTTTCAAAGGTAAATTTTCAATTTAAAAAATAAAAAAAAAAAATTAAATATTTTTGACTAAATGGGGAATTTAAAACAATGTTTAGAATATTATTAATAATTAGTCTTCCTTTTTTAAATGGAAATGATGCATATAGAAGAATTTGTTTGTTTCTGTACAGGACATTTGAATTGTTTGACAAAAAATGCCGGAAATAGGAGAGAGAGAGAAATATATATATAAAACTTAAATCAGTCTTTCCGAAGCAAATCTTTAGATAGTGGAACATATATTTCTAAAATACAATCACATATTTGTTTTGATTTTACTTTATTAAATTCTAATATTGTATATTTAATTTGCAGGTTCGTTACAAAAAACATCAAAGGAAGAACGAGTTACACAAAATGATGCATCTTCTTTAAAAAGTAAGTTTTTAAAAAATCCTATTGTTTTTGACTAAATAAAGAATTTAAAACAATGTTTAGAATATTATTATTTATTAACCTCTCTTTTTAAAATTGTAAATGATGCACGTACAAGAATTCGATTAATTCTGTACAGAACATTTGAATTATTTTAGAGAGAGGAACTCATATTTCTAAAATACAATCACAGATTCATCTTTATTTTTCTGTATTAAACTATTATATGTTTCATTTACAGTTTCCTTACAGAAAACATCAAAAGAACCAGTTGCACAAAATGACAGATGTTCTTTGAAAGGTAAATCAAAGTCTTAGTATTTTTGACTAAATTGAAAATTTAAAGCAATGCTTAGAATATTAATAATTATCAGTTCTCTTTTTAAATTGGACATGATACATGTACGAGAATTCGATTGATTCTGTATGGCACATTTGAATTATTTGATCAAAAGTGCCGGAAAGAGGAGAGCAGAAGAGACAAAATGAAAATAAATCCGCCATTTCGAAGTAGCGCTTTAGAGCGTGGAAGTAATATTTATAAAACATAATAACGAAATAATCTTATTTTTTTTTCATTAAATTATAATACTATGCATTTAATTTATACATACTAACTGACTCGCCTGGCACTACTAGGATCCGTAATAATGTTGTTAAACAAATTTGAAATTTGTATGATTTTATCTTTAACTTGAAATATGTGGAAATACATTGTTTGAAATATGTGGCACTGACTGTGTAAAAAATCAGTTAAAAAAAAAAAAAAAAAAAAAAAAAAAATTGTAAACATTCTCAAAATGGCTACAATGGGAAACGCGGGAGGGAATATGTGTGCAACGATTGAGTGATTTTCGTGATAAAGTGTTCGTGAAAAGCTGCATAGTCACGTAACTAATTACTTTTTTCACATAGAAATCCCAAGTGAAACATTTTGAATTTCAAACTAATTATATCACTTTTAACCCTTTCCGGCACGGCAAAATCTGTTAGTAAAATAAGTAATTATCGATTGACACCAGAATTCACAAACGAATTTTTTAGATATTGTGAAACCCATAATTTAAGCTTTTATTGTAAAAACAAAATTTTACTAAAATATTATTGGCGCCGTTTGCAAGTTTAGAATTAAAATTAGGTATCCCAGACCGGGCACAGTGTGCCGGAAAGGGTTAAACCAACTATATCGTGAATGAAATCGATACTTGATGATTAGCTAAAAAGTATTCAATATTATAAAATGTAGTCTAAATGTATATAATATTATAATTTCAGAACCATTGTAAAAAAAAAAGTCTATATTTTTAATCAAAGCATGCGTAATGTTCAAACCGCGGTCAAAATCCTAACCGTAACTAATTGTACCGTAACTATAACCTGTCTGTAAACTAACCGTAACTTAAATATAACACAAAGGTAACCTCTAGCCGTCATCTTATCGCAAACATATCCGTAATCTAACCATAATCTAACTGCAATTTAACCTTAACCTAACTGTAATTTAACCTTGATCTAACTATAACCTAGCCGGAAATTAAATATAACTTACGACTAAACGTAAACGTAATTGCAACCCATCCAGAAAAATTGCAACCCGAACCGAACCTAAAAATTCAATATTAAAAAGAAAAAAGAAAAAAAAGAAAGAAAGAAATCTAACACGATACAAATTTGAACCAGACAAAAATATTACAATGAACCCGATCCGATTACGACAAAATAATTTCGCTATACATATACATGTAATTTGAACCGAACTCAAAATTCAATTTGAAAATTTCCGAAATCTGAACTGAGTCAATTCCGAAACGGACAAAATTATTCCAAATAAATATAACCGGATCCGAACAGGACAAAATAATTTCCATGGACATGAACCAAATCCGAAACTAAAAATTTCATTTTAAAAAACTCTTAATTTATAAACGATTGTTGTCTCATGTCGATCTTCATTGGTTTAGCGTCCGGAAATTTGGTTCAAAAGGCTAACATCACTTTAATAATCGTCTGCTTTTATCGAATAATAGAAATACAGTCGAGCCTCTATATAACGAAATCCATCGTTCCAGTAAAAAATTCGTTATATAGAGAAATTCGATGTATAGAGTATGATGTTAAAAATAGTATTTAATGTGTTAATTCTGAACAAATATTATTTTTGATCTTTTTAATTAAGAATTTGAAATGTTTAAAAGTATATATTAACCTAACATTTTATTTCTTACTTATTTAAGCAGTTTCAAAAAAGAGAAAAGACATTTATTTGAAAGCTTAATGAAAATCAAATAAGGAAGACTTACATAAATTTCAGAGGAAGAAATCTGTAATTTTTTGTTGTTTTGATTTTAAAGTTACAATTGTTACGCTCTCAAAAAAAATTCTCAAATTTTAGCAAGGAATGAAAAATTGTAGTTGATATTTTCCTCCATTTGAAGGTCTCTCTTATGTGCTCTCATTGATTCCTCTCTTATATGTGTAGCAATTCAATTGACTGTGTTTTGAGAAGGATGTTGAAAGGTGTGTGGGAGGTGGGATGAACTTGTTAGATTTAAAGAATAAGGAGAGAAGTAATATTTATATTAAAAAAAAAACCTCTCCACTGGACGATAAATCAAAAATAAGTGATGGAAAATTGATTCCATATGATTTCGAAGCTTTTTTAAAACTGAATAAATTAAGATCAATTTATGAAAAAATTCGTTATATGGAGATAGATATTTCGCTATATAGAGTCTGTTTTTAATGTAATCATGCGAAAAGGGGACCGTTCTTACTAAAAATTCGTTATATGGAGAAATTCGATGTATGGAGTTTCGTTATATAGAGGTTCGACTGTACATTAAATTTTTGAATAAGAGTACCTGTTAATCTTTTGAGTTTACCAATACGAAATAATGCATGTATGTGGGGAAAAGTGGCAGCCCTTATTCGAAAATAACCTTAACTGCTACAATCTTGAAACATTAACGTACCTACGTTCGTGTCTATTTTAAATGTTAGTTATAAAAAGAAAATTTTGCATTCTTTTTAACATAAAAGAATAATTTATATTAAAAATATGACCTGAAATCATACAAAAAAAAAAAGCAAATTAAAATTATTAACTCACTTATAGAAAATGAGTTTTTGATTGGAGATGTACTTTTATTAGTATAAAGAGTATTCTTTTTATGTTATAAATCTTTTTTAATAAGAAATTTCTGGTGATTATAAGGATCCAGTAGCGTAGCTATGTTTTTTGGCGCCCGGGGCCAGCAAGAAATTTTGCGTCCCCACCCCAATATAGATATATAACAATTTCTCTCAATTTGGCGCCCCTAGGCCTCGGCGCCCGGAGCGGACGCCCCGCTTGCCCCCCCCCCCCCCCCCCCTAGCTACGCCACTCTAAGGATCGAGTTATGCTCTTTAGATTATTTTTTTTATCAGTCTCAGGTTTCGTTCGGGTCATATTTCGCTTTTTTTTTTTCAAAGGTAATATTTAGGTTCGGTTCGGGCTCATGTCCACGGAAATTGCTCTTATGGAGAGCTTGGACAGTGCATGCGCCTGTTGTCGGCTTCCTCCTCATTTGTCGTTCAGCGGCAACTCCTCGCCAATGCGCTGAAATTGAAATGAGCGGGGGTTTTCTCTATGCTGATGTAGACACATCATTGCTAAAAATGTGTGTGCGTGTGTGTGTGTGTGTGTGTGGGGGGGGGGGGGGGTCGGAATCCATATTTATTATTTCGTGCAGAAAAAGAGAGGGGGGATGAGAATCAGTGTTTATGTCGTGAAAAAAACTAGTCGTTGGGGGCCACCGTAATACTTACCCATCATGAATATGCATAATATAATATAGGAAAATAAAACATGCGAAAACTATTTATACAATGCTTCGCAATTCCAAAACAAAATTTAAACGTATATTTTAATATTGTTAATATACATAGTAATGCTCTATTTATGAATTGCCGATGAACCCATTTCGACAAATTATATAAAATGCGAAACTATTCAAGTAGTACCGAACTATACGTAAAAGAAACATCCTTATAACTCCAAAAATAATAATCCTATCAACTAACAGTTTACTGCATCGGATTAAGCGTCTCATTTCCAATTTAAATATATCTCTGAATTGAAATTTGAATGAAATACAGGTCACGAAAAATCGAAGAATGTAAAAAACAGGATTACAAATATCTCAGCTACTAATAATCCGATCAACTTTGTTTTTTATGCAAAATTTGTGTTAATTTATTGCCTTTTAAGTCCACTCCTTAAAATACAAAATTTCGAAAATTTTTATATACCTTTCATCAGAACGAATTTTTCAAGAGTCCGAAAAAAATAGTTCCGGATAACCGAGGTTACTGATATTAAATAGGCTTCGTCCCATTCTTACATACTAAGTACATACGAAATTTCAAGTCTCTATCTCAATTTCTTCGTGAGATAGAGCGTTTAAAGACAGACAGACAGACGGATGGCAATTTTTTTTTCTAAAAATATGTTTTTCGGAATCTCCACCATCTAAAACGTGTAAATCCGACAAAAAAATTTTTTTCGATTTTCAAAACGATTGCAAGACTTACCCTATACTACGTATGATGGGTAAGTAAAACTAGTCGTTGGGGGCCACCGTAATACTTACCCATCATGGATATGTATATGAAAATAAAACATGTGAAAACTATTTATACAATGCATTGCAATTCATAAACAAAATTTAAATATTGTTAATATACATAATAATGCTATATTAAAGAACTGCTGATGTACAAATTTCGACAAATTATATAAAACGCCAAACTACTCAAGTAGTACCAAACTGCGTAAAAGAAATATCCTTATAACTCCAAAAATAATAATTCTATTAACTAACAATTAACTGCGTCGGATTAAGCGTCTCATTTCCAATTAAAATATACCTCTGAATTGAAATTTTAATGAAATACAGGGTCATAAAAAATCGAAGAATGTGAAAAACAGGATTACAAATATCTCGGCAACTAATAATCCGATCGATTTCGTTTTATATGCAAAATGTGTGTTATTTTATTGCCTTTTACGTCCATTCCTTAGAACAAAAAAATTCGAAAATTTTTATATACCTTTCATCAGAACGAATTTTTCGAGAGTCCGAAAAAAATAGTTCCGGATAATCGAGGTTGCTGATATTAAACAGGCTTCGTCCCATTCTTACATACATAACTACATACAAAATTTGAAGTCTCTATCTCAATTTGTTCGGGAGATAGAGCGTTTACAGACAGACAGACAGACGGACGGCAATTTTTTTTTTTTCTAAAAATATGTTTTTCGGAATCTCCACTATCTAAAACGTGTAAATCCGTCAAAAAAAATTTTTCGATTTTTAAAACGATTGCAAGACTTACCCTATACTACGTATGATGGATAAGTAAAAAAAGTGAGGAAAAATTCGATTTAATTTTTGTTATGTCGTTTGATTCATGCAAACATTTCATTCAATATTAGTCATATAATTAGTTAGCATAATGTTTTATTTCGTCTGTCTGTATCAGTGCTATTTATATAAAAATAACTCTTTTAATTTTATGATAAAAATGTTCATCGATTCAAACTGTAAAATAATTAGAATCGATTTGTATTATGCTATAAAAAGTAGCGGGGGGGGGGGGGGTCAGAATCAGGGTTCTCGCTGTCGCTCACCATTACAACTAAATTCTTCATTTGGCGAGTAAACAAGCGATTAGGTTCGCCAAATTGCTAGTGTTCAATTTTTGCGTTTTCTTTCTTTTATTTTTCGTTTTTCATACAGATGCATACATATATATTTTTAATATATTTGTATCGGATAGTTGAAATTAGATTAATAACAGTCGTTGACGCAGTTATAAAAACTTCGCTGTCGCAGTTATAAAAAAGAGGGGATATATTAAAGAATTGAGATATTTTTTTAGTGCAACATGATAAATTTATTTTGCTAATAATTTTTTCATTTGGCGATTGTTTTTTATTTTTAATTAGCCAAATTACAAATGTTGGTCAAAGGTCAGCGAGAACATTGGTCAGAATCAATTTTTATTATGTAGTTTGATTCATTTTAATCATCGTTAATCATGTTATTTAATATAATATTTTATTTATTTCATCAATTTGTATCAGTGTAGTTTACTTAAAAATACTTAATTTAATTTTATAATATAATGTTTTTAAATTATTGTACATTATCAATTATTGTTAATTTATTTATTAATAATTGTAAATTAAGTATTTATATACAGTATGTAATTATTTGTAACGGTATACAGTAAAACCCCGATAATTCGGATTAATTGAAACCAGACCCAATCCTTATTATCCGGAGAATTAGAAAAAAATTAAATGAAATAAAAGATAGTTACAGAAAATCACCTTTTTGTTTAACTTATTGATTATACAAACAGTAAAAATGTTTACTTTGTAATAAAAAAGTTCGTAATTTTTTGCTGTGTTAGTTTTCTATACCTTTTTCGAGCCGTACGGCCACGCATCCGCTTGAGCATAAGTAGTTTGTTGGGTGTAGTTTAAGTAAGATTTAAATTCTTATTTTCTCAAAGGTATTCTTCCGAAAAGATTTCTGGATAAAGTTTTTTTTTTTTTTTTGTTCAGAATACGACGATGAAACAAGTTAATGTTATGGAAATCAGCCATATCGCTTCTCAAACTTGAAAAAAAAAAAAAAAAAAAAAAAAAAAAAAAGACCAAACCGATCCGGATTAACGGGACCGAATTAGCGGGGTTCTACTGTATTTCTTTTAAAGAAAATTTCTTAGCACTTTTATTTAATATAATGTAAATATTATGTGTTCATAAGTCTTTTTTTTTTTATTATTTAAGTTATAAAAAATTCAAATATCTTTCTACGATTCTAGCTTCAATACCCATTTTTGTTTAGTTTATTTATTCTTATTATTTTAAACTTAATTTCAAAATAATTGTCCTTAAAGCAAATAAAATGTATTCTCTTTTTCTAATACTGGATATTTTCAATCTGCTCCACTCCATCTTTGAAGATGAAATAAAAAATTTTAATAGGAATTTTATGGGATAAAATACAATTAAAAGTGATTTTGTTTGCATAATATATTATTAATATTTTTATTAACAAAATTTATCGTGATTCAAACAAGTGTTATTTCATCATTTATTTGGGGGGGGGGGGGGGTGCATATATAGAGAGTGTAATAGCTTATTAAATGTTGGTGCACCTTAAAAATTGGTTTTAAACATCAATTTTGTCAGGAAATTTTGAAAGTTCCTGGAAACATCAATAGAACTTTAAAATTTTTAAAGCTAATCTCTTATACAATTTATTTCAAGAATAATTTTTACTTTTAAAATGGAAAAGTAAATAAATATTATGCTTTGTTACGTTTCTGAAATCTAAAATCAGGACACTTATAAAAAATATCCTTAAAAATAAATTAAATTAATGGAAATATTATGCCTTTAACAATAATGCTCAAAAAGACATAAAATACTCGTCTTACATCTCGAAACTTACTGCTATTTTTTAAATTCCTTTTAAATTCCTTCTTGTGACGTCAAAGTCACGTGTTTTGGGGAAACATTCCCCCACACCATAGTTATTAATTATGCAACGACTCGTTTTTGTAAGTCGTAGAATAGTAACGGAGCATATTTTTGTGACGTGAGGTCACATGTTGTGGGGAAATATTGCCGAAATATAGCCTCGAACTCAAGCGGAGAATAGAGTCCATTCATCCATTAACTTTCTCTTTTCATATTCACCCGGAGCCCTCTCTACCAGATACTTAAATAGTTAGCTAAGCAAGCGATAAATAGCCAAGTACAGTAACCCTATTGCGGGAGCCCTCTCTATATTCAGAAGCTAGTCATGTAAAAGACGAATGGTCGCATATGACATTCCTCATCACCCAAAACTCGAAGAGATCCGAGCAGTCCCTTCACTCGGTTCCCCCCCAGGTCACGCTACAAGACAACGGCGCCTATACCCTGTTCACACCATGGATAGTTAAGATATCTGAGGCCTAGAACTCTCTCAGAGAGTTCCACAAACTCTCTCAGAGAGTTTCAATTCTCTCGGGTTAGATACAGGAACAACCACTCACTCTCATTGGCTATAAAACTTCGCTTTTACTGATTGGCTGTTGCGCCCGTCTTTACTTCAAGCACATGCGCATACGTTACATTTGTTCAGTTCAGAGATACAGTGACAATCGCTGAGAAATCTTAGGTAATAGTCTTTCAATGTGAACAGGCATCCAATTCCGGGAAGGTCCACTTCAAACACGGCGATCTTAAGATATCTTAAGTTTGTGGTGTGAACAGGGTACTACAGAAAAGTCGAGGCCCACAAGCCTATGCCCCAGAAGTTGCTTTGCGATTAGCCTCCAAGATCAAATCCTTGGAAAGACATTTGTTGGGGCCAACCGGAAAGAAGGAAGACACCCCTAGCGGGATGTTGAAAACTGGGACTCGTGATCAGCCTCAAAAGGTAGAATCGAAGCGATGAAACTAAAAAACCTCAACCAGAGTGTCTCACGTGAAAATAAAAAAATCCACTATTGTATAAAAAAGAAATAATATATGAGAGAACAAGAGAACATGGTATATTTTTTGTCTTTTTTAACACATTTGAAAGGTTTTTTTTTTTTTTTTTTTTTTACTTTTTTTTTCCCGTTTTGAGGTAGTGACACCAACATAAGATATAGCCTATGCTGGAACAAGGATTTTCACTATCATTTTGACATCATTATTTTTTATATCGGTTCGTTATTTCCCAAGATTGCCTAAAAATCACAATTTAGAACGTTTCTAGAACGCTTTTCGTTCATTTTCACCCCTTTTAAATTTCATATTTTTCATGAAATGTTTTTAAAGACAATTTGTATCTTTTAATTAACATGCCAAATTTCAAGTTTCCAGGCCCTTCAGTAGCACAAAAATCGCATTTTTAGAATGTTTTTTGCTCTTGTACCCCTTTTGGGTTAGTGGCATCAACATAAGATATAGCCTATGTTTCTTTCGGGGTATACATCATCATTTTGGTACCATTACTTTCAAAATCAGTTTGGGAGATCCGGAGATTACTCACTACAAATAATTTAGCTTTACCTCTTTATAATATAAGTGTAGATATGTGTTTGGAGTTCACATTTCTAGACTGGTGTCCAGGATGTTTGAATACATGTTTCTGCATTGAACATTATTACATTTCCAATTTAGTCATGAATTGAAATGTTCCTTGTTTCCAGCCCTTGTTTACTCCATACAATTTTTCTCAAGTCGTTCAACATCCACAAAAAGCTCATCCAAGTCATGCTTCTTTGCTTTTTGTTGTTAAACTGTAATTGCTTCGCTGTCTAATATATAATTTTCGTGACCCTCCCTCTCTCCCCTTGTCAGAAAAAATAAGCAGATACTGGATAAGGAAAGGGCATGTTTACAAACAAACGCTTCCTTCAACCAATCTACCAATTACACTTTTGCTTTAGCGATCATTACAGGAATCATCATAGCGACGTTGACCAATCATACAACAGAGCTTTTAATCGCAAACAAATCAGACCAATCGTAGATCAATCAGATCGCCTTGACTGACTTAGTGTACAGTAGGAGTCTTAAAGATTGCAGGAAATTACTATGGATCCACGGTAATTTCGCCGACAGTGACATCAGCTGCCCTTTCCTTATTTATTGCCTCCCCCCCCTCCTCTCTTTACTGCTTATGTAATACTTGAACGGCCCCTCACGTACTATTCTTCTTATTAGAAGAAATTTCTGAATGGAAATTTTCAATTGCGATGTATATATTTTCTTAAGTGAAAGAAATATTGGCATGAATGTAGTAAATAGATACAAATACAAATATATAAATCATATGCAGAATTGTTGAAAAAATTCAGAAAATCTTCAGATTGTAGATGGAAACAGCTGAAAATGGGTTTTGAAACGCGTTATGTGTTTCCATATGGTTGAATTAAAAATGTTTTAATTTTTTAAACAATGCTGTTTTGTTAAATTATTCTGAATGTGTTGGAAGGTCTTTCATAATCTATGCTTGACGCATAATTTTTATTTTCTTGTTCTTTTCTATTTTGATGAAGGTCGTAACGATGAACCAGGTGAGTCTGTAGAAGTTCCTAGCAAAAAGTTCCTGTCCGACATGAGAGAATTATTTCTGAAGCAAGAAGACTGCGATGTTATTCTCAAAGTGAAAGGGCAAGAATTTCCGGCTCACAGGCTGCTTCTGAAAGCTCACTCTCCTGTTTTTGCTTCGACATTTAAGTATGACACTATTGAAAAAGCCACGGGTGTCATAAACATAGAGGACTGCGACCCATCTTCATTTTCGGATTTCCTCTACTTTCTCTACTGCGGGACTGCCGAAAAACTTTCATCCGAAAATGTTTTCAGTCTGTTCACAGCAGCAGATAAATACGACGTTCAGGATCTTAGATCTGAGTGTATGGAATTTATGAAAAAGAATTTGTCGATTGACAATTTTTGTGATACAATTACTTTAGCATTGAAGCATTCCGAAAGAGAACTGATTGAATTAACAACTGATTTCTTCAGAAAAAATCTACAAAAGATTATTTTGACTGTAAAATGGCAATCTTTCTTGATTGAAAATCCAATCCAGTCTAATGAACTATTCATTAAAGCTTTGTCGTTAAATAAAACTTAACAATATTTAATTCTTTGTTTAATTTCGAGAGAAAGCTAATTTACTTTTGTAAAAGTTTGAAATAAATTTGTTTACTTCATTTCTCAATTTAGATGTTTTTCTTTTATTTTATTTTGGTCAACAAAATTTGAATCAAACAAAATACACAGTGTATTACTACTAAAAAACAAGACCACCAATTTGATTTTGAAAATTATGAGGAAAATAAATGTTCTAATTATATAGTTCAAACACATGAGATATTAAAATACAACATACTTATTACAATTCATTTGCAAAAATTTTTTTATAATGCAATAATTGTCTGAGCGTAGCGAAGTCTTATACTCAGAGTACGTAACGATATTAAAAGTCAAAAAAATTCTTTCGTCAAGCAAATCTCAAAAAGTACTTGTCGGATTTCGATTCTGTTTGTACCAGAAGGTACCTATGAAGGTAACCTCGTGAATGCACCTACTTTCAAAAATTAGTTCCAAATCCTTCTATAGTAAAAAAAAAAAAAAACTAGCCTTAAAAGGAATGACTCCTAGAATGATGCTGATGTGTAAGATTTCCGGAAATAACGAACCCGGGCTGACCACTCCTTCCATGAGTCGAATAGACCAATCAGGAAAGGGCTCCGTCTATGCATCGCCGTATGGGTTACCATAAAGAGGGAAAGGTTACCATCGCCAACAATCGCCAAGTTTGTCGCCAACTTGGCGATATATTGCCAAATTTGGCGACCAAAATTAGTTGTCAAAAGTGACGCCAACTTGGCGATAACTGTAATATTTTGCCAAATTTTTAATTTCTTTACAACACCAGTCGTGTGACACATCATTTGAGAGGTCTGCAACTGCTTATTCATATTATGGATGTTATGTGTGTCACTCCCCCACTCAGGGGGGCACATTTTTAATTTCTTTACAACACCAGTCCTGTGACACATGATTTGAAAGGTCTGCAACTGCTTATTCATATTATGGATATCTTCTGTGTCACCCCCACACTCTGCTCCCCCCAGGGGAGGCACATTTTTAATTTCGTTACAACACCAGTTGTGTGGCACATCATTTAAGAGGTCTGCAACTGCTTATTCATATTATGGATATCTTGTGTGTCACCCCCCCTCTGCCCCCCAGGGGGAGCACATTTTTAATTTGTTTACAACACCAGTCGTGTGACACATCATTTGAAAGTTCTGCAACTGCTGACATTCATACCATGGGGTATTGGCGAGCGCAGCAAGCCGGGGTAGCTTACAACTTTGAATCGCGAAGCGATTCCAGACGGGATCGTGAAGCGATTACGCGGGGGGTTGGCGAGCGTAGCGAGCAGGGGGGCGGAGCCAAAAACTGATAAAAGAGCATAATTTATTTGCATACGTCACAGGAATTTGGTGTGCGTCACTTTTTACTGGCTGGATGTTTCCGTTAAACTCTCAAATTTAAGCACATGGAGCAAGGAAAATACGCAAACAATTTTTAAGTACAATAAATTATACTTAAATTTAAGAAACAAACTGGAATATAATTTTGTTGTTGTTGTTAATTCTAAAGAAAAAAGCCTTAATTCTTAGTAACTTAGTACTTGCGAATTAATGATATTCTTTTATAAAAGCATTTTGTAATCGCCATTAGCATCTTTTATGTTTCGCACATGCGAATTGGAAACAATTCTGCCGTGTTTAAATAAAATGCGTGTTTAAATAAAATATTGGTACTATTTGGTTAGCTCGTTGATCAATTTCGCCAAATTATACATATTGACATGTTTTTTATTTTAAGTAACGAAAGAAGAAATAAATTAGTGAAATATTGATAAAAATACATATAAAAAGTGGAATAAAAAATCATTTGATGATGTTTTAAACACATGCACAGTGGGGCAAAAAGCCTTCAAAACTGGCAAAAAATCGAAAAAATGAAATTTTATTTTGAACTACCGACATACGTCACTTTAATAGAGCAGATGTCAGTACACATCTGCCTAGTATTAAAATTTGTGCAAAGTTATTTTGATCGTCACTAGAGAAAGAAGTTAAACTGCATATTGTGCTTTGATAATAAGTGAAAAAAAAAATCAATAATTTTGTTTCAACATTCGTTTGTTAATTTCGCTATAATAATTAAAAAATAATTTTTTTTGACTATGGAACCTTTAACTACAAGCATGTAACAATAATTCATCAACTTTCAATTTGTTTTAATACGATTTTTATAGATATACAGACGCTTAGAATATATAGTGGTGAAATTTATAAAAAAAATTAACACTGTCTACAAACATTGTAGGTTTTAGTTATGAATTAAGGCGAATTAAGTGTTAATTATAATTTTTTCAACTAAGTATGAGTTTTAAAAGGACAAATATGCCAGAAAATCTTGCTCTTTTTCGCCACTTTTTTAATTGTATGGTCATTTTTATAGCTAATCATCCTTAAATTTTTGTTAGTGTACGGGTGTGCCAAACATGATTATAAATATTTTCTTTGTTAAATACGAATTTTAATGCATTGTTTATCACAAAACAATGTATTTAAATGAAACTGACTATCATGGAATGTTTTAACAAAAAACTTTTGAAAAGTAATGTGATTTTATGGTATAAGAGCTCCATAATCGGAGAAACTACGAACAAGTAGTTTAAATGAAAAGAAGATTAAATGTTCTAAAGTTTAATATAAATTCCGATGAGCAAAAGCCTGGCGAAACAAGGGAAATGCTTTAGAATAAACAAAGAGTGGCTTGGCAAATCGCTTTCATTTCCTCGATTTGAAAAACAAACAGAAGCGTAATGAAAAGCAAACGTGCCCATCTTCATATTTCGTCTGAATTTGTTCTGGACGATCAAAAATATCAAGAGTAAAACGGTTATACAATTCTAATTCTACATATTCGTTAGTGTACGTGACATGTATGAGTTTAAGATCTGAAAAACAGGAAAACAAAAAGTGAGTGTTAGCACTAAAACAACAGAAACAGTTTTTCTTCTGCTGTCTTTATAGTAATACGTACATTTTGCCTGAGAAAGGTTGATCCAATCCTTCGAAACGTGTCGCTAATATTCATTATAAGGTTTGCTTGAGAATAATTAAAACTACCAATTATGTTTACATTTTTTAATGCGATATTATGGATGATTTATAAATATCTAATTCGTATAAAACTATCTTAAATTCTTGTTTTTAACTCATTTTTCTACAAAAAATATTGAAAAAGGTTTGTAAATTAATTAATAAATTACTATTTAGCTTATGTAAAAGTTTAAAATTTTACTACTTTTCTTCTACAAAAGAATCCGTTATGTGCTTTTTTTGTTCAAAGTAAATTTTATTTTTTGCCAACTTTGGAGGCTTCCTGCCCCACTGTGACATGTATTGTATTGAATGCGATTAAATGCGACATTCAGTTCATAAACACATGTATCGTATTTAATGCGATTGAATGCGACATTCACGATCATTCATTATTGGCATTTTATCTTATTGTTTGGCGATACTTTTTCGGTCGACAGAATATCAAGTAATAAAGAATACTACCCAGTTAAACTGATGGCATTGAGCTCACAGGCTACAAATACTAATTGTACATTAAAGCCTTATATTTTCAAGGGTTAATTCCGTCCGAAAAAAATTAAGAAGGGGAAACAGCTCTCCGCTTTCCTCTTTTTTATACTTAATCATTGAACCTCCTATACTATTAAAGACATGCTTTATCATATAAAAAATCTATATCCAAAATTCAGAGCAAATGAGATGATTCTTAATAAAAACCTATTTAGCATTTATATAATTTAAAAGGAGTTATGCCCCTCTTTTATACTTAACCATTAAACATCCAAAACTATTCAGAGATTTGAACGAAATCTGACAATTCTGCTTGAAAAACCCATTTATATAAATTAAGGGGGGCATTAGAACCCCTGTTCCCCCTATTTATACTTATTCAGAGAACACCTATTAACAGTCACGGAATCGCCTCATCAGAATGATCCTAATCTAAATTTTGAACGAAAACTTAGTTCTGCATGAAAATCCCATTTATATCAACCAAGGGGAGGGGCATGAGCTCCCCGTTCCCCCTCTTATACATATCGAATGAACTCCAAAAACTAATCAGGGAAGCGCCTTGTCAGGATATATCTACATACAAAATTTCAAGTGGATCGGATATTTTTATCACGAGTTATCGCGTTACGCACGAACGGACGGGCACATAAGCTCTCAGGTTATGATAGCCTGTGAGCTAAAAAGGTACTACTCTGCTATCCCGTCGACCAAAATACTATTGCCAAATTATAAGATTAAATGCCAATAATGGATGATCATGAATGTCAATTCAATGACATTAAATAAGATACACGTGTTGAAAACGTCCTTAAGTGATTTTTATTTCAATTTTTTATTTGTATTTTAATTAATATTCTACTAATTATTTGTTTTTTTTATTATTTAAAATAAAAATTATGTCAATATGTATAATTTGGCTATTAGTTTGGTGATTTGTATAATTTGGCGAAATCGGTCGACGGGATAACAGAGTAGTACCATAAAAAAAAAAAAAAATAAATAAATAAAAGAAAGAAAGAGAGGAAAAAGAAACAATAGTTGTAGCGATGAATAAACAGTTATCTATATATATAAAAGAAAGTCTGGATTTCGTATTAATCACAGCATAAAAAAATCTACCGGGCCCATAATCTTGAAAATTGGGGAAAAAATACTTCTTATAGCACCGAGCGCCGCTAAGAAGGGATTTTCGAAAATTCCACCCCTAAGGGGGGTAAAAAAAGAATGAACTTTAAAAAAATTCCTTAAAAATCGGCTTATGTAGTTATTTTTCAACTGATAACATATTTTAATGTATTTTTCCATGCTGAATCGAATGGTATCAAGCAAAATCTTTTAAATCCATTATTTCGTGAGATACTTCACATTTTCCTAATTTGGCGATGTCTTCCGTGCAAAAACCTGAAATTTTCAATCCTTCTAGATAGATCAGATTTTGTAGTCAATTCAATTGATACCATTTTGTAGACGATTCAATTGGTACCATATTTTAGTGTATTTTGCCATGCTGAATCGAATGGTACCAAGCAAATTCTTTTAAATCCAGTAGTTTGTGAGATACTTCACATTTTTCTAATTTGGCGATGTCTGCGGCGCAAAAAGCTGAAATTTTCAATCTTTATATATAAAAGAAAGTCTGGGTTTTTTATTAATAATCGTACAAAAAAAATCTATTGAATCTGCACTTTGGAAGTGAGTTCTATAATCAGGTTAACATGATTATGTAGGCTATATTTAATTCTCAATATATATAAAACGCAAAGTAAAATTTCATTCCGGCTTCTTATAAATTAAGTTCTACTAGATAGATTTTAATAGAACTTACATTGTTAGTTGGATAATTTTTCAGAAATTTTGTAACAATTGTAATATAGCATTCTACGTTGTTTAAATGAATACTTATGGAGATATTTTAAATCAGATGAACCCAATTACAAAAGGTTGGCTTTATTTTAAAGGTTCCACTGAATGAATTTTTATGTGATTAAAACTGTTAACATGTTGAGCGCTACGTCATTCGTTGGTGACTAACTTTGAACTTTCTGTTTAGATGACTGCCTTTTCTCCGATGACATATAGACTAAAATACAATATAAAACTAAAAATTACTATGATATAAAAATTTCGTTTGATTTAAAGTTTCTTTAAAAAAACTGACCAGCGTAGCGGGCGAAGGCTGCTAGTAAATAATAAACATAATGATAAATATAATAAAAAATATAAGCATCACAATAAATCGTAAATTACTTATAGCAATATTCAAAAACAACATTTCTCGTCAATTTGGCGGAGAAAAAATCGCGTTAACGTGAGCTTATATTTTTACATATAAATATGACATCTGTGCCGTATTTATGAGTAAAAAAAAAAATAAATAAAGGTAAACGATCATCAGGTTTGAAATCTCAATTTCTGAAGCCCAAGCTGGACCATGATTTATAAAAACCCCAAGGTAAAGGTATTGGAAAAGTACCACGAAATTAGGGCAGAAATATCATATACGCATTGGATTTGGCGCAAATTATTTTTAAATTAATTTCTATTATTTTAAAAAGAAAGTAACAATTAAAAAACACGATTAAATCTAGATTAAATTAATATAGAAAAAATAAATAAACAATTTTTTAATAAAAAAACAAAAGCCGGGTTACCATACAATGTAAATAACGATATTTTGGCTCCAATTATATAAAAAAAAGTGTACCATATCCTGTTCTAATTTTTTTGGCTAGATTCTTTTTCTTTTTGGCATTAAATGAATTGATGTGGTTGCAAGGTAAACCATATTTAGGGTCCCTTAGGCATGTTTTGTATTGTAGATACAGTATGTGGGATTAATAGTTTATCTACTATGAAACACCCAAAAGAATTTCATTAAATTATAGTCTATTGGGGGAAATCCTTTGAAGAGTATTTTAATGAAATTACGCTATTGCAAATTTGTGAAACTTCTATAAATCTCTGAATTTCATTACAATTACGTTTTAACGGGATATTCATAGCATTTTTAATCCAATTACAGAGAAACACAAAAGAAATCGGTTACAATACTGTCTTTGAGCAATAATTTCTGGAAATGCATTTTCAATTTCTGCATGCGCTTTTAAATTTAACTATTTTTTAGGTGTTCTAATTAATATAAATATTTAGTTCCTATAGTCATCGCCTGATCCGTCCGTCTGTCTGTCCGCATATAATAGCACAAAAACTAGCCTACCGAATCGTTTGAAATTTTAAATATCTAAGGTGGTCTGGTGTAATGACGCCAGGCGGGGTAATAACGCCAAGTGCTAATATTATGCATAATTATGAAATAATCTGGTAAATGACACCCATGTGCTCTGCGCAGAAGGGTTTTGAGTCATATAAATCGCAAAAAACAGCTTCAAGTTAATTTGTTTCATTTTTAGGTCTTATTGTTTTTACAAGCAACTAAAATTAACGCTTGATCTAAAATTTGCGAGATACGTTTTGTGATGTGAAGACTATTTTTTTTATCCGGAAATACTTTGTTAATTACATAAATTTGTAGTACATTTTATGGACTTTCAAAATGTTGTTGAAGATTTTGAATATCTTCTCGAGATAATTTGTAATTTAAAATGTACAGCGCAATAACTATAACGGGGTGATAACGCCCATCCTTGGCATTAATACCCCGGTTGATTCCCTACAGTGGCCGAGATACATCCTAAATACTGATTCAAATAAACACAGTTAAAACTGTGCAATGTTTCTAATAATTCTATCGAAGCGGTCCTTTTTAAGCAAAAATAAGCTCACGGTCTGATATTCTTTTGCCTCATCCCCCCCCCCCCAACCACACCACACCTTTATTTTTCTTACACTTTCACAAAAAATTGAAAATTTTCAATAGCTTAGAATGCAATTTGTCAATTTCTCAGTTTGTAGAGTTTGTATTTTTAGAATTGAGACATCTACATGCAATTATTCCATCTTATTTCATAGTTTTGTTTGCATGGCGTTATTACCCATATAGGTGGGTAATAACGCCAAATAGCATTGGTCAAGAAATCACGCCATTACATTTTATGAATACATATCTGTTAAATTATTTTTTTATATAGATAGTCAATGAGTTGCTGTATCAAATCATATATTTGTTTGAAAAATACAATCTAAAACTGAGCCGTGAAAATTGGTAGAACCTTAACGTGGCGTTATTACCCCAGGGTACCTTATTTGTTGCCAAATTTTGAAGAGTCATTGCAAATTTTAATAAAATTGGATAAATATTTCGAATATAGGGACAGTCAAAAGTATTCCGTTACATTGTGGTCGATGGGATGAAAGAGTTCCAATTATTTTTTAATGATGTTAGAAACATAATGAACCGTAGAAACATAATGAAAATGATATCCATTTACCAAGAGCACTAGAATATATATTTTGTAGAACATGCCGCGCAAAAAATATTTATTTTCATTTACAGGTCACCACAAAAGAATTCCATTACAAATTAGTATGGGGAGGGGTTGATATTAATTTTTCAGATTTACTATTCTAGTCATTTTCTCAATTTCACTAGCAGGTCTTTTAAATAATAACTTTTTCGCGTAAAACTGCACAATCGAGTTCACAATGGCGTATTTGAGCCAGCATGTTATACTGAAAAAATATGTTCAGATTTGTAAATCACTTATGATGACACTTGACGGCTCAAAGCTTATGCAGACGAGGTATTCTGATCTCATTAGTATCTTATACTATAGACATCTCCAACAGTGGAATAATCGTAAAAAACAGAATATACGCTCTAATCAGAGAGTATACGCTCAAGTTAAAGAATATATCCAAGAATGTATATACTGCAGTTTTTTGAGAAAGAGGGCGATTCTTAAAAAATTCAAAAAGTATACGGCGTATACCTCTGTAAACTCTTTACCACATTCATGATTGTCAATTCGTTTTATTTTATGCATGTTAAAGCGAAATACAGCTCAATTTCATGAGAATGAGTTTGAAAAGGAAACAAAACAGCGTATGTAGTGACCAGCATGAACGACCCATTTAAACCATATTGATCATATCTGGAACACACTCGAAAGGCCACATTGTATTCCTTTGTTGGCGTTTTCGAGATTTTTATACATAATTTTTTAAAGAGGGAATATCCTAAGTTTTTATCGAAAACTTCATCGCATGCATAGAAAACAGATGTAGACATTATATTATTTTATATAATTACTATTTTGTTCTAATTATTTAAAGGCACCACACACCATATACAAATTTTCCTCATTCATCTCAACCATCATGATTTGCACCACTTTTAGGTACTAAAATTGGTGTGTATATTCTTAACATCATTTCAAAGAGTTCAAATTCCGATACAAGATATTTTAATGCTTTATTATCTATATTACTTTTAATGTATTGCGTATTTCGAATTTTATACGCATGCATGGCTGTTTTGTATAGTTTGATTTCTCATTTTTTTCAACCGCGTATAGGAATTTTTATGTAATATTTTGCAATTACCATTCACTTTGCTATTTTTTGTCATTTCGATTTGTGACAGTATATAATCAATTAAAGATAGCATCTTCTTTTTTTTTTTTTTTTACTTTTAGCATACTATTATTAAAACTTTGTTTTAAGCAATATCGCTCAGACTAATCCCTCTGATGGAAGTCCTAGTTAAGTACATTAATAAAATTATAAGCAATAGTTGAAAAATACACTGTTAACAAATTATAAGACCACTTGTCTACAGTATTGAATTCAGGCAGTTTCCTTCGAGAGGGATATCTGTGGCTCCAAGGGGTGGGGGATTATGGAGTTTCATGGGAAAAAGAGGAATTATTATTGTTTGCTCTCTTAAAGGGGAATTGATCATTAAAAGCACCAAAATCTCAGTTTTTTTTTTTTTTTTTTTTGGGGGGGGGGGGGGCAATGTTCCTCCCTGAATTCAATACTGCTTGTCTAAAACTGAAAATAATAAATAAATTAATACAAAACTGGTCCTCCATGTTTCCTTATAACTACAAACAGTGGTTTTTTTTTGTTTTTTTTTTCCCTCATGAAAACGATTAGGTTGTGAAGTACAAATTCAGAAATATTGTGCCATTCTTTTACAATGGCTACTTAGTTCATTGGCAGATAGAAATTATTATTAGCATAAACTTTGCTACTTATAATTTGCGTACAATATGTTGTTGATGCCTTAAAGATTTTCCATAGGATTGTAGTCTGGACTTAGACTTGACCATGACAAACATGAATTTTTTCATATTTAATTATAATTAATTTTTCAGTTAATTATCAGCAGTGAAATTACGCTTGAAATTATTGAATATTTAATAACTAATTATCACATCATTAGTTAAGCATAGAACCAACAGAGTGAAAAATGACCAAGCTGGGTATCGAACCGGGAACCAAAAGAATATTTTCTTTTCTAAACCATTGTTGTGAGGATTTATATACATGGCAAGTAGCACTGTCCTGCTGAAACATTGAATTAGCATTACCTTAAAAAGGTCCATGTAACATAGTCCATAACATTCATGTAACATGGCTTTATATTTCGCAGAGTTCAACGTACCGAAATTAGTGTAAAATCGCATAATCCATTGTGACTAAAAGCTTCCCAAGCCATTACTGAACCTCCTCCTATTTGTCGACTGAAGCATTATGTTCCTTTCTCAAATCGTGCCAATAGTGTTTATAGTGCTAATAGTGACAGTAGTCTACCCTGACTGTCAAGGTAACTTTTTTTTCATCTGTAAATATCACTTGTTTCCATTTTTTGTTCAATTACATGGCATTTTTCGCTCATTTTAGTCTTTTTTTATGATGTTTCATTAACTTTGTTTTTTTCAACAGTTTACATTTTACATTATTATCCGATTTCACTCTTCCAAACTGTTATGTGTGACTTTCTTTTCCTGAAATAGTCCGAAATTTTCTGAGTTGAAAGATTTTTTTGAGTTGTTAATCGAAGTATTTGTCATCCCTTTTCTTCCAAATTGTTTAATTTTATTTGAATCCTTTTTTTTCTAATTATTTCATGGTGAATGGCAATTTTAGAATGCTTCTTTAACCGAGCTCTTTTCATTCAGATTTACCAGTGCCCTTATAAAACCAAATTTTTCTTACTTCAGTCACAGACAATTTTTTACCCTGTGGAATCTTCAAATATATTGTAAATAACTATCTAAACCTGCGTCTTTGCTTCTCAGGAATACTTTAATGATATACAAACGCATACGCATTATAATGATTCTGATGTGACGTACAATATGCTAATTTTCACAGGCTTAATGCATTAGCTGTTAACTCATACAAAAAATGCATGAATACAGAATTTGATATGATTATATAGCTTCAATTCATTAATACGAAAACAGGATTTCATCTAAAATAGGACGTAATTAACATGGCAAACTTAGAATCATTACTTAACATGGGATATCGTAAAAATGCATAATTCATTCAAAAATCACATTTAAACTACTTTCATTCATACTCTAACTTTTACAGATTCTGTTGTATTACCCTGTATATGATCTACAGCATTTATACACACAACATTATATGCAAAAATGTAGTTAAACTTCAAAACTTACATCACAACTAAAAATGCATTTCCAGCAAAAAACTGTAACATACGGTATTTCTGGTACAGTATAGTATCCAAAATCTTTTGTGAATCCCAGTAAATACTGTTAGCATTTTATATTATATAGTAAGTAACTTGTAATAAATCTCAGCAATGTATATCAATTTCATTACATATGAAGTAATTTAACATGATTGAAATATGCCGAAAACAATGTTTTCCTATATAATTAAGTAATGGAATTATTTTGTGTAGCTCTATAAATGAATAAACCTTTTTTGCACCACATACTGCACAAAATGTACATTTTAGTACACTTCAATAAGTGCATATCAATTTTAAACTGTTTAAAAAGCTATAACACCTTTAAAATGATCTTGAAACAATTTTTTCCATTGATCGTAATGTAACGTAATACTTTTGATTGTCCCTGTAATCAATTTATGCCTCCAATTATCATAAAATTTGAAATGACTTGACAAAATTATGCAGCAATTATATGTTTTAAATTTTAAATGATTTGGTTGGGTAGTTTTTGCTCTGTTATATGCGGACAGATGGACTGAACGACAACTATAGGTGCTACATATTTATTTAAATATGAATGCACATAAAACAGGCAAACATAAGTAAACTAATTTTTTGAGGATTTTTGAAGATTAATTTTACAAGTAAATCTGCAGATCAGGAGCCTCAACGTCAGCTTTGCACATCATTTTTTTAAAAAAACACTTTGGGTAATATTCAACTTCCTGGAAACTAATTTAAAATTTTCAAATTACGTAATTATTTCTAAGAATAAAATAAGAATAAGAAGTTTTCAAGCCATCAAAAGCGTTAAATTAAAGATTTAGTTATGTTAGGATATTCTGAAATTTTCATGATCTATTATTTTTGTTTTTTTATTGTAACACAATAGATTTCTTCAGGTGGGCTCCGCCCCCCTGAACCCCCCGTAATCTCATTAAACTTAAATTTGTAACTTTCAATCAATTTGCTAATGGTTATCGTATATCTTTTATTTCTTTATACATTTTGATTTATAAGGATAAGTAACAATTTTAATAAGCATTTTTCATTATACTCATACTTCTACATACCTGTCCACCACAAACACTTAATCTGATGTATCAGGAACTTTTGAAAGTGTAAACTCAGTAATCTAGGATTTTACAATTTTGTTTCCGAAAAAGATGTTTTGATTGCATTTTGTGGCAGTTATTGCAGACTGACAAGGCGGAAAACAATAAATTTTGTGTCGTCAAAATAAGCCTTCACTGAATTTCGGCAAAGCCGTCAGTATTCATGAGTTACTGCTATCCATGCTAATATTTTTTACGACTACTATAAAATACCTGTTTTATTTCAATTATGACGTCAAATTTTATCAGGTGAAATAATTGTTAAAAATATAATTATTTTTTATTTCTTTTACTTTTAATTATGCCCCCATTTTTGTCAGAAAAATTCTTATTAAGGAAACAAATTTCCGTGTTTAATATTTAACAAAGTACTATATTTATTTTAATTCTGACGTCATATTTATTTTTTCTTAGTTTAATTTTTCGAATGGAAATTGCTCAATTAAAACTTACTGCTGTTAAAAAATTATTCCATATTTTGATTTTTTTTTTTTGGCAACAATAAAGGAAATTGGTTAAATTTTATCTAAAAAATCGCTATTGATTCTGCATGAAAAAGAAGGAAATTTTGAAATATTAAGGAAAATATGTGAATAAAATTAATAAAACATAGCCTATGTTCTTTTCTGGTCTATGTTATAGTTATACACAAAAATACAAACACATTAATTCATCAGTTTTGACAATGACTTCATTTAAATTTTCATACACGCATTCAAATTTATAATATTATAAAAATGAGGATTATATTGATGGTTGCTTAGCAACCATTAAGAAAAAATAAAGAAAATGAAATAAATACATTTGAAATAAGTAAATCTCTAAAACAAATTAGTTTATGTTATTGGAACACATAAAAAATCTCCAAAATTTACAGTAATAATTTAAAAAATCTGACAAATGTGTAGACAAAATTTCAAAACAATACGAATAATTTAACTGGTAAATTTCAGTATCCATTTATCACTGAATTCCATTAATGAAATGTGACATTTTTTCTCAAGAAAAAAAAAATTAAAAATCATTGATTTGCCATAGAAAAGCATTATTGCGCAAAATAAAATATTCTATATTTTCCGAATGAATGAATCAAATCTTACAAAAATCTATACAGCTTAATCCCAGTGCCTCACTAAACATACCCACTTAATTTCAAGCCAATCGGATGTTTTTTGCGGTAGTTATTGCGGAACAGACAGACTGACAAACTGACTGACAGACAGACAGACAGACAAAAAAATTTCGTGTCTCCAAAATAAGCCTTCACTGACGTTTTGGCAAATATATAACTACTAAATTTTTTAAATGAAACAACTGATATTTTATGCATACAAAACTTGCAGAAAAAAGGAAGCACTAAATAAGTATTGTTTGCATATTATTAATTTAGCAAAAAAGAATTTTTACCTTTAGAAGGTTGATAGGAAATATATTTTCTAAGCAAAAAACTGACTATTTGAAATAACTGTCAGTTGTGTTTATAAAGTGCCAATTTTTTAACCACTAAATTTACCTATTGTTTTAAATATCATCCAGTATTTTTTAAGAGTGTGTGTTTTTGTCAGGGGGTTAAGTATCATGCAATATGAATTCTGCAATAGTTTTGCACTTTAAATGTGATTTTTTTGGGAGGGGGGGATGGTAAATATTTGCTATATTAGTGATTATAAAAGAAAGAAACAGAGAATAAGTAGTAACAATAAAAATTTTATTACAAATTTAACAAAAAAAAAAAAAAAAAAAAAAAAAAAAAAAGCATAATTTTTCAAAAGTAAAACAATAACACAAAATGCATTAATGGATAAATTCAATTTAAAAATCACCCTATACATACAGATATAAGATCTGGCGCATTTTATTTATATACATCTGCAGCCATAGAAAAGTTTACTTATAATAAGGTAATAATAATATTTTTGGCAGAAAGTTATCTTATTTCTCTTCAGAAAACTATGCAGCTCCCATCGCCCCTAGCTTTGTTCATTAATTCTTTACTCAGTTCTGGGTTTTGGACAACAAAAGATTTCCATTTATCAGTCGCTGTAATTTTCTGTACATTCTTTGCCAAGAAATCTGTGAGTAATTGAATCAAATCAGATTTAGTATCAGGATACATCACAACCAATTCAATAGTGTCAAAAAATGTATCAATGGATAAATTCAATTTAATAAAGTCCATGCACATTGATCTAAGATCTGATACATCGTATTTATCTGCAACAGTAAAGAGGCTGAATGCATTCTCAGCAGAAAGTTTTCTCACTTCCCCACAGTAGAGGAAGCAGAGGAAATCTGAAAATGTTGATGGATCGCAATCCTCAATGTCAATGATCCCGGTCACTTTTTCGCGCATATCATTTTGAAGAGCAGCAGAAAAAACAGGAGACTGGGCTTTTAAAATCAATCGGTGAGCAGGAAACTTTAGTCCTTTCACTTTAATGGTTACATCTGAATCCTCTTGGGATAAGAACAATTTTTTGAAATTTTGGAGAACACCAAAAGGTCTTGATATACCTAATTAAGAAAAAGAAATCAATTTAGTTTAATGGTTTTGGAGTTCTTTTCAAAACTTAGATCTCTTTTATAAATAAACAATAGACTAAATATGATCAAATCATCAGAATAGAATGATAATTGCTTGTAATAATTTTCATTCATTTTTTAAGTTATTTTCTTCGTACAAAGTTACTTATTACTACTGCGACATTGTACACAGCAAACAGAAATATTACAAAGTCAGAAGTATTCCTCCCCTTTCTCTTCATTTAAAACATAAATGTAGACCTAAATGCCTTTATAGGCCAAATTTTGAAATTCTGAACTTTGCTAATTTCTGGAAAAATTACAGTGATCAACATGCATTTCTGTTTTTAAAAGCATGAATTTTTCTTGATATGCCTGAACTATTAATTGAAATTTGACATAGTTTCCTACCTATCAGCTCAAGTTCTTGATATACAGATACCACATGCTTTTGTTCTCTTTGTTATTTTATTTTATAACAAAAATCATCAGATTTTTTAACGTAGTGTTTAAATTAATATTTTATATGTAGAAGTGGAAATTGATTGAAATATCTAACAACTCTAATCAAAGTTTTTAAATATATTTATTGGTAAATTAATCTAATTTTTTAACAGATTTCTATTTTGTTTTATATTATTTTACATTACATTACATTGTTTTACATTTATATACATTATTAAAGTTTCCTTCACAGTTCAATTTATGTATATCCCTCTTTCTCTGTATAAACAAATACACTAAATGGACAAAATTCTTCAGATTCTCTTGATTCCAGCTATTTAATAAAATATTTACCAAAAAACGCTATTTCTTCTGCAACTTCAAGAACATGTTTGACCTCATATTTTTCAGTAAATTGATCTCAAGGGCAATTAAGAAGCCAACAACAAACTGAATTAAAAAATATTTGTGTTCATCCTGCAAAATGATCTACTATAGAAGTAGTATGGAGATCATATGGATCTTGTACAGCATTTTTGCTCATTTTACAAGAATAGCACATATAAACATATAGGTTTCAAAAACAATGTTTCACAACAAAGGAAGAAACTAACGACAAAGTGAATAAAAAAAATATTTACGATCATCCTGCAAAATGATCTACTATAGCTGTTGCATGAGATTATGTGAATCTTGAACAGCATTTTAATTCAACTCATAAAAAAGGCATGTATCTAATAATATCACAAAAATTGAGAAAGATATAGGAAATATACTGGGTTGAATTACAATTGCTTTCTTTCACAAATTGTCAATTTTCGTTTAATTGGCTCCCAACATAGGAATTAATACTTAATGTAAATGTATGGATAGTTTGGAATGGATGGTTAGATTTTGATGATTATTTCTTAGTTCAAATTTCATAGCTTTGATTATATATTCTGAGGAAATCTAGAGTATTAATATAATAAGAGATTAAAAAAGTAACATCCAAAGCAGAAAATAATTCCTTTCTAAATGAATAATGAAGTTGTCTAGTGATATGTAAGCAAATTCAACAGATCACAAGATAATTGCAGTTTTGATAATGCAGCATTATGACTCAAAATGCTGCATTATCAACATTGCAGACAATTTCTTAAGTTTAGGAGAAATCATAATTTCTTAGAACACTCATAAAGTAAATAAAAAGAAAAGTGTCCAGTTAAATTGATAGCAATGGACTCACATGCTATTAACACTAATTGTATATCATACTCTTATTTAAAAGAAAAATACATCTCAAAAAATAAAAAAATCAACAAAAAAAAAAAAAAACCATTTAGCTAAATTAACAAGTGATATTAGCTTCTCCTTTCTCCCCTTTATATTTAATCAACAAACCTCCAAATCTAATCAGGAAAGTGCCTTGTTAGACTAAACTGGGATACCAAACTTGAAACAAATTTGATAATTCTGCATAAAAAACCTACTTATATAAAAAAAAAGGAAAGAAAGGAGAAAATTGATCATGGAAAGCACCTTATCATCTGTATGTATCTGTATTCAAAATTTGAAGCAAATCAGCTATTTCTGTAAAAAGCTATCACATTACATACATATATACAGAACCTGTAGGAACATTAGCTCTCAGGTTTTGATAGCCTGCAAGTTAAAAAACAATTTATTATATTTACCTATGTCTCTCTTGAAATCAGCATTCTTGATTTTCATTTCAATTGTGAGATGGAATCCTAAGAAATCAGTTGAGGAATGAAGCATTTCTTCTTGAGTATGGGATGAATTAAACGTAAGAGATCCATCTGAGTTTTTTTCAAGTGGAAATGCTGCAATTTTGAACAAAATATTATGTTCTGAAACATCAGAGTGTAGCCTTTCAAGAACGACATGGATGTTTTGTTCCCTTGAATTTTCTTTGCTATGAGGAAATACTTTCAAAATCCAAGATGCGTCAGCAAAAGAAAACGTGGGACTTGGAGCATAGTAATTTGCTGGAGGAGCATCAGGCAAACGATATATCTTCCACCCGAAAGTTTTAAATGCTGAGTATTCTTGTAAAATGTCACCAATTTCTGGATTTCTTTTCACTGTTTGTAAATAAATGAAAAGTTTTTTTTTAAATAATAGAAATATAAAATTTTTAGACATCAAATAAGAGGCACACAACTATAGTAGGCTTAGTCCATTTAGAAGTTACATAAAATCTGTTTTATCCACTGCCACAGTGAACCAAGCCTTTTCACATACTTTCACATGTATGTTATCTGTTTATAGACTTTGTTTACTGTAGGAGTGGATAAAACAGATTTTAGGCCCCTTTTAAATGGACTATCACATTTTAATGGACTTGGTCAACTTTGGTTGTCAACCCCTCAAATGTCATTTTAATTATATTGTACAATACTTCAAATCAGAAAATTATGGATTAGCAATACCTTAATAAAGCTTCTTGAAGACAATCCCTTTTTTGTCGCATCGGCAAATCTAGACTTTGCCCATGAACCCCGAACTTCAAGTTGCCCCCAAATCCATATATTAATTTACAAAACATTTATTTTCCCCTACAATTCCAACTCTGAAAATTTTCAAATACAAAATGCAAATTTAATTTTTAAAAGATTTTACCTAACTTTCTGAAAAACAAATTTCATTTTAAAACCACAGAGCTCAATGTTTTTCCAATATTAATCTCAACCACTATTAAATTAGAAATAATATTTTGATTTTAATAGATTGTATTAGAAGTGAACTTAAATCATATCTAAATTTTAATGATTGAAAACAATCAATATGTGTAGCATAACTTAAAAATATGCAAAAGAAAGTAACTTAACTCATGTATGTTAAAATATTTAACACTTTTACAAGTTAAAGTTATTAAATTTATCTTAAAGTAATATAACAAATTGCTAAAGTTATATAAAAGAATCTTGTTCTGTACTAAGGAAAGAAAAGAGTATTTTTATTAATTAAGGTACTTAATTTATAATTGACGGAACTAAGAATTTTCTTCTTTTTAAAATTCAAGGTGAAAAAATGTTGTTTTGTATTGCACACATTACTCAACATCAGTTCTATCTGAGTAATGTTGCAAGGTCGAAAGGGGGGGGGGCCCTAATTTTTCTTTGCCTAGGACCCAAATTAATCTTAATCGGGGCCTGGTTGAAGGGACCATCAAAAGTAGGATCCAAATTTAAAACCTTTCAAGCAACACATAGTTAAGGACTGTTCTCAATAGATTCAAACTCTCTTTTACTATACATTGAATAATACAATAGAGAGCCAATTATTTGGACTGATCGGGCCAAAATTGGCCAAATCAGTTAATGAAAAATCCAGATAATTGGACAATTTTAAAAAAGGCCTATGACAATGTTTCTTAGGTAACTTCCATTTATCCTTTTTCAGGCTTAGTATTACCGTAAAATACCGTTAATCCGCCCCCCCAAACGAAACGAAAAATCGTACAATAGTTAGAGGGGGGCGCTTACACGGGATTTTTTCGCGATCGTTCAACAAAATTTACAGGAATGAATCATCATGAAATGAATGAATCGTTGAATGAATCATGAATTTTGATACTTCAAAAAATTTGGGTAATTAAAAAAAAAAACAAATTCTGTCGAAAAAACGCAGAAAAAAAGAGAAATTTGTAAAAAAAAAAGCCAAAACAAGCATGAAATCAATTAAAAAATCTTGAAAATACACACATTTCATCAAAGATTCATGATTCATTCATTTCAAAATGATTCATCCAACTGTCAATCGCCTTTGAGAATCAGGAGGGAGGGCGCTTTCTCGGGATTTTTTGAAAATTTCAAATTTATTATAAAGTGGGGAGGGGGCGTTTGATCGGGAAGGGCAGATTAACGGGATTTTACAGTAGTATTTGTGGTAGAGCACATTTCAGAATATTGTAAAGGGCGTGTTTAGAATTTTTTTTTTACTTTTTTTATATTTTTTACAAAAAGCCAGTTTTTTTGGCCAATTTCACATATTTTAAAAATAACTAACTTCAAATTTAAAAAAAAAAAAAAAAAAAAAAAAAAAAAAAAAAATTTCATGCAAAATTTTATTTTTGCATAAAGCTCTCTATGGCAAATACAATTATAAAGATGTTTCAAAAATTTCCTAGACCATAACAGCATTTCAAAAACAGTTTTTGAATTTCTGCAAATTAAAAACATTTTTTTGTATTAAATTAGACTAAAATTTACCATTAAAAAAAGTATTAAAAATTTCTGCAAATAATGTTCATTGCAAAGAGGTCAAAGGCCATTTTCACATATTTTAAAAATAACTAACTTCAATTTTTAAAAGAAAACAATTTATGCAAACTTTTCTTTCTGCATAAAGATCTTCAATGCAATATGTAATTATAAAGATGATTCAAAATTTTCTTACACCCTAACTGCATTTGGAACATTATCATGGGCAGTAACAACACTGAAATTCTGTTGATTTAAATAATTTTATTGTCTGATAATGATACAAAACCTGCTGTATTTTTTTTAATTAAAAATTATTGTGCATAAGAAGGCAAATTCTTTCTAACACTTCAAGTCCAATGTGGTGTTTCAGTCTTCTTCCATACTAATTTAACTCTGTATCAGTGTACCCAATGCAGGGGCATACTGATACAATACTTTCTATTATACTTTTTAAATAAATAAAAATTAAATATTTAACTTTTCAGTTTGATTGGTGGCTTTAAAAATTATCAAGACTATAGAGTACAAAATAGTTATCATTTACTGGAGTGAAATCACAAGAACAATTAAGATGTTCCAGTGTACTCCCTTCTTTCCTATCTTTATTAGGGAAATTTCATTGTATAATTCAAGATAAACATATCTCATCTTTATTATGCATATTTAACTGTACATTTATTACATATTTGACTTGTATTTAATAATTTTAACAGTTTCAAAAATAACTTTCATTTTTACTATCTTAGTCTACTACTTTATTTAATTATTTTAATATTTTACTATATTGTAGGTATTGCATTACAATTTTGATTGCATTATTACATTCAAATTATTGTTTGAGAAATGTAAAAAAAGCAATGATCAGAAATAGCAAAATTCTAAAATTCACACAACCTCTTGTTCCAAACTATATGGATTTGAGGGAATATAATGCATAATTCACATTTCAATCATTTCATACAGTTATTTTGTATAATTCTTAATACTTATAGTAAAGTGTTCTGAATGACAGAAAAACTCCTAAGTCAGAATAATGCAAGTTACAAACATTCTGCATAATAGATCTTATATATAATGCTTTTAAAAGTTTACAGAATTGATAATGAATATCCTATAAAGATAGAGTAAAATGCCAACCAAGCATATTGCAAGAAACAAAAATATCAACAAAAAATTTTATAACCCTCCTGTGATAACAAATCAGAACTAAAACAGACTTTAATCTTAAATGTATGTTATCAGATATAAATAACACACAATATTTTGTTAAAAGACCAACAGAAAGCACGAAATAATTAAAAAATATCATGTAACTCTTGTGTTAGGGACTTATACAATGTTATCAGCATTTTGAAAATGTTGTACCTCGCCCTCTTACAATATCACAATATCATACATTATCATTCATTGACTCCACCCTCACACAACGATATCGATATTTAAGAATTATATTTACTTTCATATTATTTTTATTTCTTTTTGTATGTTTGCAATAATATACATATGTGAATGATTATATATTTATTAGTCACATAGTTTAAAGATTGAAAAAATCAATACAATACAAATACAGTAGACTCCCTCAAATCTACAATCCTAAAATCCATAACTCTCTAAAGTCTGCACATAATTTATGGATGTAAACAATGAAACATTCAGTTCAGATATGCAGATAAAATTTGACTTCTTTACTTTTATATAAATTCCATACATATTTTAATTTGAAATTTTTGTTAATATTACTGAATTCATGTTTTTTTTTTTTTTCATGAAGGAAGAATAAATTTATTTCTAAAAAAAAATTCAAGATCTTGCTGATATCACTGCCAGTGTTGGGTATGAACGCGCTCACTGAACGAAAACTCACGAGTTTCGATCACTATTTGTGAACTTTGAACTGAACTTCACTCACTATTTTATAAACGAGTTTGAACTGAATGAAAACTCAAAAAATAGACGAGTTTGAACGAAATTTACGTTAAATTTTTTCATAATTTATTTAAAATTTTTCCAGACCTTAGTACACTTTTTTCCTCTTTCAAATGCTATTTAGATGCCTACACGAGCCTCAGGACGGGTTAAGTCTGGATATCACTTCTCTGGGTAGTATCCTAGTCTTACTTCTTCTGCAGACTCGGGTCGCACCGAACCGGACCTGGGCTGTATACAATTTTGCCGAAAATAGATATATACAGTAAACTCTCTGTACAAGGTGGATTGTGTAAGGCGGAAATATGTCTAAATCGGAAGGATTTTAAAGAAATCTGAAAGATTTTAAAAGAAAGCATAAACATCGCAGCCTACAGCACTTCTGCATAAATGGAGATTATAAACAGACTAAGATAAGTTTTTTTGGCCAGAACTCTTCTGTAAGGGTAAATATCAATGTCCTGTAAAAATGTACTCGGGGTCGGGCTGGGTTCGGTGCGAAATTTCAACTTTTTTTCCAGGCCGGGCCAAGCTCGGGCCTTGTTTTTAGCTATTATATCGGGCCGGGTCGGGTTTTGTTTTTAGCTATTACTAGCTGCACCCGTCGAAACTCGACGGAAAAGAATATATATTAGGTGTGATATGTATCAATCTTATATAGACAGTAAAATACTGAGTGAAATAAACGATTGCCACCTCTTAAAATAGGGATAACATACTTTTCATGATGAAGATACACAAACTTCAGAAAATAACAAAAATAAGGAAAATAACTCATAAATTATTATGTTGGACTTAACATCAGCTACAAATCCTTTTTTTAATGCGGTTTCTAAACCTTAAATATTATTTAAAGGCCAAATTATTTAGGAAGTTAATATCATACCCCGGAAGACGAATTCAAAAGTATCTGCATAGTTTATTTTTTCTCCGTTTAAATATCGCTTGATAACTATACAATAATTATAATATCAATGAAACATTTTAATTATAATAGAAACAGGGACTTACTAAACTGCCTAACCAACCCACTACACATTTATAGCACTTGCAATAAATTTAATTTATTTATTGGTTTGTATCCTCCATGAACTTGTAAAAATTAATTTTATTGCTACGGCAACGAAAAAAAAAGATATCTCTGTTATTAAAAAGAATAAAATTTTTGTACTTGTTGCTGAAATGCAGATTTTTTTTTCAAACAATAACTTAATACAATGAAATTAATTATTTTTTGATATTATGAAAGATAGAAATATAGTAATACCGGCATATCACAGGTTTTATTCTTTTTTTCCCTAACATGACATCATTTACACCTTCAGAAATACTCATCTTTTCTTAAATAAAAGTGTGAAATGCAGTTATTCAAGAATTCTTTAGTTTCATAAAATATTCATTATAATTAAATAGAAATGGCGCAGTTTATAGAAATATTTTCATTTGTGCACACCACGGACTTTTTAATTAATAGAAGTGCACTTTATTTAGATGCAGGAATTAAAGTCAGTGAATATGAAATCATTACTGACACAGCAATAACAATGTATATTATATTCATGGAATAAATTTATCTGGTTTCTTTATGACGACATTTTCTCCATCGACAAAATTTCACTTTAGATATTATATTTTATTAAAGTTTATCTTCTGTTATTTTACTTACATAATACTTAATAATATTACTCAGTAAATAATCTGTGTATTTCAGGTATGTGCAATCATTTTATTATGATTAAATTTAACAAAAACCTTTTTTTTTTTTTTTGTTTGAAATGCGATTATACATTCACCGATGAGATCAAGCTCCTGATTGGTGGAAAATAATGAAACAAAATAAATTTTGAGAAAAGCTTAACCTGTTGCCACTGTTTTGAAGAAATGTCATGAAAAAGCTTTTAAAATTAAAAATAAAATATACAAATTGAAATAAATTAAAAATTAGCCAGAATGGGCACATCTACACATAAACAGCTTTTATTTAAAAAAATAATTATCAAAATCGGGCCAGTAGAAGGATCAGGGCTGATGACCAAAAAAACAGCCAGGTGTTTTAAATATATAGATATTGGGCCAGGTCGAGCCTTGATTTTAGCTATTATATCGGGCCGCTAAATTTTCTTTACGAGCCAGGCTCGGCTCGGGCCGAAATTTTTATTTTAATATCGGGCCGGACATTTTTTTTTTATGGATCGGGCCTAGAAATTTCCATCTGTGCATACCTCTATCTTACATATCGAATAATCAAATGGTTAGTTCACAAAATTTTGTAAATTTGGACAATAATATCCAAACATACAAAAAAAAAAAAGTGAACTTTTTAGTGAACTTTGTTCACTTTTACAAATGAGTTTGATTTGAACGAGTTCGTTTAAAAAATTTTGAATTTGAACATGAACTTAAATCACTTTTCAGAAATTGAACGTGAGTTTGAGTTAGTTCGTTTATTTTGTGAACGTGCCCAACACTGATCACTGCTAATAATCACAATCTTCTTACCAAATGTATTTATGTATTAATCAAGCTTTTTTGTTTATTAAGTCTGGCTCAACCTGAAATAAAACTTCCTTATTTTATGATTTTGATGTGAATAAGAAAAATACATTTCACCTTTATAATGAATATTTAAATCATACATTACTGATATTAACTTAATCTTTGCTTTCAATATTTTAATCATTTTAAAAATTATCTAAATTTTTATTATTTTAGTTTATTACTTGTTTTAATATTTTACTATATTATAAGCATTTATTATAGTTTCGAGTGCATTATTAATTACATTCAAATTACTTAAAAAAAATATAAACAAAGCAATGACCAGAAATCTGTAAAATCTCTGGCAGTGGCACACCCAGGGAGGGGGCCAAGGGGCCCTGGCTCTCACCAAAGGAAAAGGGAGAAAAGATTAGAAAATATATAAAGTATTTACGAGATCAAAGTTCATTTTTTTGTGTGTATGTTTGTGTAAAACAGTTAATTTGACCCCATAAATATGCAGGTCTGCCAGCCAATCTCTAGGTGCTCAAACAGAGTAACAATTTGAATGAGAGAACATTTGTATATATCGTTGGTGATTTACTCTTATAAGTATTGTAAAAAATGGGATTTTACTATACAGTTATTAAAAAAAAAAAAAGACCAACAGGTTTCTTTTTCCCCATTAATGCATACAGCTTTAGAAAATGCCTTTTTTTTATTGCAAGAACGAAAACAGAAAGTTGGCAAGAAAGGCGATGACATTCAGAAAATGACACCCTTTTGGCCATTAAAGCTGAATTATGCTTGTTTCAAGTTTCTGCTGGTAGAACTATTGATATCCGGCATCTAGATTCTGAATGGTCCAAATGTAATATAATATGCCTTGTTTGGATCATTATAGTAAAAATTCCTCAAATGGTTCGATTACATCCTTACCCTTTCCTTTTTTTGGGACTATACTATACAGTACACAAAAGTTACGAAAAAGATTATGTTATATATGGCTATTTTATAATGATTTTATTACAATCATATTTTAATCTTCAAATTAGCTTTTAATCAGATATAATAGACCAAGAGCTGACAGCACAAAAACCTAAGGTATCAGGTACATTTATAGAAGAGTAGTAATAGGAGAATCTAATGATTCATGTCTGACGGAAGTGAAGTAGTGCATAAGCCAAAAATTAATGCCACTAGTGGTTTATTCATTAATTTATCATTGTGTTTGTCATACAATCATTTCATACCTTTGACTGTATGGCAAACATGATAATAAACCTATGATCAATCATTAGTGGTACTAATTTTTAGCTTATGCACCACTTTACCTCTGGCAGACATGGATCATAAGACTTTTAATGAATTTTAATGCAGAAATTTTAATCATTCGACGCCAATTCCGACTCCAAACTGCTAATTAATATACCAGTAGTGCTTTTGTTTAAAATTATAAGGAATGCATGAAAAATAAGGCAAATTTTTTATCTTTTCAGTATTAATTCAGTTCTTAAGACTATATATATGTATATTTGTTTTACTATTTTTTCAATTTTGCGTCCCACAAACCCAAAAAATTCAACTATCGAAAGCTAAAGAATAAAACAAAATAGAAATTTTACTATTTCGGATCCACGTACTTGGAAAGGGGAAATGTTTACAATTTTGTTGTTAATTCGTGTCCTCTAGAGCAAAAAAGTTTCGATGGAAAGAAAATAAATAAATAAATAAATAAAAAGATGAAAATTTTAGTAGCCTGGAAATAATTTGGAATCAACCAGAGTTTTTCATTAAAAACGGCTTTCATCTACTGTATACGCCGGACAGTCTATTGGGAATCTTTAAGTTGGATAGTACGATATAATCCAATAATAATAATAATAATAATTTTTTGTGGATTTAAAATTACATATAAATGGTTTAATTTTACTTCAAACTGACAAACAAAAAAAGCCGAAGTCAACATGTTTTAAAACGGCTCCGACTGTTTTGATCAAACATGAGCCCGAAGAACTTTGCCAATGACCATTTCCCTAGGGCTATCAGGGCAGTAAAAAAGTGCGACAGTTTATCTTCGTTTAGTATTTGCTAATGACTTTTTACCAGCAGGGGATCATATCCCCTTTATTTTTTGCCTGGAGGGAAAGGATGTCGTGAGGTGACAATTTTTCTTGTCTATTACAAGCTTGGGAAATATCATTGGTGTTTTACAGTGTCAATCTTTGGGTTTGGGATACGTCTTCCAGTGGCAATTCGCATAGCTTCGTGAGAGGATTTTGAGTTTCGAATTCAGTGATGTAGGCTCTTAATATTATAAATCGTGCAATTCTGCACAATATTTCAAACCTGACCCCAGGGTTTTTTTTTTTTTTAAGTTTTTTTTGGTTTAAACCAGGTTTTTTCTGGTTTAAACTGAGATTTTTTGTAAACATCCTTTTTTTATTACATATACATACATATTTATTGATAAAAATTGACATTGTTGGATTATAAGTAGTATAATTTTATTTAATAATAATTTTAAATAATTACAGTGAATTTATGTAGAAAATTAGAAAAATTCATAGTTTAACTAAACAGTATTAGCAAACAGTTATGTTCAAAAAGTAAAATACTCTATACAGCAAAACATTGATACTTTGAAAATCTTTCTAAACAATCATTTAGTTACTAATAATAAACATTTGGATGTAGTATGATAAATATAATATTATTTTCCATTGTTATTCAAATAATAAATTTCAAGTACTTTTTTGTATTTTGTTTTTTGTATTACAATTTGAAGACAACATTTTTGGTCATTAAATTCAGCAAATAACAAAAAAATATAAATAAGATTGATATTATTAAAATGGATAGATAATATGGACAGGTCCGAAAAGTTGCCATTAATAATGATTGGCAAATTGGCTAATCCACATTGCTTTAAAAATGTTAAGTATAAACCTGTGTCCTAAAATTCAAATACAAAGGCATGGATGATGTCTGAAATTTTCCATAAATGACTTTTAAATATAAATGAGAAATTTGAAAAACAAAAACGACAGATTGTCCTTTTTATTGATAATTGTTCTGCTCACAACAGCATTCCTAAAATGAAAAATGTGGAAGTCATTTTTTCCTGGAGCTCTGTGGTTCAGCCAATGGACCAAGAAATCATCAAAAACCTTAAACATTTCTACAGGCATCTGTTGGTTGAAAGCATCCTCATCGGAGATTTTGACATAAAGAATCTTAATGTTCTTCATGCTTCAAGAATGTGTAGGCAGGCATGGGACAAGATCAGTGAGGAAACGATTATAAAATGCTTTCAGAATGTGGGATTTATAAAGAAACAGGAGTAAATGTAGTGGAAAACTTTGATGAAATTGATCTTGAGCTTACTGTCAATAAT
Source organism: Maratus speculifer (assembly GCA_964019185.1). Classification (NCBI taxonomy): domain Eukaryota; kingdom Metazoa; phylum Arthropoda; class Arachnida; order Araneae; family Salticidae; genus Maratus; species Maratus speculifer. The sequence continues at coordinate 102,107,449 of OZ025303.1, forward strand.
TGGGAAGATGTAAAACCTGATCAAGCAATGTCGTATGAAGACTACGTCAACATGGACTAAAATGTGGTGAATTAATTGATGCAGACATTGTGGCTCGACTGGCAGAGAACAACCAAGCTGAGGACGGATTATCTGAAGATGAACAGAACAAGGAAATACAAGAGAAGCCCTTACCTAGATCCTTAGAAGCTATGGTGCATATACATGAACTTCGACGTTTTTTTAAAAATCAGTCCAATGTAAAAGATTTTATTTATTTTTTTTTTGTAAATTGATAAGTTGGAATCATATGCCATGACTCAAAGATTGCATTCAAAAAAGCAATCAAAAATATCTGATTTTTTTTCCCTTAAAAAGTGATAAATAATTAAGCTAGTAAAAAATGTTTGATTTAATGAAAATAAATGTAGCTGTATTCTTAGATAAAGTTTATGTGTTAAATGTCTCATTGTGGAGTTAATCTTTTTTTTATTTATCTCTTCTTTTTGAGTGAATATATTTAATTTGAATTTTTGGATATTTCAAACTTTTCTTTTGGTCCCTCGAATGTAATCTCCCCAATCAAGAAAATTTCCTTTCACAGATTGAGATAAATCTCAAAGATCATTGTTTTATGTTATTAATTGTGTTAAATAATCTGCATTAAAAAAATATATATACATATATATATACCTTAAATATTGAATATTTTTAAGCTATTTTATCTTTGATCAATTGACATGTTTGAAGCTTTTCTTTAGAGCAATAGATATATTCACCAATGCATAATTATTTTAATCTTATACATAAAAAATTACCTAAACCCATTATATCTTATGCTTATTGCTGAAATAAAAAGTGAACAGTAAAAATTATTTAATATCCAATAATCTGAAATACTTAAATTATAAACAAAAAAGGAAAAATGTCATTAAATTTCTTTTTACCCCCCCCCCCCCTTTTGAGAAAAAAAAACAGTTGATTTAAACCATGGTTTAAACTATACCAAACCTGCCTGCTCCTCAAGAAAAATAGCACCCTTGTCTCCAAAAAAAGAAATTCTTGAATAAATATTTACCCATGCAAAATTCACTTATGATAATATCCATTAATATGGTTTTATGTTAAGAAGTTTGTTTTATAGCCCAGATATTTTTTCCTTGAGTACTTTTTAATATCCAAATTTTCAGACTAATTATCATAATTTTTAAACTTTCGAAATCAAATACTTTAAATTTTAGGAAATTTCAGAACAGAAGCATGAAAATTTTGCTAAGCTAACTAAAATTTTTAGTTTGGAAAAAAAAAAAAGTTTATTTTCCTTCAAAAAAATGTAGACTGAGACCTATTTTCGTAGCATCATAGTTTATAGATCCAAATCCTAGCATCTACCATTTTTCATAGCAGTTCACAGGTCTGTTGGGGTGCAAAAATGTTGGGGTATTGCAAATTTTGGAATGAAATGATTTTATAAACATTTATAATGGCTTTAATAAAAGCTTTGAATTGTTATAAAAACGTACAAAAATAATAATAAGTTAAAACTCCAGGGTTGCAAAAAACCTTTTTTTTTTCTTTTTAAATAAAAACTCAACCCAAGTGTCGAGTAATTTCACTGAAATAACACAAATCAACGTAAAAGATTTTTTTTTTTTTTCTACATACATCATATGATAATAACCACATATCATATATTTGAAATTTATTTCATTAAACTACTTTTTATCTAAATTCCCCACTAACATATTTTTTAAGCAAATCTTTTATCTTTTATCATCAAAAGATGCTTGATAATATCAAGATATTTATGTTTCACTGTATAGAATAGTTTATTCTTTAAACATATATAGAGCTGTTACAAAAAATATTTTACAAATGGTTTCAATTATCTACGTAGGGATGCACAACCTGCGGCCCGCGGGCCAAAAGTGGCCCGCGATGGGTTAAAGTGTGGCCCGCGAGCTTCGTCAATTTACATCTGTAAAGAATTGCAATTTTTATGGATATTTTGAAGGAAAAAATCGTAAATTTCGTCAATTTACTGCGGGAAAATATAAAACTTCGTCACTTAAGAATCGCAAATTTCGTTGATCGGCACGGAAAAATCGCGAACATCATTGATCAAGTGTGAAAAAAAAAAAAGGAATTTCATAACTGAGGCTCAGAAAAATCGCAAGTTCTGCTCATCAGAAGTGGAAAACTCGCGAATTTTGCCCATGAGGCTCGGAAAAAGAAAAAAGAAATTGCGAGTTTTCCCGATTGGGCACGGAAATACCACGAATTTTGTGGGGAGAAGTAAAAATGCGCATTTTGTCGAGCGGGTAAGTTGTTAATGATGCTCGAAAAAATTGCAAATTAAATTCATCGCTTGCAAAAAAAAAAAAAAAAAAAAAAAAAAAAAAAAAAGAGGCATATTTTCTTGGTTTTTTGAGTGAAAAAACGGGAATTTCGCCGTTAAGGCACGAAAAAAATCGCAAATTTTGTCGATTAGGGCCGAATAAATCGCAAATATCGTTAATAAGGTTCGGAAAATCGCGAATTTTTCGAAGACGCACGGAAAAATTGAAAATTTTGCGATTGACTGCGAAACAATCGTGAATTTCATCAGTTTATCAACAGAAAAAATCACTAGTTTCATCTTGTCCACGTAAAAAAAAGGAACAAAAATCGCGAATTTCGTTGATCGGGCACGTAAAAATCCGCGGAAAAATTGCTAATTACGTCGATCAGGCTCTAATAAAATCGCGAATTTTATCGATCGGATGTAGAAAAATCGCGAAATTTGTCGAATATGCGAAGAAAAATAGAGACTTTCGTCGACCGGTTTCGTAAAAATTGAGAATTTCATCAATCAGGCGCTAAAAAATCGGAAATTTTGCCGATCTAGAACGAAAAAATCGCGAATTTCGTCGATCAACTTTGTAAAAATTGCGAGTTTTGATAATCAGATTTATAAAAAACATGAATTTTCTCGATTCGGCATCGTAAAAATTGCGAATTTCGATGATCAGCGTAGTAAAAACTGCGAATTTCTTTGATTGGTTTCGTAAAAACCACGAATTTCGCCGCTCGGCTTCTTAAAAATCGCGAATTTCATCGCTCGTCTTCTTAAAGACCGCAAGTTCCGACGATCAGCATTGTAAAAATCGCGAATATCGTTGATCGGCTGCGTGAAAATTTCGAATTTTGTTGATCGGAAGCAGAAAGATTCTGAATTTTTTCGATCAGGCGCTGAAATATTGCGAATTGAGTTGGTCAGACTCGAAAATTTCGTCGATGAGGCGCATAAAAATCTCGAATTCTCTTGATCACTTGAGAAAAAATCGAAAATTTCGTGAATCGATTTTGTAAAAATGACGAATTTAGTCCATCGGCTTCATACAAATCGCGAAATTCGCTGATCAGGCGCGAAAAATCCCAAATTTCGCCGATCGGCTTCGTAAAAATCGTGAATTTTGCTAATCAAGCTCGAAAAAATCGCGAATTTCGTCGATTAACTTCGTAAAAACCATGAATTCCGCAGACCAGGCGCGGGGAGAATCGCAAATTTCGTCTATCGGTTTCGTAAAAATTGCGAATTTCGTAGATGAGGCGCTTAAAAAACCCGAATTATGTCGATCAACTTCATAAAAATTGCGAATTTCGTCGATCGGTTTTTTGAAAATCGTGAATTTTGTCAATAGGCTTCATAAAAAACACGAATTTCGCCGATCAGCGAATTTTTTGATCAGTCGCGGAAAAATCGTGAATTTTCTCGATCGGTTTCATAAAAATCACGAATTTCGTCGATCATTCGAAGGATATAGCGAATTTCATCGATCAGCTTAGTAAAAAAAGTGAATTTTGTTGATCAGGCGCGGAAAAATCGTTTATTTTCTCGATCGGTTTTGTAAGAATTGCGAATTTTGTTGATTAGGCAAGGAAACATGAATTCTGTCGATCGGCTTCGTAAAAATTGCAAATTTGGTCGATCAGGCTTGGAAGAATTACAAATTTTATTGATCGGGCACAGAGAATCAGGAATTTCGTTGATGACGCACGGAAAAATCTTGTTCATCGACTTCTCTCTACTTCGTTCATGAAGTTCACATTTTCTACGGCACCAGCCTTTTATGCTTATTTTTTAGCACTTTTAATGAAACGAAACTTACTCTCCTGATAAAAGTCAAGGAATATTTTTACATCTTGAGAATAAATCTCGCTATAATTATAGATAAAAAATATAAAAATTGCTGATATATCTTTACCAACTGAATTGGATATTTTGACTGGTGAGCGAACTTAAAAGGGTAACACTCCCCCCCCCAACTTCTCTCCTCTGAAACTATCTTTTATCCGATTATAGGCCACAAATCACCTTCTCTAAATCAAATTCTCTCCGTATTATTGATGTGGCCCTCGACCACTCAAACATATTTGTAAGTGGCCCTTCTCATGAAAAGGTTGTGCATCCCTCTACATAAAAGATTGTAATTATTTAATTTGAATATTTTGAAATAAAGTACTGTTATAACACCGAACAATTTTATTTTTATCAACAAAGATGGATCGTACAATATATAATATGAAATGATATTTAAGAGAGGGGGGGGGAAGCAAAAAACCAGATTTAAACGAACAAAAAAAAAACAAGTTTATTTGGGATTATTGAAAAAAGCTGCTCCTCAATTGTTTTTTTTATCAACCCTTGCTAAAAATGTGATATAGTCAGATTTGTATCCAGTTGGGGACTTACATTATGAAATTTTGATATAAAAGACCTTGTCATTTTTCATCTATGTGAAAATGTTATCATTAGCTACATACATTGATTTTGGCTTGTTTTTTTAAACTCAATAAAATCCACTTTAATTATGGGTTTAATAAGGTTTTTTAGCATGAGTTTTACCCCCAAAAAACCCACCAGTTTTTTTTAGAGTAGGTGCATTTTTTACAACTCCCTGTAAAACTCACAATTAAAGAAAAGTTGCTTAAAAAAGAAAAGATTGACTGTACTAAAAATGATAACAATATCAAAAAGCAATCCCTCCAACCTTCATTCCCATAGAGATATCTAATGATATCAAAGTACCCACCATCCTTCCTTCTTAAAGTGATAACATTATATGTGCACAGCCTCTCATACTATGTATTTAAGGGTTAAAATAAGATTATTCTTAAGTGTTAAACATGGAAATATTTCACATACAAATTACTCTATTATATTTATAGGCACCTTTACCTACTGATATTGTTAATTTTTATCTGCTTTTACAACCAAAGGCCACTGCTGGAATACATGGAGAATTTTAGTTCAGTAAGAGATTTGTAAATCGACTTACCAGCAATAAATTCGAATAACTTAGGCTGGGCATGTAGTTCATTTACAGATTTATCAGGCGTTCCAAATTCAAATACTAAAGTCAATGGATCCTTTAGTTCTGATGATTTAGGACTCGGGAAGAACTTGTGCACTCTTGAATATGTCCATCGTTCATTAAAACCAAATGTAAAAGTTTTATGATGAAATTGTTCATTGCAGGCATCTATGCAGTATATTTTGCAATAAACATCATGCCTCGATTCATGAGAGTTCACTCTTTCAATTATAAAATCAACCCATCCTGTAGTTTCAGATTGTGCCTGGCCATACAAATACATTTTTATGATCCAAGATGCATTTTCAAAGTAAAGCAATGGGCTTTGCACAGCATAATCCACCTCATGTGGTATAAATGATAGATTGGGTATTTTCCATGTAAATATATGCCAGTTGAGTACATCATACATACAAGAGATTTCTTCATTTCTTGAATCTTTACTATGAAACATTCTGTCAAAACTCTGTAAAAGTAAACATTTTTATAAAAAAGTTTCTTATTATACAACAAATTTAAAATAGTTGTTTTATTTTCTTTTACTAAACCAAACAGGGTTCTTTTACAATTCTGGTAAAAAAAAAAAAAAAAAAAACCTGACTTTTTTAGGTTTTTCCTGATTTTTTTCAAAAATTCCTCTGACCTTTCTTGATAAAAATTAACCTTACATATTGTTATTAAAGCCTTGACAATAGGCAATTTTAATCTAGATAAATACTAAGAAAAAGTATGTGCTGTATGAATTTCTGATTTTATATTATTTTTCCTATTATATGTTATTGTTATGTAATTTGCATAAATTTTATATAAAATTTTTAGATTGGATGAATAATTAGTTAAAAAAATTCCAGTTTTTTTCCGTCACTTATATTTTTCCAGAAAATTTACATCTGTAATTCTGGGTGGAAAAAAAAATTCTGAAATTCACAGCAATTTTTCTACAAGGTTACAGAAGAGTAGAAGGTGTGCAGGGAAGGGGGTAGCTTTTGATGAAATTTGTTTTATTTTGAAACCTTTTGAGGAAATTTGCAACTTATTTTGCCGTATTTTGACGAAAATCCCGGTTATTTAGTCCATTTTAACTAAACTTGTGATTTTCTTACGATCTTTTGACAAACTTTGTTATTATTTTGCGATTTTGTGACAAAATTAGTGTTTTTTCGGTAAATCTTGGGCTTTTGTGATTCTTGGATTTTTTTATGTCTGAATTTTCATATTGATAACAAATTTTTAATTTTCTGAATGGAATTGTGCGAAAATTCAGCCAGAATCACCCTTGATATATGGACATGGTACATAAAATAACTATTATGAGGTCGATTTTCCGAAGGTCGCCATACGGCTCTTTTTAATTGTAATGATTTTTTTTTTTTTAAATCTCTGGAAATTTTGGAATTTGTTGTTAAAATCAATTGTATTTGTTTCTGCAAAATTTCCCCCGATCCTAGATCCCCGGATCGGACATATTCTGCACCTTTGAAGAAGTCTTGTATGACTATAGTATGTCAAAAAAGTTCTTGTTTAACACTAGAACGGCCAAGGCGGTCATTTTGATCGTAAACGCATTTTAATCTCGCATATCTCTGGTTTGCTTTCACCTATTGCTGCGATAATTTTTGACTTTTCCTAAATATTCATTAGAATTATACAAAAAAAATTTCATTCAAATATTGCTGTTAGTCTTCGAAAAAAAAAATCATATACCTAGAACGGCCAAAAACGGTCAAAATGACCGGTGCCTGATACAGTGTTGAATTCAAACATTTTTTTCCCCGGGAACGATTTTTGTGACTCCGAGGGGGGCATTATAGAATTGTGGGAGGTTAAATGGCATTTTTTGACCATTGAAGCACAAAATCTCAAATCTTCCATGGGGACATCTCACATCTCCTCGGAGAAATGTTCCCTCCCCCGGAGCAATCATTATTTTCTTCCCTTGAATTCAACACTTGTCAAATAAAATCATTATTTTCACCTAGTAAAAGAAGTTTTTATACAAAGAACGTATAGATGTGGGGGGGGGGGGGGGAGTGTGCTAAACAGCTGCTTTATTCCGGTTTCTTCGAAAGACACCTGTCTGCTGCTTCCACGCATGCTCCGACGGCAGAGATACCCAGATAAATGTTTGAATAAGTGATCGCTTTATTAGTGAAGCAATACTTGATTTGTTACTTCCGTTTGAAAACGATATGAACAGATATTTTCAGTTAAATAATAATTATTTTTATTCTAAAAATATCTCGTAGAACTGTCGGGAAGAACTATCTGACTGTGGAAGCAATTGTGCAGTCAATGCAAGATTTATCATCCAAAAATTCTGCTTCTGAAAATGAGGATGAAAACGATATCGAAAGTGATATTGAGTGCAATGATATCGAATCTGATTCGAGTTCTGATTTCAAACTATTTCAAATAGAAAATCCACATAATATTTCATCCTCTAGTTCTGATAATGAAACAGATGAAGAAGTTATTCAAGGGCGTAATCGTGGAAGAAGAAAGAATCAACAAAGTAATAGTGATGAAAATAATTCTGCAGAAGTGATAGCCGCAGATGGAACCATATGGAAGAATATATCGCAAAATACTTCCGGAAGACAGCTAATGCATAATGTTTTGCGTGAAAGCGGTGGCCCTTCATCTTACGCAAAAAGAAAAATTAGCTTTGATAATGCAAGCAGTGCTTGGCGCCTTTTTCTAACTGAAAAAATTTTGAAACACATACAAAATTGCACAGAAATTGAAGCAGTACGGAGATCTGGAGATAATAATTGGAAGCTTTCATTAGATGAACTTGATGCCTTCATTTCATTACTGTATATTCGGGGTGCTTTGCATGCAAAAGGACTTTCAATCGATGCCTTGTGGTCTAAAAAATGGGGGAGCAGATATTTTAACGAAACTATGTCATGAAAAAGGTTTAAAGAAATTATGCGATATTTGCAATTTGATGTCAAATCAACTAGGTCACAACGGTTGCAAAATGATAGATTTGCTCTTGTTTCCGAAGTTTGGAACAATTTTATTGAAAACTGTTTATCGTGTTACAAACCTGGTGAAACCATCACTGTTGATGAGCAATTATTTCCAACCAAAGTAAGGTGCAAATTTATTCAATATATGCCGCAAAAGCCTGACAAATTTGGGATAAAATTTTGATTAGCTGTTGATTTATCAACGAAGTTTGTTCTGAATGGGTTTCCATACTTAGGAAAAGAAGAAATGCGGCCACGTCATGTAACAGTTGGAGAACACGCAGTGTATCATTTGATGGAACCCTTTTATAACAGTGGGAGAAATGTTACAACTGACAATTATTTTACAACACTAAATCTGGCAAAGAATTTGAAGAGAAATGGTCTAAGTTTGGTGGGAACAATAAACAGAGCAAAAAAAGAAGTACCACATAACTTCAAAAAAACAAAAGATGAGCTCTATTCTAGCAAAATAATTTCACATGAAGGTATTAATTTAACATCATACCAGTGCAAAAAAACAAACACAAAAATGTGCTTTTGCTAAGTAAATTGCATAAAAATTTGAATGTATCAGACAACGAAAAGAAGACTCCGGAGGTTATCCAGTTCTACAATTCTACTAAGTATGGTGTTGATGTTTTGGATCAAATGTCCCGAAAATACTCTACGAAATCTTCTTCCAGACGATGGCCAGTGCACGTTTTTTTTTTTCAACATACTTGACCTAGCTGCAATAAATTAATGGGTGATATACAAAAAAACACTTGACTCAAACATCAGTCGTCGTGAATATATTTTGAAACTATCTGATGAACTCCGTAAAAACTATATTGATCGAAACAGGTTGTATGATGACAAACAAATCAAAATGCTTCCCGGAATTCAAAACAGAAAACGAAAGCAGTGTCAAATACTCAAAAATTGTAAAGGAAATAAAACTTCCAAACAGTGTTCAAGATGCCAGAAACACGTTTGCGGGCCATGCATATCAGAAGGAAGGACAATATCCGTCTGCTTTGCTTGTGAAATAAACTGAGGTATGTTACATTTTACAGTATAATATTTTTTCTAATCTATTAATAAAATTGCGGACTTTGAACAAAATTTTTGAAAACATATATTATGTTTCTAATTCTAAAAAATATGACACTCACATTATCTAATTTCAGGATTCTATATCATTAAGATTGCCTAGGAAGAGTAAAAGAAAGTGAAATGTTTTATTTTCTTGAAAAATATTTTTAAAATGTAGTTTGTCATTAAACTTGTTTCCTGGAAAGGAGTTTTTAATATTATTTTAGTTAAAATTACATTTTTTTAGTTTTTTCGAAAGAGCGGTCAAAATGACCGTTCACGGCCATTCTAGGTATATTGAAAACGCGGCCGTCGTAGTGTTAAAAGATAATCTTTCAGAGTTATGAAATGCAACTTTGTTTAAAAATAGAAAAAAAGGGCTTTAAATAGTTTTTATTTTTTTAGAAAGGGATAAAATGTGATTTCAGTAATAATAATAAAAAAAATGGTTAAAGCCAGATCCTGGCTATTGCAAGGGCACCTGGGCACGAAATTTCCGGGAGGCAAAAAAATTGTAAAAATTTTTATTTAAAAAATCATTTGTGAAAAAATATATTTGAAATATAGTTTTGTCTTTTCATTGTATTAATATCTCAATATATAGTTAAAAGCATCTTTTAATAAATAAATAATTTTTTTATTTCTATTTCTGGAAATGTAATTTTCCTGGTAAACTTAATTTGTTGAATTCATAGTTTTTGAATATATTTGCATTAAAAAGTTAAAAAAAAAAAAAAAAAAAGACTAGTATTAGCAAATTAATTGATTTAAGAAAATATAAAAAAAAGAAAAGAAGAAGAAAGAAGAAAAGTGCATTGCGTACAGAAACTTGTTATTCACATCCTGCTTAAAGCATTATTACATCACAATAAAAATGAATTCTAATACAAATCATTAAAAAAAATTTAATAATTAAAAGCTTTCAACAAGTGTGTTAACTTATAGAAAAAAATATTACATTTTTAAATGCAGATATTGTAGAATTAAAAGAAAAATGATAATTTGCTCATAACAGTCATAAAATTTTATAAAATTAACAGAATAAATATCACTGATCAATTACAGAAAAAAATACTATATTTACTCAAATATAAGACATTCTTTAATTTTAAGACGTATCTTAGTTTTTAACCTCTTAAAAATACAATTTCTTTAAAAAAATCTCAAAAATAAATAAATCTATATATATAAAAGGAATTCTGAGGATAATTGAGGCACAGGCGAAAGCAAATCTTGGCAATGCGCCAACTCGGTCCAGAGGAAGCAAATCTTGGCAATGCGCCAACTCGGTCCAGAGGTATAAAAGCAAGATAGAAAAAAACGCGCAGGTCTGTGCATTCAAGTACAACCACCCATATGTATATGCTGAAAGTTTGTTCTGACGCTCACCCGACGCACGTGGAGTGCCGATGGTCCGGGGAGAGTCACCGGGGGATCCGTCGCGAGCTGAGAGAGAAGCGTACCATACACATAAATTATTAAATAAACCTTCAAATTAAGCCCGGCGAAGCGGGCTGGGTATGCTAGTAAATAATAATAATAATAATTAGAAAATGAGAAAAGATTATAAAACTTATGAAAAATGATAAATCCTATACATTTGTCCTCAACATTGTTCTAAATAAGTATTTAATTATAAGTAGCCTTAAAGATATCTCACCATCAATACTAACACAGAATTATCATTGTATTACTACTGTTTTTAGCACTTTCCAACAAAGTTGAAAAGTGCTTATGCATTCGGTTTGTCTGTCCGTCTGTCCGCGCTCTGCTCTAACTCCCGTAAATATACTCGGATTGCTATGAAATTTTTATACATTATTGATGTTTACCCTAGCACGACACCTATTGAAGATGAAGTACCTACCATGAATAGTTTATCTACAGAGAGAATCAAAAGTTTCCCATTACATTACGGTCTATGGGGAAAAATCATTAATATACTCGGATTGCCATGAAATTTTAGGACGTTATTGACGTTTACCCAAGCACAAACGCTATTGAAAATGAAGTTTCTACCATGATTAGTTTATCTACAGGGCAAATCAAAAGTTTCCCATTACATTACGGCCTATATGGAAAAATCGTTTCAAAGGAATTTTAAAGATGTTATACCCTGTCAAACATATTAAAATATGTATTCTATAAAATATAAGTTGAAAATGTAGCTATTATTCATTTACATGGCCACACAAAAGAATTCCATTAGATAATGGTAAAAGAGGGAATTGTGTGTGACATATTTTAAATATATTAAGCTGTTTCATATATAATAAAATTGATATATGTCACTGAAGCTTAATATAAATTATACACTACTGTCTTGCATAATATGAAGTACATAGCATTTACAGGGCTATACACAAGATTTCAAATAGTATATTCTTTCTGAAGTACCATATATGTGTCCGATGATGGCTGATGGAGGGATGAAATGCATTTTAATTATGATATGTGCGTTTATATTTTGCTAAATATATGCACATTATATGGTGTGTATAAATGTTATAGTTGTTATACAGGGCTACCTAAAAGAGCTCACCAACTTTACTGAATATGAGCGTAAATTATTTAAATGTGGTTCTTAAATAAGCTATGCATTTTTATGCTGGGCTTCATTCAATTTATTGAGAAATGTTTGCAGAATATAGATAAAAGGACATAGAGGACCACACAAAGAATTCGGTAAATGGACGCCTATGAATGATAATTTATGGGAATGTGATTTCAGTTGTTTTAAAAGTATTTTAGTTCACAATAAATTTTAGCCTAATGCTGACGTGTAATAAAGGTACAATGTAAACTACAGGGCTGAAGAAAAGTATTCAAGTATGTTTCCATCTAATAGTATGAAATGCTGAAAAAGAAATTTCAAGCTACTGGGTATTTTCTTGCTAAACTAAATTTTCCCATTATATCAACTGACATATGAAATACACAGCTGTTCAAAAGTACTGGAATACATATTTGGGTATATTTGGCTATACACTATTATTTCCCTAAATAACAAAGTTTTGTTAAAGATTTCACTAAGTGTTGGAAAGTGCTTCATAATCTATGCTTAACACATGATTTTTCTTACTTGTTTCTTTCTCATGTGGTTTCATTTTTAGATTATTTAAAAGTACAACATCATCTCCAGCTCTATCCATCACATGTAAGAGGTTGTCCATAAATGTCACACTCTTTTTCAACATTTTTGCCCCCCCCCCCCCCCTGCCCTCCACTTTGTCATAAAGTGTCACATTTCACATACCCCTTCCCCCTTCTTGTGACATGTCACACTATATAACATAAACATATATTTGTAGTTCAGAAACAAAGTACTATGTTATAAATCATATTTCAAATTTTATTTTTAAATTTTAACTTTTTTAATTTAAACCGTTAAGGAAAATCAGTCCAAATCTGTTCCCTTGCAGGTCTCTAAATAAAACACACACGCATAAAATGAAAATATTGGAAAAATATATGTTAATTCAGGTAATAATTTTTTAAGGCAACATAGCCATATGAGATAATTAGACAGGGCTTGAAATTTAATTTTCCAGAGGAAGGGAGTCTCCCTCCCAACATTTATAAATGGAGGGGAGTTTAGCTGTTTGGGAGGGAGAAAAAAAATCTTTAAAACCTATTGTTATATTATGTGCTATTTAAAGAATTACACGAATACAGACATGACAAAATACCTCTAAAGCAATTTTTATCAACAACTCAAAGTAATTATGCAAAATGCTTTTTTTTTTTAAAAAAAAAAGAAAATAAGTGAAACTTTTATATAATCTAATTCTTTACAGGGGATAAATTTCTTCCCTCTGCTAATTACTTTTGTTACAGGTCTAGTAAACACTCTTTTCGGTTCAGGTTGAGTTTGATTTTAGGTACTCCTGCAAGTAGAGTTTGGGTAAATCTAATTTTTCAAAAGTTAGTTCAGCCAGGGCTCGAAAATTTAAAAAATGTTGAGGTTCCCAGCTGGGAACCTATATGAAAAGAATAGGTTTCCAGATGAAAAATGTAGGTTCCCAATAAAATTTGTGTGCGAGTTTTTTGACGAAATTTGCCGTTTTTTCGTAATCTTTAGACAAAATCTGCCATTTTACTGCGATGTTCTAACGAAACCTGCGGATTTATCGCGATATTTTAACAAAACCCGTCATTTTTCATTATTTTTTTAACGATATTTGCCGTTTTTTCGCGATTTATATGACGATCCTTCACAAAATTCACATTTTTTCTGCGATGTTTTCACGAAATTTGCGTTTATTTCGCAATCGTTTCATGAAATATGAGTTCATTCCACGATCTTTTTAAGAAATTCGCGTTTATTCCACGATCCTTTCACGAAATTCTCATTTGTTTTACATTTTTTTTTTTTTTTTTAAGAAATTTGCATTTTATTGCCTTTTTTTAAAGGAAAAGTTTTTTTTCCTCGATGCTTTGGCAAAATTGGAGTTTCTATCGCGATAATCTAACAAATTTTTCTGCAAATGCTTGATCAAATTGATTATGTAAACATGCAATTCGGCTTAAAAGCTATGAAAAATCGGTTATCAAGCCGGAAATTCAGAATAACTATCCGAACTTCTGGGCTGATAAGCGATGTTTCATAACTTTTGGAATCAAATGCTTTTTTTTTTTTGGGGGGGGGGGGGGGAGGGGCGATTTGAAATGGAATTACCCCGTTCTCATGGCGGAAAAACGCACGAAACTTGCCAATCGATCGCCGGAAAAAAAAAATGCAAAATTTTATGACCAGGTTGCGGAAAAAATCGTGAATGTCGACAATTTTTTGCAATTAAAATACTCACAAAATATGTCATTCAGTCGCACTAAAATATCACAACATTTGCAAGATCGTGGGAGTTAATTGTAGTTTCAAATGCAACAAATTTCGGAAAATTCGTAACTTTTTTTTGGGCGAAAGCCTCCCGCCCGCAATATTTTTTTGGACGGGATTACAAAATTTCGGGTGCAAATCCCGCCATCCCGCCCTGAAATTCAAGCCCTGTTAGAACAATCTCTAAAAAGCAGATAATAAAAAGAGGTAAACCAAAGCTAATATACAGTATGGAACCATTTATGCGGAAGCCAGTTATCCGGAATGATATTTGTAATAGACTGATGTTAGAATCTTTTTTAAAAAAAGTGTCATACACAGTCAGTTTGACATATACATTGCTTGAAACAATTGTATAGTTTGATAACAGCATCTAGTATTTGAAATAGAAGCATATAATCATATTATAGATTAATAAATAATATTATAGATGCTTTCATTTTTATGCTGAAAAAACAGAAGAATTTTTGTTCAAGGAGTTCCCATAAATTATCTTCTTTCAAACTCTAACAATTGATCTTACTTGCATCAGATTCTTGATTCAAGTAATCTAATAATCAATTTAAAATTAGAAGTAATACCATACCACAACTACATATGTTTCACAAAACTTGTCAAATGGATGCTGCTTTAATGCCCAACCAGTTAACCGGAAAAACCAGTTATCTGGAATACATCTGACCCCAACCTTTCCGGATAAATGGTTCTGCACTGTATAGCCAAACTTTATCTTCTCAGTATTCTGATTCCTTAACTTTGAAAAAGTCTGTAGTATTATTTTGTACAGGTTTCTTATAAAAAATACACTATTCATAAAAATTTTCTGACTTTTGTAAGTACCCAAACAATTCACCTGCAAACTGCAATCCCTATCTTAGTTAATCGAAGGCTTTCAGAATTTCTTTTTTCGAATGCAAAAAATTGAAAAATTTATTTTAATACAATTCGCTAAAATAAATTCATACATCCATCTTAACAGCAACCTCTCTATTTGAATATTGTACACACACAAAAATATAATAAACTGTGTTATATAAAATACATTTTTTGTAGTATGGAGATTATTTTGCATGTTAAAGGTGTTAAAAGGTCAAGGTTCAACAGAAAATTTCATCAAGTGGAAAACTTCATTAAATAGGGACTTCATTAAAAAAAGTTCAACTGTCATACTTATTTTTTTATGGATAGAAGTTGACAGGATAACAGAGAAGCATCTGACAGGATAATGGGGAAGTACCACATTTTCTAACATATAACACACATCTGGTTTTACACTTTAGCAAACATAATTTGATTGAAAGGAGCACCCAGTTATGTTAAAATGATTTAGGATTTTTTTTTTTTTTTTTTTTTTTAAAGAAAGTTTTACATTTGTGTAAATAAAATAATTGTGTTTTGAAATTTTAATCCATCAGTGGATGAAGAGATTTGAAAAATAAGTAAAGATTTTATTGAAACTATTGAGTATAAAGGAAACAATTACCGGTGATGTCATTTTGGAAACAAAAAGTTTCTCTTTCTTAATTCCCCACCAAAGTTGATATCACTCTTGAATTCCTGAAAGAGTCAACAAAAAAGTCAATTTTAATAAAACTATAATAACAAATAATCATCTACATCTTAATCAACAAGTATATCAAGAGACCTTCTTGTGAATGATCCTAGCTCTTCAACTTTTGCTTCTGGAAAAAAAAAAGGCTTACAATCGGGATTTTATGGCAATGAGTATTTCGATCATTTGCAGAACAATAACCCCCACAATTTCTTAAAAAATAAGGTGCATTTGAAAAAATCCTTTCACCAGGATAATCAGTGTTATGACCCCCTACAACATAGGGGAGAGGGGGAAGGAATTGAACACCTTTTACAAAAATAAGAAAAACTTTGTTTGACACAAAAACAAAAATTTCAATTAAAGAATACAAAATGGAATACTTTTTAATTCCTTGAGCAATATAGAACAGCGATTTTTAATCTATGGGTCATAACCTATTGGTGGATCTGACAGCTGTTTAGGTAGAATGCGGAATAATAAAGGCTTGCTAAAAAAAATATATCTTTTATTTCACCTGTTTAAAAAATATAGCAAATACAATACCATATAATTGCAATTATCACAAAAAGTACTAGCTTAAATTAATTTTCAAAAATCAATAAAATAAAACGATACTAGTCTGTTATCCCGTCGACCAATTTCACCAAATTATACAAATCGTCAAACTAATATGCAAATTATATGTATTGACATAATTTTTATTTTAAATAACAAAAAAAAAAAAAAAAAAAAAAAAAAAAAAAAAAAAAACAAATAATTAGTAGAATATTAATAAAAATACAAATAAAAAGTAGAAATAAAAATCACTTAATGACATTTTAAACACATGAATCGTATTTAATGTCACTGAATGTGACATTCACGATCATCCATTATTGGCATTTACTCTTATAGTTTGACAATAATTTTTATATCGACGGAATAACTTAGTAGTACCAATAAAAATTTGTGAAAAAGATGGCAGTAGCCCTGCACTTTTTATGACAATCCTGGATCTTTGCCTTCAAATTTGCAGATAAGAAATCTTTTTGAAGAACACTTGAAGATCCTAAAATCTGAAGAACGCTTCTTAAAAGCTTCTTAATTGAACTATCTTGCAATTACTCTTTGAAGGAAGTTTTTAAGAAATAATCCTTAATTTCCTTCTGAATAAATATAAGAGCACAATAATCAGAAACATCTAAATCAAGTTTGAGGTTTTTAATGGGGTTCAACATGACAAACTGTGTGAATATGCTTTTTTCTATTTTTTTGGAATCACAAAACATGCACAGAAACAAACTGTATGTTTAAAATGACTAAGGTTAAAATAATTAGTTTTTATTACATAGATGCCCTCATCGGTAAACAAAAATGTCAGAAATTTTAATAACTGTACAGTTATGTTTTAATAATAATTAAACATAGTTTTAATTATCTTTGTAATTTGCATGTTTTAATCATTATTCCACTTAACACTCATTTGAATTAAAGATTATTGATTTTGTTGATAGGTGTATTCTTCATATGAAAACTTATCTTTTTTTATACAGGTATAAAACTGAGGAAAAAGGTGGACATTTTTTTTAATCTATACAGTCCCAGCAGTAGAACTTTTTTTTACAGTCTGCAACACAAGTAAAAACTTTAAAAACAATCTGCAGACCAATCCCTCCCATTATGTAATATGCACTTAAACCTCCCAAGTATTTGTGATAGACATAAAAGGGAAGTATTTTTAAAAATAAGTTACCTTTGTTCTCAGAATTTTTAACACCTCATGCATTGTCTGAAAAGGAAAAATCCATTTTATCCATCGGATTTAAAATCATACTTTTTTTATGACTTTTTGACAAAATTTGCCTTTTTTCATGATTTTTAGATGAAATTTGACATTTTTGAGATCTTTTGATGAAACTTTTTTTTTTTTTTTTACAATCTCCTGAAGGAAAAATTTGCCGTTTTTTTCATGATTTTTTAAAAAGAAATTTGCCATTTTTGCAGGATTTTTTAACGAAATTCACGTTTTTCTGCATTCCTTTGACAAAATTTGCATGCTTACCTCGATCTACAATGAATCTTTTTTTTTTTTTTTTTTTTTTTTTCAAAGACCATTTGTCAAAATTTGGGATACATTTTCTGTACAATTTTTCGATTTAAGACTGAATTTTTTTAATTTTTGGAAAATTCAGAACAGAATCGTCCTTGATTTATAGTTTAATGGGAATCTGACTTTCGTCAATCACATGTGGTGTGGAACATATTACTTTGGAAAATAAAAAATAATTTCAAGTGAACTTTTTTTCTCTAAATTTTTAATCGTAGAAAAATAGTTTGCAGACTTTCCCAATAGTCTGTGATATGCATACAGCGTTGCGCCGATTCTGCACCCGGGTATACAGTAATGCCAAACTCTTATAATTTAAGAGAAATTTTAACAGCTATTTATACAACAAAACTGAATGAAAGTGCACATATTATTCTTCTTGTTTAACTTAGAAAGTATTAACAATGCTAAATGTGTAAATCCAAATATATCTGATCAATTTATGTGAAGTACAGTTATTAATTTTTCAAAACAAATATTATTCTGAATGGTTTAGCTGTTAAATCCCTTCCCCCTCCCCAATATACATACAGTAAAACCTCCAAAGTTGACCACCTCTCTATGTTGACCATCTCTCTATGTTGACCGAAATTTATTATTTTGAAATGTCACAATGCATTTTCAATAGAGATTTACCTCTCTATGTTGACCACCTCCGTAAGTTGTATGTTGACCACTTTTTTGTAGGTGTTACTCTCTAACTTGACCACTGATGTCTTCTTGTACTTGTTTTCTCTTTCGTTAACTCTCCATCCAATTTCCAGTTTTTTTTAATCAGTTATTTTATTTATCTGAGGAACACTCGTCTGCCTAGTGGTGCTCCATTCATTGTTCATTTCTAATATGATACAATGGGAGATGAATGCCAGAATTCCTTGAATATGTCAAAAAATGTCAGGGAGAGTAGGGGATGTGTGTAGCGGTGTAACAATAAGCAGAATTGGGAAACGTGTATCGTTCCCATGTGTAACACATTCAATTCTTTTTTTTTCTTCTAAATATTGCTTAGTGGCGGGATCGGTCGTTTATTTGCGAATTTTCATTAAAAAGGGTTAAATTAAAAAAGAATGTGGTTCATCTTAATTTTCTGGAAAGCAGCAGCCAAAGAGAGACAGTGGAAAAAATTGGTGTGGGCAAGACAACTGTATGCAACATTATAAAACGCAAGGAAGAATATTCATTTCAAAACAGGGGACTCCAAAAAAGCACAGAAGAATGCGTCTTGATGCTAAGAACAAAGCCACGTTTCATTGGTTTAATCCTTTCCGGCACACTATGCCCAATCCGGGATACCTAATTTTAATTCCAAACTTGCAAATGGCACTAATAATATTTTACTAAAATTTTACTTTTATAGTGAAAGTTCAAATTAAGGGATTCTTAATTTCAAAAAAGTCGTTTGTAAATTCTGGCAACAGTCGATAATTTCTTATTTTACTAACATAATTTTGCGTTTCTAGAAAGGGTTAAAATGATGAGATCAGTCTATGCAAGAATATTGGGAAAGTTGCTTCAGGAAGTAGCAAAAAATTTCCTCAAAGAATTCGAAATAATGGACTTCCAAGCGTCAGCAGGTTGACTTGAAAAATTCAAACTACGATACGAGATTTCTGAAAAAATTTTGTGTGAGGAATCGAATGAGACTTTAACTGAAGTGGTGGCGAAGTTTGTTGAAAATTTTGCAGTGTTTGCTAAAAGATGAACGATGACGATATCTTTAATGCTGATGAATGCGATTTCTTCTTTAAAGCAATGAATGATAAAAGTCTAGTAATTAAGGGTGACACTTGGAAAAGAGGAAAACTTTTAAAACAGCATTTTAATGTTCTTCTATGTGCTAGTATGACTGGTGAAAAAATGAAGCCTATGGTGATAGGCAAATCTGCAAAAACCCGTGCAATTGAAAATGTAAAACCTAATGATCTTCCTTTTTGCGAGCGAATAGATCTGTTTTTATGACCAGTGCTTTGTTTGTAAAGCGGTTTAAAGAAATTGACTCAGAAATGAGAAAAATGGAGCAGTCTATTCTGCTCATCATACACAACTGCCGCCACCTGAAAGTGAAAAACCTGACAAATGTGAAACTAAAGGTTTTGCCTTCAAACACAACTTCGAAAGCACGACTTTTAAATCAAGGCATTATTGAGTTCATCAAAGTGCACTAAAGAGCTCAACTTCTGGAATGGGTTATCATGAAAGCACAAACCTGTGGTCCTTCTGCATTTTGCATCATCAACAACAGCCCCAGTAAGTGCTTTAAATGCTGTTCCTAAGATTATTTCTGCTTAAAATAAAGTTTTGCAAACAACGATTAAGAACAGCTTCAAAAAACAGGATTTGTTAAACTGCGACATTGGTGCAAGGGAGTTAGCTTCTTCTATATCCCTTGCCAGTTTTAATGAAATTGATTTTGAAGATAATGTTACCATGGATGATGAGTTAGTAACATTCACTATACCGGACCCAGAAACAATCTTGAATGGGTTACTCCCTGCAATTAAGCACAGCGAGCACTCCAAGATACAAAATGGACGGCGAAGGGGATGATCATCCAAGTGCCGATGAAACTGAAAAGTAACTCTATAGGAAGATGATGATGGAGCAATTTAAACATTTTGCTGCAGAAAATGCCCAAACATGCTTAATGTACTTTTAAACTGTGAAAGTGCTTTTTGCAGTTAACTAATGAACAAAAAGAGAACTCAAACGAAATTGAATTTTCTAAAGTGGTAAAAATGTGCTGTACCATCGGTAAAAATAAAAATGATTAAGTGATAATTTTTTCTTAAATTTTTGCTTAAAAAATACTAAAAAAATTTACTAAATTTTTTCTAATATTGTACTAAATATTTTCTAAAACTTCCCTAAGTTGACCACCTCTATATGTTGACCACTTAATTCCAGTCCCTTGGGTGGTCAACTTATGGAGGTTTTACTGTATATTGGAAAAAGGTAACACAAAAATTACCTAAAAGTGTTGTATAAATAGTAGATAACATTCTATTCTAAAAAAATTTTGTTTTACTTTGAATTTTTAAAGTAAAAAAAAAAAAATCATTCTTAAAAGACCTTTGAACAACATCATTTACATCGACTTCCAGATGCTTATATGATAAGAGCTCCCTTTTCATTTTATGTCTCTTTTGCCCAACAATTCAAGAACTAACTCCAAGGATTTGAGTAGAAACAGTGGCGTGGCTAGCTGGGGGCAGTCCACCCCAGGTGTCAACCAATCTTTACTTGCAATTATACACACATAATATTATAAGATTTTGGAAAAAAATTCTGGAATAAAATGAAATTTCTAGCGCACAACACATCAAAGTTAATTTTCGTTTCTTTGAGAATGTGTAATTTTATACAGAGTGGGGTGTTTAAATAAACTATGCACCAGGGAACAAAAGATAACCTATCCAACGAAAGGGTAGCAAAAAGCAAACATTAAAAGAAAGATTTTTCTACATATGAACACCGCATTGACTTATGCGGACTATTTGATAAATAATAAATCGCTCTTTTTTTTTTTTTCTTTTAATAATGCAAAAAGACGAAAGATAAAAATGGAATGATATGCTCATTTTTTCTAACGTAAAATTGTGATTGAAAAAACATGACAGATTTGGGGGGGGGGGGACACACACCATTTACACCCGCCCCAGGTGTCACTTATCCTAACTACGCCACTGAGTAGAAATGTCTAGTTATTAAATTTTTCCAACCCCCCTCTAATTAAAAAAAAATTTAGAGGTCCACAGGACCAGTAATTTTTTCCTTCTCTCTGACAGATGAACATAAATTTTCCCATTAATAAGAATAAACACCATTAATAATAAACACAAAACTTAATTTTATTTAAGAAAAAAAAAAAAAAAAAAACATGTTCAGTAGATTTTTTTATATTTGGTACATAAATTATTGATGCAAACAATGAAACTTTCAGTTCAGATATAGGAACAATATTTCACTTGTTTAGTTTTATATCAATTCCATACATATATTAATTTGCAATTTTTGTTAATATGGATACTGAAAATGAACTTGTTAATGTTAATACTGAATTCACATTTTTCCATGAAGGAAGAATAATTTTTTTTCTGAAAATATTCAAGATATTGCTGATATCATTGGTAATCAGAATCTTCTTATCAAATATATTTAAGTATTAATAAAGCTTTTTGGATTATTAAGTCTGGTTAAGCCTGAAATAAAATGTCTTTGTTTTATGATTTTGGTGTAAATCAGTAATGTACCTTTATGAGGCAAATTTTATTCAGGGGTGATTCTGGGTGAAAAAAAATTTCAGAAATTCACATTGCATTTATGGAAATCAGCAGGGGGGGAGGGGGGATTCTGTAAGTGTCCCCCCTTCCCCCCTGCGAGGGAGGAATCTGTGATCTTCAGACAAAATAAGTGGTTTTCAGTGATCTTTGACGAAATCAACAATTTATCTGAGATATTTTAGCAAAATTGGCGATTTATTGCGATCTTTTGTCGAAATCGGCAGTTTTCCACGATCTTTAGACAAAATTTGCATTTTTACGCGATCTTTTCTCAAAAATGGCATTTTATCCCTGCGATCTTTTGACAAAAGCAGCATTTTTTCCGTGATCTTTGGATGGAATCGCCTTTTTTTTTTCAATTATCTTTTGACAAAACATTTTTAAGAGATCTTTTATCAAAAATGGTGTTTTTTTCCGCGATCTTTTAACGAAATTGGTATTATATCCGCAATCTTTAGGCGGAATCGACATTTTCCCACGGTCTTCAGACGAAATCAGCATTTTATCTGTGATATTTGGTGAAATTGCCGTTCCCCCCCCCCATCCGCACAGGAAATTCATGTTTTTCAGCAATCTTTTGACAAAGTTCGTTGACAAAAACATTGACGAAAGTGTCGTTTTTCCACATATTGACAAAATGTGTACTTTTTTGGCAATCCTTTCATGAAATTTGCATTTCTTTGCAATTGTTTTTTCCATGCACAAAACCGTACAAGTTGAACACTATGTGGAACTGATAACCCAATTTCAAATTTTCAGATACCTTAAATTTTTGGAAATTTCGGACGAGAATTACCCTCGGTTTCATTGAAAAATTTAGGAAAAATACATTTAATCTTAATAATAAGTATTTAATCATTTTAAAAATTATTTAAATTTAATTATTTTAGTTTATTACTTATTTAAATGTTTTAGTGAATTGCAAGCATTCATTATACTTTTGTTTTCATTATTAATTACATTATAATTACTTTTTAAAAATGTAAACAAAGCAAATTACCAGAAATCTGCAAAATTCTAAAATCTGCAAAACCTCTGGTCCCAAGCTGTGCAGATTTGAGAGAGTCTACTGCATTAATCCTAACACAATCAGTTAAAATAATTGATAAAAAAAAATTAATAAAAATTGTTAAAATAAATGATATAAAGTTTATAATTAATAATTTTATAGTTTTTGTTTATGTACGGTATATTTTATTTAACACTTACATACTGCACACTTTTTACAAATGATAAGTTTACATTTTATTATTCTGAAAATTTTGGATAACTGCAAAGGAAGTTTAGTTTATATTCTACTAGGAGGAGAGGGAGGAGTGTCACTCAATAGGATAAAGGTACTTAAGGCACAACACTAATCACAGCAAAAGACCCGGATGATAATGTAAAGTCTATGGGAGCATTCTTTTCAAATCTCACTCAAATTTAAATTTTTTTACATGATTTTTTTTTTTTTTTTTTTTTTCATAGGATAGCTGAGGACAGTTCACAACTGGTATTGTTTTTACTTTTTCAATTTTGGTTTTACCATAATATAAAAAATATGCAAGGAAAATTGAAAAAGTAAAAATTAGCCCAATTGTAGATTGTCCTCAGCTATCCTATGCGCAAAAAAAATAAAATTAAAATTTCAGCGAGATATTTAAAAAGAATGCTCTCATAGACTTTACATTATCACCCGGGTCTTTTTCTGTGACTATTGTGGGGGCCTTAATAGAATTTTATGTAAAGGGTCACTGATGATGACAACTCACTAAAGTCACAATAGTAAACTCGCATGCTTACTAGTCTGCTTGGGACCTGTAACTTTTTATCATCAATTCTATCTCTAGTAAAACAATAACTGAAATTAATATTCTTTTAAAAATACAGTAAACTCCCTCAAATCCGCACATAATATACAGGTGTAAACAATGAAATAATCAGTTCAGTTATAGGGAAAAAATTGATTTTTTTAGCTCTATATCAATTTTATATATATTCTAATGTAATTTTGGTACAACTTGATTATCTCGTAGACCAAAAAACTATTGCCAAATTATAAGATTAAATACCAATAATGAATGACCATGAATGTCACATTCAATGATATTAAATAAAATACACATATTTAAAATGCCATTAAGTGATTTTTATTTAAACTTTTTATTTGTATTTTTATTAATATTCTACTAATTATTTGTTTTTTGGTTAATTAAAACAAAAATTATGTCAATATGTATGATTATGCAATTAGTTTGGAAATTTGTATAATTTGGTCAATAGGATAACCAAGTAGTACCATAATTTTTGTTAATATTACTGAATTTATGTTTTATCACGAAGGAAGAATAAATTAATTTCTGAAAAAAATTCAAGATATTGCTGCTATCATTGGTAATCACAATTTTCTTACCGAATATATTTATGCATTAATCAAGCTTTTTTGTTATTAAGTCTGGATAAAACCTAAAATAAAATTTCCTTATTTTATTATTTTATGTGAATGAGTAATGTGTCTTTATGAGGCAAGTTTCATTGAATAATTTAAGGAAAATACATTTTATCTTTATAATGAATATATATAATCATACATTATTGATTATTAACTTGATCTTTGCTTTTAATATTTTATATTCACTTTAAAAATTATAAAATTTTTACTATTTTAGTGTATTATTTATTTTAATATTTTGTAATATTACAAGCATTCATTATAGTTCTGATTAAATTATTAACTGCATTCAAATTACTGTTTAAAAATCTAAACAAAGCAATGACCAGAAACCTGCACGACCTCTGGTCCCAAGCTGTGTGGATTTGAGGTAGTCTACTGTATATTGTATTTACATTAGGTATAATGCAAATGTGTTTTGAAAAGATAAAAAGATTAGTCAAGATAATTGTTGTGTAAAACATCACAGAAGATGAATTATTACACAAAACACGATGATAGTACAGATGGTGATGACATGGCAGGGAGAGGGCAAAAATAAAAATTTTCAAGCTATGCCCTTGCTGTAAGCTTTTTTTTTTTTCCCTCTCCAATTATTTCTGTTAATTACATTTAAATTTTTATTCCGAATGAGAAGGGTAACTATGAAATTAATTAAATATTGTTGATAAGTTAAATAACTCTAAATAACTAGTAAATAACTAAAATATAAAATTTACAGCCATTAAATAAAAATAATAAAATATTCCATTAATTGCATGTTATTGTTATTATCTATCTTATAATGTGCTGCAGAAGACATAACCATTTTTAAATTCATTTTAATTGATTATTGGTTAATTATTACTTTGTAAAATTACGTTTAATTTACTACACTTTTTCACTTTAGCCAAACAAAGAAAACTTAAAAAAAAAAAAAATAGATCAACTTTTTAAGTGAAACAAAAAATTGAATTCCCACAGACAGACGTTTTAAATTAAATCGCCTCTGAAAAATTTGTGCGCACTACGTAAAAAAACCGAGGTAAAACCCATAAGGTAAAATAACATCTTTTTTAAGAAATGCCACCGCACACTTACTTAGCTCTGCAGAAAAAACGTCTTATTAATATTTTGTCTTCTGTGATTCCATCTGCCTGACATAAAAGTAAACGCACATTAAAATGCAATGTATTTATTTAATTTTTCCCACCCCACTTTCGTATTTCGATATTTATGTTAGTTGGTTGGTTGTGTAACAACTACATTGAACAAAACTTTTGAGAAGTTTTCGAACAACAAAAATTACTGCATTGTTTTATAAAAACTTTGAGATTTTTACACAGTAATATTACTATAGTAATGGAACAGAAATCGAGCAATATTTATTTCAGCATCTATCATGGTGCTATAGCTCTTAACTCAGAGGTTCCTATATCTATATATTCTTAGCTCCATGTCGCCTACGCCAGATCCCCCAAGCTGCGTGCAGCGGTGCAGCGTGCTAAACCAACCAATTCTGTCATGTTGATTTTGGACAGAGTTACGTTTTCGTTTTTATGTTCTGGTTTTTCTTTATAATTCGAGCTAGTTAATACTTTTACATTATAACACTTAATTATTTACATCTTTAAACACACTTCAGTAAAATAATTTTCTAATCTATCAGTGTTAATCACTTAATTTTAATCGCAAATCTGCATATCCGTAATCACAAATAAAAATTCGATTTTCTGTATGGTGTTGTTTACAATCGAATCAAAGGAATTCTATTGTTTCTACTCTCGCAACATATTGCAGTACTAATCTAGTATTAAATAAGTATGTGATATGTAAAGAAAATTTAAGAAGCGATATCAAGAAACTTCTTTAATATGTCCTTGAAAGTAAATTGAGTTTTTGTTGAAATCAAATTAATAACTTTTCCAAATTGATTTAAAAATCATATAATTTTTAAACTGTTAAACAGAAAATAAAATTATGGAGCATTCATCAACCTCCAAAGCAGGTGCTGAAAAACCCTACAAATGTGATGTTTGCCATCTAAAATTTATTAAAATCTCTCATTTGAAAATGCATATTTTTACTCATACTAAAGAAAAACCTTATATTTGTTCTATCTGTAATAGAGGATTTGCCAGATCAACTACATTGACTATCCATTTGCGTACCCACACTAAGGAAAAACCATATATTTGTAAGGTGTGTGATAAAAGATTTTCTTCTGATTCTTCATTAAGAAATCATTTTCTTATCCATACCAAAGAAAAACGACACATTTGTCAATACTGCGGCATTGGATTTGCTCGGAAAACTGGCTTAAACCGGCATTTACCTGTTCACACTGGTGTAAGACCCTTTGTTTGTGGTATCTGTAAAAAAACCTTTACTGAAAAACCTAGTTTGAAAATACATCTCCGGATACACACAAATGAAAAGAACGTTGTTTGTGAAGTATGTAACAAGAGATTTTATGATAAATCCCAATTAAATAAACATTTGATTGTTCATTCTGCTGAAAGACCTTATGCTTGTTCTATGTGTCCTAAAAGTTTTTTTCGAGGGGAACTCTTAAAGCGTCATCTTAGAACCCATACAAAAGAAAAACCTTTTGTTTGCGATGTATGCCAAAAACGCTTTGTATGTAAAACTAGCTTAAACGGCCATTCTCGTACTCATCTTGATGAAAGTTCCCGTCCCAGAAACTTTTCTTGTGAAGTTTGCAAAAAAGGATTCTTTACTAGTAATGCTCTAAACAGGCATACTTGGCTTCACAAAAAAGATAGACGTTTTGTTTGTGAAATATGTGACAAAGCTTTTCCTTTGTCATGTACGTTACAGTCGCATTTACTGACTCATGCGAAGGAAAAGCCTTTCCAATGTGTAATTTGTGAAAAAGCTTTTAGTATTAAACAAAGTTTGACAAGACATCTCCATACGCACATTAAGATTAAAAATCTGCCACCAAACATAGAAATTCGACCACTAAGTAAAATTTTGCAAGAGGCTGGTTATACACGAGCTTAACTTGAAAAGTTGTGAAATTTTATAGAAAAGGGTTATTTAATAAATCTCATAAAAGGGTAATTGGTTTATTAGAAAAAGAGCTGTTTTGTTTTGTTTGTATCTTCATTACTCTTACAATCCCTTTTTATTAAAAATAATCTATTTGCCAGACTAGACTTGTGTATGATGTCCAATAAATAAAAGAAAAATGGCGTCATTGGAATCTTGCAAAATAAAAATTCAGAAAAAACACATTGATTAAAATGTCAATTGTTAATAGTTTTAAACAATAAATTTCATGACATATTAATAAAAACAGTAAAAATAAATCTTTGATATTTATTTATTTACATCATTTTTCTTAAATATCAATGCTGATTAATGACTGTTTGTATAATTAATTGAAACTGCTCTATTGTTTGTAACTATATATCACAGTACTCTTCATCAGTCACTTCTTTTGAGGATTTTTGTATTGTAATATCACCAGTTTGATATCTAAGTTTTTTTGTTCTGTTCTTGGCATGAAAAAATTGTGGAATTTTATAGCTGAGCTAGAGTATAGGTATCCTATAATAAATTGAAGCTTAAAACTGAATTTTAACATTTTTGTTATATCTTTAAATAATGTACATTAAAGGTGTCTCCCCCCCCCCAAAAAAAATATATTCCATCTCTTCTTACAGTCATTGCTTCAGAGGAGTCAAGTTCTCTCTAAATCTTCAATAATATGTGGATTCAGTGTCATGCAAAATGGGGAGGCAAAGGGAGCAGCCGTCCCAGGCGCGGAATTTCAGGGAGCTCCAAATTTTTACTACCAACATCATTTTTGGTCTGTTACAAGAAAAAATTGGGTGGAGAGGCAGGGCCGTAGCTAGAAATGGACAATAGGGGGGGGGGCTCTTTTTTTTCCCGAACTCTGACACAAAAAGATAAATGAGTGCCTATTCACATTGTAGATACAGTAGAACCCCACAAATTCGGACCCCGTAAATCTGGATCTCCGGATCGATTTGGTCAACTTTTTTTTTCAAGTTTGAGAAGTGATTTGGCTAATTTCCATAACATTAACTTGTTTCATCATCGTATTCTGTATAAAAAAAACTTTTTCTGAAATCTTTTCGCAAGAATCCTTAAGCCTTCTTATTTAAACTACATCCAACGAACTACTTATGCTCAAGCGGATGCGTGACCGTACGACTCACAAAAGGTATATAAAACTGGCACAGCAAAAAATTACAAACTTTTTTATTACAAAGTAAACATTTTTGTTGTCTGTATAAAATCAATAAGTTAAACATAAAAGTGATTTTGTGTATGTTTTATTTTATTCCATTTTTTTCTCATTCTCCAGATAATCCGGATTTTCGATAATCTGGATTGGGTCTGGTCCCAATTAATCCGAATTATCGGGGTTTTACTGTACACTATGTTTCTTATTAAAATGTTGTAATAACTTCATTTTATGCTCAAAAAAGTATAGGATGATGAATATTTTGAGTGTATAACTGCTGCAAAATTAAACATCATGTTAACTTGATATGTACAAATAGGATTTAAGCGAGTGTAAACACTTCTTTTAGATAATGATTTAATAATTCTGCAAAACTGTGGAAGGACCTCAAAATTAAATTAGATTTTTGAACAAAATTTCATTTGGATTTTCAGAACAGAAATTCATTGAAAGACCTTGGAATCTTTTCCAGGGGGTGAGGGGGAGGCTCAAAATATTTTAGGGGGAGCTGAGCCGCCCATAGCACCCGCTTAGCTACGGCCCTGTGGATTGGGTTCAAATTGTAAATTTGCTCCGGGTGCAGTTTTCTACTCGCACGCCCCTGTGTGGATTAATTCAACTAAGTTTAACCATTTCAACATTTTCCCCAAGATAAGTTTAAAGTTATGTTTTCCTATAGCTGCTGCCAGCAAAGTAGTTAACAATGTTTCTAACTAGAAAATTTATTTTCCTCTTTTCCAAAATTTTTTTTTGTTGAACTTACTTAATTCCATATACAGTAGACACCCTAAAATCCACACATAATTTACAAATATAAACAATGAAACATTTAGTTCAAATGTAAGGACAAAATTTGACTTTTTTAGCTTTATATCAATTTTATATATATTTTAATTGATAATTTTTGTTAATATTATTGAATTCATGTTTTTTCATGAAGGAAGGATAAATTTATTTCTGAAAAAATTCAAGATACAGTTGGCAAAAAAATTATTTGTACACTTTATTTTTTTTAAATTATAATAAAATAAAATTAAAGATTTAAGCAAATAACAATGTAATACTTTAATTTAATGCATTATTATAATATAAAAGCAATAACAATATAAAAGTAATTGATTTTTTACATTTTAACAAACAAAAAACCAAAAATACAATGCGAAAAAAGTATTTGTACACAACATTAATGTACTATAATTAATGAAAATTTAGTTAAATGATACAAATTAATATTTTTTGTAAAATCCTTTAGCTTTAATGACTGTTTCTAGATGTTGTTGCATTGCTACCACCCACTTTTTTGTGACAGTTGAGGCTATGGTATTCAATGACTCGATAAGAGTTTCCTTTAAAATATTTATACCTGAACCTGATATATTCTTTTTTCAGATTTGTGCATCAAATACCATCCACAAATGGTCTACCAGATTCAAGTCTGGAGATTGTGGAGAAGTTACCAGTCGCCTTCGAACATTGTAGAGTAACCATGTGCTGGTGATCATAGCAGTATGTTTTAGATCGTTATCCTGCTGAAAGTTAAAAGTTTTCTCTAAGCCTAATTTCCTAGCACTGATTAACAACGTATGTCACAATGCATCTCAATCAGGGGTCGATCCAGACAAAATTTGGGGCCTATTTAGGGCCCCTTCACAAAAATAAATTTATTAAAATGGGCCCCTTCACATAATTATTTTCCATAAAAACTTATTTTTATTATTTTGTTAGATTTTAAAATGTGTAATTTGTATATAAAACCAGTTCTTAAGAAACAAAAACTTTAGAAAAGGGTTTAAAGAAGTTAGTTTTTGTTAATAAATACTTGGTTCGAACTTGAGTCACTAGGTTTCAGCTGTCGTCGCAAAATGTTGTTTTTCACAAAAATATAATAAAATTCACAAAAATGTAGTGAAATTCACAAAAATAACTGCTACTTTTCACAAAATGGGCCCCAAGAAAAAAAACCTGCATCGACCCCTGATCTCAATTTATGTTAAAGCTGACATTCTAGTGTCAATAAATTGAAAATTTCCAATTCCATTAGAAGCCATATCCCCCCCCCCTCCCCATAGTCAGGGATGTAGGTTTTGGATATGGCGCAGTTTTATTTTTATGCCAAATTTTTCAAATGCTTGGTCGAGACAAAATTTCAAATGTACTCTCATTAGAAAAAATCACTGTTTTCCAAAAATCCATTGGTTTGCTTCTGTATACCAAAGCAAATCCCTGGTGTTTTTGCATATTTGATTCACTGATGAATGGCTTTTTCCTTGGGGGTTCTTCCTTTTAAATCGTCATTGTTGAGAACATTTCTTATTGTTTGAGGTATTACTCTGATGCTAGAAGATGTTGGGAGGTCTTCAGTAAAATTTTGAGCTGAACACATAGGATTTTTTAAAGCTGTTTTAACAAAACTTCTTTTACCCCTCATTGTTAACTTGCTGGGGCATCCTGGTCTTCATTTATTTTCGATGCATCTAATCTCTTCATAATTTCTCATCATGTATCCAACATTTGCAAATTTTAATTTAATAGCTTTTGTGATTTCTTGGTATGATTTTTATTTTTATGAAGCTCAAAGATACGATTTCATATGTCTAAAGGTACCACTCTAGTTTTAGGTACTGTTCTCAATTACTTCGAGAGCAAATTAGATTAAATGTCAGACAAACATAATATGAAACTAATAATTATTAAAAATTATCAAACCAAGTTACAACTTTACACCACAAACGGTATAAACACAGTGCAAATCTTGCTGTAGAAATGTACATTTTTTTTTTTTTTTTTTTGCAAAAAAATTTTAAACTTTTCCAGTTATTAATTTATTTTACATCTTAATCGAAAATTTCTATCCTTTAATTTAAAACACGCAGTAAAAACATTGTATTAAAACTATTCTTGTTGAAATGTCTCTTTTTATTTAGTTAAAAATTAAACATATTAGAGTGTACAAATAATTATTTTGCCAACTGTATAGCTGATATCAGTGGTAATCACAATCTTGTTATCATTAGTAGATATGTATGTATTAATCAAGCTTTTTTGTTATGAAGTTTGGCTAACTCTGAAATTAAACTTCCTTATTTTATGATTTTGATATAAATTAGTAATGTACCTTTATGAGGCAAGTTCCATTGAATAATTTAGGTAAAATACATTTCTTCTTTATAATGAATATTTATTTAATCATACATTAATGATTATTAACTTGACCTTTGCTTTTAATGATTTAATCATTTTAAAAATTATCTAAATTTTTATTAATTTAGTTTATTATTTATTTCAATATTACATTCATTATAGTTTCAATTGCTTTATTCATTACATTGGAATCACCATTTAAAAAATGTAAACAAAGCAATGACCAAAAATCTGTTCAACCTCTGGTCCCAAGCAGTACAGATTTGAGAGAGTCTACTGTATTACAATTTTTGGCAATCCTGAACTACATGGGGTTTTTTTTTACTCTATTGGTTCTATGCTTTGTAAGCAATGTGAATTAAAATTCACAAATTAAATTCCAGATTGTTTAATTTCCATTAAAAAAAAAAAAAAAAAAAATTGATATGAAAATCGGGGTTGGCAAAGTGAATCGAGCCCAGAAAAATTCACCTGAGTTTTTGTTAAAAGTGGATTTTTGCTAAAAACCCTTTTAGTCTGCAAATCTCTCCTATATATAGTATTTAAAATACAAAATACAAGTTTGCATTTTAAGGCCAAAACCTACTTGGTTTCTTTTATCAAAATTACATACAAATAAATAAATAAAAAGCTATTGTATTTGTGGTAATCAGTAGTAGTTTATTACAGAATATTTATTTTTTAAAAATATATCTTGAATAATTCAAACAATGTAATATGTTTTAGAGTTTACCCCAGGTTTAAAAAAGGGCAGGGCGCTACTGTTCTGAAAAGGGCACTTTTTACATTTTTCAGGGCACTTTTTCATTTTAAGGGCACTTTTAAAGAATTGAATTTAGAATCTAGTGGTTCAAAAAGTTGTGAGAAAACAGAAATTTCATCAAAAAATTAAAAAAAAAGAAAAAAAGAAAATTTTGTTAAAAGATCGCGAAAAAACAGCAAATATTGTTAAAATATCGCGAAAAAATGGCCAATTTTGTAAAAAATCACGAAAAAACGGCCAATTTTGTTAAAAGATCGCAAAAAATAGCAAATTTTGTTAAAAGATTGCAAATAACGGCCTATTTTGCTAAAAAATCGCGAAAAACGTCAAATTTTATGAAAAAATCGCGAAAAAACGGCAAATTTTATTAAAAGATAGCTAAAAACGGCATATTCTGCTAAAAAATCGCAAAAAAAACGACAAATCTCGTGAAAATATCGCAAAAAAACGGAACTTTTCACAGAATTTTCAGTTTTATTGCGATTTTTGGATGAAATTTGCCATTTTTTTCGCAAATCTTTTGACAAAATCTGCCGTTTTATCGCTATTTTTAGACGAAAGCTGTCGTTTTTTGAGACTCATTTGACAAACTTTTTCATTTTATCAAAATTTTTAGAAGAAATTTGTCGTTTTTCATGATCTTTTGAAGAAATCTGCTGTTGTTGTTTTGTGACGAAATTCGCCATTTTTTGCGAATCTTGCCGGAAATTATTCGTTATTTCGCGATTTTTAACGAACTTGCCGTTTTTTAGCGATTTTTTGACGAAATTACACGTTCTACGGGATGCGTATGAGGCTATTTTTTGCATTCCGTCGCCGATTTTTTGCATAATTTACGCGCTATAGCGCGTTCGGATCATCGCTGGAGGGCTACGTTTTCTCAAATGTGGGGCAAGAAGGGCGCTATTTTTTTTTTGAATGAATGACAAGAGGGGTGCTGGTTTTTGGATGAGGGGCAAGAAGGGTGCTATTTTTTAAACTAAAGGGCAGGCAGGAGGGGCGGAGCGCCCCCCCCCCCCCCCCCCCTAAAACCCTCTGGGGGAAACTGATGTTTAAAATAATTATAATTGATCTTTTTTTATAGTTAATTAATCAAAACCACATTCACTTTGATTTTTATTGTAATATTTAATTTGTAAATCTTTACTAATTTATCTCACTGCTCGGAGCGTAGTAGTCTGTTCTGCAAATTAGACCATATGAATCCAAAATGTAGAGAAAATCTTCTAGGTTGAACAGAATACAGAGATAGGGGGGAAAAAAAAAATCAAAATCTAACTTGTTTTTCTTTTTCTGTACTTTTTCTTTAAGACTGTTTCAAAAATGGGTTTGTATATATATTTATAATTTTATATTTTTAATATATTTATTATGTATGTCAAATTAAAACAATAGCTTCAAATTTTTCCGAAAAAAAAAAAAAAAAAAACCACACACACACACTAAATAAATGGATAAATCCATTCCAGTAGTAAAAATGTGACCCTCAAAGGCTGGAGATCACAACCACAGGGCTCGAAAAATAGTGTTCCCGGGATCCCGGTTAACCCAGAATTCCTTTACGGGAACGCATATTTTATCACTAAGGTTCCCGGCCGCATTTTCAGAAAGAATCACGTTTTGAGCACCAGCCTTGGCGAGTTGGCGAAAGCGAGAACGTTCAGCTAGCTGCGTCACTAAACACAAAATAAACTAAGTTCAAATGTGTCATAAAACATATGATTAATAGAATTATATTTATTACAAGCAAATCTTTACTACTGTTTTTAATTAACTTCTCAATCTTTTCGAACATAGCGAGTTGAGGAAATAATATTTTTAAATTGAGAGAAAAAAAAATATGTTTAGATGTTCTGTGAAATTTAAAGCATTTTAATTTGAAAAAGCTCTTTGTTTCAAATTATGTTTTAATCGTAAACAACGATGAATAACATTTCTTCATATTATAGTCTTTGCTTGATAATATTTACGGAAAAACAAATGAACAATAAATGCGATCTCTTTGCAGAAGGAAAAGTTGCTTTCTCTAGGCGTTTGACATCTCAAACAAGAAAGGGTGCGTAGCATTGACTTCATCTCCGCACCAATCGTTGTTCTGGCGATAAGGTGCTCAAAACGTGATTCTTTCTGAAAATGCTCCCCAGCCGGGAAGCTAACCTTTCGCCGTGTCTGCTAGCAATGCCGCAGACGCATTATAATGCGTAAATTAAGCAAAAAATAGCTCTGAAGCGGTCCGAGGGATGCGTAATTTTGTCGAAATACTATGGGAAAAGCCCGAATTTCAACAAAGAAATCGCAAAAAACGGCAAATTTTGTCAAAAGATCGCGTCACGAACCGGAACGCTATTTCAAAATTACAATGGAAAATTTCACGAACCGGAACTTTATTTTTCAAAATTATTTTTAATTTTTTTTTTTTTTTTTTTTTTTTTTCAAAGTATAGCTAAATTTATTTTTAACTTGACAAAAACAATTTTTAAAGATTACATTGAACAGAATATGCTATATACATGTAAAATAATATGTTTGCATGCGGAATGTAAACGGTCCGTGTCTTCAGTAAGGCCAAAATTTCGCCTGCTTTCATCTCCATTATATCAAAAAATTAAATTTTTTAAAGTCTGGATGTGGAGACTCACATTTATTCAGCGATTTAAGTTTAAAAAGGTTGTTTTTTTTTTTACTTTGCCGGTAACAACATACGATATGTAAACAATTCCATCTCCGTTATAACAAAAGATTAAAATAAAAAAGTTTAAATATGTGTGTGGACTGTCATATTTATTTAGTAACTAAAGTTTAAAATTAGAGGCAAGTTTATTGAAAGGAACAGAAGTGCTGAATGTAAACAAAAAGATAAAATATTAAATTATATTAAATTAATCAATATATTTCACACGCAACATGTAGTGCAATTTCTGCACATGTTTTATCAGAGTGCAAAATATTTCCCATTGATATTCCATTTAATCTCTGCAAATCAAAGTCAACTGGAAGATCGACAAATGGTCTTTGTTGTTTCACAATTTTATACACAGTCCTAAAAAGCTTTTCTGTATTCGAAAATTGCGGTTTGTTCATATTTTCAATGTGGTTATCAATTTCTTTTTTAGCTGATTTTTCCAAAATTTCTGAAGCTTTTTTTTGTGCATCAATGTTTTTGTGTTCGTATATCTTTTTTTTCAAACTGGATTGTACCGAGCCTGCCTTACCACTTGGTGTGACAGAACAATTTTGCCATACTTTCGAAAGTCTTAAATTTCTATCACTAAGTACTCCTAAATCTTTTACTTTTCTGCAGATTAAACAATCTAATCCATCATTGTCTACAATTAACCAAATATTATTATCTTTCAATCGTTTTAGTTTTTCTTCTCTCAAAAAGTCAGGCAATTCAACGTTTTTACTTGGTACATTTTCTTCTAGATTCAATTTCTGCTTTTTGGCTGGTGGAGCAGCTTCGTCTGTTTTGCAATCATTTTTGCTACTTGTTCCAGAGTTTCCCCCAGGTTTTAAAGCAAGGCGCTATTGTTCTGAAAAGAGCAGTTTTTACATTTTTCAGGGCACTTTTATACAGTTGAACCTAGAATCTAGCGGTTCAAAAATCGTGAAAAAGCAGAAAATTCGTCAAAAAATCGAGAAAAAAAAACAAAAATTTCGTCAAAAAATTGAACAAAAAGAAAAAAATGATAAATTTTGCTAATAGATCGCGAAAAAATGGTCGATTTTCTTAAAAGATCGCAAAAAGCAGCAGATGTTGTAAAAAGATCCCAAAAAACTGGCAAATTCTCTAAAAAATCACTAAAAAACGACAAATTTCGTGAAATCGCAAAAAAGGCAATTATTGTTAAAAGTTCGAGATAAAACGGCAATTTTTGTTCAAAGATTGCGAAAAAACGGCCGATTTTGTCAAAAGATTGTTAAAGGGCGAGCCTGATTTATTGAAAAAAACATAAAAAAAAAGAATACTTTAGTTGAATACAGGGTTCTTTTTGTTTCATAAACGGGTGCTTTCAGGATTCACATTTAGAAAGTTTTGGACAGTCAAAAGAGGATTGTGAACAGGGGGGAGGGGGAGGGAGGAGAGAAGGAGGAGGTTGCCCCGGGCACGGCAATTTAGGGGGTGCCAAATTCATACCACAAACGACATTTTTGAGCTGTCACAAGAAAAAGTTGGGAGAGGGAGAAGCCTCAAATTCTAATTATGTCCCGGGTGCAATTTTCT
This sequence comes from Maratus speculifer, assembly GCA_964019185.1. Taxonomy (NCBI): domain Eukaryota; kingdom Metazoa; phylum Arthropoda; class Arachnida; order Araneae; family Salticidae; genus Maratus; species Maratus speculifer. The sequence continues at coordinate 102,144,377 of OZ025303.1, forward strand.
CTTCACACGTCTTGATTGTGAAACTGTAATAATCCGCTTTTTGAGCATTAAAAACACAATTTTGAAGCAGGAAAATTAGTTTTTAGAACAGAAAAATTCACTTCTGGCATTAAAATTTTTTTGTGTGTGTGTCTCTTTGACGAAATTTGCATTTTTTCGCCATCTTTTGACGAAATCTGCCGTCTTTTCGGTATATTTTGACAAATTTTGCGTTTTTTTCGCGAATTTTTGGCAAAATTAGCCGTTTTTCGCAAATATTTTGACAGAATTTTCCATTTTATTGCGATTTTCGGACGAAATTTGCCGTTTTTCCGGAAATCTTTTGATAAAATCTGCCGTTTTATTGCGATTTTTGGACGAAATTAACCATTTTTTCACGAATTTTACCGGAAATTAGTCGTTATTTCGCGATTTTTTTAATGAAATTTGACTTTTTTTGCAACTTCTTGACGAAATTACACGTTCTGTGGGACGAGTAAGAGCCATTTTTTGGACGATATTTAGCATAATTTTACGAACCGGAACGATATTTAGCACAATTTCACGAACCGGAACAATATTTTTCATAATTTCACGAACCGGAACATCGTTCCGGTTTGCTCCGGTACATTTCGAGCCCTGGTTGACACCGAGGTATGCGGGGATGCTAAATCTTGTTGAAAGATGAAATCATGTAATATTCTAAAATTTCTTGATATATCAGAGAGTTAATCTTTTCGTAGACGATGCATAACTTTCCAGGTCCTTCTGCACTCATACAACCCCAAACCATGACACTAGCAGCAAATTTTATGGAACGTTTAAGGCATTCTTTATCAAATGCTTCTTGCTTCATTCTCCAAACTCGAATACCTTGATTACCATATGAAACACAAAACATACTTTCATCACTAAATAATATATTTTTCCAATCTTCATTGCTCCATAAACGTCTTGATTTACACCAATTCAATCTTATACGCTTTTGTCTTGCAGTCATGAGAGGTTTTGTTTTCGGTACACGAGATTCAAATTTAAATTTATGGAGACGTCTTAATGTTGTCGATGTAGAAACTTCAACTCCTTCTTTTTTCCATTTTCGGTGCAAGAATCGCACACTTTTAAAACGGTTTTTCTTAACTATACGCTTCAGTTTCCTGTCATCTCTAGCAGATGTTTTTGGTTTTCGGCCACCATTTCGGCGATTATTTTGAAATTTTCCAATTTTTGAATATTGTGTTACTATTTTACTAACGCTCGATTGCGAACAATGTAAATAATTCGCTATAAAACATTGATTTTTACCGTGCCGATACAAATCAACCATACGAAGTTTGGTAGATTCAGGAATATCACTAACACGGCCCATTTTAAGACGAAAAAGAAACAAACTGCAAAAAAGAATATTGATTTTAAATAAAATAGTGTGAATTTAATCAATGATGACACCAGTTAAGAATTGGTAATAATTAAAGGAGAATTAATGTGAAATATTCTAATATTTTGAACCACTTGAATAAATATTCTAATATTTTGACTTTTCAAAATAATTTTTTTTGCAATTAAACTTTTCAAAAATGATATTAAATTTAAGATAACAAGTAAGTTTAATCAACAATAAGTTCTTAATAAAAATATCGTTTGCATATTTTCATTAAAAGACACTAAATTACCAAATGATATTTTCAATTTCTAAAAAAAAGGTAATTATTCTAATATTTTGAATATGAGCTGTAATTTATTCTTCCTTCATGAAAATAACATGAATAGAATATTATTAAGATAATTACAAATAAAAAATATATGGAATTGATACAAAACTAAAAAAATCAAATTTTGTCCCAATATCTGAACTGAAAGTTTCATTGTTTACATCCATAAAATATGTGCGGATTTTAGAGAGTTGCGGATTTGAGGGAGTCTACTGTATTTATTTAAATATAATTCTCACCTATAATAACATGAAAATATCTCTACTAAGCAGAGGATGTGCCATTAGACCTATGCAGATTTCTTTTATAATCAAATTGGCTGTTTCTGAGGTTTTTCTGCTACATCTTTTATTAATTGGATGTAAAAATAAACATCTGAAACATGATTTTAAATAAATTTCATAAGATTCTACTGCCAATTTATACAAAATTGCCATTAGTAAAGTAAATTGACATATAAAGTTATTAATAATATGTAATAAGATATGTACTGAAAAAATGTCAGTAAAATCTGGCTTTTTTAAAAAGGACCATTTTTTTCCCCTTAAAAGCTGGCCGGTCTGGCCTTTCTTTTAGAAAAAAAGCCATATATTTTGCATCTTTGTTATTACTCAAGCATTTTAGCACTTTCCAACAAAGTTGAAAAGTGCTTGTGCATTCAGTTTGTCTGGTTGTCTGGCCGTGCTCTAACTCTAATAATTAAGTAAATCCGAGTATATTAAGTAAATATACTCGGATTGTAATAAAATTTTTGGACGTTAATGACATTTACCCGAGCACGAACCCTATTGAAAATGAAGGTTCTACCATGATAAGTTTATTTACAGGGACAGTCAAAACTTTTCCATTACATTAAGGCCTACGGGGAAAAATCATTTCAAATAAATATTTAAGATGTTACACCCTGTCAAACATCTTCAAATTTATATGCATGAACAAAGTGCACTAAAATATACATTTTGTAAAGTATGCAGCGAAAAGAATAGATATTATTCATTTACAGGGTCATACAAAGGAATTCCAATACAAAATAATAAAAGGGGGGGGGGGGTTGTTTGCGACATATTTTAATTATGCTAAACGATTTCATATATAATGAAAGCTGAGGATTAATATGAGTTATTTCATGCATAATACTAGTGCATAGCATTTACAGGAACACACGAAAGATTAGAAATAGTATATTCTATCCGAAGTCAAGTATATTATGGAAAATGGCTGTTAGATGGATGAAATACATTTTTCATTATGATATATACTTTTAAGTTTCACTAGATGTATGCATATTATATGGTTTATATAAATGCTAATTGTTACACCATTTAGATATACAGGGTTACACAAAACATCTCGGAAAGGTTATTGAGTATGAGCGTAATTTACTTAAAGTTGGTTTTAAAATATGTTGTGCCTTTTTACGATGAACTGCAATTAGTTTACTAAGAAATATTTGTAGAATATAGATAAAATGATATACAGGGTCACACAAAGAACTGGTACATGGTCGCCTTTGGATGATAATTTCAAGAAATTTGATTTAAGTAGTTTTAAGAGAATTTATTTTTAAACTAAACTACAGGAAAATACTTTGTATTTTACAAGGCTAAACAAAGGTATTCAAGTATGTTTCCATCTACTAGTATAAATTGCTGAAAGGAAAATTTCAACCAGTTAGGCAATTTCTTTCTAAACTAAATTTTACCATTATATAGTCTATATATTAACCGACAGATCAAATACACGGCTTTTCAAAAGTATTGGAATACATATTTGGATATGAACAGTAATACGTCATTTCTCTGGATAACGAAGTTTTGTTAAAGATTTCAAGAAATGTTGGAAAGTACTTCATAGTCTATGCTTAATGCATGATTTTTCTTACTTGTTTGGTTATTAAATCTGGTTAAACATGAAATAAAACTTCCTTACTTTTACAACTTCACCATTTGTCCCGAGATAGGTCTGGGGTAAAAGTGCTGTTTCCCCATGACCAGAAATCTATGAAATTCTAAAATTGATATAGCTTCTGATAATAAGCTGCGTGGATTTGATTGAATCTACTGCATTATGTGGGCAGTAATGTATTGAGCAGTGCACACATCAATGTACTATTGTATAGAACTTTATTTGGAAATATGATTCTGGATAACTGGCTTTCTGGCAGTGGCATAGCTAGGGGGGGGAAGGGGGGCATCCGCGCCGAGGCCTAGGCGCACCAAATTGAGATAAATTGTTATATATCTATATTGGGGTGGGGGTGCAAAATTTCTTGCTGGCCCCGGGTGCAAAAAAACATAGCTACACTATTGCTTTCTGGTTAACTTATTTCCAGATAAACAATTCCATTCTGTACCTATTTAATTTTTATTGGTTTTTTCTTTTTTTAAACATGGATACAAGGGTAATTTAAGTTTATGATCAATATATTGCTGACTTTACGAAAAATTCGAGCATTTACGAAAAAATTCATTTTAACAAGTAGGACATATATGTTGTGCTGCAGAAAAGTATCCTTAGGGTAGTAATCCAGAAGAGGCTATATTACACTATATGCCACTTTGTTGAAACAGAACAAACACAAACGGAAGAGAAGATTAATTTACTCAGTCCTTCTTATCTCTTCTAGATATTGATTTTTAAAAGTTTTATACTTTTACAGCTGCATATTGTTGAGGAAAAATGTTTTGGCTAAATTTTAATTTTGTCCACCAGATGACGGGATTGTTTGTCCACCAGATGGCAGGATAGTCTTGGCCACCAGGTGGCAGTCTGGTTGCTTTTGATGGTTTTTGAGTAGTTGATTGTTTTTTTTTTGGTTAGAGAGTGTTAGATGGAATACTGTGTAGTTTGAAGGTTGTACTTACTCTTGGTGGCTGGAACTTGGAAAGATGTTGACAGTCATGGTTCTAATCTTGTACTGTGTATTTTTTTCTTTCAGTTTTTTTGTGTCTTGTCAAGCAGGCAAGCAAATAAACTAAATTTCAGCTGATTTAATAGTAGTCAGTAATGAGTTTGTTTTATTTGATCCTGACCTCTGTTTAACATGGTAGCAGAGCAATGTGGTTGGGTGTGAACTGCTTATTTAGTAAAGATTGTTTACATTTTCAGTTAGGCTTAATGAAAATATGCTATTAGGTTTAGTGATGTTTATTACATATGACAGTATGCTTTATTATGAATTTTGCAAGAATTATTTAGCATATTATGCAAATTAAATATAGGAAATTGTTTTCAAGAGACTTTTGTTTGCTTTTGAAGTCTTAAATTATTTATTTCTGGGACTTAGTTTTTCTTGACAACATGGCTGACTCTGAAGATTATTTCAGTCAAATAGGTCATAAAGCTATTCCTGTTCTATCTAATGCAAATTATCACTCATGGAAAGATAGATTGGAGTCTTTATTGCAATTATCTGGGTGCAAGAAATTTATTGTTGATCCAGAACCTGTATTGTCTGCTGATGCTACAGAAGCAGATAAGGATAGATTTGAAACTAGGAAAGACAGAGCTTTAGGACTGATGAAAACTTATATGGATAGTAGCCAGGTTGCTATTTTAGATGGAATTGAGTCTCCTTTAAAAGCTTGGCAGAAAATAAGAGATACATATTGTCCCAAGTCTCGTGCAAGGATAGCTGAACTTAGAAGAGAATTTATTTTATTGAAGCCAGAAGAGGATGAACATATTGGTGTTTTTATTGCTAGAGTGAAAAAGGTAGTCAAAGATTTAGCTGATGCTGGGAAAATTGTTGATGATGCTGAAATAGCATTTCAATTAATTGCTTTTCTTCCTGAGACTTATGAAAATATAGTAACTAAGTTGTATGCATTAGAAGATAAGAAATTTACTTCTGCTGAAGTGGAAACAGAATTATTAACTGAATATGGACGTTTAGAGAGCAAAAAGAAATTGGAAGAGTTTAGTCAATTGGATAAAACATTTTTAGTACAAGGAGCGAAAAGAAATGAATTAACTAATCTTAAAAAGCAAAATAAGCAGAGGGAAATAAAAATAGTTTGTTATCGATGCAACAACATCGGTCATTTTGCTAGAAATTGTAAAGTTAATTTAAATAAGGAACAAAAGCAGCGAAAGTTTGGAAATTATAAGAAGAATGAGAAATCACAATCTCAAAAACAGTCTTTATTTTATGTCTCAGAAATGGAAACTGTTCATGTAGCTAATGTTGAAGAGAATCTAGATATTTTCACATGGGATTCAGCTGCAACTTGTCATGTTTTAAATTCAAAGAAATTTTTCCAATCTTATAAGCCTTTAGAGAAAGTATTTATTAAGTTTGGCCCTCACCCTACTCAAGTTATAGGAATTGGAGATGCTGTTGTGAATGTTTATTCTAATAAGGTGTTACATACTATCACTCTTAAAAATGCACTTCATGTTCCATCAGTCCAAAGAAATTTAGTATCCGGAAAGAAGATGGATGATGCTGGATTTACATTTAGAGGAGGACATGGAATAATAAAATTTTATTATCCTGATGGAGCACCATTTATAACAGCAAAGAAAGATAAAAACTTCTTTATTTTTCAGGGTTATTGTGCAAAGCCATTGGAGGACAATAGCATTTATGAATCTCATTGTCAATTGGATATGAATCATGAACGTTTTGGTCATTTTAGTAACCGGATAATAAGAAAGATGATTGTTGAAAATAAAGTTACTGGTGTTAGAGATACTCAATTCAAAGAAAATGTTGATTGTGAAAGTTGTAGTTTATCAAAGTCAAAGAGAGCAAGTCATTTGCCTATGGATAAAGTTAGATCTACTGAAGTTTTGCAGTTAGTACATTCGGATTTGTGGGGTCCTGCAAAAATACGGTCAATAGGAAATGCTTTATATTTCCTCACATTTATTGATGATTTTAGTAGGAGAGCATTTATCTATCCGTTGAAAGATAAGAAGAATGTTTTTGAAACATTTTTACGTTTTAAAGCAATGGCAGAACGTCAAACAGGAAAGAAGTTGAGAGCACTTAGAACAGATAATGGCCTGGAATATTTATCGAATATTTTTCAAAATGCATTGGAAAAAGAAGGGATACGGCATGAAAGAACAAATGTTTTTACCCCTGAAATGAACGGAGTTTCAGAACGTTACAACAGAACTATTATGGAAGGTGTCTTAGCTTATTTGCATAGTGCAAAGCTGCCTTCGAATATGTGGGCTGAATTAGCGATGACAGTAAATCATTTGAAAAATAGAGTTCTTCATTCAACTACCAATGAAACCCCTTATTTCCGATGGTTTGGTAGAAAACCTAATGTTGGCTATTTTAAAAGAATTGGATGTACCGCTTATGTGAATATTCCTAAACAGAAACGACATAAGTTACAGCCAAAAGCAAAAATAGGTGTTCTAGTTGGATACGCCATCTATACAAGAGGTTATCGCATTTGGTATCCCAAGGAAGGAAGAATTGAAGAAACTAAAAGTGTGAAGTTCAATGAAAAGTTATTGGAGATGGATAGGAGATCAGTCAACAAGATAGATAATCAAATGTTGGAATGGTTAAAATTAGCTTTATCTGAAGACTTCTCAGAAGCAAATAGTTGTCCCATAAACAAATCAAATAGAGTTGAGAATCTTGAATTGGAGAATTGTGAGAAGCAACAATCTCCTGTGAAAGAAATAGCAAGAATGTTTGAAAAAATGAACATAGATGCATCAAAGCCAATAACATTTACTAGAAAAGAAGTTACCCGTAGATCTGGAAAATCTAAAGGAAGAGTTGATGTTTATTATTATCCTTCTACAGGAGAGCCAAAAATTAGGAGTAGAAATCAAATGGAAAAATACTGTGCGGAAAAATCATTAACTTATGACCCAAAAGATTTTAATTGGAATCGAAGTCATGGAACAGATGTTAGAGAAACTGAAGTTTCATCAGCTTCGGATGAAGATAGTGGATCTTCGAATGTTGATAGTTCAAAAGAAAAGGAACATTCTATTAATATTCTAAAAGAGATGGGTGATTTTCAAGTTTTTCTTACTGATGATATTGAAATTCCTCAGCATTATTATCATGCACAAATTTCACCTCAGAAAAAAGAATGGGATCAAGCAATGAATGACGAAATTAAATCATTTGAGCAGAGGAAAGTGTGGAAGTTAGTTCCTCCTCCTGAAGATGGAAAGATCATAATAGGTACAAAGTGGGTTTATAATATCAAAAGAGATACTTCTGGTAAGATTAAAAAATTTAAGGCTAGATTAGTGATTTTAGGTAACCACCAACGACCAGGTTATGACTTTGAAGATGTATTCAGTCCAGTGGTAAGTTTTACTGTTATTAGAGCTTTTGTTATGTATTTAGTTGTTATTCATAAATGGTTAGTTTCCCAACTTGATGTTAATAGTGCTTATCTTTATGGTAAATTAAAAGAAGAAATTTATGTAAGACAACCTGTTGGTTTCATTAATCAAGAGAAGAAAAATAATGTTTATAAGTTATTACGTGCAATATATGGACTTCGTCAGTCAGGACGCATGTGGTTCCAAGAAATGGATGAAAAATTTGTAAGTGTAGGTTTTTCTAAGTTTAAAAGTACTAACTGTGTGTATAACTATGAAAATGATGCTATAATCTTAGTGTATGTTGATGATTTATTTATATTTGCCAAGACCCAATTAGTATTGAATAAAGTAAAAGCTTTAATTGGTTCATTGTTTGAAGTTAAAGAACTTGGTAAATTAAATATGGTGTTAGGTGTACAATTTGATATGGATGATAATGGTATTAGAATGCATCAACGAAATTATATCGATAGAGTAGTAAATTTTTTTAAACCAAATTTGATGGTCAAGCCTTCCGTACCCTTATCCCCTGGTATTGAGTTAGGAGATAAAGATTGCCCAACAACTGAACAGGACAAATCTGCCATGGAAAGAATTCCTTATAAAAATTTGCTTGGCTCTTTGATGTTTATTGCAACACGGTCTAGACCAGATATCAGTTACTCATTATGTAAATTATCGCAGTTTAATCAAAATCCTGGTATAAATCACTGGAAAGCTTTGCTACAAGTTTTGAAATATGTTGCTGTTACAAAGAACTTAGTTGTCAAATATGAGAATGATGAAACTTTAAATGGATTGATAGGATATTCAGACAGTGACTTTGCAAACTGTAAAGATACTAGAAAGAGTGTTACAGGTTTCATTATTTACTTGAATGGTGTACCAATATCATGGAAGTCAAAGAAACAAAATTGTGTTGCTAAATCTGCTATGGAGGCAGAATATATTGCTATGTCTGAATTGTGTAGTGAGCTCATATGGTTAGACAGAATTCTGAGAGAATGCAACTTTGAGAACTTACCTATTCCTGTTATCTATTGTGACTCTAAAAGTGCTATAGACTATTCAAAGAACAATATTGAAAATAGTGCGAATAAACATATAGATGTTAAGTATCATTTTGTAAAAGATCATATTTTGAAAGGTCATGTAACTGTGTTACGAATAGATTCATATTCTAATATTGCTGACATCTTTACAAAGCCATTACCCAAGAGTTCGTTTTTGAAATTTCGCGATTCCATTCTGGGGTAATTTCTTGTTTTAGGAAAATTTAACCAAAATGGGGGAGCATTGTTGAGGAAAAATGTTTTGGCTAAATTTTAATTTTGTCCACCAGATGGCGGGATTGTTTGTCCACCAGATGGCAGGATAGTCTTGGCCACCAGGTGGCAGTCTGGTTGCTTTTGATGGTTTTTGAGTAGTTGATTGTTTTTTTTTTGGTTAGAGAGTGTTAGATGGAATACTGTGTAGTTTGAAGGTTGTACTTACTCTTGGTGGCTGGAACTTGGAAAGATGTTGACAATCATGGTTCTAATCTTGTACTGTGTATTTTTTTCTTTCAGTTTTTTTGTGTCTTGTCAAGCAGGCAAGCAAATAAACTAAATTTCAGCTGATTTAATAGTAGTCAGTAATGAGTTTGTTTTATTTGATCCTGACCTCTGTTTAACAGCTTTTACAGCTGCATATTGAGCCAAGATTCCACCATGGCAAGATGAAAGTTTGTAAATGTGGACCAAAGTTGCCCCAATTGACTGTAGTCATTATTTTAATGTAAAATGCAAAGAATATGTATTTTTAATGTAAAATGAAATTCTTTGTTTATGAATTTAGTAAAAATTGTTTTAGATAAATACTTTGTTGAGATTGATTCAACCATTGTTATAATGTTCTTCTGTAATCAATTAGTGTTTTCGGTTATTAATATTTTAATTTGTGCCTTTTATTGTTCCTAATTTTAATAAAATTATCATTTTAGTCATTAATTAAGATGAGTGAAGGGAATCCTCTATTAGGCTACACAAATTACATTTTGTTGTACACTTTACTAAAAAAAACTATTCAGATTTTGACTTGAAATTAAACATAAAAATAAATTATGATCTGTAGATTTACATATTTTTTTACAGAATAACTTTAAAGAAATTTATTGTTTTAATTGATTTATTTTATGTGTTTTTCTATTATGGACACATTTTGCAAATAAAAAATGAAATACATATACAGGGTGATTCAAAATAATGTGGAAAACTTGATATGACAAATCAGGCATGCGACAAGGATAAAAAATCACATAGGAACATAGGGACGCAAACTACTTATTAAGTCACAAATACAGGGTGTTTCATTTTAACTACAACCGGTTTGAAAGTAATAATTTCCAGGAAAATAATAACATCGTAATGAAAATGGAACGATATGTACCTAATTTTGTGTGAAATGTGATAACGTTACGAAAAGATCTGGAAAAACATATTGCTCAAGCAGTCGATGATATCGTATAAACTGATTATCTCAGTCCAAAATGTGAGGTGCCAAGTGTGTATTGCTGGTGCGCATAATGCAAACTTCTTCCACTTTTAATTGGTGTTATCACGAAGGTGAGAATGTCTATTAAATGTTTTATTATAATTTACTTCATTTTTTAACAATTTATTACTGTCAACCCAAATTGAGTTAAAATGAAACACCCTGTATTTGTGACTCAACAAGAGGTTTGCGGCCCTATGTTTCTATGCGATTTTTTATCCTTGTTGTATGCCTGATTTGTCATGTCAATTTGTCCACGTTATTTTGAATCACCCTGTATTTTTAGAAGAAAAAATACATCATGGAGTTAGTAATTATACATAGAATCATGATTAATTAAATAAATAAAATATAATTTCATTATTCTGCCAAAACTATTTTTTAAATTTAATTTAAGAAAGAAATATTTTTGGATTTGATAGAAATAAAATATCGTCTGTAGATTCTGACACTATTATTTTCTTATTGAATGATTTAAAGAACATTTTTTTATTATTTTGTTGAATATATTTTTCCATTATATGGATTAATTTTTGTAAACAATAATAAAATCTGCATGTTTCTCACAATAAATAAAAATCATTGAGTCAGTAAAAATGAATAAAGTCATGAATGATTAAGTACGTAAAATATTATTGTTGCATCAAAATTTCTCATTTTTTAAAAAAAATTATTTAAATAAGGAAAGAAACCTATATATCTGCATTTTGCGAAGACAAAATATTTTGACTATTGAAAATAACTGCAGAGTTTATACTTCAAACCATAAAAAAAAATAAACTTTCTTAAATTAAAAATAAATTTTTATTTGAGAGGAAAATATGCATTTTTATAGAATACTTTATTAAGATTTGTTGGAAATGGCACATATTTTGGTGTTTATTCCTTTTAATCATATAATAGTTTCATGATTTCTTTTATGAAACTTTTAAAATACCTTTTTTAATGAAAATTATAGCATATATTTAATGAATTAAAATTCAGTTATTTATATTCAATTATAAAAGTATTTTTGAGTGTTAAGAATTCAAATGCACAATGTATTCTTATTATGTGCAATCATTTATGCAGAGGTTATTTTAAAATACTAGCATTGCAGAGGATACTAGCATTTTAAAAGAATTAAATTAGGATTTTGTGTGTGTGTGTAAAATGGCAACAAAAAAATTGTAAGCAAAATTAATTGTTATCATAAATAAAAAATTTCGAGGAAATTCTTAGTCATTTGACTAAATTTCAATTTTTAAATTTAAAATGCACCAAAACATTTTTTTAAAATTATTAATAAGATGCAAAAATAACATAAAAAGTATTGTTACTTTCAAATATTTATCTTATGAAATAATGCTTCGTGAAACCAAACAAAGCATGACTTTTGCTAGTATATTAAATAAATCAAACCTTTTAAAATGTTATACAAATGGTTGAAATATTATCATTGATGACATCACTACTGCTCTAATCTTATCTGTATAATCTTAACTGCCAATTGTAATTTAAACTATTTACACTCTAAGATGAGTGGCAGATTTCAGAGAAAATTAACTGTGTTGTCTTTCTATTCTGAAATAACTTTCTAATGTTGCCTCACCATTTACAAATTATTTTTTTACAGAGTGTGCCAAAAACAACAGGTCTATTTAGAAAATCAATTTCTAAAAAATGCAGACTATATCAGTGCAACATTTTTTTTTTTATTTACTAGAAAAAGCACCAACTTCCAAGAAACAATGTTATTTAATTAATAAAATTTAATGTAAAAATAATATGATTATTTTGGGAACACAAGATATTTTCTCAGATTAAACTGCAAAAGTTATTGCATATGATAATTTGTAGTTTATAGAAAAATGTGTAATAAATATGCGGCAGCCAACAAGTTAAAAATTGAAGAGTTATTTTAAGCAAACGTTATATATGCTATATGGGCAAAGGTGACCAGTCACTTGGGATTTTAGACATTTTGTTAAATATCTAGAAAAGTACATTAGGAATTATCCTGAAAGTTTTAAGTGTGTAAACATAATAGTACAGGTCATACATTTCCGTGAAGATTTTTTTCCGAAACTCTAGGAGACCATTGACAAATTGAAAAAGAATGAATATTTCTTGCATAACCTTATAAAAACTAATGTAGCAAAAGCATTCAAACTGTAGATTTTGATTAAGTGGCTTATTGTAATAAACTGTGCTTATTTTTATGCTGTTAGCATGTATACTCGTAGAAAAATTAAGGTTTTTATAAAAACGGTCCCAAATTTTAAAAAGTTTTTTGCTTGTAATATGAAGAGTTTTTAATATAAAATGTTCTTTTCTAAAAACATTACAAACAACATTATACACAATACCTTGAAATCAGAATTTAAAAATAATAAAAATTGTATGAAAAATGAGCAGATTTACTAAATAATTTTTTATTGTGCATCCGTCAATGCTATCAAAATTTCATTTGCATTTTGTATTAGCTAAATGTACAGACCAACTTTTGTGAAAGTCTCAAAAATTCTCAAAGTGTGTATCAACTCGTCGATAGAATAAGCTCAAATCCATTGTTCTCAAAATGAAGCAAAAAAAATGAGGGGTTGTATCCAAATATAGTAGTATGTGCCATATTGTGTATTCTATATTGACACTAATCAATGGATAAATGGATACAGCCCCTTATCTTTTTGCTTCATTTTGAGAATAACAGATTTTGAGTTTATTCTATCAACAAACACTTTGAGAATTTTCAAGTTACATTTTTGAGACTTTGACATAAGTTGCTCTATACATTTAGCTAACACAATATCCAAATGAAACTTTGATAGCATTGACACATGCAGAATGAAAATTATTTAGTAAACCTGTTTATTTTTCATACAATTTTTAGTATTTTTTATTCTGATTGCAGGGTGTTGTGTACAATATTGTTTTTCATTTTTTCGGAAAAGAACATCATTTTATATTAAGAACTCTGCAAATTATAAGCAAAACACTTGGAACAATTTGAGACTGTTTTTATAAAAACCTTAATTTCTCTATGAGTATACATGCTATCCACATAAAAATGAACACAGATTATAACAATAAGTTACTTTAACATAATCTACAGTTTGAACGCTCTTGTTACATTAGTTTTTACAGAGTTATCCAAAAGGTGTGTTTTTCAATTTGTGGACGATCTATGCATTTTTGTTAAAAAATTTTCAAAGAAATGTATGATCTGTACTATTATGTTTACATACTTAGATTCAGGATAATTCCTCATGTATTTTTCTAGATATTTAATAAAATGTCTAAAATCACAAGTGGTCGGTCACCTTTGGCCATATAGTGTAAGTGTTATAGGATCAAAAACAGGACAAACTTAGAAAATATATTAAATGTAAAAAACCTATTAAAGTTTTGAATTAAGAATGGTCTCCAGCTATGTTCTATACACCTGGCAACAGTGTTCTCACTGTCGCTCGTCAATGCGCCATATTGCGACTAAATTCTTCATTTGGCGAGTAAACAAGCGATTAGATTCGCCAAATTGCTAGTGCTCAATTTTTGCCATTTCTTTTTCGTTTTTCATACATATGCATATATATTTAATGTATACATATTTTTTATATTTGTTGCGGATAGTTGAAATTAGATTAATAACAATCGCTATCACAGTTATAAAAACTTGGGTTATTTTAGAACATATTGAAAAAAGGGAAATACATTAAAAAATTAAAGGCCTTTTTTTTTTTTTTTTTGTGCTACATGGCGAATCTATTTTGCTAATACTTTTTTCATTTGGCGAACGTTTTTTATTTTTAATTAGCTAAAGTACTAATGTTTGTCAAATGTCAGCGAGAACACTGCCTGGCAGTATACTACAAATTTCATTACAAGATTCAGAAGGACCTAAAATCTGTAAAATCACAAAATCCAGAAAGCTCTCAGTCCAGATGATTCTGGATAATGAATCCTCTACTGTAATACAAAAACAATTTAAAAAATGTATTCAAGATTTTAATAAAAATAATAAAAATCACATCAGGGGTGATTCTCGTCCGAAAATTTAAGGCATCTTTTTCCGAAAATTTGAAATTGGGTTATCAGTTCCGCATAGCCAACTTGTACGGTTTTGCGTGCGGAAAAAAAATTTACGCAGAAATGCAAATTTCGTGAAAGGATCGCCGAAATAGCATACATTTCGTCAATATTTCGTGGAAAAACGACGATTTCGTCAATGTTTTTGTAAACGAACTTTGTCAAAAGATCGATAAAAAACGCGAATTTCCTGTGCGGATCGCGGAAAAAACGGCAATTTCACCAAATATCGCAGATAAAACGCTGATTTCTTCTGAAGACCGCGGGAAAACGCCAATTTCGTCTAAAGATTGCGGATATAACGCCGATTTCGTTAAAAGATCGCGGGAAAAAACGCCGTTTTCGATAAAAAATCGCTTAAAAATATTTTGTCAAAAGAATATTTGAAAAAATACGCCGATTTCATCAAAAGATCACGGAAAAAACGCCGATTTAGTCAAAAGATCGCGGGAATAAAACACCGTTTTCGAGAAAAAATCGCGTAAAAATGCAAATTTTGTCTAAAGATTGTCGAAAAAATGATTATTTCACTTAACAAAACATGGGAAAACGCCGATTTCGTCAAAAGATCGCAATAAATCGCCGATTTTGCTAAAATATTGCTGATTTCGTCTGCTGAAGATAGCGGGAAAACGCCGATTTTGTCCGAAGACAGCTGGAGGGAGGGAGGACTCACGACCCCCCCCCCCCCCGATTTCCGAAAATGCGATGCTAATTTCCGAAAAAAAAAGCTTCATCCAGAATCGCCCCTGGTGGGCATAGTGAGCTATAGCTATAAAATTATAGTGTAATATGTTTTAACCCATTGAGGGGCGATGGGATATATTTTATCTAATCTAATTTTAAAAAGATTCTCAGAAACTTTTAACGAAATTTTATATTTCTAACTTTGGTTACAAATTGTACGAAAGTTGCCTTTTTTTATTTAAAAAAAAAAAATTCGATTTTTACGCTAAGAATTCAATGTAACAGAGAAATTTTTGCTTGCCTCTCACGGGCTTAATAAAATATTTTTACCATAATTTCACAAACTGGAACGCCATTCCTGTTTGCTCTGGCACATTTTGAGACCTGTTCCTTCTACATTATTTTATGCATATTTATGGAAAGAATATATTTTAAGAATAATGATTTAAAATTCTAATTTGAAATTTTCAAAGATTAAATTAGACTAGGTAGACTATTTTATAGACTAGGAAGAAGAAGAAGAAGAAGAAGAAAAAAAACAATGCTTAATACTTCCAACATATAAGTTTATTATCATTTAAAACTTTTTATTTTAAGATTTGTAATTAAGTACAGGTCTCTCAAATAAAAATAATGTAGTTTGCCATGTGCAATATTTTTCTTTTAAGTTAAAGTGGAAAATGTCACCCAAAGTTTCTCAGTGTTGAATTCAGGCATTTTTCTCTGGGAGGGATTTCTGCAGTTCCATGGAGAACATTATAGAGTTCCAGGGGGGATATTGCACTTTTTGACACAATTGAAAGCACAAAATCACCTATCTTCCTAGGGGATATCTCATTGCTCTTAAAGGGATATCTCTCCAGGCTATAACTTGAATTCAACACTGAATTTGCTTTAATTGTTGATAAAATTAATATGCCCCTCCTCTGGTCTGTCAGCATAAGCTCTGAAGAGTCTAAATTCATCGCATATCAAATGGCACTTGAGTGAACCATTGTGGTGCCACTATTATACTTATCTAGCAAGGAAGAGCACCACCTAGCACACGCCACTTTCCCAGAGTCCCAATCATGATTGTAGGTCATGATCGCAGCAACAGCAAAACATGTATACTTGAGAATTTAGCTGCTTTCTTCGGGGGATAACACTTTAGAGACCCCCAGGAACATTAGGTGTATTTGGTGCTCATTCAAATGCTGGTCCTTGGCCACAATCCTGGGTTTTTCCAGATATGCTGTTGCTTTACCAAGAGATTTCAGCAGTGACAATTTACAGCGAGAGTTCATAGCACTTCTGCTTAACCTTTTATCTACCGAATTATGAATTCATGAAAATTTTACATTCTAAAGCATTTTGTATAAATTGTTTAAACTAAATTAAAAGATTTACATAATCATTTAGTAAATTTTTGATGGATTTCAGGAGGATTAAAGGATTTAGATGGATTAATTAAATTTGAATTTACAGGGATTTTGCATAATATTTATAACCCCACTCAAATCTTTTATTTTAAATTGTTTTCTTAGTATTTTGTAGAATTATAAAATGTACAAATAGGATGTTCTTACAATGTAACTATAGAAATATTTCCGAATTGAAAAATCCCTATCCTCCTCTCTCAGCACCAAGAAAATTGAAAAAAATATAAAGACAAAAGAAATCATCCTTTTTAAAAACATATTTGTTTAGTGTAACCAATAATGCTTTTGGAACAAAATAAAGTAATGTGTCTATAACTCATTCTAAACAATATTACAACCATTCGATGTATTAAAAGAATTTTATAATAAGTAATTTTAATGGTACTTATAAGTACTGTCAGTAGATAAAGGATTAATAGCTGATAAAACAAACATACAGTTTATATGCATGTTTATGTCTAAATTGTACTAGCCAAGGAAATCATTAATAATTTATAATTATTTATCAAACCTTAACATTACTTAAGAATGGAATAAATTGAAAATATCAGTTGAAATTAGCTAATTATAAATAACAGATAAATTTAATAAAAATTAATTGAATTTTAAATAATGTTTAATAATAATTAATTGAATTTTAGGTACTTTTCAGTTAGTCGGGTGACAATGTTATATATATACACATATATATATATATATATATATATATATATATATATATATATATATATATATATATATATATGTATAATTACATAAATATGTACATATATTGTATGTATATACACATATATATATGTATGTGTATACATATACATATATGTATATTTAACACAGGTGTCCGGCTAACTGAAATGTACCAAATTTAAAAATAACTTTCTTAAATTTCTTTTATGGAATACATGTTTGAAAACCCCAAGAAAAACTTATTCTTGAGCTAAAAGTTGCCTATCTATGATAAACACAAATAATGTAAGTAATCAGATAGCAACTGATTTGAAAGATCCCGAACAGCTGTAAAATATATGAAGAGACTGTAATTGGAAACGTATGACTCAAGTGCAGATGACGAAAATACTGCATTTGAAGAATTTGAGCCTCAATAGTTTTACATTGGCAAATCGATATTCACTTCAAAAATTGCAAAAAATACAACAATATTCATGGAAGAAATTTGAATATTGACAATAATTTTAAATTAACTCTTTGTGACTCTTCAACTCAGATTAGATAAGTTTTTAGTCAGATGGTAAAATACATCATTTTAAGCATGTAAAAAAAGATAAAAATTGTAACATTAAAAAAAATAATAATGATGACAGAAATTACTTTTTTCACATCTGTAACAGAAAATAACATGATTCTCATTTTTCTAATACAAAATTGAAAAATACATAAAATTAACTTGGTACAGTAGACTCCCTCAAATCCGCACATAATTTACAGATGTAAACAATGAAACATTCACTTCAGATATTGGGATGAAAATTGACTTTTTTAGCTTTATATCAATTCCGTATTTTTTAATTTGTATTTTTTTTTTTTTTTTTTTTTTAATATTACTGAATTCATGTTTTTTTCATGGAGAAAGAATAAATTTATTAAAAAAAAAAAAAAACAAAAAAAAACAACAAGATATTGCTCATATCACTGATAATTACAATCTTCTGATCAAACATATGTATGTATTAATCAAACTTTTTTGGTTATTAAGTCTGGCTAAACTTTAAATCAAACTTTTTTATTTTATGACATTGATATGAATTAGCAATGTATTTTTATGAGGCAAGTTTCATTGAATAATTTAAGAAAAGCTAATTTAATCTTTATAATGAATATTTAATCATACATTACTGATTATTAACTTGATCATTGCTTTTAATATTTTAATTATTTAAAAAAACTATCTAAATTTTTATTATTTTTGTTTATTACATTTATTATATTGTTAGCATTCTTTATAATTTTGATTGCATCATTAATTACATTAAAATGACTGATTAAAAAATGTAAACAAAGCAATGACCAGAAATCCGCAAAATTCTAAAATCTGCAAAACCTGTGGTCCCAAGCTGTGCGGATTTTAGGGAGTCAACCAGTGTGACCGTTTTTGGATTGTTGTAAGAAATCTGGACTGCTGTAGGACTTACAACAATCTAAATCAAGCTAACAACTCAGGCTAAAAGATAGTTGTCAGAATATTGATATACTGACCATCAACAGATGGCAGGACCATCGATTTTATCTTTAGCTTGTTGTCAGTCCAAATCTAGCCTGCTTTTAGCTTCAAAAAAAGGTCACACTGGAGTCAACTGTATTTTTTTTTTTTTTTTATTACTATTACTCCAACCTTTATAATTTTTCAAAATTTACGAAATTCATTCTAGAAATTGCAATGTGAAACAGCTCAAATGATAAATAAATCTTAGACATGAAAAATTAACTTGGTATCATCTATAGAGGCTGTTACGATGATAGTGTTCATATGATTTCTTTAGTAAAACAACAATGCAACACTGAAAAGATAAAAAGGACAGATGACCAGGTCCGTTAGGAAGATATCGAAAAAATCCCACAATGATGAATCAGTCACAGTTTTATTTAAGAATAAGGGGAGGTACAATTATATGTTCAGAGAGAAATTCTCCGGACAGCAAAGTCGAACCTTTTTGTTCGAGAGCAGCGGGTGAAGTGACCGTCTTACAGATATGACACACACAGCGTTGGCGTAGAACAAAGTTGCCAACATACAAAAGTTTGCCCATGCACAATGGAGCCGACACAAAAATTGCAGCCAACACGCAGCCAGTCTGATCGGTATTCAATTTGACTCCCCTGCTGAAAGGGGGTAAAATTCTCATGGTTGCCAATACATTAATTTACACGTGCAGTAAGGGCTCTTTGTAACGGGCGATAAGAAACGTTCACACCCAAGAACTGCAATAGTTATGTCTAGCAAGGGATAACCAGATTTTAATGCGCAGATGTTAAATTCTTTTTAGCATTTTCTCATGAAGTGAAAGAAGCATTAAGTTGCAATTTAACCGCGTTACTGTTTGATGACCATAAAAGGCGATGAAAAGAACTTCCGCTCAGACTTAGCTGACATCTGGAAATTGTTTTGAAACGGTTGATTAAAGTGTGGGCATATTTCTTACTAATAATCCAGAGGCATTAATTTTGGAGGTTAACGAAATAATGGCTGAGAGAAATGAAAAAAAAAAATGAAGCATAATTTTAAACAAATTTTGAATTGAAAAGGGAACGGGGGTGCATAGAAATAATGTATAACAAAATAAGCAATATATAACAAAATAACCGTTATATATATCACCCGGTGCACCAGAAAAAAAAAAACTTTTACAGTCCAGTGTGCATAGGCGACATTAAAAGTATTCTAAAACATAAAAACATATATAAATGGAAAAGTTTTTTTAAAAAATATCTATAGAAAGTTGCTGTCATGATAATATATTGAACCTTTCTATTCAAAAACAGTCACCAGTTCAAAGCTTTCCTCTTTTTGTGTAAAAAAAAAAATATATTTATGGATCCAAGTTGGTATTATAAAGCAAGATATCCGTTAGTGCCTTTTTTTTTAGAAGTTGAGTCGACTCAGACAGCACAAAATGTTACTGCAGCTCTGACTGCATTCATTACACAAGGGATTTTTTTTTTACATATACATTAAACATAAAAGCTACTACTAAATGAATATATATAATAGAAATACACAAAAAAAAAACATAATTGCAATATAACTTTCAAAACAAATAAAAATGTAATATGATGCATATAAAATATAAAATGTTTGTTTTTTTTTAAAGTTGAAATGTTTCATGCCGTAGCATAGGATAACAAAAAAAAGAGGTGCTCCAAGCACGCCCATAAAAATATGCGTCACCCTGAATCTTGTGTAAAATACAAGTATTATGGCATCAGCTTAGGGCCTAGCCTTAGATGAGGAGGGAATTGTGATGCTCCCCCGAAGGCACTAGCGGTCTTCTGAAGGAGCCCACGTCGAATTACATGAAAAAAAATTTAATTGTTGTGAATCGGAACCTCAATTCAAAAATTTGAATCGAAATTCCAATTCCAAAACTTTGTCTCTCAACACAATGAAGCTTGAACCCTTAGGGCATTAATTTTGAACGGGAACAAGACTTCGAAGGGAAAAATTCAAAGGGAAAAAAAACGAAAAAAATGTATGTCATATAACAACTAAAATGGGCAGACAATCCTAGAGTGAAGAGAGACGAGAAAATGTGTCACAATCGAGTTGGGTGATGCACAAGTCATATAATTGGTATTATTTTATCTGAAGGTGTATTAAATGTGTATGTGTATAAATGTGTATTATTTTATCTGATTACATGAATTTTTTTGTTTTTATTTCTAGACTAAGGTACATGTTTATCTAACATTTTTTTTATCACTGACATCCAGAACGGAAATTATTAACCGGGAGGATAGCTACTGCAAAATTAACTGAATTAATGAGGCGTTCCAAACAAATTAAAGTGTTCAGGTAAAATAAAATTCAAAAGAAAAGTAATTAAAATGTAGGTGAATATAAAAAACTTGCTAGTATTAAAGTGAGGAAAAATGATACCTAATATTG
This sequence comes from Maratus speculifer, assembly GCA_964019185.1. Lineage (NCBI taxonomy): Eukaryota > Metazoa > Arthropoda > Arachnida > Araneae > Salticidae > Maratus > Maratus speculifer. Next base: position 102,165,712 of record OZ025303.1, read on the forward strand.
TTCCCAAGAGATCTTCAGAGCAACAGTGATGGACCAGCCATGACAGTGTTAAAGATCAGTCGAAAACAACATACACACAACCATGGCCAGTGGTTGGATATATAGTATCACAAAACCAGGACATAAAAGAAAACAATTACTATTAATTTACATTAGCTTCTTTTCCTTAAATTATACGTGTGTGGTTGATAGAACGTATCAAAGTTAGTATTGTTTATATGACTTGATGCATCAAATAAATGTCCATAACGAGGAGGTGCTAGTAGAAGTCTATCAATATGTACCCGAAATGCTGTGTTATCAGGAGCATACAACCTTTTAATTGAGAATGACACAGGGGAATGTTTACAAGTGACAATATATGGACCAGTATACTTTGTTTTAAACTTGTCATTTGACTTTAGATATACTATATCTTTTAAGAAAATGGATCTCAATTTAGCTTTTTGACCGTACTGTTTATATCTCTTATCTTGAGCTAATTTAATGTTGTTATAAGCTTTGTGATATATCTTACTCAAATCATCAAGCAATTTGTGGACTTCAATATGTTTATCAAGAAAGGGTTGGTTGCACGACTGATCAAAAGTGTCAAAAATTAGAGAAAGTTCGCGTCCAAAATGAAGAAAATTAGGAGAGTATAATGTAGTTGCATGTTTCGAACCATTATAAAGTGATTTGTGTATAAATGCAGCATTTTCGAATGAATGACCTTCTTGTAAAAGAATATTAACTGAATATTTGATTGACTTATTGATTCGCTCTGCAATTGCATTCGATTGTGTCCTGGAGGCAGAACTGTGTAGTACCTTAATGCCCATTGTATCGTTAAAAATATTATATACCTGAGAAGTGTACTGGGGTCCTAAATCTGATAAGACAACCGAAGGTCTCCCAAAAGTAGTTATGTAAGAGAATAGGCATTTAACTACCTTAGATGCAGATATATCATTAAGTGGAAAAAGTTCAACATGTCTCGAAAAGTGATCAGTGATAGTTAATACATATTTGCCATTAGCAAAAGGTCCAAGGAGATCTGTACTGATAGTGTGACCAGGGTACCGGGAGTGTATGTGGGCTGTAAAGGCGCGAGTGGAGTTTGGTGATGTTTAGATTGAAGACATTTGATACAGGATGCAACAAAGTTTAAAGTGTCTACATACATACCCTTCCAAAAGTATCTGCCTGACAAGAATTCATAAGTTTTATTAAAGCCAAAGTGAGATAAATGTGAAATTGTTAAGACTTTGCTTTTAAGTGAATTTGGAACCAGAATGTGATACGAAAAAGTGTTATTAAAAATATTTTCCTTCTTTAACATTAATACCTTCGAATCAGGATGAATGAAGTAATTGGGAAATTTTTGAGAAGATCCATTCTTTAAGATTTCTTTATAAACAACAGACAAAGTAGGGTCATTTTGTTGTTCAGTAGCAAATGGTTCATTCGAAATTTCTAATAAAGGGTCAGGATTTGTTTGTGTACCAGAAATAAGGCAGTTAACATGCATGTTAGAATCACTCGAGCTGGAGTGTGGAGTATCATATTCTACAATAGGTAAAGGTTGAGGATCATGAATAAGCTCAGGATTTGTAGCTAGAGTCTGTTGATTATTTTCAAAATTACAGCGAGATAAGTAGTCAGCAAGTACATTTTTTTTACCTGGAATATGTTGAAATTTGTATGTGTATTCTGAGAGATCCATGAGCCAATGAGAGATAATATCAGCCGGGTTCGTAGTTTGTTGTACTTTTCTAACGGTTTACTGTCTGACAGGATTACAAACTCTCTGTTATATAAATAATATTTGAAAGCAGTAACTGATTTATGAATAGCCATGAGTTCTAATTTAAGTGCAGGATATTTCTTTTCTGACGCTTTTAAAGATTTCGAAAAGTATGCCACAGGTAACAGTTGTTTGTCATGTTCTTGTAATAAAACACCAGAAATAGCAATATTTGACGCATCAGTATTTAGATAGAACTTTTTGTTCCAATCCGGTAATCTAACCATGGGCGGATTAAAGAATATTTTCTGTATTGTGTCCAAAATTTTTTGATGTTTACTTGTCCACTTAAATTTAGCTTTTGGAGTAGTTAAGTTTATGAGAGGTTGCACAAGTTCAGAAAAGGATGGAACAAGAGATTTGTAGAATGTAATGACACCTATGAGTGCTTTTAATTGACGTTTAGTTGTAGGTGTTGGAAAAGATGTTATTTTTACAATGTTCGACTGAACAGGAGAAATAGTTTGATTCTCTATGTGAAATCCAAGATAATCTAAACTGGTTTTATGAAAAGTGCATTTGTTAGGGGACAGCGTTAAATTGTATTTGACTAAGATTGCAAGAATTTTATCCAACTTATCACACATTTCTTGATATGAATTGGCACCAACAATAAGATCATCTTGGTAGGTATAGACACCTTCTAACTGTAATTCATCAACGAGTCCATTAAAGCTTTAAAAATTGAGGCGCTTGATTTTAACCCAAATACTAATCTTTTATATCGAAAAGAACCAAACATAGTAGTGAATGTTAACTGATTTTGGAATTTTGCAGGCAAATCAATCTGATGATATGCCTGATGAAAGTCGAGCGACGAAAAAAAACGATATTGTGAAGGATTTGAGATAATGGTTTGAATTTTTGGAAGTGGATAGGAAGAACCTTGAATTATAGTGTTAACCATTCTGAGATCTAATGCAAGTCTATATTTCTGTATGCCTGTACCATCTGGTTTCTTTTTAACAAGAAGCATGGGGCAGGCCCATTCAGAACAATGACGTTCAATGATTTTGGCATCAAGCAATTGTTTGATTTGGTTTAAAACATCCTTCTGCACAGCTTGGGGAAGAGGAAAAGGAAGTGTCTTTATGGGATAGTCATTAATGAATTTCAAATCAGGTACAATTTTATCAGTATGACCAAGTGTGTCTAATGATTTGGAAAAGGCAGGATAATAATTAAGTAACAATTTAGTAAGTTATTTGCTTCATCCGAGTTTAAGTGAGTGAGATTAAAATCCTTAGCTGATAATTCCTGCTTTCTTTTTTGTAAGATTTCATTAGAAGCCTGAATAAAATTTAAAAAGTGCTGTTCCGAGTTATTTTGCTTGTCAGACTTTTCAGAAGGATAATCACGAATTTCCTCAATCTCAGATAATTGACCTATTTTTGTATGTTTAGGGAGATGAATGGTCTTTTCAGAAGTGTTTTTAAGTGTTATTGAGAAGAAATGATGTATTTGTGAAGTTTTCTTTCTTTTATTAGATGTTTTATTCATTTGAACAATGGTATCATTTCCTATTAATTCTTTTTTTTGCGCCAAATATTCAAATAAATAATTTATGTCATTATTTATATTGTTGTTAGTGTAAACAGAGCACTGTATTTGTTGTTGGGGTTCTACTATAATTTTACGAGTTAAGAACACACCTTGATTCGTTACAACATTACTTAAGGAATTACATAGATTTGATTGATTTTCTCCAGAAGTCTTTTTACTGGTTTCTAAAGGAACAGAGAGATTATTATTGACATGTAGACACTTGTTAAAAGTATCAATGACAATATTATATCTAGTTATGAAATCGAAACCTAAAATGCCTTCAAAACTGGAAGACTCGGGTATGTCAACAATATAAAAGTGATGTGAAAAAGCTTTTTGTTTTAATTTGATGGATGTCCTAATGCATGCAGAAAACAAAACATCAGAATTGACAGTTTTAATATTAACGTCTGTTGACAGTCTCTTATATTTCAAAACAGGTTTAAGTTGATTAAATAATTTTTGTGAAAGTAAAGATATAGTACTACCGGAATCAGCCAATAAGGTAATGTCATGGTTTGCTATGGTGGCTTTAACAAGAGGAAGTGATGGCGACGAAGTGTTTACACTACAAATTATCTGAACATTTTCACTTTCTGTTTGCGTAGCAATGCTATTTGCTATCTTAATGCACTCAGAAGTTTGAGAACTGATTGAATTCACTAATCTACAATTTGAAATTTTAGGTAAAGCGAGGTCACAAACAAAAGTTGCTGATGTGGAAGTACAAGACTGAGACACAACACCATCGGCATAAAAATTGTATCTCTGTTTCAGTTTTCCTGAAATTGTGAAGTGGAGTTTGTGTAATTATTTTTTCTTTGAGTGTTTGTCCTTTTCCATTTAAAACAAGAGAGAGCATCGTGATTGTTGCGACCACACAACTGACAAATAACTGCCTTTTTATGTGAAAATTTGTGTGGGGAATAACGTCTTGGGAAATTCCGATTCTTAAAATTCCTTTTGAAATGTGAAACGCTTGCAGAATGTTTTGGTCTACTCTGCACATTTTTTTTGGTCAGTTTCTGTTTTAGTATCGGGGGGGGGGGGGGGCAAAAGAAAATGCATTTATTTTTTCAGAAATTTCTCTTAGTTGTGATTCAATGAGATTTTCTGATTTATGTACTGAGGGCAAGGAATGTAAGATTTTTTCATTCCGTAAAATCTCATGAAGTGTTTGCGCTCTTTCAACTGCTGTGCAATAATCATTAATGCCTTCTTCCTGTAATTTTATTCTAATATTTGAAGGAAGGGCCTCTAGAAATTTCATGAGCTTAATTGTGTTACATGCATTTTCGTCGTTAATATCTGCATAAACTGTAGCTGCAAGAACATTTAATCTATGAACTAAATTTTTAATGGTCTCAGAAGGCATAAGTGCTAAACTGGACAATTCAACAGAAGCTACACATTCACTAGGGGGTGAGAAAAATGATGCAAATTCTTTTTCTAGCAGATCAAGATCGGTTAATTTTTGTAGGTCAGGGTTTTGGGCTAGGAATTTTTGCGCAGGCCCAACTAATTTTCCTTTTAGAATTGCGATTGTTGTCTGTGGATTATACTTATTAATTTCCGCGCATGACCTAATTTGGTCAAAAAAGAATTTAAGTAAATCCAGATCTCCATCAAATTGAATAATATTGATAGGAATTTGTTTCGCAGCCATGTTTATCGGTTTGTTTTAAACCCTCGAATTACTGACAAAATGTTACACAGACTGAACTTATACTCTACAAGTAAAGCACCTTTAAAAAGAGTAATTTGTCTAGCGAATAAAAATATAAAAATAGCAAAATAGTTACACGTTAAAAATATAGTACTTCACTTAACAAAATATTCTTAGTAAAGCCTCTTATAACAGAAAAAAACAAAACAAAGGAACACATGCAAAACTAAAAACTATCAGCAAAACCCCTATAATATTTTAGGAAAAAATTGTCTTATTTTATCCTTTTATACAAGGGGAAAATATCTAGTTCTCTTTTTTTTTTTTTTTTTTTTTTTTAAATAAAAAACATTTTTTTTTTTTTTTTTTTTTTTTTTTTTTTTTTTTTTTTTACCCAAAAGAAAGAGAAAAATGTAATCTTATTTTAACTTTTGACTTAAAACATAAAAACTGGGTAGAAAAATCACTTTTAAGCACAAAAAAATATGGATATGTAAAATTTGAACCAAATAGTAGGGGGTTAAACATGCAAAACAAAAATATCACATACATATAATAACTGAGGGCAAAATATGCAAAAATACTATCAATGAAATAATAATTAGTAATAGCAACAGTTACCATGCTTTTGCAAACTCAAAAATCTTTGCAAAAGCACAATAACAGGAGTATGTAAATGATATGGAATCAAACACAATTTAAAAACAAAAGAACTGCAATGTTGACTGTGGTGTACTGACTGTGGAAGCAGAACATGAAATAAACAAAGTACTTAGGTTAACTTACTGTTTTTTTTTTAAACTTAATAATCAATTAATTACTATTTTGTTAATTACACCAAAAATAATAGCTAGGGAAATGGGACAATATCTGCTCCCACACTTAAAACTGTCATAATTCGATAAAAGCTAAATGTGCACTTTTTTTTTTTTAAATCACAGAAGAGTAGCACAATTTTTAGATTGTAACAGGTAATTGGGTAGTCACTTATATCGAAGGTGGTGACTCATCTTTTTAGCGTTTGTTGTAATTATTTTATTTTATTTATTTATTAATTTTTGTGCACTGAAAGATGTTGGAGACGATCTTTTTGCTGAATCACACACTGCACTATTTTCAAGCAGATTCTCAAAAATAAATTTTGCCGGTAAATACACTGGGATAACTTTGGAGCAGCTGAGCACGGAAGTTCACTGGATTCACTAAATACACATAAACACACACGAAAAATTTTGAAACACTGAATTGGTAGCAGAGGACTTTTAGCATATCTCACTACATGAGATGGAGATCACAGGGGATAGCAGGCAGGGGCTGAGACGAAGCGATAATTCTTTCTTTCAGCAGGATAAACATCGCACTAACTTAGACTGAGCGCGCCGGTGAGGGCAGGTGTGCCAGGTCGCTATCCGCAGCAGGCGAAAAGAACTCCGAGGGAACTCCATACCGAGGCATGCAGGCATTCAGACGATTTTACTCAGGGCGGAAGAACTGCTGGAAGCTTCACGCAGGTGACTGACCGTGGTGCTAGAGTTCAGCGCTGGAAACCTGATAGAATGTTGCAGCAGATGAGAAGCAATAAATTGGTTGTACCTAACCCCATTTTTTTATTTATTTATTTTTTTAACGTGGGGAAAACGTGGTCACGCACCACATTCATATAGAGGCTGTTACGATGATAGTGTTCATATGATTTCTTTGGTAAAACAACAATGCAACACTGAAAAGATAAAAAGGACAGATGACCAGGTCCGTTAGGAAGATATCGAAAAAACCCCACAATGATGAATCAGTCACAGTTTTATTTAAGAATAAGGGGAGGTACAATTATATGATCAGAGAGAAATTCTCCGGACAGCAAAGTCGAACCTTTTTGTTCGAGAGCAGCGGGTGAAGTGACCGTCTTACAGATATGACACACACAGCGTTGGCGTAGAACAAAGTCGCCAACATACAAAAGTTTGCCCATGCACAATGGAGCCGACACAAAAATTGCAGCCAACACGCAGCCAGTCTGATCGGTATTCAATTTGACTCCCCTGCTGAAAGGGGGTAAAATTCTCATGGTTGCCAATACATTAATTTACACGTGCAGTAAGGGCTCTTTGTAACGGGCGATAAGAAACGTTCACACCCAAGAACTGCAATAGTTATGTCTAGCAAGGGATAACCAGATTTTAATGCGCAGATGTTAAATTCTTTTTAGCATTTTCTCATGAAGTGAAAGAAGCATTAAGTTGCAATTTAACCGCGTTACTGTTTGATGACCATAAAAGGCGATGAAAAGAACTTCCGCTCAGACTTAGCTGACATCTGGAAATTGTTTTGAAACGGTTGATTAAAGTGCGGGCATATTTCTTACTAATAATCCAGAGGCATTAATTTTGGCGGTTAACGAAATAATGGCTGAGAGAAATGAAAAAAAATGAAGCATAATTTTAAACGAATTTTGAATTGAAAAGGGAATGGGGGTGCATAGAAATAATGTATAACAAAATAAGCAATATATAACGAAATAACCGTTATATCATCATCTGTTGATAATTCTATAATCAATTCATATTAAGTGATGTGTTGGAAAATAGCAGCAATAAATAAAACTGTCTTTAAAAGGCCCCTGTAAGTAACATAATTTTTGGGCATACTGCAGATATGCATCAATGTTATATACAGGCATAAAGTGTTGTGTTAATAACAATAAATTTGATTAAACACAATTGTCTTTTTTTATTTGATTCGAGTGTCAGAAGTTATTCTTAACCTCTTGAGGATGAGCAGCCGGTATATGTGCCACTTAATCCACAAAGCACTTCCACTGCTAAAATGTTGAAATGAAATATGCCAAAATTTACAAACAGTTTTATTTGGAAATAAGCAAGGTTCGATTTAAGCGGTATCGCATTGCAATTTGCGATTCAAATTTAACTAAAATGCTATCCAAGAAATGCATTAAATCGCAATCATTGCGATGCATATTTCCCACACCCTTTGTTATGTCATGTACACTTAAAGTTAAAATTTAAAGATGTTTTTACACGACATACGTCGTGTTTTCACTCTCCCCAAGTGTTTATTTACAATGGAAGTACAGCGAGACGCCATTGCTAGGCGCAGTTTTTCCAGTAAACACATGATTTATACCCGCCCTGATGCAGTGATTGATTACTGAATCACTGTTACTCTCAAAAAAAATTTTTTGTAAATTTTCAAGATTTAAAAGTTACGTCAGCTATTTTTTATTTGCTATACAAAAGTGTCTAACTGCTATTCAAAACTGACTTTGTACAGCAGTTACTGCTATGCAACTTTCTTTTTCTAAATCGACCCCTGGAAATAAGAAATAGATATGTTCCACACATGATAAATTTAAAATTTTTAAACAAAATTCCGGTGCTATTATTGCATTTGGAAATTGAAATTAAATGGTTTTATAAACATATTACCGCCCCTTGAAATGGTTAAGGTGCTCAGAATCTTTCATTAGTCCCATCAGTTATTTTTTGTTGTAAATTTTATTTTATTTAATTGGAGCATTTTGTGATTCAATTACAGAAAATTTTGTTTTGAAAAACCGGGGGTAAAAGATTAAAAATTAAGTAATGGGCTCTCGTTGTGAAGGGATTAACCCTCTCATCACCAAATTATTATAAAAGTAAAAAAAACCTTTCTAACTTTTAATCCTTCTAAAATACCACTATAAATCATGTGCAAAAAAAAGGTACCCTTTTTTTGTAACATTGCTCTAATTTTTTTTCTTTTGTTTGAGTCATAACCATGAGGCCCAAAATACTTCCATATTTTTTAAGGCATCTGTTACGTTTAAAATTAATTTGAAAGCATTTAAAAATTAATAAAACATTTTTTACTCACAAAAAAAAAATTAAGCAACTCCAAAAATAAAGCAGCTCAAAAAATTTGTTCATATTCAAGTTGTTCTTCTACAACAATAAAGCAACAATTGTACATAATGCTAGAAATTAGCTAGTACTAACATCTAAGTACCGTTAATGCAACTATTTAAATGCCTCCTATGTATTCTAAATGAATTAGTTTTATTACTAAATGAAAAAGAAAAAATTGGTCTTTTTTTTAGTTTTAAATATTACAGTTTGAAATAGGAGCCTCATATGAGGTTCAGGGTGACAAGAGAGTTAAGGGTGTTCTTAAATCAAAAAGGGCAACTTTGTGACATAAGTTTAAATTTATTTTTGTTTGGAAATGCATGAAACTAGCAGATGTTATTGATCAGAAACGTCTAATCACATTCATTTTCCTGTTTTCTTTTCTTTTTTTTTGCAAATGTCATAAATGTTTTAGAACAAGCCATGAAAGTTGGTGTTTTGAATTGCATTTCCCGACGAAAGCAGAAAAACCAGTCGACAAAAGGGAGAAAAAGGCAGGATCACGTGATCAAAAATGCTTCTAACTCAATAGGCAATAGATCGATCAAAAAATGGAAAACCGAGTTAGATTCCAAATCACTGCCATGGTCAGGTTTCGCAATTTTATATCTTTTCATTGAAAAATGAATTTGTAAATGTGTCAAAACGTTTTGCGCTTGTTGAGCAAAGCAGTTGAGAACACCCTTAAATAACATTTGTAAGCAATGTCGAAACCAGGATTGTGCTTTGAAAAGATCAAATTTTTATATGTTTTGACTTGAGCAATTTTTCTTTCTGCAGACTTAGACTTTGGCTTCATTCTTTCTCGGCTGACAAGTCAATAGTCTTTCTTTTTTTACTTTCTTCTATCTTTACAAGAAAAAGTATTGGATTCGTGCAAATTTTCAAATTCTGATTTTCGACAAATTTACACGTTTTAGGGGTCAGAGATTCCAAAAGACATATTTTCATAAAAAGGTCTGTCTGTATGCATATATAAATTTTGTGGGCACTCTATCTTAAGAACAAATGCATGGAATTTCACAAAACTTTAGGGTCAGTTTGACCTTGAGATCTGATTACCTAGTTTTTTGTGTATATACCTTAAAAGATGGCACTACTATGCTGCCTTTATCACAATTCCTACAATAGCTATATCTTAAGAACTAATCTATGGATATTCATAGAACTTCAGATTCTGTTAGTCCTTGATATAGTAATATGATTCTGATTACATTTCAGTGTAAATCGCACAACAGGTGACACTGCTATGTAGTATTATTCATGGTTATTGCTGCTCTATATCAGGAACTGATGCCTCATATGGGGTTTTTAATTAAACTTCATATTCAGTTAGTCCCTAATATAAAATAGTTTTCTGTAATTTTTGGAGCAAATCTCTCAACAGGTGGCACTGCTATGCGGCATTATTCATGATTATCACAATAGCTCTATCTCAGGAACTAATGCATGGATTTTCATTAAATTTCAAATTCAGTTAGTCCCTAATATAAATTAGCATTCTATAGTTTTTAGAGTAAAATGCTCAACAAGTTCTATCCACTTTTTTTACAATCCCTGCAATAATTCTATCTCAAATACTAATACAAGATTTTCATCAAATTTCATATTCAATTAGAACTTGAAATAAGTTTTGCAAATTAGATTTTGGTGCAATTACTTAACCAGTGAAGCAGCTGTTTCATTTTTCTGGAAGTATTGTTTATCATATAGAAAAAAGTTATAAAATTGCCACATTTAACTAGTTTTTTTATTGTAATATCATACCTTTGTTAATGGAATATCATTAGAAATTTATTTTGTCTTAATAAATAGGTTTAATTGATATTTTTAAAAATCTGTATTTATTTGTTTGTACAGTTTCAAAATCATCATATTTTTAATAATATTTTTCTTATTTTCTAAACTATATTTAATTTTTTATTTAGTTTTCAATAGAGTGTCAAAGATTTTCATCAGTTGATTTAAATCATGATTTTAATCAACTGATTTTTTTGAAAAATCATTGATTAAAATCAAATTTTCTAAATGTTTAAATTACACAAAAAAGTACTAAAATCTAAGATGAACATTATTTGAAATGTTTCTACAGTTATTTTGACTTATGAAAACGCAAAAACAGGGCCATAGCTAGAAGTGAATAATAGGGAGGGAGGGGGGGGGGGGCTTATATTTTCTTGCTCTCTCTCTGAGGCAGAAAGATAAATGAGTGCATATTCACACTGTAGGTACTATGTTTCTTATCAAACTATTATAATAATTTTATTTTATGCTACGAAAAGAATATGATGATCAAAAATTTGAGTGCATAACTAATGCAATTTTGAACATCATGCTAGCTTCATGTGTGCAAATAGGATGAGCAAGTATTGAAACACTTATTTTAGTTACAATTTAGTATTTCTACAAAACTGTGAAAGGGCCTCAAAACTAAATTAGATTTTGGAACTGAAATTCATTTGGATTGTTGGTACATAAATTCATTTAGTGACCTTGGAATATTTTCCAGAAGAGGCTCAAAATGTTTTAGGAGGACTGAACACCCCCCCCCTCCCTTAGCACCCCCTTAGCTATGGCTCTGCATAAAAAAGAAAGCTTTAAATAGTTGTTTCTAATCTTTATTGCTGAGTATTATAAAAAATGTATGTACAATAAGTTTGTAAAAAGCATAGTTTTTATTGAACATAAAAAGCATTTCATTTAAAAATGATATTTAAATCTATTATAACTTATAATGCCATAATTTATTTTTACTAATAAAATATATCATTTTTTATTTTTATTTATTTATTTATTTATTTATTTATTTATTTTTTTTTTTTTTTTTGAACCCATATAGTCCAAATAAAAATTGTTAAGGATTAAAAAAGTTGCAAAATTATTTTAAAAATTGAACCTGAAAATTGCCACTAGGTGCTAATAATGCTGCTGTTGAATGTTTTGAGGATTTTAGTCATTTTTTAATGTTACTGTATATATGTATATGAAATGAGTTAAAACATTAAAATAGCAAATAATGCTTTTGTGCAAAAATGTTTAAAGATAGAAAACCAACGATTATAAATGCACAAATAGTGTATGAAAAGTAGTAAACAGCTGTTTCAAATCAGATATTTCATTTCATAATCTCGACAGAAGATTCAAAACAGCTGTTTGCTACCTTTTCATACACTATTTGTGCATTTATAATTGTTGGTTTTCTATCTTTGAGTTAAAACATTTTTATATTTTTTAAGGTTAGCATATGTTAAATTAAGTTTAGCTTTAGATTGAGGTGATTAATGTTACAAATTCAAAATGAACTGAAAATAATATTTGTTAGGTTTGTTATTTTTGCTACAATATAATGAAATTACTTATTTGCAGTTTTTTTTTTTTTAATTCTGTTAACATACATTAATTCTGTACTTACTGTTTTATTTAGGTCTTTTTTTTTAAGAGTGCAACAACCTGCTTTTTTCCAGATTAGCAAAATGTACCTTGCTTTTTAAAAAAATATATGAAATTATGTGTAGTAGACAGAGATTTTTTTTAAAATAAATTTCCAAATTCTACATTCTAAATCTATGTGCCCAAGACCTTGCAAAAATGATATAACTTTATTTCTTTAGAAAACAAGATATTATTAAGTTAGGTTATTAATTGTATTTTTCAATTTGTATTTCATAAAATTATTAAAATTAATGACACTTAATTTATCATACTAAGAAACTATATACAGTAGACTCCCTCAAATCCTCAACCCTAAACTCTGCAACTCTCTAAAATATCGCCCGTAATTTACGGTTGTAAACATTGAAACATTCAGTTCAGATATAGTGAAATATTTAGCTTTTTTAGCTTTATATCAATTCTATACATATTTTAATTTGTAATTTTTGTTTATACAGCACTCCCTCTAATCCGCACAGGTCGGGACCAAGGGTTTTGCAGATTATAGAATTTTGCAGATTATAGGTCATTTTTTTGTTTACATTCTAATATTTGGAATTTATCAAGAAATGTAGTAAATATACAGCAAATAAATAACACAGAAATAAAAGAAAATACTTTTTTATGCATAAAGAGCTATAGTCAATAAGAATACATTTAAAATAAACCTCTCCCTGTAAATAGAATAATCATGGTAGAAACTTCATTTTCATAAGGGTACATTTGTTTAGGGTTCATTTTTGTGCTAGGGTAAATGTCAATAATATAAAAAAAATTCCGGGGTAATCCGAGTGTATTTACAGGAGTTAGAGCATGGACAGGTGGACAGACAAACCGAATGCATAAGAACTTTTCAACTTTGTTGGAAAGTGCTAAAAAAGATAGCAATGTCAGATTGGTTTCAGTGCATTTCATTTTTCATACCAATCTACACATTGTCATAATCCTGGATCTTGGCAAGTATTAGTTTAATATTCAGGCTAACCAAATAAGAATAATGGCAGCAGTAATATAAATTTAGTGTAATAATTCACACAAAATAAAGAGAAAAAATAGAGATGAATTGGGGTGGCTGGGGTGACACCAAAATGTAATCTTAAAATCTGCTATCTCGGGCCTAAATCAGGACCTAACTACAACCACCTGCTGTTGCGAAAACGATGAAAGTTTACAGTAATACAGTTTTTAATTGGTTTGCACTAAATCACACAATGCTCAGAGATAAACAAATTCAAGGCTCCTCTCACACTAGAAATGAGTGCCATCTAATTACTAATCTTTTAGAAATACATCCTGAATGGCTCTTTACATTAATTTTATATTTCATTTTTTAGTAATGAAATAATGTATATATTCATAATTTTTTCTATTTCCTGTAATCCATCATAAACTAGTAAATTTGAAATAATTTTTCTTTAAAGTAAAAAAATAAAAAGAATAACAAATAAATAAAACATGTTAATTGCTAATTTGAGTCCTAAGTCAAGATAAAGTGTAATCCCCCCCCCCCCTCTAGTAGAGAAAACTATTTATGCATATAGTGGGTGTCCCAAAAATGACTGATGGATTTTAAAATTCAATAACTTGCAAACGGTGACAGCTATTTAAAAAAAATTTGCAGGAGGGTTATGTATAATGTCAGGAGTTTTTTTACCATAATTTTTTATTTTTGTTCGAATTTCAAACAATAGGTGGCGCTGAAGGCGATTGAAGGCCAGGTTGATGCTTCACTCAGCACTGATCACCTGAAATTCAATCGCCGTCAGCACCATCTATTGTTTGAAATTCGAACTAAAATAAAAAATCACGTTAAAAAAAACTCCTGACATTATACATAACCTTCCTGCAAAAAATTTTTAAATAGCTGTCACCGTTTGCAAGTTATTGAATTTTGAAATCCATCAGTCATTTTTGGGACACCCAGTACATATTGCAGTAGACATTCATGCATATACTTGCATATAACTACAATATTAAAGCATACAGTTGGCAAAAAAAGTATTTGTACACCCTAAATTTTTTTTATTTTTAACTAAATGAAAACAGATATTTTGTCAAAAAAAGTTTTAATACAGTCGGTTTACCGTGTGTTTTAAATTAAACAACAGGAAATTTCGCTAAAGATGTAAAATAATTTTCTAATAGGAAAAGTTTAAAAATTTCTTGCAAAAAAAGTATTTGTACATTTCTCCATCCTGATATGTACTGTGTTTTATAGTGGTTATCGTTCAAAGGACTACTTTTACAGAAGCTGTTGGTAATTTTTAACTTCCTATTATATTTGTCTGACATTTAATTCAATTTGCTCTTGAAGTAATTGAGTATAGAACCTAAAACTAGAGAGGCACCTCTAGATATATGAAATCCTATGATTGAGCATAATAAAAATTTAAATTTGCAACAAGAATTTGTAAAAGCTATTAAATTACCATTTACAACTATTGGATGTATAGTGAAAAACTATGAATAAATTAAAAGCATCGAAATTCAATGAAAACCAGGACTTCTCAGCAAACTAACAATGAGAGAAAAAGGGAGTGTTGTTAAAAAAGCTTTAAAAAATCCTATGCGTTCGGTTCAAAAATTTGTTAGAGACCTTGCGACATCTTCTCGCATCAGAGTAATACCTCAAACAATAAAAAATATTCTTCTCAATGCAGATTTAAAAGGAAGAACCTCAAGGAAAAATCCATTCATCAACGAAACAAATAGGCGAAAACTCATAGTATTCGCTTTCGCATACAGAAGTAAATCGTTGGATTTTTGGAAAACAGTAATTTTTTCTGATGAGGGAAAATTCGGAATTTTCTTACCACCAAGCATTCGATAAAATTGGCGAAAAAATAAAACTGTTCTAGATCCAAAACGTATACTTCAAACTATCAAGCATGTTGGGGGGGAATATTATAGTTTTGGGGTGTATAGCTTCTAATGGAGCAGGATATTTAAAATTTATTGACAATGGAAGGACAGGTTTAACATACATTGATGTGTCGCGGCATATTTTATTAAACCGTGGCAAGAAATTATGCGTAGAGAAAGCTTTTCACTTTCTACAGTATAACTACCAAAGCATACTGCTGTGATCACCAGCACATGGTTACGACAATACCTCGAAGACGACTGGTAATTCCTCTAAAATCTTTAGACTTGAATCCAATGGAAAATTTGCAAATGCTATTGGATGCAAAAATCCGAAAAAAAATATGTATCAGTAAAAAACAGTTTTAAAGGAGCTCTTATTGTGTCATGGAATTACATTAACCAGACCGCTATAAAAAAGTTGGTGGAATCTATGTCACACCATCTAGAAGTAATCATAAACGCTAAATGAATTCACACAAAATATTAATTTGTATCATTTTACTAAATTTTCCTTAATTATATTACATTAATATAGTGTACAAATACTTTTTTTGCATTATATTTTTGTATATTTGTTTATTATAATGTAAAAAATCGATTCGTTTAATTTTGTTTTTGCTTCTATAATATTATAATGCATTAAATTAATGTATTACAGTATTTTTTGCTTAAATCTTTTGTTTAATTTCATTATAATTTAAAAAAATGAAGTGTACAAATACTTTTTTTGCCAACTGTATAAATTAAATATTTGATATTAAAATATATTCCAGCCCCCCCCCCCCCTCTCTCTTTTTTTCTTTTAACACATTCGCTGCCACTTTCTTGAAGATGTGCTCATTTCTAGTTAATGCTGCACTGTAGAAGTGGGTTTTTCCCAGAAGCCGATTTACTTTTTATAACAAAGAATCAGTGAAAGATTTTCCCGTGCCAGCGCGTGACTGGCTATTGGACATCATCCCACATCAAACGCTGGCGCATGAGTGGCAGTGAATGTGTTAAACATATTGTATTTCAAATTTACTAGCTTATGATGTCTGTCATATCATAAAATGAAAATTTTATAATTAGCCACAGAAAGAATATATTGTACATTTATAATTATTATTAAAATAATATTATCAAGAATATTCAAAGTGCATTGTTAAGAAGAAATAAATAGAAAATTAATTTGTATTTAAATTTTTAAATATATTTTTAAAACTCTCTCTACTATTTTTTAAGTGCAAATGCAAGAGTAATATTTGTTTTTTACGCAACACACTTAAAAATAGCTATTTATAAAAAAATAAGCAAAATAAATTGAGCATTTTTGTTGTTTTTTTTCTTACATTACAAATAATTTATTTTCTCTACTAAATTATTAAATATTGCTGTGAGAATTCTTTTGTATAAATTTGTCTACTTTATTTATAAAAATCATTTACATAAATTGATGAAATTTAGTTAAAGGTATTAAAAAATAATTAACAGTTAAAATTAATTGAAAATAAATTATTTTTTTCTCTCCATTTCTCTTTTATTGAATATAAATTTAAAATATTGCAATGAAAAATGAGGTCCTTGTGGTTTCTTCAAACAAACTTTTCCTATTTCTTAACAAGATGTAAAAAGAATGAATTTTTTAGAAAGCTCATCTTTGATTTCTTAAATAATTATAATGATTAAATGTGGATTTTTCAATGACTTGCCACAAAATTTTTAATTTATTGCATGACATTATAAACTAGTAAATCTGAAATAAATTTTATTTTAAGTAAAACAAAAGTTAGAGAAGGAGATAACAAATTGTCACCTGGGAATAATAAGGTTCTATCTGTGTTTCTGAAAAGAAAAAAATGACTTATTGATATAGAAAGGTTCTATTTGTATCTATGAAGGCATTTTTGTATGAAAATGATGTTATATATAATTCACATCACCATTACAATTATTTTATGACATTATTTTAATCTAAAAATGCCTTTTTAGATACAAATAGAACATTTCTATATCGATGTCTTTTTTTTTTTTTTTTCAAAAACTCTGATAGAACCTTATTATTCTCAGGTGACAAAATAAGTGGAACTTGTTAATATTAACAGATGCTAGTCCAAAGTCAAGATACATACATATACTTAAATATAACTTCATTGTTAAAGCATATCAATTAAATATTTGATCTTAAAGTATATTCCCTGCCCCATCGCTCTCTCTTTATTACTTTCTTCTATCTTTACAAGAAGAAAGTATTGGATTCATGAAAATTTTCGACTTCCGGTTTTCGACGGATTTATACGTTTTAGAAGGTCCTGAACACGTTTTGACTATTTTTAGAAAATGTCTGTCTGTGAGTCTGTGTGTCTGTCTGTGAGTCTGTCCGTCTGTCTGTGAGTCTGTCTGTCTGTATGTGACAAAAAATTTGTGGGCGCTCTATCTCAAGAACTAATGCTCGAAATTTAATAAAATTTTATATTAAGTTAGACCTTGATATGAATTAGTGCCTATTGGTTTTTGGTGAAAATTGGCCAGCAGGTGGCACTGCTATACTACGTTTTTAATGATTTTCAAGATTTCTATACCTCAAGAACTAATGCACAGAATTTCACCAAACTTCAGATTCTGTGACCCCTTGATATACAAAGACGCTGATTAAGTTTTGGTGTAAATTGGCCAGCAGGTGGCGCTGCTATGCCACGTTTTTCATGATTTTCATGATAGCTATATCTCAAGAACTAATGCACAGAATTTCACCAAACTTCAGATTCCGCGATACCTTGAGATACATAGCCGCTGATAAGGTTTTGGTGTGAACTGCCCTATAGGTGGCGCTGCTATGCTACATTTTGCACGATTTTTGCGAAAGCTATATCTCAAGAACTAATACCGAGAACTTCATCAAATTTTAGTTTCTTTTACACTAGAATATATAACATAATTAGACGCTGATTACATTTTGGTATTAACCTTGCAACAGTTGGTGCAGCTATGCTGCATTTTGCATGATTTTTCCGATAGCTATATCTCAACAACCAACGCACAGAATTTCATCAAACTTCAGATTTTGTTACAAAATGACATATAACATAATTACACGATGATTACGTTTTGTTATAAATCCTTTAACTGATGGTGCTGCTGTGCTATGTTTTGCACTTTTTTTAAAACTAGTTATATCTCAAGAACTAATGCACATAATTTCATCAAACTTCAGATACTTTTACACCATAACATAATTAGACGCTTCTTTTTCGTTTTTGCATAAATTACCCAAGATATGGTGTTGCTGTGCTACGTTTTGCAAATTTTTTGTTATAACTATATCTCAAGAACTAATGGACGTAATTCCATCAAATTTCAGATTCTGTTAGGTCTTGACATAAATAGATGCTTTTTAGGTTTTAGTATAAATTACCCAACATGAAGCATTACTAAGCTCATTTTCTCAGAATATTAATTAAATTTTGCGTTTTAGGCTTTTCGGATACCAGAATATCATTAGGCTAGGTCAAATGTTCGAGGAAGTTCGATAGTAAGTAACTCTAATGCCACCACTTTTTTTTTTTTTTTTTTTTTTTTTTTTTTTAAATATTAAAATGTATTTATGAGATAGAAGAAAGTTTCGGGATTGACACATCCAACTAGTTTTTTATTAATTTTACCTTAAAGAAATTTTATTTCAAATTTACTAGTTTATGATGTTGTATCGCAAAATAAAAAATTTATGGGTAGTTACAGAAAGAACGTACTACTATAATAATTATTGTTTTAAGACGATAGTGATAAGGTTTTTAATTCATTGAAGAAAAAAGAAATGTAAAATTAATTTAAAAAGCCTGTCTAGATGTATTTTTCAGATTTAGCCAGTAGATGGCACTTGTTTATTGTGTGTGGGGGAGTCTTCAGTTTGTTTATCCCTGAGCATTGGGCAATTTAGCACCTACCTTTTTAATTCATAATGCATGAAATGCTATTCTAGAATACTTAATCATAAGTAGACCGTTTTCATTTAGAGAAAAAATGCATGAATTTGAATGATGTCAAACAATTTGATACATGTTATACGTGCTTCTTTTGTTTGTTTGGGCCAAATGAGGGCATTTAAATTTGAGTAAGAACCCACATCATATTGCAAGCAATTTTAAGACATATCTATGTATAATTCGTTAGTGATTTATTAAGGTTAAAGGTTAGAAAAAAGATCAGAAATAATCAAAATTTATCGATTTTATTAAATGTAAAAACAAACAACAATTGACCAAAGTCTGTGCGATCGACTGATCACCTCATTACGTATACATGTTTGATAACATATATAGCGTCATCGCTATGCTATCGCTTTTCTTTTTTTGTTGTTGTTTTTTTAATGATATGTTGCTACAATTTATTATTGTTTTATTTTAAATTATTTCTACAGTATTCACTATACAGTATTATCGATTTTTTAGTGAAAGAAATGCTGCTTTTAGTTAATGTGTATGGAGTTTAAAAGTGGTAAATAATTTTGTTTTCTACCAAATTGAAATTTAACATTCTTGTCCGTTTCATCGTTAAATTGTTTTTTGTCAAATTATATATCCTGCAGAATTCTAGAACAGTGACTTTGCCTAGAACATGCAATAAGCCCGTCCAAGTTGGCTGTTTTTCTAGCATGCGTCAACGACTCCACCATGCTAGCCAAAAATACAGAAACTCGTAAACTGATGTGATTGGTCTACTTCCTTGACCACACTACCTCCAGACTATTTTTATAAAATTCAGATAAAAAGGTCAACGGTAAAAATTGTAGTAATAGATGCAAGTGTTTCAGTAAATCTAAAGTTGAGATATATTAATTATTAAGGCTACATATATGTTCAGTTATAGAAAACTGATTTCAACTCGAGTGGTGAAAATAGCTTTTGTATAAAAATAGCAACTTTCATAAGTCTTTAATGAAAATTTGATCAACGATAGCCTTTGGAGTAAGAAAGAAGAGAGAAAAAAAAAATGAAAAAAAAATGCATGTACAAAGATTTTAATGTGGTGGAAATAATGACAAACAAATGAGATTTTTTCGGTGTCTTGATTTTTAGAATGTAAAAGTTAAGGGCAATGTTGAATTCAAACACATTTCTCTGGGAGGGATATTTCTGGATCTGGTGTGTGTGCATGTGGGGGGGGGGGCACATTTTGACTATTAAAAACACAAAGTTTCCTGGGGGGGGCATTTCAGTGCTCCAGGGGGGAATGTCCACCCCCTGAATTCAACACTGGTTAAGGGGAAAAACAGAAAATCAGTCAAAATTTTGAAGTTTGGCACAAGAAAACTCAATTTAGCAACATGCAGCATAGACCATAGACAGTAAAATTTAAAATATGACGAAATTTGTTATGCTGGCTCTATTGTTATTAATAATATTAAGAGAATAAAAACATGTATACACATATTTTTTTTTCAAGTAAATTGCATTTCTAACTACAGTAGACTCCCTTAAATCCGCACTCCTAAAATCTGCACATATTTTACAGATGTAAACAATGAAACATTCAGTTCATATATTGGGACTAAATTTGACTTTTTTAGTTTTATATTAATTCCATATATTTTTGAATTTGTAATTTTTGTTAAGATTATTAAATTCATGTTTTTTCACAAAGAAAGAATAATTTATTTCAGAAAAAATAAAGATATT
Organism: Maratus speculifer; assembly: GCA_964019185.1. NCBI lineage: Eukaryota > Metazoa > Arthropoda > Arachnida > Araneae > Salticidae > Maratus > Maratus speculifer. The sequence goes on from OZ025303.1 coordinate 102,186,562, forward strand.
GCTGATATCATTGGTAATCACAATCTCACAAAACACATTTAAGTATTAATCAAGCTTTTTTAGTTATTAAGTCTGGCTAAACCTGGAATAAAGCTTCATTATTTTATGATCCTCATGTGAATTAGTAATGTACCTTTATAAGGCAAGTTCCATTGAATAATTTAGGAAAAACACATTTCATTTTCATAATGAATATTTTATTGTACATTATTGATTATTAACTTGACCTTTGCTTTTAATTAGGGATGCAACGGATATCCGGCATATCCGTCTGATTTTTCAATATCCGAAATATCATCGGATATCCGAATCACAATCACTGGATATCCGACTTCTCTATCGGATATCCGACTTCTCTATCGGATATCCGGCAGAATGCAACAAACCAAATACATATTAATAACAGTAATCGTTTGATCCCAAACAATGCGAAAAACTTTTGTTTATAATGCAAAAGATGAAATATTGTTATAAGTTCCCTATCTATGAATAAAAGGTAATTCTCAAAAGTTAAAAGAATTGCCAGCTTTCCAATTATTTATATTTAAACTCTGTAACAAATTTAAAAGTTTACCTTTACATCTTTTAGAAAATTGTATCTACTTTCAGAATGTAAAACAAAATTTGAAGTCAAAATAGCAAATGAAGCTTTTGTGCAAAAATGTATAAAGATAAAAAACCAACATTGAGAAATGCACAAATAATGCATGAAAAGAATAGAAAACAGTCGTTTCGAATCTACTATCGAGATTCTTCATCAGTATAAGACTCAGCATGCTAGAAAAAGCTAAGCTGAGCAAAGCGACAGGGAAGTACAGTCTTATATGCCTATTACGGGAGCGAATGGTAATAGATTCGAAACAGCTGTTTGCTACCTTACATACATTTCTAAACGTTGGTTTTCTATCTTCATAAAATTTGAAGTTGTTTATTAAACTGTGATTTTACTAATTTTCTTTCTTTCTTTTAATTTAAACAATGGGTTAATTGGTTTTAAGTTACACAACTAAACAAACCTATTTTTAATTTCTTCTATCTTTTAAAAAAGAAATTATTGTAATAAATTTTTTTTGATGAATTTGCGTGTTTTAGGGATCAAATATCCCCAAAAACATGTTTATTCAAAACATCTGTCTGTTCCAGTGTCGCTATCATACTATCAAAAAGTGTATGAAGTTATGCATAGAATGATCCAAATATTTTGTGCATATTTTTGACTGTAACCAGCAGATTCTTCTTCAATATGGAAACATTTCGCTGTAAGGCGGTGCTGTAATTGCAACTTTTGTGCCATTTTCATTGTTCTACCATCAAATACTGTATGAAGTTATGCATAGAATTGAACCAAATTTCTTTGGATACATTTCTGGGAATGACTGTCTGGTCTTCCTTCAATTTGAAAATAGTTTGCCCAAAAATGGTATACTGTAATAATGATTTTTGTAAAATAATTTTGATTTTTCATAATCCTTACAGAGAATTGGCGGTTCGTGCAGCGATGCAAACTTCGTATCTTTCTAAAATTGGCTATTCGCAAACAACTGATGTATAGCAGAACAGAAAAGAATATTGATTTTAATAAATATCATGATCGAGATTAACTCATTCTTAATCTAATTAACTGACTGCAGCAAAAATTCTAGATGAAAATAAAAGTTGGTATAGTACTGAACTAACAATATTGACGTAGTATTAATACAGTTGACTCTCTCTACAACGAGACTCTATCCAGCGAATTTCTCTATTTAACGAATTTTTTGTAGGAATGGTCAATTTGTTTCATGATTACATTAAAAATAATCTACATATAGCGAAATATATATCTCTATTTAACGAATTTTTTCAAAAATGTTCTTTTATATGTTCTGAAAATGCTTCAAATTATTTGTAGAGTAAATTTTTTTCATTGATTTCTCGTTTATAAGTCATAGCTACATAGCATCCTCTACCTTATTCCTTATGTCTAAAAAAAGGCATTCACCCCCCCCCCCCCAAAAAAAAAAAACATTATCTTTGCATGGTTATACTTGACTTTGTTTTAGCCAAGGTGAGCTTGCGTTCTTGGAAAAGAGTGAAACATTTGCTTGCTATTAGAACGATTTGCAATAATCACAAAGCATCCTAAAAGATAAAACTATTCCATTATCGTCTTGTAAATGGTGTTTATTTCTTGGTTTGGATAGTAAGTCAGCAATAAGGAAGGGGTGAGGGGGCAATTGCAGAAAAGGTTGTTTTTTTTCAGCAGGTTTTCATCTATCTAAACTAACTCTCATTACTTTTAGAGTTTAGAGTTTATGTTTGTTGCTTGTGGCGACTTGGAATATTTTTTGTTGTGAGAGATCATTTGAATGAAGAATTGTTACTAAACGTCATCTATGCTGGTGTTATCTTCTACTGCATCTGCATAAAAACTCCTTTGGGATAAGCATAATGCTTTCTTATAAAGTACAAAATTTTTTGCCGTTTTCTATTCAACGAATTTTTTGACTGAACCATGGATTTCATTATATAGAGACTCGACTGTATTTGTAAATATTTTTTGAAACATTCAGATATATGGAATAGAAGAGAGTTTTGGGATTGGTGCATCCAACTAGTTATTTTCATGATTTCATTATAAATATTAAAATTAAAAGTTTTTTTTTTTTTTTTTTTTGCTTATAAATTTGAAAGTGATTTAACTTAAAGTAAAATTAAATGTAGCTTAAGGTAAAACAGTATTAAATAATTAAAACATGAAAAAAACCATTAAGTAAACCCATGTTTGGAAATAACTCTTCAACCATTGGTATATTCGTAAGCCTTTTTGTTTACATTATAAATGGAAGCTATGTATTTCTTTGTGAAATTACTTTACAGTTATAAAATAAACATATTGATAAATGTGTAAAATTTGTTCTATAAATTATCTGCATTTCATTGTACAAATTATTAGCAATTATCAGCATTTCATTGTAATTATTAGCCATTATCAGCATTTCATTGACAAATAAGCAGAATATTTAAATGTTTGAAGTACATCTTTTATTCTATATTATTGATATACACATACAGGGCTTGAACTTTGGCATGGGATGGCTGGATTTATGCCTTAAAATATCTTATGGCCAAGACATTCCTGTTACCGAAAAAAAAAAAAAAATCCCTTTTGTAATTTTTTTTCTTTTGTTAAATGGCGATCAAATCTCAGGACTGACCGACTATTTTTGTGATATTTTCGGCTATCAATTGGCAAATCTCAGTTTTCTCTTACGGCAATTATACAAAATTCATGATTGTTTTTTTGCATTTGATTGAAAAACTTTGCAATTTTTCTCACAATTTTCTCGCTTGCTCGCCTCACAAACTTTTGCAACTTTTTTCTCGAGACCAATTGCCAAATTTCACAATTTTTTTCTCTCAACTGAATGTGACAAATTTAGCTATTTTATTCTGCGATTGGTTGGAAATTTTCCCTTTTTGTTTTAGTGACATTCTGCTGAAATTAATAATTATTTTCCTGTGTCCAGCTGAAAAATTTGTGTTTTTTCTCTGTTACCTGCTGATGATTTTCATGATATTTGCTTGTGACAGGCTAACAAATTTCTCAATATTTTACTGTAAATGACTGATGAATTTCACCATATTTTCCCACTGCCCAAGTTCCCTCAAACTTAAAATTTTTTCAGACCGATTGACTATTTTTAAAAATTTATTTTTGCCATGGTGGACAAAATCAGTGATATTTTTTTTATGGCCGATTTCCGTATTTTGTGAATTTTTTTTTCTAATTTATTTTGTCTCTTTTGCTAAAACAAGAAATTTCTGGAAAACATTGGAAAAAAAAAAAAAAAAAAAAAAAAAAAAAACATTTTTTACAATTAATGGTTCAGCATTAGATTTTTTTTTCATTTTTCGAAATCATCACACATTTTGTAATCAATGGGCTTGATAATCATACTTCTTTTTTCATTTAAAAGATAATCTTTCATACGATGTTTCTGTTTGGATTCGTTTTTTTTTTTCCATGTCTGATAATTTGCATCTGCCCATTTTGTAACTTTTTATTTTCTTCTTTATTAAAAATGACATTTATTTCCTATTGAAATAAAAATACTTTTAAATTTAAAGAATTTTGTAAAAAAATAATAATAAATAAATAAATAAAATGAGGACATCCATTGTCCAAAGCAAGATGTTTAAACGTTTCCCATTCAGTTAATGAAAATCAGTAAAAGCATTATTTTTATGATGATCAAAACATGACTCATGTAATAAGAGTCACATACTACATATGTCATGGATTTCCTGGACCAATAATAAACAAAATAAAATACAGACACCACAAGGTCCATTCTCAATCGATAACATCAACCGCTTTCCAAATGATTGAAAAAAAAGGCAAACTTTAAGGAAACACATTTAGAAACAATAAATAGCTTATGTGCATAGTTCACAGAAATTAGGACATGACCTTTTTAAATAAACCATTTCTCATGGAATGGAAGAAACCTACTGATTATGCCCTTTTCAGAATTTCATATGGGTTTAAAATTCCATTGCATAGAAAAACATAATTCAATTAGCTAAAATGTCAGAAATTACAGTATTGAAGATAATTCCGCTAAGTGGTATCCAATCACTGCAAGATATTGATAATACAATCATCTAAATGTATTATTCTTGCAAGTAAATTAAAAATGAATGCCAATCAGATTTTACAAAAAATAAATAAATAAATAAATAAAAAATAAAAATAAAAAAGTGTAACTTACAAAAGATTCTAAACCACACAAAATCGAATAAAATCTAAATTAAAATATTCATTTAGCAACTCAATTATTAATTGTTCATTACACTGAATGACAATTGAAAAATAGATATGATATATATATGGCTTGATTCTTTTCATTTGTTTTAATTAAAATAGGCATTTTGGATAATTATCTTGAGTTGTTGATTTAAATTATTTTAATGGAATTTTGTCATGCTAGTATAAATTAAATATTTAAATGGCATGTAAAAATTAATAGTTTTTTTTTTTTTTTTAATTTCTTCCTTCTCATATAGTTTAACACCCCTGCATTTACAAATGTTATGAGGAAAACTCTCTCTGACTGGGAAAACCTGAATTTCAAGCCCTGATAGTCAAAGATATATAGTTTCTGTAAATTATATTCCAATACGTTTAAAAGTTGCAATGGTGTGTGAAATATGTTTGCAATTTATTATTTGAGATGGCATTGCATAAAGAAATAAACAAACATTCACCGTAACTAAAAACATATTCAGTACCGGATATCCGAATCCGGCAGGCAAATCGGATACCAGATATCCGGTATCCGATTTGCCTGATATCCGGCAAAATCAGTATCCGTTGCATCTCTAATTTTAATCATTTTAAAAATTATCTAAATTTCTATTATTTTAATTTATGACTTATTTTAATATTTTAGTATATTGTAAGCATTCATTATTCTTTTGATTTCATTATTAATTACATTCAAATCACTGTTTAAAAAATGTAAACAAAGCAATGACCAGAAATCCGCAAAATTCTAAAATCCACAAAACCTCTGATCCCAAGCTGTGCGAATTTGAGGGAGTCTACTGTATACACATTGTCTCATGAAGATCTTTATTGGGTTGTTCCGTGAGAAGTTTTGACAAAAATGGCAATTTTCACTGCATTTTCTTAAAGACTGCCAGGATTTATCATAAAATGAAAAAAAATTGTTCGACTTTATAGTTTTCTAATAAAATCCCCTTGCCAATTCCATGTATTTATGAACAAAACTGAATTCAGGAATATATTAGAAAAAAAGCCATTTTTGGATTCCAAGATACTAGGAAAGATTGTGCTATTACAGTATGGGCAAGTTGGATTTTTCCAGAGTCCCTATAATGTAATATTCCAAATTTAGACTTAATTGCAGTTTTAGCTCTGTAATTTCTCCTTTCATTCTTCATTCAAAAACATCCATATTTTAAAAAAATGTTTCATATCTCTGTTGTTAAATCTGTCAGAATCTGTAAAATAAAATGAATGTATTAAAAGTTTGCAAGAAAAACAAAATAGATTTTGATTATGTAACTATTGATTTTATTAACACAAACATGAAAAAAGACATTTATTTAAAAAAAATTATGCACTCAAAGTAATAATTAAAATATGTAAATCCATTGGAATAAATGTGCATTGTGCAGTATTATTGAAGTTTAATTAATGTGTGAAACAGTATATATATATTTTTTCGTCTTCATTCTTTTACTAGCAAAATTAATGGTACATAACATAATTTCTTGTGTCAAGAAAATGTGAAGAAATGTATCATCATGAAAAATCACACAAAGAAATGGTTGTAAACACCGCAGGATCATTATAAGCAGCAAATTTCATCAAAAAACCACATGCAGTAGACTTCCTCAAATCTGCACAGTTTGGTCATTGTTTTCTTTACATTTTTAAAACAATAATTTGAGTATAATTAGTAATTCAATCAAAATTATAATCAATGCTTACAATATATTAAAATAAGTAATAAATTAAAATAATAAAAATTTTGATAATTTTTAAAATGATTAAAATATTAAAAGCAAAGATCAAGTTAATTATCAATAATGTATGATTAAATATTCATTATAAAGATGAACTGTATCTTTTCTAAATTATTCAATGAAACATGCATCATAAAGGTACATTACTAATTCACATCAAAATCACAAAATAAGGAAGTTTCCCCCCCCCCCCACACCTAATAACCAAAAAATCTGGTTAATACATGAATACGTGACATAAATATACAGTAGACTCTCTCAAATCCACACTCCTAAAATCCACAACTCTCTAAAATCCACACATATTTTACAGATGTAAACAATGAAACATTCAGTTCAGATGTAGGTGCAAAATTTGACTTTTTTTTTTAGTTTTATATCAATTCCATATATTTTTTAATTTGTAATTTTTGTTAAGATTATTGAATTCATGATTTTTCATAAAGAAAGGATAATTTATTTCTGAAAAAATAAAAATATTGCTGATATCATTGGTAATTACAATCTTACCAAATACATTTATGTATTAATCAAGCTTTTTTAGTTATTAAGTCTGGCTAAACCTGAAATAAAGCTTCATTATTTTATGATCTTAATGTGAATTAGTAATGTACCTTTATGAGTAAAGTTTCAATGAATAATTTAAGAAAAACACATTTTATCATGATGATAATGAATATTTAATTGTACATTATTCATTATTAATTTGACCTTTGCTTTTAGTATTTTTATCATTTTAAAAACTAACTGAATTTTATTATTTTAGTTTATTACTTATTTTAGTATTTTAGCATATTGTAAACATTCATTATAATTTTGATTTCATTATTAATTACATTCAAATTACTTTAAAAAAAATGTAAACAAAGCAATGACCAGAAATCCGCAAAATTCTAAAATCTGCAAAACCTCTGGTCCCAAGCTGAGCGGATTTGAGGGAGTCTACTGTATATTAAACACATGTATCAAGTTCGACACTTTTGAAAATCCTGCATTTGAAACACTTAACTTGTTCCTTATAAATATTAGCTATGTCAAAGTGCACATAAGTTTCTGAGATTTGAAATCTGTCATTTTTATCTTAATTTTTATTAATTAAAAATATTTTAAGACCTGCTAATTACCCATAATATAATTAAATTTCAACATATTATATGGCAGCTGCTATTAGATTTAAAATTTGTTTTCTAAGAAAACTCTATTACATTGTATAGTTGAGTATAACCAGGGTTGGCAAGTTTTTGACAGTGTGCAGTTTTATCCGGTTAAAACCGTGGTTCAAACCGTCATGGCTAAAACTTCCTGTCAAAAACCTCGTCAGAAACCTCAAATACTACACTGATCTATAAAATTTCACATTAATCTGTCACACATATACAACATTAGATGTAATATTAAAAATTCGCTTTTACTGTATTGTATATTATCATTTCCGGAAAAAAACAAAAAACTCACATAAATCTGAAAATTTAGCCTGCCTCCAAACTTGTTCAACTAGCAATGCATCTGCTATCAAGCCCTGCTAGCACAGCACCAATTGAGAGAGTATTTTGTAACTTTGGGTTCATATAGAGATGGGAATGCTCGGAAAAAAATCGGAAAAATTGGGAAAAAAACCAGTTTTTTTCGGTTTTTTTCCGAAGGCTTATTTTTCAATTTTTTCGAACTGGAAAAATTGAAATTTCATTTATGAAATAATTTAGTGATAATTTTGTAATAGCTACATTCTCATACTTTTTATTTATTTTATTTTTATGTTGAGTGTCTCACATGAAAATTTTAATGTGGGTAATCTGATCTCTGAGCAGAAATCTGTTTGAGAAGACGTGAAAGGATTCTTCTCATTTTTTTCTTGTTTGAAACACAAGACCCTTTGCAAAATTTCTCTTGAAAATAGACTTTTCAGAAAAAGTTTAATCAACAAATTGAATCTTTCACAAGTGCAGTGATTGAAGAAAAAAAAAATCTCATACCATACAGCAGCTGAATCTTATTAAGTTGCATATATGTATGTAAATAACCTTATTAAAAATGTCTAAATTGGAACCTAAATATAGTAATAATTTCTTATTCAAAAATTCTGAATATATTTTGTACAAGTATATACAAAAAGTTCGCAATTTCACAAAAACTTGATTGCATAAAAAAAATCTAGATATGCAATTAAATGCAACTTCTCTTTTTAAAAATTAATTCATGTGTAAAATTATTGTAATAATATGCCGATTAATAGAAATGATAAAATTAAAAATTCAACATAAAATTTTGAAGTATGCATTTATTACTTTAATCTATATTTTCAAGAAGTAAGTATTGAATTCGTGAAAAATTTGACTTCCAGTTTTTGGATTATTTAAAATTTTTAGAAGGTCCTGAACACGTTTTGATGGTTTTTGGAAAATATCTGTCACTCTGTGTGTCTGTATGTGACAAATTTTATGGGCACTCTATCTCAAGAACTGATGCACATAATTTCACAAAACTTTAGATTCAGTTACACCTTGATATAAACTCGAGATGTTTAGTTATTAGTATATATCGCCAAACTGATGGTGCTGCTATGCTGCATTATTCATAATTTCCACAATAGTTCTGTCTCAAACTAATGTATGTATTTTTATAAAATTTCAGATTAAGTTAATCTTTGACATAACTTCGTGCTCATTACTTTTTGGTGTAAATTGCTCAACAGATGACGCTGCTATGTTGCATTATTCACGATTATCGCAATAGCTTTACCTCAAGGATGATCTTTTTAAAAAATCAAACTACAGTTTCTGATATATATTAATGTTGTTTAGTTTTTGGTATAAATCCCCTAGGTGGCACTAGCTGCATTTTTCAAGATTTCGTTATAGCTGATTAATTGAATGTTTTTTCAAGGTGTTGAATCTAAAATTGACCTCCATTTTACCTCCATAATGTACAGTAATGTTGCAAAAACATGGACAGTTTGCATTAGAAAAGTACAACTGCGATGAAAAAAAACCCCTATTTTATTACAACTAACTATGTTCCAAATTATACTTTCCCTCTTGATTAAACTTTGAATTTTTGTAGTTTTCTAAAGCACAGTAGAATTTTATCTCTGTATGTAACTGCTTTTGTTAATTCCTCAAATAGTGAGCATTTTCTATTTGTAGTGTTCTGTTTTTATAACTTTTGAGTTCCACTCTTAGAAATATAAAATTACCATGTGGAAACATTATTGAATATGGTTTCTTACTCAAGAATAGAATACCAGATTTCAGGGTAAAAAGAAAAAAAAAATTATATTTAATTAAACTTAAAAAAAAAAAAAAAAATCTGGTTTCAGTGAGTAAAAATTTAACAGTCAATAAATCCTATGCTATTTTTTAGTTGCAGACCTGAGTAAGCCAAAGTAAAACTTAGTTTTGCTTGAATTTAGATTATAAAACTAAATTAAAACTTTTTTGAGTTGAGATTGGAATGCTATACCAAAACTAAACATATTTTATAAAGGAAATAAAATTAGAATTCCAAGAAAAAAAGTAATAATGTAAAAATATACATTTTTTAAACAAACAATGGAATATTTGAATACTGATATTCATAATAACTGCCATAATTTCTTTAAACTAGTATCATTTACTTAAAAACTATACTTATGTAAATGGAATGCATAATTTATTTCGTTCCAAACTGCAGACATATTGGCTCAGGTTTTTACATTAGGTCAATTGGTAGTTAAACATATAACTGAAAAATCATTTCAGCAGAGGTATGAAATAATAAACAATAGCATTTAATAAAAATTCTTAGGCTGTGGAAAAAAAAAAAAACTAAACTTTTAAAAGCAGGCTTTGCTACTTTCTTTTTATTTTGTAATATAAAGTGAAAATAATTTTCATTTAATACATATAAATGGGGAAAAAATGTTTATTATTTAATATTCTCTAAGAAAATATAATTTATTTGGGAGAAACAGTCATGAAAAATCATGTTTTCCAATTTTTCCATTTTTTTCCGAAAAAAACCGGTAAAAAACTGGTTTTTTTCCAACACTTATATTTTTCCGGAAAATTTACATCTCTGGTTCATACACTCTAAACTCAGAAATCATTTGGATGTAAATAAATATGCTAAATTGATTATGTGCTATAGGATACTGTGGGGTAAAATTGATCCAGATTATTAACTGTACAAAATCATTTTCTTCTGTTTGAACATTCTAAAAAAACAATGTTTTATTGCAATTAAAGTAATTTAATTTTTTTGTAATTATTAAATTACAGTGTAATTAATTTTAAATAAAAAATTATTTAAATCATTAAGATTTATTCAATGTTTCTGTCTTGTTCTTAAAATGTTTAAAGTGCATTACACATTTTTGACGGTTTAAGCCAGTTTTTGATGGTTTAAACCAGTTTTTGACAGTTTAAACCAGTTTTTGACACTTGTCATGTCAAAAACCAGTTTGTGACGTCCGAAACCCAACCCTGAGTATAACCCATTGAGTTGTGACTCTATGGATTTTTGATAGGTTTTTGACAGTTTTAACCTGTTTAAACCTTTGTCATGTCAAAACCCCTTTTTTGATGTCAAAAACCCAACCCTGATTTCTTTTCAGGAAGAATTTCAAATAAATAAACATTTAACGAATTTTTATATTGCACTTATTTAACAATAGAAGAAGTAGGTAAATATATTTTTTTTTTTTTTTTTTTTTTTTTTTTTGAAAATGCGACAGTTTCTGCTATCAGAAAATTAGTTCAATTGACATAAAATGACTGAAAGTGGGAGGAGGGAATGAGATAAATTGGCATGTTCAGAAATTTTACGTTATTCTCAATTATCTCCTCATTTCAAAATTTAATTGCTACTGCAAATTGGGAAAAAAAAATAAAATTTAGGAGATTTTAAAAGAAATTGTATACATAAAAATTTAGTTTTCATAGCTAGAAGTAGAACATTATGCAAATATAAAAATTTTAACAACATCTTAATGTCTGAATTTTTTTTAATTAATTGAACTTTGAGAAAGCAGACTTTTTCTTGTGTATGTATAGCAATTTCATTTCAAAATATATTTCAAAGTAAATAGTAGACTACATAAAATACAAGCAAAGGTTTTTACTGCAGATTACATGTAAGACACATTAAAATTCACTTTCCACAAATATATATTAAAAAGCATATGTATAAATGATAATGTAAATTCCACACCAAAGGAAAATTTTTATTAACAAGGAAGGTCTCCATACTGGGCATAATCAGGTTTCTTTAAATACTAATTAAACTACTCATGTATGTTGTAAAATATCAGTGAAAATTAGCGGCGGAATTTCAGTAGAAAACATGTAAAAAAAATAATACTTTCAAATATTTGGCATGAAAAGAAAAAAATATCACATGATTTGGTGAGCAGCACTTTTCCCTGCTAAAAGCAAATGATTTTAATGCAACTGAAAACTTTTAGATTTTTAGAATCTGTGTAAATTGTATTTAATGAATTTAAACATAATTAATGAAAGTGTTTAATATATTATATATATATATATATTAAATTGCATATATATTTATATATATATTATTTGTTTCTGTAGTTATTTAATTTACCCCTGGAAAAATATTTTCATATGTAAAAAATTCTTATTCAGTAAAATTATTTCCATACATTTAAATATATTCAAAAATAAAAGCCAGATGTTTTCAGAGCAACAAAATTGAATTGACAATGCTCAACTGGATTTTGAACTTGAAACAGTTTTAATTAATTTAAATATAAATTTCATTTTAAATCTCAAATTTTGATGGTTAAATTTGAATACTAATACATATAAATATCAATGTAACGAGGTTATACTTAAAACAAACTAAAATTGTCAAAACCAAAGATATTTAATTTATCTAAACACGTTTAACATGAAATTTTTTTTTCTTCAAAATGCATTTGACATTGAAAAAAAAAAAAAACATTTTTTGTAATTGCTTTTCATTGCCAAATTAACGAAGTATTATTTTTTTACGGACAGGGTACGGAGGTTCCACCGAGAATCTTTTTATAAATGTATATATCCTCATCAGAAGAACATACTATAATTTGAGATTTTTCGGAGTATGTCCGTATGGAGGCCTTTCTTGTAAATATATACTTACAAACAAAATGGCTTTTTAAGAACATGCATAAGATTCTTATAAAATATACATTTCCAAATTTTTCTTCGATTACATAACACAAAACAGAAAATTCTACTTGGATAAGAGCATAAGCAGGGATGAAAGTGCGCTAAAGCCATTTTGTAGCAGCTTTGGAGCAGCAAAAAACGAAGTTTGGAGCAGTAAAACCTATTTTTGTAGCAGAAAAAATCAGATTTTGTAGCAGTAAATATCGGATTTTGTAGTAGGAAAGATGTAATTTTGTAGCAATAAAAGCTGTTATAGGAGCAGATTGAAATATTCTAATGCGTATTAACTCTTAACAATTACAATAATTGCTATCTTGAAAAATATTTTTACATTTGAAAGAATAAATATTCAGATTAAATTTCTCCACATGTTTCAGACCTTTCGATGAAATTTGCAGTTTTTCGTTATCTTTTAACATAATTCACGCTTTTTCACAATCTTTTGACCCTGTTTTTTTTCGTTTTTTAACTAGATTTGTGGGGTTTTTTATGATCTTTTGATGAAATTTGTACGTTTTCTGAGATCTTTTGATGAAAACTACAGTTTTTACGATCTTTGATGAAATTTTCATTTTTTTTCACACAATCTGTTAAAGATATTAAAGGGTTTTTTTCCATGATCTTTTGACCGTATTTTGTTCTTTTTATGACGAAGTTAGATATCCTTTGACAAAATTTCATGTTTTTTGTGATTTTTTGACGAAATACACTTGTTTTTCGGAATCCTTTAGAGAAATTTGTGTGTGTTTTTTTTTTTTCGCCATCTTTTACAGAAATGAACGTTTTTTTTACAATCTTATGACTGTGTTTTATTCTCTTTTTTATGATATTAACGATTCTTTGGCAAAACTCATGTTTTTCTTGTGATCCTTTCATGAAATTCAAGTGTTTTTTGAGATTTTTCGATAAAATTTACGTGTTTTTCGTGATCTACAGTCAAAAATTACATTATCTATTGTCAAAATTTGCGTCTTTTTCATGATCGCTTGTTGAAATTCGAGCGCTTTTCACAATCTATTGGTGAAATTCGAGTGTTTTATGCGATATATTGATGAAATTCAAGTACTATTCGTGATCTTTCGATAACAATTTGCGTGTTTATCGCGATTATTTGACAAAATTCGCGCGTTTTTTTTATGATTTTTTGACAAAATATGCTTGTTTTTCGGGATCCTTTAAAGAAACTTGCATTTTTTTTTTTTTTTTTTTTTGCGATCTTTTGGCTGTGTTTTGTTCACTCTTTTTTGATAATAACGATCCTTTAGCAAAACTCATATTTATCTCGCGATCCTTTGATGAAATTCGAGTGTTTTTCGATTAAATGCGTATGCTTTTTGCGATCTATAGAAAATTTTTTCATGATAATGAAATTAGAGTGTTTTTCTTGATCTATTGGTGAAATTCGAGTGACGAAATTAGCAATCCTTTGACAAAATTCATGTTTTATTTTTTCAAGATCCTTTGACAAAATTCGCGTATGTTTTTTGAGATGCTTCGACAAAATTCCTGTGTTTTCCATGATTTTTTGACGAAATTTGAACATTTTTCCCGATTTTTTGCCGAGATTTACGGTTTTTTCCCTACAGTGTTGAATTCAAGTGGTGGCCCGGGGGTACATTCCCCCCCAAACAAAATTTTGAGATTTTGGGTTTTCAATGATCAAAAAGTGCAATCCCTCCCCCGGAACTCTATCATGTCCCCCGCGGAGCTACAGAAGTCCCTCCCGGAGAAAAGTGTCTGAATTCAACACTGTTTTCCTTTGACTGCGTTTTGTTCATTTTTTGATGAAATAGCAATTTTTTTTGACAAAATTCTATTTTTTTTGTAATTGTTTGACACGTATGTAGAGGATTTTCATAAGCGCTTTCATTCTGCTTTCAGTTTTGCTGTCTATTGGCAGGATTCGCCGAGGAGCGAAATAATTCATCACCGACACGGGAAAGACGCAGAACAGGAAGATAATTTACAGAAAATATGTACAATACATAAGACAAGGGCAATTCTGGGTATTTTTTGGGGGGGGAGGGGGGGGGAATTCACATCGCATTTTCGGAATTCGGTGGCGGGGGAAGGGAGGTATCCGCGATCTTCAGACGAAATCAGCGATTTATCTGCGATATTTTAGCAAAATCGGCGATTTATTTCGTTTTTTTGTCGAAACCGGCAGTTTTCCCGTGACCTTTTGACGAAATCAACGTTCTCCAGTGTTTTTTTTTTTTTTTTAATAAAATCGACGTTTTTTCGGCGATTTTTAGACAAAATTTGTATTTTTACGCGATTTTTTCTCGAAAACGGCGTTTTATCTCCGAGATCTTTTGACAAAATCAGCGTTTTTTCCTTGATCTTTTGCTGAAATCCGCGTTTTTTTTTTTTTTTTTCAATGATGTTTTGGCAAAATATTTTAAAGCGATCTTTTATCGAAAACGGCGTTCCTTTCAACGATATTTTAACGAAATCGGCATTATATCTGCAATCTTTAGAAGAAATCGACGTTTTCCCGCAGTCTTCAGACGAAATCAGCTTTTTTTCTGCAATATCTGGTGAAATTGCCGTTTTTTGCGATCCGCAGAGGAAATTCGCGTTTTTCAGCGATCTTTTGACAAAGATCGTTGACAAAAACATTAACGAAATCGTCGTTTTCCCACAAAATATTGACGAAATGTGTGTTTTTTTGGCGATCCTTTCACGAAATTAGCATTTCTCCGCGATTGTTTTTTCCGCGCGCAAAACCGTACAAGTTGGCAGCTATGTGGAACTGATAGCCCAATTTCAAATTTTCGGAAGAGGATGCGTTAAATTTTCGGACGAGAATTACCCCTGACTTTAGAAGCGAACTCTTATTAATTGGGGAATAAACATATTGAAGCAGCTCTCATTTGTCACCCCCAACGCGCGCGCTATAAGTCACATGACGTCCCGCTCTGAACTCTGCGATCAGCTGCAATGAAAATGAACGTACGATGACTCGAGGGAAGAACAACTTCCGGTCGTTTGCGGAGCCACGATAAAACTCCACAAAACATCGCGTGCTTTTCGTGACCGAATGCGCATGTTTTTCGCAATTTTTCGGCGAAGTTTGCGTGTTTTTCGAGATCTTTTGCAATGTTTCGTTGTTTTTTGACGAAATTAACAGCCTAAAAAATTTTATTTGTTGTTGTTTCCTGGATCGACGAAATCGCGCTAAATTTCGTTTTGGCACTAAGTGCCTTTTGGCGCAAAATTGAAAAAAATAGCTGTTTTGTAACAGTTTGGCGCAGTAAAGCGGTTTCGGCGCAGTCTGGCGCAGGTCTTACATCCCTGCATAAGATAAGTATAAATAACTGTCAATATAAATTCTGTATCTAAGGAAAATTCTAAATTATAAAGTTTTCAAAAAAGGTATTAAACCAACAATTTGCAGTGCATTTTTAAGCCGAAATGAAAGGCTTCACTGAAGCATGCATATTTGAATGTGTGACTAAAAGACATAAAAAAATCTTTGTCAACAAAGGCACAATGGCGAATGAAGACGAACAAAGGCACAATGTTAAATGAAACTTCTATATCTGCCCTAAATTTTTAATTCAATTTTCCAAGCAAAGGTTCATCTTTACAATGTGTAGCAATATGATTTTTAAATGTACATTTCCAGGTAAATCTCTGATCACAAATATCACAAGCAAATGGCTTCACTTCAGCATGAATAACAGAATGCACTTTCAAGTAAGACTTTAGAGAAAATCCTCGACCGCACACTTCACAAATGTAAAGTTTTTCCTTGGTATGAGTAAGACGATGTTGTTTCAGATGACTTTGACATGAAAATGCTTTATTGCATATTTCACACTTAAATGGCTTCTTTTTTGTACTTAAAGGGTTTTTTTTACTATGTGTATCAAGGTGCTTTTTAAGCCTATTTCTCCGAGTAAATCCACGGTTGCAAATAGCACAAATAAAAGGCTTCACTTCAGCATGAATAAAAGAATGCTTGGTTAAATCTCCCTTACCAGAAAATCCTCGACCACACACTTCACAAATATGAGGTTTCTCTTTTGTATGAGTAATATAGTGTCTATGTAAATAACTTTTAAGTGAAAATGCTTTGTTAGACATTTCACATAAGAAAGGCTTCTCTTTAGAATGAACAGAAGCATGTAAATCCAAATTGCCCTTGAATGAAAAACCTTTATTGCAAATTTCACAAATGTAAGGTTTTTCTTGGGTATGAGTACGTCGATGCCTTACTAAGGCAGAACGATCTGAAAATCCTTTCTTGCAAACCTCACACACAAAAGGCTTTTCATTGTTATGAATTCGAAGATGATTTCTTAAATTTCCTCTGTTTGGGAACCGTTTATCACAGATTTCACAAACAAATGGTTTTTCTTTACTATGAACAATATAATGCCCCTTCAATCCACTTTTTCGTAAAAATCTTTTATCGCATATTTCACAAATAAAAGGTTTATCAGTAGCAGTGTGAGTAATCATATGAATCTTTAAATTTGTCTTTCGAAAAAATTCTTTATTACATATGTCACATATGAATTCCTTTTTTTTATTTTCAATCTTGTTATGATTACGGTTGTGCAGCATAAATGAAGATTTTCGAAAAAATGTTTTATTACATAGCTTGCAGTTGAAAATGTTTTTCATGGAATGAATATTATAGTGATCAGTTAAGGAATTTTTCACTTTAAATGCTACATGGCATACATCACAAACAAAGGGTTTCTCCACAGAGTGAATTTTAGAGTGCTTATTAAGACTACCTTGCTCGAAAAATCCTTTATTGCAAACCTCACAAACATAAGGTTTCTCATGTGTGTGGACGCGATAGTGAACTTTTAAATTGTATTCATCAGAAAAACATTTGTTACAAAACTCACACAAGAAAGATTTTTCATTTTTATGAATACGTAGGACATGCTTTTTTAGACTAGTCTTGTTTGAAAAAGACTTATTGCAAATCTCGCAAATGGGAGATTGTTTTTTGACATTCATGTTTTTAATGTTTTTTTCAAATGATTTATTTTTTCCCTTTTTTTAGAAGAGCAAGAATAAAAAGAATATTAGGTTCTGTTTACACATAAAAATATATTCTTGTACTTAATTTTATGATATTTTTCTATAGAATGAAATAATTTTTTTTCCAATTAGATAGAATGAACATATGCACCTGAAAGGGAAAAAAAAGTTAATATTATCTTATGTTGCATACCATTAAGCATGTTTATGTTAAACTATATACAGAAAATAACCATATAATAATTTTCTTACAAGCTTATTGTAACTTGATGGAATAAAAAAACTAGTCATTGGGGGCCACCGTAATACTTACCCATCATAGATATGCATAATATAAAATATGAAAATAAAACACAAGTGGACTATTTATAAAATAAAATTTAAACGCATATTTAAATAGTTTTAATATACCTAGTAATGTTCGTAAAAAAAAATCACGATAAAACATCAGATTTCACCAAAAGATCGCGAAAAAACGGCAAATTTCCTCAGAAAATTCACGAAAAAGCGTCAAATTTCGACCAAAAATCGCGAAAAACGACAAATTTCGACAAAAGATTCACTATACACAACAAATTTCCCAAAAATATCGCCAAAAAAGGCAATTTTCGTAAAAAAAAAAACGCGATAAAACATCAGATTTCATCAAAAGATCGCGAAAAAAACGACAAATTTCCTCATAAAATTCACGAAAAAAATGGCAAATTTCGTCAAAAAATCCCGAAAAACGGCAGATTTCGTGAAAAGATCGTAAAAAAAGTCAAATTTCATCAAAATATAACGAAAAAATGCAACTTTAGTTAAAAAGTACCTCTCCCCCCCAAAATAATATTATGGGGAGTTCATTTTTCTGTTCAACAAGCAAATTTTCCTGCTTCAATATATATTTTTTTTCTTTACTGCTCTAAAATCAGTTTCTGACAACTCCAAATCTTTCTGAGTAAGTGCAATTTTTGAAAGCAGCCATTCATTAAACAAAAACTATCCCTTTACTCAACAAAGTATTAATTTTTTAAGAAAGTCTTTTTCGATGAATTTGACTTGCCCCTTTTTTAAAGAAATGCAAAAAACTTATATTCTACACTCAAATAAGTATTATGATTAAATTTATATCTTGCACATTTAATATACAGAAAAATAACATTGGTTATAACAATTAATTATAAATTAATTAGAAGTTTTATTAATTATTATTAAAATAATAATTAGACCTGTGACAAAAATAATTAGCACCGGGAGGGAATTTACCACCAGTACAAAATTAGACAGTATAAAAGTTTTTTTTACACATTTTGCATAATTATTCTGAATTGTTGATAAAAATTGCTTCAGTGATATTTTTTTATGTCTGTTTTCTGGTAATTCTTTAAATAGCACATAAAATAATGGTGGGTTTAAAAAAAATTTTCTCCCTCCCAAACAGCCAAACTCCCTTCCATTTATAAATGTTGGTAGGGAGACTCCCCTCCTTCGAAAAATTAGAAAATAATTTGTGCATGAGAAGGTTAAGAATAAATATATTAGTTTCTGGAATTTTGGCAATGCAGTAACCTATTAGACTAAATCTCTCCTATTATGAAAAATTTGGGGATGGAAAAATTTTTTAATTGACCCACATTAATTTCCCTCCTTTTAGTGCGTGGGTAGTTTTGTGAAGAAACAAGAACAAAATATTTAGCCAATGTTATATATAAGGAAAGAGCATCCATCAAACACATCCATCAGACAACCAACCACACCACTGAATTTTTGCCATAATAGTTGTTGCAGGAACTGTCATGGTAACGTAGGCTAATCATATTAAGACCTGTTAAACAGAGACCAACCAAATTGACCGAATGCATATGTACAGTAAGAGTCATAAAGAACAAACAAGTGTTTCTTGCTATTGCCAACAACTTTCTGTCATACACGGAGTCCACCTTACAGTGAGATTACTGTATTTGGAAAGATAAATGAAAAACGAGCATGAAAGCTATGACAAAATTAATTATTATTTATTTTTTCTTATTTCTAAACTAGAATGCTGTCTTTTGTAAAAACTTACATAAACAACTGACATATTTTTATTCATAGTACTAACACGTTCATATATGCTAGGAGTCATTGTCCAGGTGAAGTACTTTATAACTAGTTTCATTTTGTATAGTATTTATTTGAATATAATTCTTATCCATAACAACATGAAAATAATTTTTACTAAGCATAGGAAGTGCCACTGGATTTATTATAGTACAGATTATTATAGTATAGATTTCTTTAAATCATACTGGCTATTTGTGAGGCTTTTCTAATATATCACTTCTATTAATATAATTATTAACTGGCTATAAAAATGGATATTTGAAGCATGATTTTAAATAAATTTCATAATACGTTAATTCAAATTTATATAAAATGGCCATTAGCAAAGTAAATTAACAAAAACTTAAAAGCACATATCATAATTAAAAATGCATTTCCATCAGCTATCATTTATAATATATCATGCTTCGGATAGAACATACTAGTTGGAATCTTTTGTATGTCCTTGTAAATGCTATGCATTTCGTATTATGCTTGAAATAACTTATATTAAGACTCAGTGATACATATCAATTTTATTATACATGAAACAGTTCAACATAATTAAAATATATCATAAACAATTTCCCTTTTACCATTATGCAATGTAATTCTTTTGTCTGGCCCTGTAATAAACCATAGCTATTCTTTTCATCGCTTATTTTACAGAATGCACATAAATTTTAATATGTTTGATAGTGTATAACATCTTTAAAATTAATTTGAAACAAATTCTTCCCATAGGCCATGATGTAACATGAAATATTTTACTGTCCCTCTAATTAAAAAATAACTAGCATTTTCACCGTATACTTTCAGAATGCATATTTTTGCACACTTAGTAAATGTATTTAAATTTTAGTATGTTTTACAGGCTGTAACATCTTTCAAATTCATTTGAAATGATTTTTTCCCATAGGCCATAATGAAACGGAAAAATTTTGATTGTCTCCGTAAATAAACTAATATTGCTAGAAACTTTATTTGAAATAAGGTTCGTGCTCAGGTGAAAATCAATAATCTCTAAGAGTTTCAGGGCGATTCGAGTATATTTACGAGTGTTAGAGCACAAACAGATGATCAGATATATAAAAATCAACACTTCTAAACTTTGCAGATAATCCTATTTAAAGAAATACTTTTGTTTTAATATTTTATTTGTGTATTATGTGACAAATATTTATTGCTAAAATGCCTGGCGTTAAATGTTACTGTGTGGCACAATTTCTAGGAACAGACAATCTGATAACATCTTTACATACACAGAAACAATTTCAAAAAATGAAAACATAAGTTTACATTTCACAAATACAATTCAATATAAAATTACAAAATCAGATGTTGTATTTAGCTTCTCATGTAAATAATTCAGGAGATTTTTTTTTTCTTTTTATCAGCATTATATACCATGGTTTGCAATTTCTATCATTAAACTTCATAAAAACAAAATCTTTATTAAAATCACAAATTTTTAATTTATTTATATAATTTTTATTCTTTCTATAGGATACACATCCCTACATGAAATATGCAAAAATGTAAATGGTTTTATGTGCGATAAAACATCATTTGTAGAGTCCATCAGTAATAAAAAATTTTTATGTAATATTTATTTTATGTTTTTTAGTGTTTCTGCAACGCAAAAAAAAAAATAAAATTAAAAAAATCTCAAGAAATTATCAAAAAATGTACCGTATTTTTGGGAGTATGCGCCGCACCTCTGAATATATATTAAAATAAAACAAATATTCGTCAGAAGCGCCGCACTTAGGAAAATACATCAAAATGCTAAAAATTGTGTTATATTCCGAGTTTTTTCATGTTTTGCGGCAATTCTTTTACATTTGTGAAGTGAATCAGATTTCAAACTGTTAGTACAACATAGTATAGTTTGTATATTTTTTATGGATAAAATTTAATTTAAATTAGTGCAGCCATTTTTTTTTCTGTGAATTTTTTATACAATTTTTATAGTTTTTTTCCCCGTTTCACAGTAATTATGTTCTAAACAATTTTCGATTTTTTAAAATTAATCACGTTTTAATCCCTCCCCCCCATCCCCCCAAAAAATCTTCTATTTTAAAAAAATTATTTCACAGTTTGCAGGGATTTTTTTGTATTTATGAAATGCATTAATACTAATAATAAAAATTATTATTAATATAACTACATTAATATCTTATCCCAATATAGCAAATTTTGTCTTTTCAATAAAGTTTAATCACATTCATCAGCGATTTTATACATGTTTCGAGGTAATTTTTGATATTTGTAAAAAGGAATCCAATTTAATTTTTTTAATTTTCTAACATAATTTTCTAGCATTTAATTGTGCGATTTTTTAATTTTTACACTTTTTTTTTTAATTTTACATGAATTTTTTTTGTAGTTTTTAAATTTTTTGTTACGATTCCCAAATATTTAAATGAGATGATACTTATTGAAAAAAGGAACACACTTTTTAATTCCAAATCAATTGAGTACTTGTACGAATTGTATTCTTTTAAAAGTAAAAGGAGATCCCAATAAGTAAGAAAGTTTTGCACTGTTGGAAAAAAAAATGTTCTAGCATTAAACAGAAATAATGAACTGGAAATTAATCTAAAGCAAAGCTCTTCTTTTCCTTACTTTAAAAAACGGGAAAAAAAAAACTATTTTCATTATTAATTGGCTGATTTTATTCAAATTTTCAGCAACTCGCAATAATAATAAATTAGACTGTTATACCAAATTTTTGTTAAAGAAAATTAATAAAATTATAGATATCCATAAAAAAGTCCACTCTTAGGATAAAAAATACCCATTATCATGAGATGGTTGTTTATCTAGCTGCAAAAACTCGGACCTTAGACACCATGAAAATCAGATAAGCATTCTATTGATGTTTCACTATGCAAAAAAAAAAAAAAAAAAAAAAAAAAAAAAAGAAGAAACAGTTTAAACCAAAATATTTTGTGAAGCAAAACAGAAGAAAATTTGCTCAAAACAAACATTTTTTTCTTTTTTTACACAATAATACTTTATCTGTCATTCAAATTTTCTTTTAATGTTTGTTTGCGTTATAATGAAAGAATAATTTAAAAGAATGAAATACTGAGGAATTTAAATAAACATGTGTCATTCTCGGGTGATCATACTATAACAAAATTTTAAAAACATTCAGATCTTTGTGTAATAGTACACGGTAGTTCGGATACAATGTAGTATATGAAATCTTTTGTGTGTTTCTGTAAATACCATCGGCTGTTTATTGTACAAGAAGTAATTTGTAATAACCTCAGCAACATGCATCAATTTCATAAAAGTAAAATATTTAGTTAAATATAATTAAAATACATCCCAAACAATGTTTCTCCCTATACCATTATGTAATAGAATACTTTTGTGTGGCCCTGTAAATTAATAACAAATATTTTTTGCATTACAGATTGTGCAAAACCTATTTTTTTTAATATACCTATACTTCATAGATGCATTTCAACTCTATTAAGTTCAAAAGAGTATAACCTTATTAAAATTCACTTGAAACTATTTCTTCCCATCGACCATACTGTAGTGGAATGCTTTTGAATTTGATGGTCCCTGCAATTAAACTATACATACAATTTTCGTAAAAATTTGAAATGACTTTACAAAATGATGCAACAATTATATATTTTAAATTTCAAATGATTTGGTTGGGTAGTTTTCGCTCTGTTATATGCATTCAGATGGACAGACTGAATGAAGATTATAGGTGCTATTTATTTATGTAATTATAAATGCATCTAAAAAAGTACATTAATAAACTCTGGGGTTTGAAGATGATATCAGCTTTCAACCAACTTTATCACAAAACAAGTGAAATTATTTAGTATTGCCTCTAACAATGTATTTTTGAATATGCATAGTAAAAATGAGACACATTTTCTTTGAACAGTTCACTGAAATTTTCCTTACAAAGGTACCAGGGCTATAGAAAGAGTGGAGCCAGATGAAACTCAGCCATTCTCTCCCCCTCCCCCCCCCCTTAAAACATTTTGAGCCCCTCTGGGAAAGATTCCAAGATCATCAAATGAAATTTTTTTTCAAAATCCAAATGAAGCAAAAATTTAACTTAGTTTTAGGGCTCTTTTAAAGTTTTGCAAGAATATTAAATTGAATTAGGGAAGAGCAGAGGTGTAGTCGTAAAAAAACCCAGAGATTATACAATCGAAGCAGAGGGTATACGCTCAAGACAGAGTATATTCTAGAGAGAGTATAAATTATAGCTTTCATGAGAAACAGAGGGTATACGGTGTTTCCTAAAAAAATCCAGAAGGTATATGGCGTATACACCCCAGTATACCTTCCACCAGGGCCATAGCTAGAAGTGATCTATAGGGGGGGCTTAAGAGATTGTAGGGGGGGGGGGTCATACTTTTTTTCTCTTTCTCTGACACAAAAAGATAAATGAGTGCATATTTACACTGTAGGTATTATGTTTCTTTATGAAACTGTTGTAATAACTTCATTTTATGCTAAGAAAAGTATATGATTATGAAAATTTTGAGTGTATAACTGGTGCAAAATTAAGTATCATGTTAGCTTCATATGTACGAAAAGGATGAGCGAGTGTTGAATTACTTATTTTAGATATAATTTAGTTATTCTGCAAACTGTAAAATGATCTCGAAACTAAATTAGATTTTTGAACAGAATTTCATTTCAATTTTCGGAACAGAAATTCATTGAGTGACCTTGGAATCTTTTCCAGAAGGGGCTCAACATATTTTAGGGGGGGGGGGCTGAGCCGCCCATAGCGCCCCCTTAGCTACGGCCCTGCCCTCCACTACATCCCTGAGGAAAAGTGAAGTAAAATAAGACAGTGGGGAGAATGAGACAGTATGTTTTTCTCATTATGCATCATTCTAAACATTTCATAGATGAAGCAATGGTAGACTAATTTTGTGTAAAAAAAAAAAAAAAAAAAAAAAAAAAAAATTGCTAATCTAGACAAGCTTACAATTTATATGAAAAAAAAAGATTATTTCAAAAATCAAAAGTAACTGAGCTTCAAATAATAGTTTTGTTCTTTATAAAATATTATAATGTACATTATCCATAATTTAAACTAAGTTTAAAATTAACATTGTTGTTTATATAATTAGTTTGACATAAAAAAAAAAGGTAGTAGGAAGCAGGACATGACTAGCAAGTTTTTGTGCCCAGGACACTTTCAATTTTTCATGCCCCCTTAGATTGCTCAATTTACTAATGCCAGTTTTTTTAATATAGATATATATGGGTCATTTTCAAAATAAGTACAATTTTGTGTCTTACTATTCTAAAATTTATAATATTAAAAGTAGATAAAAATTTCAAACCCTTAATTGTTCTTCATTTCTTTTTTTAATAATCAGAGTATTAAACTAAGTAATTTATATAAAAATAAATTAAAGTGGGCAAAAAATAAAATGAACTATTGACTTTTCAATGGGAATCATTTTTGTCTCAAACCCAAACTTTGATTTTCAACATGTTATAATTTCTAATTAATAATTGTTATTTTCGTTGATTTGGGCAATTTTATTTTGAGAACAATATAAATTTTGTGTACTTATTACAATTCTATCTGAAAATTGATTTTAATACGGATTAATTAAATTAAATAAGACTGTCTTACGTGTTTTGTGTCACTGGTCTAACAACTAATATTTTTCAATTTTAAATATTATTTTGATGATAAAAATTGATTGAATTGGCTTTTTTATGTTAGCAACACTGTTTGTAAACAAAATAGTGGAAAAACTAGCTGTCTTCATGTGATCTACTGCTTAAAAAAAGAAAAAAATATTCCTAAGTCAGCCGAGTTCTTTTATTATGTGTCACTGGTCTAACAAGTATTCTATTAAACTGATAACAGTTAAATCAATTTAATAAAAAGATTATAATAATACAGCATAAGCATATAAAGTTGTGTTTAACATCCTAAACCACAATAATAAAATTTTTAAAGAAGGAATAAGAATTTATTTTTAAAGAAATGTCACTGGTCTAACACTACATTTGTTATGCTAGTGACAAATCCTGTTATACCAGTGACACAATGCTAAGCAATGAAATAATTTCATGTAGAAAAATTGTTTTTTAAAAGTTATAATAATATTATGATTATTCATATGCATGTCATTGGTCTAACTAATGCTTACTTTTAAGTAATTACTGCATTTGTGCTAATTAAGTTCAGTCATTGCATTATTTGAGTTACAATTACCATTTTATTAAATATAATAAAATACTTTGTGGAAAAAAAACGTACTTTAAAATTTCGAAAAAAATTTGCTGAAAATGTACCTTATTTTGAAAATGACCCATATATTCCTTTCTTTTATACATATTACACATTTATTATACAAAAAGTGTCAATCGAAAAAATTAAAAAATGGTCCCAAGAATAAAAACAAAATGCCTTTTATTATTATTTAGTGAAATGTTCTCTTAAGAATATATTGAGATATATTTTTTGTCATTTTATCATATTAATATTTCCAATATTACATTTTTTCACAATTATGCTTTTGTAAATGTAAATTTAGATAAAATTGTGAAAAATTTTGTGCCCTCAGAATATTTATGCTCAGGGCACAAGGTCTGGGTGCCCGTGCAATTGTCAGGATCTGGTGGGGAGGAATGGGATAAGTCCTATTCCTCTTTTTGAATAAAATAAATTTAAATTATTTATAGGGATGCACCGAATAGTGATTTTGGCCGAATACCGAATGTTCGGCCGACAGATGTACCGAATACCGAATATTCGGCTGGCCGAATAATAATTGTTGGGCCGAATACCGAATATTTAACTATTCGGCCGAATACCGAATACTCGGCCAACCGAATATTTAACTATTCGGCCGAATACCGAATATTCGGCTTTCCAAATACTTTTTATATTTCAAAGTTTAAAGGTATTAAAATGTTACTTTTTAAAACAATTTTACATAATATTTAATAAAAGAAACTCACATTTTGATAAACAAGGGTGTTTTATAAGAAAATTTAGTATTGAAAAAAATCTGCCTTTAGTTATTTAAGAAGCACAATTATGAGACTTTTTGAATTAATAAAATTTTAAATTTCATGCTTTCTTCTACAAATTAAAACAAACATATTAAAATCAAAGAGAAATAATGAAAACATGGATGAAGTAAAACTTTACAGTCTCTTAATTGTCCTTTTTCAATAACTCAAGACAGATTTTTTTCAATATAAAGTACAAATACTTTCAACTTAATTCTGAATAAATGAATATCTAGCTCATAGTTCTTTTCATATGAATGATGGCATTTTCCACCCTTCCCATCATATCATATTTTACAGAAATCAAAGCATGCAAGTTGAAAATACAGCACGGTATCTTATTTATTGTTAATGCAACAAACGAAAACATAAGTTTGATCTAAAGTGAGATGAAATACAATGTATTTATGAGTCAATAAGTTGATTATGGTTTCATGAACAAAAATTGCCTTGATAGCTATTACTATTCTCAAAAGTTTTTCTTTCTTGTTTAAGGTCTTTTATTTGGGAAGCAAGAAACAGAATATTTACTAAACAAAATTTAGGAACTTGTATTTGCACATCATTTATGCTTAAGGAGAATCCTAATAAATCACCATTTTAATCCTTCTCATGGTTAATTTTCTTAAGTTATACTTTATAAACAACAAATAAATAATGTAAAAACATTCTATTTTATTTAAATATGACTTTATTTTTAATTATTTTAAATATATTTATAAATTGACAGTTAAAAGTTGAAATTGTGAAAAGTTTTAAAAAATGTGTTTTAAAAGGTTTCATTGAATATATAAGATTTGGCCGAATACTTTGATATTCGGCTAAACCGAATATTCGGCAGGCCGAATAGTTTGATATTCGGCTGAACCGAATAGTTTGATATTCGGCCTAACCGAATATTCGGGAACATGGCCGAATACCGAATATTCGGTGCATCCCTAATTATTTATACAGTAGACTCCCTCAAGTCTGCAACCCTAAAATCTGCAACTCGCTAAAATCTACACATAATTTACGGATGTAAACAATGAAACATTCAATTCAGATCTAGGGACAAAATTTGACTTTTTTAGTTTTATGTTTTATATCAATTCCATACTTTTTTTAATTTGTAATTTTTGTTAAGGTTATTGAATTTATGTTTTTTCATGAAGAAAATATAATTTATTTCTGAAAAAATCAAGATAATGCTGATATCATTGGTATTCATAATCTTACCAAATATATTTCTGTATTAATCAAGCTTTTTTAGTTATTAAATCTGGTTAAACCTAAAATAAAGCTTTGAAATTTTATGTTCCTGATTTGAAGTAGTAATGTACCTTTATGAGGCAAGTTTCATTGAATAATTTATATTTGTATTTTTCAATTTGTGTTTCATAAAATTATTAAAATTAATGACACTTAATTTATCCTACTAAGAAACTATATACAGTAGACTCCCTCAAATCCTCAACCCTAAACTCCGCAACTCTCTAAAATTTGCACATAATTTACAGTTGTAAACAATGAAACATTCAGTTCAGATATACAGTATGAATTTGACTTTTTAGTTTTATATCAATTCCATATATATTTTAATTTGTAATTTTTGTTAATATTACTAAATTCATGTTTTTTTCATGAAGGAAGAATAAATTAATTTCTGAAATAAATTCAAAATATTGCTGATATCATTAGTAGTCACAAACTTTTTACCAAATGTATTTATGTAATAATCATGTTTTTTTATTATTAAATCTGGCTATATTTGAAACAAAACTTCCTTATTTTATGATTTTGATGTAAATTAGTAATGTACCTCTATGAAGCAAGTTTCTTTGAATAATTTAGGAAAAATACATTTTATCTTTATAATGAATACTTATTGATTATTAATTTCACCGTTGCTTTTAATATTGTAATAATAAAAAAAAAATATCAAAAATTTTACTATTTTAGTTTATTACCTTTTTAATTTTTTTATTATATTGCAAGCATTCATTATAGTTTCAATTGCATTATTCATTGGATTCAAATGACTGTTTAAAAAGTGTAAACAAAGCATTGACCAAAAATCCGCACAACCTCTGGTCCCAAGGATTTGAGGGAGTCTACTGCATTGCATTCAAATATTTCAATAAAAAAGGTTAAAGATAAATAAGTGAAATAGAGAACATTAAATATTTTAAAACTTAAACAGGAGTCATAAAATACACAAGGAAAGAAAGAAAAAAAAGTATGCTTTTTACTTTTTAGGAACTTTCTGTTATGAAGACACTGGAACTTACTGTGACACAGACATCCACTTTTTTGCATTACCAATGAAAATTTTGTAATGTAGTAAATCAATTTCTGTAATAATAATGTTAATATTGGTGTAAATGATTTTGTCCTTAACAAATAATATACAGTAGACTCCCTCAAATATGCACATAATTTAAGAATTAAAACAATTAAACATTCAGTTCAGGAATAGGGACAAAATTTCACTTTTTTAATTGTATATCAATTTCATACATATTTTGATTTGTAATTTTTGTTAATATTTCTGAATTTATGTTGTTTTCATGAAGGAAGAACAAAATCCTTTCTGAAAAAATTCAAAATAGGGTCATTCCACACGAATTCAACCAATGGGTGTTGCATCATAGTCACAGATTTTAATTTTTATCATAGACAGACATAGCAGTGAAACCCTCAAATCTGAAATTTAAAAGTTATTTTCGCAATATTGGCTGAGATATAGCCATTTGAAAACTGACCATTTTTGCTAAATAGCGGCCATCTTGGAATCTTATCATTATCTGAAAGAGACCATAACTTGACAACTAAGGGCTCAATTTTTATACATCTGGTACCAATTTGAAGCTCTTTGTACAAGGAATGCAATTTTCACATCAAAACAATAACAAATTTCCATTTATTTACTTTTTATTATGGTCAAACTGAAAATATCACCCGAAAAAGGGCTCACTGTAATGGCCCAGGGCTTGAAAATTCTGAAAATTTTAAGGTTCCCAGCTGGGAACCTACATGAACAATATAGGTTCCCAGATGAAAAGTATAAGTTCCCGAAAAAAATTTATGTATGAGTATTTTAACAAAATTTTCCATTTTATCGCGATTTTTTAAAAGAAATTTGCCGTTTTATCGCGATTTTTTAAAAAGAAATTTGTCGTTTTTTCGTGATTCTTTGACGAAATCTGCCGTTTTATTGCGATGTTTTAAAGAAATCTGCTGTTTATCAATTTTTTACGAGATTTCCGTTTTTGTGATTTTTTAATGACATTTGCGCTATTTTGCACGATTTTTTGACGAATTTTGGAGCATTTTCACATTTTTTTGACGGAATGTGTTGTCTTTTCGCTATTTTTGGACAAAATTTATTGTTTTCCATGATTTTTTAACAAAATTTGCGATTTCTTAATGAAATTTGCCGTTTTTCTCGATTTTTTGAAGAAATTTGCCGTTTTTTCGTGATTTTTTAAAAAGAAATTTGCTGTTTTATCGCGATGTTTTAAGGAAACTTGCCGTTTTATCGCGATGTTTTACGGAAACTTGCCGTTTTATCGCGATGTTTTAACGGAGCCTGTTGCTTTTCAAAAGAAAATCTTTACAAAATTTGCCTTTTTGGGGATTTTTTAATGAAATTTGCGATGCTTCACGCGATTTTTCAACGAAATCTGTTGTCTTTTAGATATTTTTAGACGAAATGTGCCGTTTTTTCCGATGTTTTGACAAAATTTATTGTTTTCCATGAATTTTTAACGAAATGTGCCGCTTTTACGCGATTTCTTAACGAAATTTGCTGTTTTTTGCAATCCTTTAATAAAAATTGCGTTTTTTCTGCGATTCTTTTGTTGAAATTCAGGCTTTTCCCGTAATATTTCGATGAAATTATGCATCCGCCGGTCCACTTAAGAGCTATTTTTTTGCCGATTTTTTGCTTAATTTACGCGTTATAATGCGTCCGCGGCATTGTTGCGGACATGGCAAAAGGTTAGGTCCCCGGCCGGGAACCTTAGTGATAAAATATGCGTTCCCGGAAAGAATTTCTGGGTTCCCCGGGAATGCTATTTTTCGAGCCCTGTGGCCCATAAAAAAAAAATGAATCATCATGAATTTTTCTGAAACTTGGTAAAAACATTGCTCTATTTGTGGGCTTTAAATAATAAAAAAATTGGAGAGGTAAAATCTTTCGTTTAAAAATAAATGATTTTTTACACATAAGGTGAATCTAACTAAATAATGATCATTTTAAAATCTGTAACTATTGCTAATTTAAGAAATAATGGTTAAAATTAGGGATGGGACGAATATTCGGTCACTATTCGGCATTCGGTCCTTTTGCCGAATATTCGGTTGGCCGAATATTGAAGGTTTGTTGACCGAATACTTCGGCCGAATATTTAGAGATATCACCGAATATTACTAAAATCTTGCCGAATAGTGAAAGCTATCTTGTCAAATAAATTTAGGATTTAAAGAATTTCATTTCTTGCATTTTTTTTTTCTCTAATCCAAATTGGTTTCTTTCTGGTTTATTCATGAAGTCATTCTCATTTTTTTCTTACAAAATATACAGTTATTCAGATACTAAAATATATACAGCCTTTCTGTATTTCCTATAAATGCTAGTGACATTTTAGAAAATGCTGTCGATATTGGAGATGCAATTGTATGGGAAATGTCTTCATTAGAGAATGATATATTACAACTCAAGATATAAAAACACTTACAGAAAAAAAACACTGCCTTATTTTAAAACACTCAAACATTTATTAATGTCTGCAGATTCCATGCACATATAAAAAGGCACTTATGAAATTCATAACTTATTTTCTATAAAGTAAGAAATGAAAAAATTCATTCACCAGGTGTATTAACGAAGAATCATTATCATTAGGGACACAAATTTTCAATAAAATTTACTTCATTAAAGGTTATTTCAGAAAATATCTCCTCGTGAGTTCTGAGAGAGAGAGGTTAAGAATACTATTGATTTTGGATGCAAGAAAGGGTAAAAGTATCATTTCATAGTAAATGTGAAGCACATTCTTCATATTTTAATGGAAATATCATACCATCCTCACTTACTGAAAATCAATTTGATATACATTAAGATAAAAGGATATAATGCAATTTCATATTACTATTATTATTTTTTTGGTGTGTGTGTGTGTGTTAAAATATTGTTTTTCAAATTTAAAAACATATTTAAAAGCACATTTAAGAGTAGTAATGATTAATGAGCTCTTATTTTTTAAATTATATATTATCAGAAGTTATTTTCTTTATTGGAAAAAAATGTTGATATTTGGCCGTCGAATATTCGGTATTCGGCCTAAATTTTGGCCGAATATTCTGTATTTGGCCAAATCACTATTCGTCCCATCCCTAGTTAAAATAAATTTTTTTAACATTCAAATTAATATATTGTGTATTTATTATATAATTCAATGAAGAAATATCAATTTGCAGCTATTTATACAGAGGTATGTCCTGGTTTTTTTTCCAGAGTCCTATTTTTGTGAAATTAACTATTATTTTTGTGAAAAAAGTAAATTCTCAAAATATTAGTTAATCCATTTCCGCCCAGTCTTAGAAATTGGGTCATGTTTTAATTTTTCGGAAATAAACTAATATTTAGGCAGATGATCTAATTTACTAATAAATAGAGAGATTTTTTGTTCATTCTTTTGCAATTATATTATAATAAACTATCAACAAACAGAATGTTTAGATTAATGTAAATAATGAAATTATAAACAAAGGAAAGCGTGTATGGTTAACAGTTAGTCCCACAAAGCAATTTAATATGAAAATGGTTTTATTATTTATTAATTTTCAATAAAACTTCTTTTGTGTGTAACTTTTGTTAAGAAATAAAGAACCAAATGTAAATGTTGAAAGAACAATTGCAAATTTTAAATAAAAGCACTAATTATAGTTCTGTACAAAAAAACCACATGGAAATGTATCCCAAAGAAAAGCACTCAAATATTTGATTTAAAAAAAAAAAAAAAAAACTGAAGTTAAATTTTTTTGTCTTCTTTCTAAGAAGTTTTTTTTACAAACAGAACAAAACAAAAAAAATGGTTTCAGTGACTTTTTTTAGACAAAACATTAATGTAGCTTTTTTTAGGATACATTTTCATGTGTTTTTTTTTTAGAGGACAGCATAGTAGTTGGATAAATATATAATTTAATCAGAGTTTCCCCCAGAGGGTTTCAGGAGGGCGCTCCGCCCGTCCTGTCCTTTAATTTAAAAAATAGCGCCCCTCTTGTCATTCATTCAGAAAAAAAAAAAAAAAAAAAAAATAGCGCCCTTCTTGCCCCACATTTGAAAAAATGCAGCCCTCCAGCGATGATCTGAATGCGCTGCAGCGCATAAATTACGCAAAAAATCGGCAATGGAATGCAAAAAATAGCCTCATACGCGTCCCGTGGGACGCGTATTTTCGTCGAAAAATCGCTAAATAACGACTAATTTCCGGCAATTTCGCAAAAAAATGGCTAATTTTGTCACAAAACACCAGATTTCCTCAAAAGATCGTGGAAAAACGACAAATTTCTTCCAAAAATCGCGATAAAACTGAAAATTTTGTCAAATGAGTCGCTAAAAACGGCAACTTTCGTTAAAAAATAGCAATAAAACGGCAGATTACATCAAAAGTTTTGCGAAAAAACGGCAAATTTTGTCCAAAAATCGCAATAAAATGGAAAATTCTGTAAAAAGTTTTGTTTTTTCGTGATTTTTTAGCAAAGTGTCCGTTTTTTGCGATCGTTTAACAAAAACTGCTGTTTTTGCGATCTTTTAATAAAATTTGCCATTTTTTCGTGATTTTTGCATGAAATTCGACTTGTTTGCAATTATTTAGCAAAATATGCCGTTATTTGCATCTTTTAACCAAAATCTGCTGTTTTTTGCGATCTTTTAACAAAATTGGCTGTTTTTTTCGTGATCTTTTAACAATATTTGCCGGTTTTTCGCGATCTTTTAACAAAATTTTTTTTTTTTCAATTTTTTGATGAAATTTCTGTTTTTTCACGACTTTTTGAACAGCTAGATTCTAGATTCAACTGTATAAAAGTGCCCTTAAAAATGAATAATTGCCCTGAAAAATATGAAAAGCGCCCTGAAAAATGTTAAAGTGCCCTTTTCAGAACAGTAGCGCCCTGCCCTTTTTTAAACCTGGGGGAAACTCTGATTTAATAATATAACTAGTTAAGAAAGTAAATCAGCCAATCCGCGCTCACTCAAAATAAGATTAACGGCGAGAGAGAGTGGAAAACAAGATAGCAATAAACGAAACAGGCTGCAGTTTGTTTACACTGAGATAAATGATACAATGAACACAAAAATCTAGATTTTCGCAGAAATTTACAATTATTACGCTGTTTTTTTTTTTTTTTTTTTTGTAAAAGGGCTGTTTTCCTGAAATATAATTCTCTGAAGAGACCGTTTTTCTTAAATTTATTTTTGTGAAGAGTCCGTTTTTCATAAATTTGTTTTTGTGAAGAGTCCGTTTTATTGTCATCAAATTTTGTGAAAAGTCCGTTAACGGACTCAATTTTTGCCCTGGACAGACCCCTGTTATACTAAATATTCATATATTAAAATACAAGTAAATTTTCATTTCTACAATACCTTTTATTTCATTTGAAATATGAGAATATAATTCTCAAAGCATATTTACATAAATATTAAATACCTTACTATAATAAACTACATTTAAAAAAAAAAAAAAAAAAAAAAAAAAAAAAACACTTAATATTTTTCTCTGAAATATTGGAGAAATACTAGCTGTAAATTACAGTTGAATTCATTCAATTGTGTGATTTAAATAAAATAAAAAATATATAAATTATATATATATATAAATTTGACCACATAAATATAATTTTTTTTTTTTAATGGAAAAAAATGTCTTAAATAGGTTCTATGTATAGGGGAGAGTGGGGAGAAATAGGACACATTTTACAAAAATTAGAAAATCTTATTCTTTTTTTTTTTTTTTTTTTTTTTTTTTTTTTTTTTATATAGAAAAAAAAATTATTTTTTGAATACAAAATAAAATACTTTCTAATATTCTTGAACAATATAGCTAAACAATTTTATAATTAAAGAAATTCTAAATTCCGTGTCCCATACCTCTGCACTAACAAGCAGGAATGAGACAACTATAAAACAATGCATTAAAGAAAACAAATTATTCTAGTGTTGGCTATATTTACTATTTAACAAAGATTATAGGTTGATAATGTTTGTGTTACAACATCAAATTCCAGTATCTTCATCACTGGAAGGATGATTCAGAATTGTTAGCGATATTGTTTAAGAACATTAGAAAGTATTTTAAATTAAAATAAAGTGCGACGAGACCACCTACTTTGAATCTCCAAAGTGGCAATCCACACCTAGAATATTTTAATAAAATTTTGCTTTTATTATAAAAGAGTGAAAATGAAAAATCAGATTTTTATTTTCTAAGAAATTCGTTCGTAAAATCTGATGTGCCAGTCAAGTATCATCATTTTATGAAAAGAATTTGGCACAGATGTCATATACGCACCACATTTGCACATGCTTTTTTGCCAAGTAAAGATCAGTTTAATAAGTTCATAACAAATGTTAGGAAAATAAAATGGAAAAAACATAAAGATTTTAGTGAAATGTGCTGATGAAATGATACAACTGCATACATTCAACATGGCTATAAGTATTAATATTTACGATTTATTGTGAAAATTATATTTACTGTTTTGTTACTTATTAAGTTTATTATTTTAACTGTTTATTTATTGTTTCCTTCTTTATTAAATTCATGTTTGTTTGCAGTTATTTTTTATTTTAATTCTTTAAATTATTTAATTATGTACTATATCAATAATTATATACATCAAACTATCATTTATTTAATTTTATTTCCTTTTTTAAAATACTAGAATCTCTCATTTTTTCAAGTAATTTATTTTTATACTGCAATAAAAAATCATGTGCTGCTATTG
This sequence comes from Maratus speculifer, assembly GCA_964019185.1. Classification (NCBI taxonomy): domain Eukaryota; kingdom Metazoa; phylum Arthropoda; class Arachnida; order Araneae; family Salticidae; genus Maratus; species Maratus speculifer. The sequence continues at coordinate 102,222,351 of OZ025303.1, forward strand.
CATGCAATTTGTAACTTATATCAAAAACAAAATTTTCGCTAAATTGGCGAAAGAAAAAAGCATGTGCAAATATGGTGCGTATATGACATCTGTGCCAAGAATTTATCTCAAACGGTTAAAACAGATGAATTATAATCAAAAAGACTATGCACTATAGAGATAAGAGTTAAATATAAAAACACCTACTTTCTTCTTTTTGGAAAAATATTCCAATGACAAAATACAGCAAAAGTATAGTGAACGTTTCGACAAATAACTGACTAATCAGAACATTGCTGAAGCCATTTTGGGGCATCTTTTTCTTTGCATCAATCAAGCTTCTTGTAATTCGATTAAACAAAAGATTTCGATTAAAAGATTGAATATTGAGTACTCATTAATTTCGATAGTTTGCTGAAAATACTTCAATTAGAAAAGAAAAAAAAAATTATTTATAAAACCTGTATTGTTTGTACTTTACGATCGGCTTACCAAAGAACGCTATTACCAGCTGCATATCCCATGATTTCAAAAGCTTGGGCATCGCCATCGAGTTGTTAAATAATAAGTTTTTTTTTTTTTTTTTTTTTTTTATAGGGATTATAAGTTTTTATCTTGTTTCCTTTAAAAAAATATTCACTGAAAATTTTCAAAGCATTTTTTAAACAGAATTAGTCTTCGGATTAAAAAAATGGATCAAGAAAATAAAGAATTTTTCCATTATATTTCTGAATAACAATTGTCATTTATAAAAGGAGTTTTTATAAAACTCTTTATCACTCTTAATTTTTAATTTTATGCTTTTATTATACTTATTGTACAAGGAGCTTTTATAAAACTATTTATCTTACTTTTTTTTATTAATATTACTATGCATATTGTAAAATTTTTCTAAAGATTAAAAGTACTTAAAGATAAATAAAAAAAACTTTCTAAAAAAAAAAAAAAAAAACTTGTTAAAAAATAGTAAGTACAGTTTAAAACAAAAAAATTGAATTACGATTTGATATCAAAATAAAAAGTATTATGTTGTAATAGTAATTATATATAAAAAATAAAAATATAAAAATCATATTTTATACATTTTTGAAAGTGATTGATTTTATTATTTACTCATTGGAAATGTTATAGTAATTTAATTTTAAGTACATGTATTTATAATCTAAAATAATTAAAATTTAAGCCTTATATCTATTTAAGTTTTCAAATTCAATAATTTTTAACCCCCCCCCCCCTCCAAAAAAAAAAAAGAACATGATATGTTACCAATATAAGCAAGCTTTCAAATATTTTTAAATTCCATATACATGCTTTATATATTTTTTTTTTATAATGTGTACATGCACAATATTTCTACTAGTATAATGCATCATGAGTTGTCTAAACCATCCTCTCTCATTTCTTTCTCATTCATATTTCTAAATTTATCTATTTGTTAAATTTATTTTTTAAATTTCTTTCTACATTTCTTTATTTATTTCATTAAATTTTCTATAAATTTAAGGCTTTTGTTGATCACATTTAATTCGTCAAGAGTACATTTTTCTTTTTGTTTTAATGCATTGAAAAAATATTTAAATTTTAAAGATTAAAATTAAAGAAAGAAAAAGAATGTGGTAAAATGCATGCTAAACCAGTCATCTTGGAAGTTATCCTAAACATTTTAACAGTTCATAAAAGGAACCTATTTTACAATCAGGGATGCCATTTCAAAAGTTTCTTGGAAAGGCAAATGGCTTTATGGGTTGTTGTATAGCTTAGGCTGAGGTTTGGGAATAGGGGGGGGGGGGCTACCTTCTCTCTCCGAATGAGAACTAATAAAAGATTTTAAGCAGATTTTCATCTTGGCAGATATAATTACAAAATACAGGGAAACTCCATTTATACATTACCCAAGTTAAATGTTTCCCTCAGTTGCATGTTTCAACTCAGTGGTTCTGGTCCTTTGCCATTAAAAATTGGCCTGTTTATACATTTTTAACTTATACTTTACATTTTTGCTTTTTTGATGAAATTTTGTCTTACATGTTTTTCTGAAAATAATTTTTTTAAAACCTTTGCAACACATTGTCTCTCATCTTTATCGACCACCACTCTGATGGTTCTGTGAATAAGATTAGTTACATGCAAAAACGGACTTACAAAACTGACCTGAATGATTAGGTTCATTACAATAATGACGTGACCCACTCAGTTTCAGAAGAAAAAGGTAATTTAAATTCGATAATTAAAGAAATGCAAAAGTACAGTTATCTGTCTACTCTATATGTGGTTTCAATTGCCTTTTTATATGATGAAGTTATTATCGAGGAAGTAATCAGCAGGCTCAGTGTTGAATTCAAGGGGATAGTTCCCCGAGTAATGTGAGGCCCCCTCCCCCTGGATTTGAGATTTTATGTTTTCAATGGTCAAAAAGTGGAATTTCTCTGCTCCCCAGAGCCATAAATATCCCTTCTGGAGAATAGTGTCTGAATTCAACACTGGTAGGATTGACAGCAGGTCATATGAGTTGAATTGCAATGATTTCACCTAGACTGACTAAACTTTGGAGATGTTCTGAGAGCTTTTGACATTTCATCAGATGTAAAAGCAGTAATGATAAAATGTCTGCATTATTAACAGAAGTAGAAGTGAAAAGTTTGCTGTACAATGTTAGAACTGTTGAAAAAAAATCAAAATTAGTGAGTACTTTAATAAAGTTTAGAAAACTACTGAAATACATTTTTTATGAGCGATTCTGCTATGTTATTCCAGTAATTTATTTCGAGCACTCTTTATGTTTAACACGTATTTCTAATAAATCTTTTTTACTAAAATAATCTCATGTGTACTTTTTGTATGTACTTTTGTTTCATTCTTCTGTTACATTTTCATGTAACAGAAGATCACATATAATCATATATAATCACATATAATCTGTGATAACAGTATATCACATGTGCTGTAATGCTTAGAAAACTTCTGTTTTTAATGTACAAGGCAATTTAAACGCCTCAGCAAAAGAAAATTTTCAAAATATTTTTAAAAATAAATCTGGTATATAGACTTTTAATTGAGGTTTGGTTTTTACTAACATATACATTTTGTTGTCCAGTCCTGAGCAAAATTAATAACTGGAGTTCCACTGTACTGACTCACAATTTTTCAATTATGACAGAATTTTGTTAGAAACAGTTTCCTATTTAGAGCTATTCTTTAAGACTTTTAAAACAACCTTTTTGCAGAATACTTATGAAAAGCAATATGTACGTTACATTTACAAGAAAACTTGTAAAAACAAAACCTTGAAAAAAAAAAAAAAAATGTAGGGAAACAGGGGGGGGGGGGGGAATCAAGTTTCATTGAAAAAAAAAGCATAAAAATATACTTACTAAGCCAGAGACTCATCTAAAATTGAGCTTTTTCCAGATCATTTGACTTTTTAGCAGGTTTTACTGCAGGGGTGGAGAATCATTTCATAATATTCTTTGAAATATGAGGACAAAATAATGTTTGAAGGGAAGGGTTTGAAGTAATGTGCAGGGTTTTGTCCACTTAATATCTTTCACAAAATGTGATTCTTTTTACAATGAAAAAACAACCAAGAAACACCAGAAGCAGTTTACAGTAGACTCCCTCAAACCTGCACTATTTGGGGCAAGAGGTTGTGCCGATTTAAGAATTTAGCAGATTTTTGGTCATTGCTTTGTTTATATATTCTAAATAGTAATTTTAACCTTCCGTCTACCAGACGGGTCCATTGGATCCGACAGCAATATTTCTGGTGTCAATGGTAAAATGAGAAATTGTCGATTGACACCGGAATTTATAAAGGACTTGTCTAGATATTACGAATTCCTTAATTTAAGCTTTCATTGTAAAAGCAAAATTATATTAAAATATTACTGGTGCCGTTTGCAAGTTTGGAATTAAAATTAGGTGTTGCCGTAGATAAATGGGTGTTTTGTCTGGTAGACGGAAGGTTAATATGATAATGCATTTGAAATTTTAATGAATGCTTGCAATATTGTAAAATATTAATTAAGAATAAAATTCATCCTTAAATCCATTCTTAATTCATCCTTTATTTTCATTAAGAAAGACAAAATCATGTGCAAAAATCTCAAACTTTGAAATTTAATAAATCTGTCAATTTTTGCAGTACAGAAGTCAAACTTTTTGTGTTCTATCCGTTATGATATAGGTAAATTTTTACTAACTATAAATATAGGGACTGGGGGACCATATAAAATGTTAGATTTCATAATTTTTATAAAATTGATTTTTTACATTATACAATCCACAACATGAATATTTACCTCCTTTGAAATATTTTTATGATTGGAACTACAATCAGACCTCACTATCCCGACATCCGGTTTTCATATCACTCCGCTAATCATGTCAGTTTTTCAGAATCCTGATTTCCTATATAAGATTTTAATGTAAATAAACACCCGATTTTATGTCGTCAAAAAATTTTTAACTCTGGATATTTCGACAATTTAGAAAAATTATCCATTTTTCATAATCCACCTTACATGCACATAAATTAAATAGTAAAAATGTCTCTGCCAAACTTTTCACAAAAGGGTCTAAAATATCCATAGACATGAAGAACAAACTTTATTTCAATCGTTTATCTGGATAAAAAACCGCAAACACTATGAATGACGGAATCATTCATTTCTACATTTTATTCGTAGTGTTTTAAACTGTTTACAAAAAAGTAGCAAGAAAGTCTAAGAAAATTCATAGTTTCATACTTTCAAGTTCATCAGATCTCGAGTGTATCGAAAGAAATGAAGAAGGCATCCCTCTTCTAATATTGTTTAAACAGTTGTTAGATCACAAAACAGATATAACAAAGCAATTTTGATAAAGATATCACCAGTTGCAAAGATTTCTGAAATTGTAAAAGAGAAAAAGACAGAAATTTCTTCAGATTCGGGGATCAAAAGTGACAAATAGAGCTAGAACAACATAAGCCTCCAACTACAACCGAAGCATTGTATATCGTTTAAATAATCAGAAATTATCTAACATCCATTTCTGAAAGAAAGAATATTGCTTGAAATCCATTATATGATATACAAATAGAATTCTAGAAAGCGCATCAGAGGATTCGCAAATCTTAATTCATCAGTATTTCACAAACAATGCAAAAAGAATTCATCAGAAATCTGATTTTTATTCTTTTCAATTTGGTTTTTGTGTTCATTTTGATTACTAATAATGTTTTGCTGCTTAAAAATGCAACAACAGTTGTGAATTTAAAATTGACTTAAATTAATTAAAAATACAGCTTTTTATAAATATATTTTTTTTCCAACTCTGGTTACTCCAGTTAATGACAACTCATTTTTTATTTTTTTTTGTCCTGAGAGTGTCAGGATAACGAGGTTCGACTGTATATGTCTACGACCAACGGTTGAGATATTAAAGGTCGCCGATAGATAACATATTGCACCATGTATACATACAGATTTATTTAAAAAAACATAAATAGATAATTTATGGAAAAAAAATTCTGTATGCAATAGTACTTAATAAATTCATGATTTCTAGGTTTTTAAAACAAAATGTATTTAGATGATTTGGGTAAAGTTTAAATTATGCGTGGAGCCTTTTTGTGCACACATATTTTATTTTTCATAATACAGTAGACTCCCTCAAATCTGCACAGCTTGAGACCAGAGGTTGTGCGGATTTTAGAATTTTGCAGATTTCTGGTCATTGCTTTATTTACATATTTTAAACAGTAATTTGAGTGCAATTAATAGTGCAATCAGAACTATAATGAATTATTACAATATAATAAAATAAATAATAAACTAAAATAATAAAAATTTAGATAATTTTTAAAATGGTTAAAGTACTAATAGCAAAGGTCAAGTTAATAATCAATAGTGTATGATTAAAAATTCATTGTAAAGATTAAATGTATTTTTCCAAAATTATTCAACAAAACTTGCCTCATAAAAGTAGATAACTAATTCACATCAAAATCATAAAATAAGCATTTATTTTTCAAGTTTAACCAGGCTTAATAATCAAAAAATCTTGATTGATGCATAAATATATTTGGTAAGAAGATTGTGGTTACCAGTAATATCAGCAATATCTTGAATTTTTCCCAAAAAATTTGTTCTTCCTTCATGAAAAAAACATTAGTAGTGTATTATTAAGAAAATTACAAATAAAAAAATATACAGAATTGATACAAAACTAAAAAAATCAAATTTTGTCTCAATATCTGAATTGAAAGTTTCATTGTTTACATCCATAAAATATGTACGGATTTTAGAGGTGTGGATTTCTGGTTTGTGGGTTTGAGGAAGTCTACTGTACTATAATAAGTACAATTTAAATAATATTTTTTTCTCCAAATCTTCATTGCTTAAGATTGTGGTCTAAATATTTCAGAAATATTCTGGTCTTTTAAATGTCTCTTAAGGCACCTGGATGCATTAGGTAAATTACACTCTACAGGAAGATGCAAACCATTTTCTGAGTAACATATGAAAATTGCTGGATGATTGTTTAACCCAGTCTTTTCAGGTGAGAAATTTCCAACTGGTACACAAGTACGTCAGACGATAGTGGATAATACTTCATCAAATTCATCGAAAAAAAAGTAATGTCAGAGATCAACTGACACGACAGAAAAACATATGATGCACACAGTAAATGCAAAGCTCTTTCTATGATATACAGATGCATTCAAATCCGCACAGCTTGAGACATGAAGGTGTGCAGATTTTAGAATTTTTTGGTTTTCTGGTCATTGCTTTGTTTACATTTTTAAATAGTAATTTGAATGTAATTAATAATGCAATTGATACTATAATGAATGGTTACAGTATAATAAAATATTAAAATAAGCAATAAGCTAAAATAATAAAAATTTAGATAGATTTTTTAAATTGTTAAAAGCAAAGATCATGTTAATAATGTATGATTAAATATTCATTATAACGATAAAATATATTTTTCCTAAATTATTCAATGAAACTTGCCTCATAAAGTTACATTACTACTAATTCACATCAAAATCATAACATAAGGAAGTTTTATTTCAGGGTTAACCAGACTTAATAACCAAAAAAGCTTAAAATTTAAATATATTTGGTTAAGAAGATTGTGGTTACCAATAATATCAGCAATATCTTGAATTTTTTCAGAAATAAATTTATTCCTTCTTCATGAAAAAACATCAATTTAGTAATATTAACAAAAATTACAAATTGTATGGAATTTATATAAAACTAAAAAATGTAAACTTTTGTCCCTATGTCTGATTTGCATGTTTCATTGTTTACATCTGTAAATTATGTGCGGATTTGAGGGAGCCTACTGTATATGAAAATTGCAGGATGATTGTTTAACCCAGTCTTTTCAGGTGGGGAATTTCCGACTGGTACACAAGTACGACAGACAATAATAAATAATACTTCATCAAACTCATCAACAAAAAAAGTAATGTCTAAGATCAACCGACATGGACGAAAAACATATGATAATGTCCTTTCTTTCTCATTTTCTTCTGTTTCATTTTTAAAGTATTTTTATAAAATATTGGAGGGAGATGAATTAATTTTCTTTTTCTCTTAAACTGACCACTTTCTCCTTCAAATTTTCTATCTGTTGGAGAAATTTATCATGTGTTGTATTTGCTGCAGCTGCATTTTTCATCTCTGAAGGATTTTTTAAGAAATTTTCTGCGACCATATGATGAAAATCTTACTTTTTCCATGGTCTTTTTAATAAAATTCATGGTTTTTCCCATGATCTTTCAACAAGATTCGCATTTTCTCCCCAGAATCTTTTGACAAATTTCATGTATTTTCCACATTCCTTTGGTGAAATTCGAATATTTTCCACAATCCTTGGACAAAATTCACGTTTTTAATTATCCATCCTACAAAATATAAGGTAAGTCTGCAATTGTTTTAGGAATTGGAAAAAAAAAATGTCAGATTTACAGGTTTCAAACACTGAAGATTCCAGAAGACATAATTTTTGAAAAAAAAAAAAAAAAGGGTCATCCATCTGCTTGTCAGTAAACGCTCTATCTTCCAAACAAATTGTGATAGAGATTTGAAATTTGGGATGTACTTAGTAAGTAATAATGGGAAAATGGAATATCAGTAACCTAGATTATCCAGAACTATTTTTTTTTATATATATTTTAAAAAATGAATGTAAAAAACAATAAAAAACACAAATTTTGCATAAAGAATGAAGTTGATTGGATAATTAATTGTTGAGATATTTGTAATCATATTTTCAGCATTTTTGGATTTTTTTATGACCCTGTACTTCATTCAAAGTTCAATTTAAATATAGATTTTAATTAGAATTGAGACGTTTAATCTGACACATTAAACAGTTAGTTAATATTATAATTTTTGAAGTTCTAAGGCTGTTTCTTTTACACAATTCAGTTTTACTTAGTTACATTATCAACCAAAAAACTATCCCGAAACAATAAGTTTAAATGCCAGTAATGGTTTATAGTGAATGTCACATTCACTCGAAATTAAACACATTATACGTGTTTGTTACATCATCAAGTGATATTTAACCTCTTGAGAGGCAGTGGGATATATTTTATCACAACTAATTTAAAGGAGATTCTCATTAGAAACTTTTTAACAAAATTTTTTATTTCTAACTTTGATGGCAAAATGTTGAAATTTTTTATTTTAAAATAAAATTTTTTGATTTTTCTTGTGAGAATTCAGTATTACAGAGACATTATTTCTTGCCCCTCAAGGGGTTAATTCAGCGTTTTACTTGTATTTTGTTTAATCTTTTACTGTTTTATTTGTTTTTTTCATTATTTAAAATAGAAATGATGCCTATATGTATAATTTATTTGTAGTTAGATGTTTCATAAAAATTTTTAAAATTCGTCAACAGTATAATCAAGTAATACAGTCGGCTCTCGTTAATTCAAACTCCTAGGGACCACAAGAAGTGTTCAAATTATCCAGAGTTCGATTTTAGGGAAGGATGAGAGGAAAACATGTTTAAAGGGGTACTATTACAAAGAAATTAATGTTACTATATTTTTTAAATATATTTCGGCTGTTATTAGAATATGGCTTAATATTAAATTGAAAGATATAAATACATAAACTAATTAAGGCGTTTGTAATCAGACCCTGCAAGTTCCTAACGGGGCACTGTCTAATCAGCAAAATTTTATAGAAAATTTTGCTTTGTTTAAATGCCTTTTTCATTCGAAATTACTGCCATGAAAAAACTGAAAAAAAATATTTATTTTTACTGGTGGGAGAATGGCCCGTTGAAAATCAGGCTCTGGAAACAAGCACAAACGAAAATGGAGTGAAAATGTCATTGATGGACAGACGGGGCACTAAAAAAGCGGATATCAAATGCAAGGGACTATATGTATTCTTGTTCAGAACAATTCTAGCAAAAATGAAAGAAAAAAAGTTATTTCAAGGATCTGAAATCCGAGAAAAAGTAAGGTTAAATGAAAAATCGGAATCTCGTTAGTTTGAATTAAGCAAAGTCAAGAAAGAATGAGTTCGAATAAACAAAATTTTTAACAATATTCTGCTATTGAAAACTTCAGGACTTTGTGTTTAGTTGGAATTGAGCGAAGATTCGATTTATCTGATTTTGAATTAATGAGAGCCGACTGTTCCTGCATTTCAGTAATAGAGCAAATATCACCAATTAAAAATTTTTAAATATACGTTTAAATTTCTTTTTAGGAATTACAATGCATTTTAAAAACAGTTAACATGTTTTATTTTCAAATTTTACATTATGCATATCCATAAATAAATATTACGGTGGCTCCCAATGACTAGTTTTATCATTTGACAAAAATTGCATTTTATCATGATTCTTTAATGAATTAGCTTTTTTTCCCCCAATATTTCAACAAAATGTATGTTTTTTTCCATGATCTGTCAATAACATTCACATGTATTACACAAGCAATTGGTAAAATTTGTCTTTTTATGCAATTTTTAACAAAAATTGCATTTTTTCTGCAATCCCTTGATGAAATTTTTTTTCAATGCTCTGATGGAAATCGCGTGTTCTTCATAATTCTTTTACAGAAATTGCATAAATTCTGCAATTAGAATGAAAGAAATAACTGTTTTCTGAGATCCTATGACAGAAATCACATTTTTCTGTGATCTTTTGTCGTTATTCACATTTTTACTGTAATCCTGTGAAGTTGACAAATTTTTTTAAATGGAGTTTCAACACAGCTCATGAATATAAGTGAACTGGTTTTTTTAATAAGCAGTAAATTTCTCACATTGGCCATGATGTTATTCATACAAGTGAATACTCTCACACAACAAAATGGGTACAGTTTTCACAGTCTAGCGTAGAGGATTTAGCTAGGCTCATCTCCAGTACCAATAAATTTGATAATTATTGTTACAATAAATAATAATTATCATTTAGCATGAAAAAAAAAGTTTGTCTTGTGCACGATATATATACAGTATAACTTAGCTTTAATTCGGAATCGACGCTATTACATCGAGTACAGATTATAGAATATCCGAATTACAGAAGTTTTGTAACTAAAATGCATGCAAATTAATGATAATACTAATATCTTTTATTACTATGGCAATACAAATATCTAAGGAACTGGAGAATTGAAAACATTGAGAAAAATCAATTCAAAATGCTCAAAAACGAATGTTTTTAAAAAATTTATGTACATTTTATGCAATGTCGCCATGTGTCGTAAACTTTAAAAAACAACAAACATAGGATTTTTTTTTTAATTGTGATTTTTGATTTATAAATACTTGATAAAAAAATGCAAATCACAAAAATAATAGACTTGCATGAAAAATATTGAAAAACTAAATTTTAAACTCCAAAAAATTATAGTGAGAAATTTAAGACTTACAATTATAATTTAAAAATCAACCTTATAACTACAGTAACATATTTGAAATTGTGATATTTAAAGCTAATGTTATAAAAAATTAAATATATAGCAACTATAAGTATCAAAGCAAGTTACAAGTTGTTCAGTGAACCCAATTTAATTAGAATAATTTAAGTGTTAGTTATTCTGTTTGATAACAGGTGGCAGCACTATGAATTCTGTGCTTTGTTTTAAAGTCAGAATTATGATGTCATAGTTTAGTTGAAAATGGGACTTATAGGTATCAAGAGGTGCTCTTGACTCACCTGTTATTATTTTTAATATATTTTTTAATTAACTTCGCCCAAAGTTGGCTGGGGTTTTATTTATTATTTGAATTCATCCTTTCATGTCAGATGAAAGAATTAGTTAGAAGATTTTTCATTATTGGTTTAAAGTGAAACCAGAAGTTATAATTCATTGTTGTGCAAAATTTATGTAAAGATTTATGTTTTGTGGAGTATTGTGATGTGTTCTGTGTGAAACAAAAAATAAAAAATTACAAAAAATCTCAAGCATTTTCATTGGAATATTTTCAACATAAGAAAAAGTGGAGGCACCGGCGAGATTGTGAGTACTTTTAATTTTAATATTCTATGATGCTATAGCATAAGTTTAATTTTGCTAGAGAAGTTAGCAAATATAGGAACAATTAAGTTTATTTAAAGTGATTAAATAAGATAAATATTCTGCATTATTATATTTTGATAATTGTTCTTGGAAAGAATAGAATTGTTCTGAAGAATAACATATTGATTTATTTACTTGTTCTATAGAACATTATGATTTATTTGCTTGAGAATTTGAATATTTGATTACTATAAAGAATTATATTGCATTGAAGAATTTAGAAGATTATTTTTGAATTTATGTACATTTAAGAACAGAACATTCTTCCATTGTTTATATGAAACAGCATTCTTAAGTGATAGAATATTATACAGAAGTTCTATTTTTGAATTTGATTTGTTCTGTTTTTGAATTTCATTTAGTTTAGGTTTTGAATTTAATTTGATTTCTATTGTTTTGAAGCAATTATGATTAGTTTTGATTTCAAGGTAATTTTTGATTAGTTTTGATTTTGAAGTATAATTTGATTAGTTTTGTTTTGAAGCTAATTTGATTAAATTTTATTTTGGAAATCATTCTGCTTTAAGTAATTGTATAAAATGGAAGATTATGAAAAAAAGGCAGCTCAAATTAAAATTGAGAGAGGTAGGGTTAAAGGCTCTGTAACTAGATTAGAGAATAGTTTTGAGAATGTGAATACGAAAAATGAAATTTTGATTAGGTTACAGAGATTAGATGATTTACTTAAAGAATTCTTAAGATTAGATTCTAGCTTAAATGATGAAGATTCAGAGTTAGCAGAATTTGAAGAGAGGTATTTTCAGTTAAAAACTAAATACCAAAACAAATTGGATTCTTTGAATTCTACTGAAGTTATTAATGCTATAACGCACAATTCTACTCAAGGTGGTTCTATTAATATTCCTAATCAGTGTAATATTCGACTACCTAAGTTAAACATTCCAGTATTTTCTGGAAAATTTTCTGAATGGACAAATTTTAAAGATATGTTTGTTTCCACTGTTCATTCACAAGCAGGTTTAAGTAATATTCAGAAATTTCAATATCTTAAAGGATTACTTTCTGAAGAACCAGCTACATTGATTAAACATATTCCTCTTTCTAATGATTCTTATCAAGAAGCGTGGGATAAATTGCTAAACCGATATGACAAAAAGAAACAAATAGTAAATTCTTTGATTAAATTATTTTTAGAACAAAAATCAGTTCTGCATCCAAATAGTATAAATATCAGGAATTTGTTGAACATAAGTGATGAAGTTATTAGGGGTTTAAAAGCTGTTGGGGATGAAGCTACAAGTAGAGACCCATGGCTAATATATTTATTATTCCAAAAACTAGATCCTGAAAGTAGAAGACTGTGGTCTATTGAAAGTGCAGAAAATGAATTTCCCTCTTTACAAGAATTTTTTGATTTCTTAAGTGTAAGATGTTCTTCTTTAGAACTCATCTCTAGCAATGGAAATGATATTAAACATTCCAAAAGCTCAAATTTTGTAGGTTCCAAACATAATTCAAATGACAAATCAAAAGTTTGTTTAAAATGTCAAGGAACACACCCACTGTATAAGTGTATCAAATTTAAATCCATGGATGTTGCTGCTCGAAAAAACTTTATTAAGCGTAATAACTGTTGTTTTCTATGTTTAAACTTGCATAAAATTAAGGAATGTCCAAATTCTCATTTAAAATGTTTTAAGTGTGAAAGTAAGCACAATACACTCTTACATGAAGAAAATAAAAGTAATAATAATAATGCTTACTCTGTTAAATTTGAAAATAAAGTAGTTCCCATTTCATCTGAGAATAAGGATCATCAGTTAAATGAAAGTTATGTACACGAATCAACATCTCATGAATTACAAATTAATTCTAGTGCTTCTTTTAATGATTCTAAATGTATTTCCTTTCTACCTACTGCTAAAGTTTTACTATATGATAATGAAAACAAAGCTTACTCTTTTAGAGCTTTGCTGGATTCTGGATCAGAATGTTCGTTTGTCAGTGAGAATGTTATAAGAATTTTAGGATTAAAAAGGAAGAATGACAGAATTCTTTTAAATGGAATTACTGGAGTATCAGCTGGACAAACTCGAGGTTCAGTAACTCTCAAAGTTGGATCAAAGCTTTCAAATGAATCCTTAAAGGTACAGGCATACATTTTGCCTAAAGTGACATCTCAATTGCCTGCAGAATTACTTGATACAAAAAACATAGATTATCTTAAGAATATTACCTTAGCAGATGAAGATTTCATGAAACCACAAGAATGTGACATTATTCTAGGATCTGACTGTTTCTTTACAATTTTAAGATATGGTAGAATTGTTAGTAATGAGAATGAGCCAATTGCCCAAAATACTATGTTTGGTTGGGTGGTAGCTGGAAAATTGCAATCTAATTGTAAATATTCTTCTAGTATCAATTCACATTTTCTTAGTGTAAAAAATGAATTAAATGTTGATTTATTATTACAAAAGTTTTGGCAAGCAGAAGAAATAGATATTAAAAATCCTCATTTGTCTGAAGAAGAAAAATTTTGTGAACAACATTTTTGTTCGACTTATAAGATAACTCCAGAAGGTAGATTTCAAGTTAAGTTGCCAGTTTTTAAAGATGTAATAACATTAGGAGATTCTAAATCTATGGCAGTTTCACGATTGTTTGCTATGGAGAAAAAATTTCAGTTTGATAAAAAATTTGAGAATGAATACAGAAAATTTATGAATGAATATGAAGATTTTGGTCACATGGCACCTGTTGACAAAGATTCAAATCCTACAAGCAACAAAGTATACTACCTTCCACATCATTCTGTTATAAAAAGTGATTCTATTTCTACAAAGTTACGGGTGGTGTTTGATGGTACATGCAAACCACCTAATGGTAATTCTTTGAATTCTGTTTTGGCAGTTGGACAAATTCCTCAACCAAATCTCTTCACAGTTCTTATTAGATTTAGAACAAATCCTGTTGCTTTTACCGCTGATATTCAGCAAATGTATAGACAAATTCTGATTGCTCCAGAAGATCAAGATTTACAACGTATTATTTGGCGAGAATCAGCATACTCAGATTTAAAGGAGTATCGTCTGCAAACTGTCACTTATGGAACAGCATCAGCTCCATTTTTAGCAACTCGTTGCTTATTTCAAATTGGAAAGGACATAGAAAACGATGATCCTGTTACAGTTTCAATTATTAAAGATAGTTTCTATATTGATGACTGTATGTCAGGTTCAATCTCAAGTGAAGAAACTATTAGAGTGATTGATAAACTTTCACTGGCTTTAGAAAATAGAGGTTTTCATTTACGGAAATGGAGGTCTAATTCTTCTGATGTATTGACTCATTTATCTTCAAATTCTCTTGAGTCAACAAACTTAGAAATTCATCCTGATGATTGCTCTAAAGCCTTAGGGCTTAGTTGGGATTCTACAAATGATGTTTTCATCTTTAAAGTTAATTTACAATTTGATGATAACATAACTAAAAGAAAATTTCTTTCGCAATCAGCTAAATTGTTTGATCCATTAGGATTTTTGGTTCCTTGCACTGTTTTGATAAAAATGTTTTACCAGCAATTATGGTTAATGAAGTTAGACTGGGACACTGCTCTTCCGGAAAATTTCCAAGCAAATTGGAAAAAATTCCAACAAGAATTTGAACAAGTTTGTTCTATTCAAATTCCACGATGGATCCAATGTTCCAGTAAAGAAATCATATTGCATGGTTTTTGTGACTCTTCAGAATCAGCATATGCTGCAGTCATCTATGTGGTACAACCTGGTGAAATAAAGTCAAAGGTGACCATATTGGTTGCTAAAAGCAAGGTAGCACCACTTAAATCAGTTTCCATACCACGACTTGAGCTAAATGGTGCTTTATTACTTTCTAGATTATATTCTACACTAGTGACTATTTTGAATACCTTCGTTATTAAATTTTATGCATGGACAGACTCTCAAGTAGTTCTATCTTGGCTATCATCTCATCCTAGGTATTGAAAACCTTATGTGGCTAATAGAACTTCCGAAATTTTGGATTCTGTTCCATCTGACTGTTGGAGGTATGTTCCAGGCAAGGAAAATCCAGCTGACATTGCTTCCAGAGGGTTACCTCCCAAGGATCTTCCTGATTGTTCCCTTTGGTGGGAGGGCCCAAAATGGCTTTCTTTAAGTCAAGAACATTGGCCTGAACAACCTCAAATCAAAACTAATTTAGATACTGTGAATAAAGAGAAGAAAAAATCTAAATTTTGTTTTCCTGTAACTGTAAATAATTCTGTGATTGATTTGCTTTTTGAAAATTATTCTTCTTTTACTAAAATTGTTGATGTTTTAGCTTTTTGTATTAGGTTTGTGAAAAATTGTAAGCAAAAAGTTGGCAAAATGAACACCAGTCCTTTGAATAAAGGTAAATTTCTTCCTTTATCAATAACCGAAAGAAGACATTCAGGTAATTTGATTATTTCTTATATTCAGCAGCTATATTTCGGAGATGAAATTAGTTGTATTAGATCAAATAGACCTGTTTCTAAAAAAAGTTCTCTTTTTTCACTTAGTCCTTTTATTGATAGTGATGGTTTGCTTAGGGTGGGAGGTAGGCTGAGAAATTCACCCCTCCAATATAATGCAAAACATCCTGTCATTTTGCCAACTCAGCATAAATTAAGTGTATTAATTGTTAAATATTTTCATGTTATGCATTTTCATGCTGGGTTAAATTTATTAATGGGCATCATAAGACAGAGTTATTGGATAGTATGTGCCAGGAAGATAATTAAAAATTGTATCTATAAATGTGTTACTTGTTGCAGATATAGAACAGCTTCTTCCAAACAATTAATGGGAGATCTTCCTCTTAACCGAGTTACTCCTAACAGGCCATTTTCTGCATGTGGAATCGATTATGCAGGGCCTATTAATATTTTGAAATATCGAGGTAGAGGAGCTAAAACTACCAAATGTTATATTGCTTTATTCATTTGTTTTGCCACTAAAGCTCTACATTTAGAGTTGGTAAGTGATTTGACTGCTGAGGCATTTATTGCTGCATTAAACAGATTTTGCTCTCGAAGAGGAGCTCCTCAGCATATATATAGTGATAATGCTACAACATTTGTAGGTGCTAAGGGGCAACTTTCAGATTTATATAAATTTATTTGTCATATTGAAAGTAATGAAGAAATTTCTTATTTTTTGTCTCAAAGAAATATTGAGTGGCATATGATTCCTCCAGTAAGTCCACATTTTGGTGGACTATGGGAAGCTGCTGTCCGTTCTGTAAAATTTCATATTAAACGTGTTATTGGTAATACTAATTTAACTTTTGAAGAATTTTATACATATTTGACTCAAATTGAGGCTATTCTAAATTCTAGACCGTTAGTAGCAATTGATAATGATAACATAGACAGTATCAATATATTGACTCCATCTCATTTTTTAATTGGAGATGTTATTACTTCGCCAGCTGAACCGGTATATGAAGAAAATTTATCCTTACGGTCTCGTTGGCATATTGTACAAAAAATGAAATTATGTTTCTGGAAAAGGTGGAGTATTGACTATTTGAGCTCTTTGCAAAATAGAAAAAAATGGAGAGTACAAACTGAAAATTTTAAAGTAAATGATATTGTAATTTTGAAAGAGGATAATGTTCCTCCTTCTGTTTGGCCGTTAGGCAAAATTATTGAAATTCATCCAGGTAAGGATGGTATAGTCAGAGTAGTGACTGTTAAAACCGTTAGGGGTATCTTTAAAAGACCTATTGTAAAACTTTGTTTACTTCCTTTGCATCAAGAATAACTTCTTGATGGGTGGGAGTATGTTCAGTGAACCCAATTTAATTAGAATAATTTAAGTGTTAGTTATTCTGTTTGATAACAGGTGGCAGCACTATGAATTCTGTGCTTTGTTTTAAAGTCAGAATTATGATGTCATAGTTTAGTTGAAAATGGGACTTATAGGTATCAAGAGGTGCTCTTGACTCACCTGTTATTATTTTTAATATATTTTTTAATTAACTTCGCCCAAAGTTGGCTGGGGTTTTATTTATTATTTGAATTCATCCTTTCATGTCAGATGAAAGAATTAGTTAGAAGATTTTTCATTATTGGTTTAAAGTGAAACCAGAAGTTATAATTCATTGTTGTGCAAAATTTATGTAAAGATTTATGTTTTGTGGAGTATTGTGATGTGTTCTGTGTGAAACAAAAAATAAAAAATTACAAAAAATCTCAAGCATTTTCATTGGAATATTTTCAACACAAGTTAAATACTTTATAGAAATAACAATACGATTTTGCAATATTTTTGCGACACCTTATTATCTTTGGAAAAAAAAAAAGTAAAATTACCATTAATCATGAATTTTCAAAACTTAATATTTTAAAAGACACCTATAATTGTTACACATAGAAAGTTCTTACAGTTTTAAAATTGAAAAAAAAGTTGTGTTATGTAATCTTTTCATTTTCTTAGCCATTTTCTGAAATTCGATATATACAGTCAAAGTTCTATAATCCGCACAAGCTGGGGCCAAAGGTTGTGCGGATTATGGAATATTGTGGATTATAGGATGTTATGGATAGACAACATTTTAATTCTATAGTCTAGGGATGCACAACCTGTGGCCCGCGGGCCAAAAGTAGTACGCGAACTTCGTCAATTTTCAGCTAGAAAAAATTTCAATTTTTGTGGAAAAGTCGCAGGTACAAATCGTAAATTTCGTCAATTTCCTGCGAGAAAATATAAAATTTTGTCAGTCACTTAAGAATCGCAAATTTCGTAGATAGGGCACGGAAAAATCGCGAATTTTAATGATCAAGTGCTGAAAAATCGCACTTGTCGTTCATCAGGTATGAAAAAATCGCGAATTTTTCCCATGAGGCTCGGAAAAAAATAGTAAGTTTAACTGATCGGATACGAAAAATACGCGAGTTTTATCGATCAGGCACGGAAAAATCGCGAATTTTGTCGGTCAGACTTGGAAAATCGCACATTTCATTGATCAGTCAAGAAAAAATCGTCAGATTTGTTTATGATGCATGAAAAAATTGCAAATTAAACTCATCGGCTGAGAGAAAGTTCGCATGTTTTCTAGGTTTGCCGCGTGAAAAAAATTCGAATTTCGTTGATCGGACACGAAGAAATCGCAAATTGTGTCGATCAAAGGCGAAAAAATTGCCAAGTTCTTTGATAAAGCACGGGAAAATCACGAATTTTGCGATGATGCGCGGAAAAATTGAAAATTTCGTTGATCGGCTACGAAATAATCCTGAGATTTGTAAATTTCTGAAGAGAAAAAAATCGCGAATTTCATCTTGCCGCGTAAAAAAATGCAGTTTCGTCAAAATGAATTAAAATTCACGAATTTCCTTGATTGGTCGCGGAAAAAATGCAGATTTCGTCAGTTAAAGGCTGAAAAGCGCGAATTTTGTCGATCAGACACGGAAGCATCGCGAGTTTTATTGATCGGGTTCCAAAAAAGACAAATTTTGTCAGTCGGACACAGGAATTTTGAAAATTTCGTCGATCAGGCTCTAATAAAATCATCAAAAATTTCATCTCTCCGGTGTGGAAAAATCGCGAATTTCGTCGATCGGCGTTGCAAAAATCGCAAATTTCATCGATCAGGTTTGTAAAAATTGAGAATTTTCTCAATTGGCTTTATAAAAATCGCGAATTTTGTCGATAAGGTTTGTAAAAATCGCGAAATTTGTGACCTGGTATGGAAGAATCGCGAATTTTATCAATCATGCGATGGAAAATTTCAACTTTCGTCGATCAGCTTTGTAAAAATTGCGAATTTCGACAATCGGCTTCGTAGAAAACGATAATTTCGTCCATCAGCCGCAGATAAGTCGTGAATTTCGCCGATCAACTTCGTAAAAATTGCAAATTTCGTCAATCGGCTTCGTAAAAATCGCAAAATTCCCCGATTGACTTCGTAAAAATCGCAAATTTCGCCGACTGGCTTCGTAAAAATAGCAAATTTCGACAATTGGCTTCATAAAAATCGCAAATTTCGCCGATCGGCTTCGTTAAAATTGATAATTTTGTCGATCAGCCGCAGAAAAATTGCGAATTTTATCGATCATGCGACAAAAATTGCGAATTTTATCGATCATTCGAAGAAAAATCATGAATTTCGCCGATCGGCTTTGTAAAAATCGATAATTTCGTCGATCAGCCGCAGAAAAGTCGCGAATTTCGCCGAACAGCTTCGTAAAAATCACAAATGTGATTTGTGCGCACCCCTACTATAGTCAATTTAATATGAAAAGATAAATAAATATGAATCTAGTAATTAATTTAATAAGCTATCTCAAAAAAATGCCTTTTAAACATTATTTTATGTATAAAAAAAACTTATATAAATGTGCATTTAAATGAAAATAATTACATATATTCCGTAATAGTTTTTTTTTACTGTTAATAAAATAAAAGGGTTATATATTTTTTTTTAAAGTACATGTTTTACTATGATTTTTTCAACTTTTTTATTATTTGTTTTAAAAAATCATTTTTAAATCACAAATTTGTAAATTTTCTTAATTGTTTCTTTCATTGTTTACATTCGTAAAGTAACGCGAATTATAGAAAATTGCGGATTATGGGTGCGCGGATCATCGATCCTTGACTGTATATGAGCTATGGCTCCATCTATTATCTCTAATTCAAAACAAAAACAAATAAACATACCAAAATGTCCGGATTACACAAGTTTCTGGATTATAGATGTTATACTGTATATATATATGTATATTTTTTATAACATTAAACAAAATATTTCTGCAAATGGCATACCCACCCAAATACAGCATTGAGGATGAATGGCGGGAAAAACATGTAGTTAAGTTATAATTAACACTAGAAGGATCGACTCCAACCATATAATTGAATTTCATTTTGAACTAGGAAATTTTTCTTGGAATAATTTGAATTTAATCTGCACAGATTTACATTAAATAAATCAATTAAATAATTTTGAATAAAAATTCTGGTGCGAAATATTATTATCAAACTTGAGTTAAATTTCCAAGCATTCTAGTGTTAAGCAAAAAATGTTAATAAATATGTTAAACAAGTTGAGTAGAATAAAAAAAAAAATACTCAATGTAAAAAACACATGTGAACAAACATAAAATGAAAATGTGCACTGTAAGCCTATGCATAGAAACTATTTTAAAATATTCTCAAATATTAGTTTGTTTGTCAGTCACTACAAATCTCTTTTCTAAAATGCAAAATTATTTAATTCAAATGATCTTTTCTTTCAAAATTTTATTTGGCCAATTATCTACAATAATGCTTTTTGCCCCCCCCCCCTCATCAACATGGTAACTAAGTTACTTATAAATTTTCAATTTTGATCTGTTTGTAATATGATGTTATGTAGTTCTTCATTCTAATGCTCCACTGGATTATTATAATCATCAGTTTTTTTTCTTTTTAACATAGTTTTTGAACGTTGTGCCAGATTATCCAACATGCTGGATCATAGGATGTTGATTAGAGGATGTTTACTCTACCAATGAATACGTATAGCTTACATTATTATTTTTTTTTTTTTCAAAATGAAAATTTTTTATTTTCTATTTTTGAACAAAATTTTGGGTAATCCAAACATCATTGATCCTATATTAATTAAATCAGAATTGGAAAAAACGTGTTTTTTTTTTTTTTTTTTTTTTTTTTTGAAAAAAAAAAAAAGTGTTTTTTGGCATAAACCAGGTTTTTATAAAAACATTCTCTCTTATTACATAGACATGCATATTTATTGATAAAAATAAAATTGTTGGATTATAAGTAGTGTAACTTCATTTAAAAATAAATTATAGTGAATTTATGTAGAAAATAGAAAAAAAACAAATTTTAATTTATCATGTATTAGCAAACAGTCTTATGTTCAAAGATAAACTGCTCTACACAGTGAAACATCGTTACTCTAAAAATCTTTATAAACAATTTTTTTTTTTTATTACTAATAATAAACATTTGAATGTAGTTTGATGAATATAATATTCTTTTCCACAGTTATAGAAAAAATAAATTCTCAATACTTCTTGGGATTTTGTTTTTTGGATGACAATTTGAGGTCAACATTTTTGGTCATTAGATTCTGCAGGTAACAGAAAAAAAAAGATTGTTATTATTAGAATGCTATCTAGCACTCAATCTTTGAATGTTCTCTTATTCAACTTCATATTTTGATCTTAATTCTTCGAGATCATCTCCTAATCAAGAAAAAATTCTTTTACAACTAGAGCAAAATCTCAATTATCATCATGTTATGCTATTAATAGCATTATTTAATCTGTATTTTTAAAAATTAAGATATTTTATACTAAATAATGAGTATTTTAAATCTATTTTATCTTTGATTAATTCACATGTTTGAAACTTTTTCTTTAGAGCAATAGATAAATTCACCATGCATACTGATTTTAATACTATGCATAAAAAAAAAGTGACCTAAACCCACTATATCTAATGCTTATTGCTGAAATAAAGTGTTAAAAGAAGAAATTATTTATATAAAATAATCTGAAATACATAAATTGTAATGAAAAAAGAGAAAAATTCATTAGATTTCTTCTAAAAAAAACTGTTTTTTTTTTCTTTGGAAAAAGAAAAACAGTTCGTTTAATGCCAAACCTGGTTTAAATTATTGGGATTTTAGTTCTATTATTTTATTATTATTATTATTTAAATTGATTCCATAAATCTTTTTTTATATAAAAAGAAGACTTGAAAATAAAATAGCAGTATAAATAATAATAATACAGTAGACTCCCTCAAATCCGCACTCCTAAAATCCGCAACTCTCTAAAATCCGCACATATTTTACAGATGTAAACAATGAAACATTCAGTTCAGATGTAGGTGCAAAATTTGACTTTTTTAGTTTTTTTATCAATTCTATATATTTTTCAATTTATAATATTTTGTTAAGGTTATTCAATTCATATTTTTCCATGAAGAAAGATTAATTTATTTCTGAAAAAATAAAGATATTGCTGATATCATTGGTAATCACAATCTTACCAAATATATTTATGTATTAATCAAGCTTTTTTAGTTATTAAGTTTGGCTAAACCTGAAATAAAGCTTCATTATTTTATGGTCTTGATGTAAATTAATAATGTACCGTTATGAGGTAAGGATCATTGAATAATTTAGGAAAAACACATTTCATCTTTATAATGAATATTTAATTGTACATTATTGATTATTAATTTGACCTTTACTTTTAGTATTTTTATCATTTTAAAAAACATCTAAATTTTTATTATTTTAGTTTATTACTTATTTTAATATTTCAGCGTATTGTAAGTACTCATTATACTTTTGTTTTCATTATTAATTATATTCAAATTACTTTTTAAGAAATGTAAACAAAGCAATGACCAGAAATCCGCAAAATTCTAAAATCTGCAAAACCTCTGGTCCCAAGCTGTGCGGATTTGAGGGAGTCTACTGTAATAAACAAATAAATGCATTCCATGAAAGTTTTATTACAAAATTCAATTATTAATAAATTACAAACAACTCTTTTATTGAAGTAATAACTAGAAAACTACAATCTAAAATAAATTATAGATATATACTTAACTTGTCTTATAAATTATCTTTTTGATTACAGAAAATATGAGAATTTTTTCTGGCAATATTTGCATGTAAGGTAACAGTTTGTAGTTTTAAATATAAACACAGTAGTTACAAACTTGGAAAGAGGTAAAACAAGTAGTTTTTTAAGTGAATACTTCTTAATTTTTTAAAGAGAATAAAATATTATGTGTTTATTGAGCATAAGAAATATTTTGAAAAATAAAATGTACACTTCTTTTATCATTTAAGTTTGAGCTTTAAAGTAGCTAACTTGCTTGTTCCCAAGAGATGTTATTTTCCAGAAAAATAAATTTACTTTTGATTATGTACCATAATAATGAAAAAAAATTTGGTCTTTTACTTTAAATGAATTTATAAATTATTAAATACTAAAAAAAAAAAAAAAAAGAATAAATACTTGAATACAAGGGAGTTATGGAAAAATAATGAGGATTTGGCAGGTTAAAAATAGTGAAATTAAAAAAAAAAAAAAAAAAGAAAAGAAAAGAAAAAAAAATTAGTATCCATTAAGCAATTGATGGTATTATTTTGTAGTAACATTTGGCAGGCATTTTTTTTCTTTTTTTTACTTTGTGGCAGTCAACAGATCACTGTAAGTATTTTTATTAATATGCAAAAAATATTCAAGTAGCTTTTGAAAACTGAATAAATGATGTATAGAAGTGTTTTTTAAATGTTTCTCTTTAAATCTCACAGTACGAAAAAATTAATACATTTCCAAAATAACCATTAATGCTGATTTTTATGAGCCAATTTTATACATAAAGCATTAATGATTAACTATACAAACATTTAAGTGTTATTTTTGTGGAATTATTATTATTTATTTTTTGACAAAAAATGCATATTAATAAATATTTAAGAGAAATTACGTTCTTTATACTTATTAAGTGTTAACAATACATTTTGGCTATTCAAGTTTTTTTTTTTTTTTATTACCATATTTTAAACTTTAATTGTGTACTGCCGACTGGTGATTAGTAATTTTTAACTTTAGCAGACAGAAATAAAAAAATCTAAAAGCAAAAATCAGCTTGAATATTTGAATGCATTTTCAAAGAATAATTTTCATAAAATCCTTGGCTGGATATTTGAAAAATATATAAGGTTTTTTAAATGTGAGTATGACCAGGGATGTAGTAGAAGGTATATGCTGTATACCTTCTGGATTTTTTTTTTTTTAAGGAAGGAACACTGCATATTCTCTGATTCTCAAAAATGCTTATAGGATATATGCTCTAAGATATAACCTCTGCTTAGAGCATACCCCTCTTATTATTATTTTTTTTTTACATTTACAGCTACACCAATGACTATGACAATGTCTACACAACATACATTTCTACTTATTAAAAGACTTCCTTGAAGTTTTTTTCAGTATGTGTAGTAAGGTGCTTATTATATCTATATTTCAAGTAAACCTGTGACTTCAAATAGCTCAAATAAATGACTTGACATTAGCATGAAAATTAGAATGCCTTCTCAAACAAGGCTTTTCAGAAAATCCTTGGCTTCACTTCACAAATGTAATGTTTTTCACTCATTTGACTATGAGGGTGTTTCTTGAAATTTCTTTTGTATGAGAATTCTTTTACATATGCCACATTTAAATGGCTTCATTTTTCATACTTGAAATATTTTTTTTATGTGTAGTAAGGTGCTTTTTAAGCCTATATTTCTGAGTAAATCCATGACTGCAAATAGCACAAACAAAAGGCTATACTTTATCATGAATATAAGAATGCTTGATTAAATCCGACTTAACAGAAAAACCTTCGCAAACCAGACCCGATCAATCTGAAGTTGGACCCAGGGTCTGTTGAAAAGTTTGGGCCCCCTTACCTCCCCATTCCCGGCGACACTTTCGGATAAATAGTAGTTTTATTTGATAATTTAACAAAGTTGTAAGGGTAAAAGTTTCAAATTAAAAAAAAAAAAAAAAAAAAAAAAAAAAACTTATAAGAAAATAAATTACTGTCCACTTTCTCAAATAAGCATTTGTATAATTCACAAACATTTATGATCCACAGTATATGTTGCAGAATAAATAAGGATGTCTTATTCAAAACTTGCCTTATCCAAAATCATAAATATGATGTTTTCTCTAATAGTCTAGTAATCATTTTAAACTATAATTCTGACATTGTAAAGTCCTCTTTTCTATTGAATCCAATAGACACATATGCAGTTTTTGGCAGTTTCCCCAAATTTGATTTTCTGGAGATTTTGAAAATTATAGATACTCTCAAAATAAAAAGGACTTTTACAGAAAAGTGCCCAGATTAAAAGCTTCTAAAAATTTATTGAGTTATTCAGAATATTTAAATTTTACATTTCATATTTTATAAAACAATATTATTTGAAAAGTACTTGATTAAAGAAGAAAATCAGCCACATAATTTGTGGGCACCTGAAATTCATGGCCAGAGCCAAGGCCCCGGAGGCCTGTGCATTGATCAGGCCCTGGGCTACACACTTCACAAATATGAGGTTTCTCTTTTGTATGAGAAAGATGATGTCTATGTAAATAATTTTTAAGTAAAAATGCTTTGTTACATATTTGACATACAAAAGGCTTCTCATTTGAATGAGTAGAAACATGTTTATCTAAATTACCTTTGGATGAAAATTTTCTATTGCAAATTTCACAAGAGTAAGGTTTTTCATTGGTATGAGTACGTCGATGCCTCACTAAAGCAGACCGATCTGAAGATCCTTTTTTGCAGACCTCACATACAAAAGGCTTTTCATTGTTATGAATTCGAAGATGATTTGTTAAATGTGCCTTATTGGCAAAATGTTTACCACATATTTCACAAATAAATGGCTTCTCCTCACTATGACTAGTATAATGTATCATACAGCACGATAGTGCTGTATAGTAGAGCTCAGCTGCATCTCTAATGTTAAAGTCCAAAGTTTGCTTCTTAATAACTTTGGACCCAATCATCGGATCGCGATGAAATTCAAAAGAGGAAGTGTCCCACCCTAAATCTCAAAGTTTATAAAAGTTCATCCAGATCCACCGATTAGTTTCGGAGATCCAGAACCCCTGTTTTGGCACTTTTTGCTCGTGAAACAACAAAAAAAGAGAAACAACTCAATTATAACCCGAACCAGGAAACATTCAGTGACGTATAATAGCTTGTTCGAAAGCTTTTAATTTAGGGATGTGCCTTTCGATGGTCCGGTAAAAAAATATCAAAAATTAAAGAAATGGCACCCATTTAAAATTTATATAACGCTATTCCTTTCATAATTTAACATTATAGAAATGTCTCCTTTTTGATTGCTAATTCAATTGTTGCTTTCGAATTGCCACCAATTAAAAAACAATTCAATAATTTAAAAAAGAAACGATAACACATGTTCTTCTTTTTATAGATCAATAAAAATTCTGATTCTCCTAATAGTTTTGAACTTTTGAAATCGACGTCATTCGAAACAAAAAATGCATATTTTTCATAAACATATATATAAACTGTAATTAAATATGTGTTAAAACAACATCACACCTTTATTTGGGTGTTTTCGAAGTAAAACAGTTACTACAATATAGATATTTTAATTAAAAAGGGATAATTAGGAAAAAAAATTCTTCTATATTTATAAAAATAACTATTTGAAAATGAAGCTATGAAAATCTGTGTAGATACCTATTGTCATAAGAAAACCTTCGTAGATACCGAGAAACTGCAGTGGGACTACCGTGTGGGAGGGGGTTGTTCTGTCGCCAAATGTCGCCAAGTTTTTCGCCAACTTGCCAATATATCGTCAAGTCTGGCATCCAAAATTACTCGCCAAAATTAAAGCCAACTTGGCGTCATTTCAAGTACTTCGCTAAACTAATAATTTTAAACTAATACTAATAATAGTTTAGATTTGTAGTTGAAGGTGATATATGAAGTTCCTGAAAGGATCTGAAAAAGCTATGAAATCATACAAAAAACTGGTGGAACCAGAGAGAAAAGTAAAGCTCGATTTAAAAAAAATCTTACAGTAAAAGTTGGGAAATATTTTCAATGTGCGTGCAAAAGAAAGGGAATCAGATGATCTGTAAAGCTTATGAAATAACCCAAATTTTTGTTAGCTGAAAATGAGGACTGAGCTTTACTGGTGCTTTAAAATCAATCAGGGAAAAAGAGGCATTTTAACTCTTTCCGTATTTCAATCATCCATAACCAGTTTAAAATTTTGGGTTCATAACTATATGTTACAGTCTGATGTAATGAAGTATGAGAACGGTTCGTTCTGTACAAAGTGTGAACACAATTTCATACCAGCTGTTTTGATAACTGGAATATCAAAGCTCCAAGTAAACTCAAAACCTTGAATAGATACGATTCAATCATATACTAAATATTTGTGTACAAACATACTTATCTACATCAATTCCTCAACAACTTGATTATATTAATGTTATACTTTAATTATCACATTATGGTTTATATCTGTTTAGCATTGTGGGGCTTAACCGATTTGAGACAACATAACAATATATTCTATTGACTACTTTCCTAAGTAATCATTTTGAGTGGATAATAGTATAATTCTGAATATAAGGCACCAGTACAGCTCAGTCCTCAATTTCAGCTAACAAAAATTTGGGTTCTTTCATAAGCTTTACAGATCATCTGATTCCCTTTCTTTTGCACGCACATTGAAAATATTTCCCAACTTTTACTGTAAGATTTTTTTAAAATCGAGCTCTACTTTTCTCTCTGGTTCCACCAGTTTTTTGTATGATCTTTAATACACCTTTTCTCGTAAATCTTTTATTGCATATTTCACAAATAAATGGTTTATCTCCTGTATGAATATTCATATGCTTCTTTCAGTGTTCTTTCATAAAAAAATCTTTCTTACATATATTACAGATGAAATTCCCTGTCCTTTCTTCAGAATGATTATGGATGTGAAGACTAAATAAAGATTATCAAAAAAATACTTTATCACAAAATTTGCAAATGAGAGGCTTTTCCATGGTATGAGTATAATACAGTAGACTCCCTCAAATCCACAAAGCTTGGGACCAGAGGTTGTGTATATTTTAGAATTTTGCAGATTTCTGGTCATTGCTTTGTTTAAATTTTTAACAGTTATTTGAATGTAATTAATAATGCAATTGAAACTATCATGAATGCTAACAATATAATGAAATATTAAAATAAGTAATAATAAAATAATAAAAATTCAGCTCATTTTGTAAATGATTAAAATATTAAAAGCAAAGATGAAGCTAATGATCAATAATGTATAATTAACTATTCATTATAAAAAAAAAAAATAATAATAATAATAATAATAATAATATTTTTCTTAATTTATTCAATGGAACTTGCCTTATAAAGGTACATTACTAATTCACATTAAAATCATAAAATAAGGAAGTTTTAATTTCAGTTTTGTCAGATTTAGTAACCAAAATAGTGTAACTAATGTATAAATATATTGGGTAAGAAGATTGTGATTGCCAGTGATATTAATATCTTGAATTTTTTCAGAAATAAATTCATCCATCCTTCTTGAAAAAACATGAATCCAGAAATATTAACAATAATTACAAATTAAATTATGCAAGGAATTGATATAAAACTAAAAAGTCAAATTCTTTCTGTATATCTGAACTGAATGTTTCATTGTTTACATCTATAAATTATGTGCAGATTTTACAGAGTTGCGGATTTTAGGATTGCAGATTTGAGGGAGTCTACTGTAATGTTCAATTAAGGATTTTTTTAATTTAGATCCTACATTGCACACATCACAAACAAAAGGCCTCTCCAAGACTTAACATTGGAATGTTTAGATAGCTTGGCTTTCTGAGAAAACCCTTTATTGCAACTTCACAAACGTACAGCTTCTCATGTGTATGGATACAATAATGTATTTTTAATTGGCAGATACAGTAGACTCCCTCAAATCCGCACTCCTAAAATCCGCAACTCTCTAAAATCTGCACATATTTTATGGATGTAAACAATGAAACATTCAGTTTAGATGTAAGTGAAAAATTTGACTTTAATTTTATATCAATTCCATATATTTTTTAATTTGTAATTTTTGTTAAGGTTATTGAACTCATGTTTTTTCATGAAGAAAGAATAATTTATTTCTGAAAAAATAAAGATATTGTTGATATTATTGGTAATCACAATCTTACCAAATATATTTATATATTAATCAAACTTTTTTAGTTATTAAGTCTGGCTAAACCTGAAATAAAGCTTCATTATTTTATTATCTTGATGTGAATTAGTAATGTGCTTTTATGAGGCAAGTTAATAATTTAGGAAAAACACATTTCATTTTTATAATGAATATTTAATTGTACATTATTGATTATTAATTTTACCTTTGCTTTTAGTATTTTTATCATTTTAAAAACTATCTAAATTTTTATTATTTTAGTTTATCACTTATTTTAATATTTTAGCATATTGTAAGCACTCGTTATACTTTTGATTTCATTATTAATTACATTCAAATTACTTTTTTAAAAATGTAAACAAAGCAATGACCAGAAATCCGCAAAATTCTAAAATCCGCAAATCCTCTGGTTCCAAGCTGCGCGGATTTGAGGGAGTCTATATTTAGAAAATCTTTATTACAAAACTCACATACAGTAGACTCCCTCAAATCTGCACTCCTAAAATCCACAACTCTCTAACATCCGCACATAATTTATGGATATAAACAAGAAAATATTCAGTTCAGATGTAGGTGTGAAATTTGACTTTTTTAGTTTTATATCAATTCCATACTTTTTTTAATTTGTAATTTTTGTTAAGGTTATTGAATTCATGTTTTTTCATGAAGAAAATACAATTTATTTCTGAAAAAAAAAAAAAATCAAGATAATGCTGATATCATTCATTGGTATTCACAATCTTATTAAATATATTTCTGTATTAATCAAGCTTTTTTAGTTATTAAATCTGGTTAAACCTGAAATAAAGCTTCGTTATTTTATGATCCTGATCTGAAGTAGTATTGTACCTTTATGAGGCAAATTTCATTGAATAATTTAGGAAAAAACACATTTCATCTTTATAATAAATATTTAATTGTACAATATTGATTATTAACTTGACCTTTGCTTTTAATATTTTAATCATTATTTTCATCATATTTTAATTATTAAAAATTACTTAAATTTTTATTATTTTAGTTTGTTACTTATTTTAATATTTTAGTATATTGTAAACATTCATTATGCTTTTGATTTTATTATTAATTACATTCAAATTACTTTTAAAAAAATATAAACAAAGCAATGACCAGAAATGCGCAAAATTCTAAAATCCGCACAACCTCTGGTCCCAAGCTGCATGGATTTGAGGGAGTCTACTTATTAAAGATTTCTTATTTTCATGTATTCATACTACATGCCTATTTAGTTTCCTTGTGTGAAAACAACTTATTGCAAATCTCACAAATAATAGATTGTGCTTTGTCATCATTAGAATGATACATATTCATTTTTATTTCAATTTTTTATTAAACTTTCAAGCTAGAACTTCATAAAGAATAAGCACTGTTAAATTTTCAAGTCTTATATAAACCTAATAAATAGTTTGCAATTCACATGTATAAACATTACATTCAAAAAGAAAGATTTTTCAATAGTTAATTTTTTTTTTTTTTTTTTACAATGAAATAATATTACATATATGTGGATAGTGTTAAATAAAGTTAATTCAATAATAAAACTTTAATAGTAAGTATTCAAACTGGTATGTTTTTTACAAGCACATCTGTAAGATTATGTTTAAACACAAAAACAAATTCCAGTTCTCACATTCTAATTTGTTATGTTCCTTTAGATCGAAGTATCTTTTCAAAATAAAATGATGAACATCATCGCCTGAAAGGGGAAAAAATGTTAATATTACGTTATTTTGAATAACAGCTTGTATACTTTAACTAAACAAATGTAAAATAATAATGTAACATTTCAGAATCTTTTTGTTGCTAGGTGATTTTTTTTATGGATTAGAAACTACAGTACAGATTGTAGATGAAAATTAATATTTTTTTTCTGGTAATTACTCATGTAAAAAGCATTTTTAAAATTGCTAAAAAATGAAATATTTAATACTAATGTATTTCTTTATTAGCATTTTATATTGCCTTCCAAAGGAACATAAGAAGTTGTGAAGCTGAAAACTGCATTAGTAACTGCCCCATGGCTAGATATAGAAAAAAGGAAAGCTGTCTTCATTAGCAGGCATATTCTACCTTCTCATTCATCTCTGTGGGCCAAATTAAGCATTTATATAATAAGTCATAAGCTATATAGAACACAGTAGATACTATTATTACTGTTGAATACAATAAAATTTATAAGAGTAAAACATAGCAATACTCTTTATATTATATGTAATAAATTGCACATGGAACCTTCAGGATTTTTTTTAAAAGTATATAAAGATGTATTAGATTTTGTCATTTTACACTATATATATCAGTAAAATAAATAAGCTAAATGTAATACCGTATTTACTGGTGTATACTGCACATGTGTGTATAACGTGCACCCTATACATGAAAAAAAATGGCGATAATAAAAAATCTTGTATATAACATGCACCGTAAATTTGATATGCAAATGAATAAATAACTAAATTGATTTCAGTAAAGAAAGTTGAAACAAACATTACATCAGGTAGAAAACAAGGCGAAAATACTATTTTTAGACTTTGAAAAGGAACTGAATGACGACAGTGAAAATTGCTAAATAATGTTTAAATAATGTTACTAGCTCTGCTGTATAAAAAAAGTGCAAGGATTGAAAAAAAGATACAGCATTACTTCAATTATAAGTAAGATTTTCCGAGTGAATAAGCCTTCTTTGAATACACTTCATGATTCATATGTGTATTTTGTAATTACATCCAGCAGTGAAAAATTATTCTGTGTATAATGTGCATCTAGGAGTTTTGCACTATTTTTTTTAAGTGCATGTTACATAAAAGTAAATACCGTATTAGATTTATTTCAAAATCCATGTGCAATCTTTTGTAATACACAATTTAAAAAAAAACTGGGTAAAAATAATTTTTTTAATGTACTAAACATTAAAATAAAATTCAAATTTTGAATTAATTATGTAGTTTAATTTTTCACCCAAAATTCTCAGTTAGTTGAACATTGAAATGCAATGAGTTTACCATTTGAATGACAGTTTATAGAATAAGCAAAATTGTTGAAAAGATAAATTGCCGTTTTAAAAAGTAAATTAAAAAAATGAATCATTGTAAAAAAATTAAACTTACATTGAAAAAAAAATCGTATATAAAAGTCACAAATACTTCTAACACTTAAAAAGGACCAAAAAGTCAAATAGTAACAAATAAGGTTTTTTTTTTTTGGTTATCTGGGAGTCAATGTTTTAATGTACAGTTATGGGGGGGGGGGGAAGTAAACACTCTGTACTAACTCCTTAACAAATTATCGTCGAAGAAAGTTTCTGATACCAAATGATTTGAAATAAAGTCTAGTTTTAAGTGATGTATGTAAGATTTGCTTAGGGGGCCATTTACATATTAAAACAAGCTCTTAACTTTGTTTGATTCAAGAGCAGTACTCAATTCTGAAAATATAAATAAACTCTATACACTTCAAGTAGACTAAAAACAAATTTCCATGCCATTCCTATGATAAATTTCCGAGAAATTAATTATTTTAAAATGAGCAGATTTTAGGGATTGTGTCTAAATTGAAGTTCGGTACTCGGTTGTTGACCCAGAGAGCTTCACCCCCCCCCCCTCTTAATCAAGGCATCTCAGGTACCACTCAGTCATTCAAGACTACTAGATTACAAGATAGCATAATAAATTTCAACACATCTAGTCACTTCTTCAACCATCATTTTGCGTTTTTCAAGCATAATTTTAAAATCCCTTAGAATAAAAATTTTTAATTTTGGATTTCCATAAAACAGAATTTAATAAATCTAAATCCATCACAAAACAATTGTAGGTTGAAATTCATATTTTTTTCAAATATTAATTTCGTGATTCATATCATAAAACTATAAAAATTACAAATTTAACATATTTATGTTTGGGTATTTTAGTATTAATGCTACATAAAAAATTAGCACATTTAGAAAATAATTTCGGGATTAATAAAAATATGAATGTTTATCGATGAATTTTGAATGTTTATTTTTCACATGACTTGAAATTTGGTGTCTAGACATACACTGCTCAAAACAATTAAAGGATATTTGAAGTTTTATATAAAATAAAGATATAAAAATTTTTTTTTTTTTGCTGAAAATAGAAGACTACTTCAGTCAAACAAAAAGGCCCGCTAATGCTTTGGTAGAAATCTTTGAAGGTAAATTTGCTGCATTTCAATATTTTGGAATTTTTTTTTTTTTTTCAATGTATAGCTAAAATAAATTTGTACAAATACTATTTTTTTATTTTTTTTCCCGATATTTTTAATGAAGACACTTTTATTCTCGGAACTGGTTTCGAAAATGAAAACATCTCCACAAAAATAACCTGCAATCAAAGTTAAAAAGTAAAAAACGGTCGGCATACAAATCGATCTCAGCTATTCAATGCAAAAAAGAATTGTTTAAAAATATTGAAAGCAACCAAGAAATCTTTATGAATTTCTTCCATAGGATTAACATTTGCGAAAGGGTCTTTAAACTTCACTGAAGTAGCCTCTTAAATTGGGATACAGAAATTAAAATTTCTAATAAACATAAACAGTTCTTTTTGCTTTTAAAATTCTATATTTCAAATATTCCCTTATTCTTTATTTGACTTAAATACGTAAAATTTAAATAGCCTACCTGTTTTAATATGATAAATAAAAAGCTAAAATTAAAATATAATAAATAATATAGAATCTCAAAATATTAATGTGTAGTTAATCATTTTTACGTAATATTCCATTTAAAATGGAGAAAAATTATAATTTTATTTTAATAAAGAAATCTTGTCACTTAGAGAATTAAACTTAATGAAACTAATTACAAAATTATTAATGAAATGCGTATTGAAATTTGCCATTTCATTTAAAGCTGATATTATTATATAAAATAATTATTTTTAACATTAAAATGTAAAAACTCACATAAAAAATATGAAAAAAAAAGCCTTCTGTCACAGTAAGTTAAATTAAAAAGTAACTTAAAATATTATTTCTGGGTGGTAAATATCTTATCTATCAATCTTATTTAGTTATCTTATAAATTTTGAGTATTTCAATCTCATTCATAAGCTTTAATAATCAGGATAAAAAATACTCCATTCTACTTTTTATACTGGTTTAATTGATACTAAAAACGTTTGAAATGAAGATAACAGCGAGAGGAATAAAAAACACCGAAAAATGCTGTTCTTTTCAAAACATTCATATTTCTTCTAAAAAATGCGAGCGACTATGTCGGAGGTTCGTCTGCATTTGAACTCTAGAGTGAAAAGGACATTGTATAGAAAATAGAATGAGGGATTTCATCTGACAAGTGTATAAAGATCAAGATAAGTAGAATAAAGCTAACTGACTAGTTCTTCTAGCTATCTTGTATAAAGATGACCATTTGTTCAGATGGGCGTTGACAATTGATTGACGTGCAGAATTTTTGCTTAAAAGAGGTTAATAGTAGTACTTAGCTGGTACTTATATGCATACATTTCAAATTTTATAAAAACACCAACATAAAAAATTATAAGTGTTTAAAAATTCCCCGCAGACGGTTTTGATTTGTTATTTACTTAATGTTATACATTATTTTATTAAATGATTAACATCCTCTTAGAAAATTTGAAAGCATTAATAATTATGTTGTTAAATTTAAAAACTCTCAAAAATTAAATTATTTTTATCAAACATATTTATTAATAAGAATTCAAAATTATTTTAACTATTAATTGTTTAAGTGACTTATTTATCAATTACTTGTTTAAAATCTAGTACAAGAACTATATAGAAGTTATTACAGCAAAAATGAGAAAACATATTTTTTAAATTTCAGCTACTACAATGTTATTAAGTTCTTTAGGATGTATAAAAATGATAAGGATTCTCAAAATAAATATGTTATTTACTCATTTATTGGTTAGTTTATAATAATTTTCTTACTCTTTAAATGTAATTAATAAATATATGATTGCTTTTTGCGAACTGTAAATTATAACTTTGTTTCAGAAAATTTAAACCTGCATCTGGATAATAATGTTACCTAACACTGTTAAGAAATATTTTTTACGCATTGTTACAGTGTTGCATTATTGTGTTTAATTAATTATTACGTTACGTTACTAACTGATTTTTCAAATAATAATAATAATAATAATAATAATAATTTCCTTTTTTGAAATAATCAACAATTTTTGAATAGGAATTTATGGTGATGAATAATTGCTATAAATTAAATCTCAAAACAGTTAGTTATTTTAAAATGAAAATTAACTTAATATTTTATTAAATACATGTATTTTTAATTTAATGAATCTTTATTTAATTAAATTGGTGAAATTATTAATATGCATTTCGAATTTTACTTTAAATAAACTCAATAAATAATCTGTTTTATATTCTATTCATCATTATGTTTTGTAGCAGTTATAAACTGAAACTTATTGTTTGCTTGTTTATTTATTTATCAATTTTTTTCTTTGTGAAAGTGGGAGCGAAAAGGTAATGCAAATAAATAAATAAATAAACGATAAATTAAAAACGCTTCGTTTTGTCAGTTAAAAATTGAAAATAAAATTATTTAAAATTATATTTACATTATTATATAAAATTAAAAAATAATCATGTTATTACAAAGAAATAGGCCCACTTTCAATAAAATTAACTCACAAAAATTGTCTTCATAAAGTGAGAAAACTGTAAAAAAGAAAAAAAAATGCAACCAATAATTATTACATAAAAAAAGATCGTTGGAGCATTTTTATTTCTTTTAACAAAAAATTTTCGTAGCACGCCTAGTTACGAAATCACTAATTTAAAGATTCTAAGAAAGTGTGCGAAAACATTCAATAAAATATGTATTTTAGTTTATAGTATAGATAAAATACCTAATACAAAGAATATATGATAAAACTTAAAATATTCATTAACATTATTTAATCAGATTTTCAACTCGCTGTGATTTTATTATCACGAGTTACAGTAGATTAAATATATTGGACTATTATACTCAGCTTTGTATAAAATTTGAGGGAAGGGGGGGGGGGCAAGAGAATAAAAATATTTAAAAAAGCCCGAACAATGTTGAGCTTACAGCGTTTAGTGGGCCTTCATCAATCAGAAACCAAGTTATAAGGTGGCCGGTAAAGAAATAACAAGGGACCGAAATGGCAAGGGACCGAAATGACTTAGGACCGAAATGGCCAGGGACCGAAATGTCTCGGGACCGAAATGGCCAGGGACCGAAATGTCGTGTACCCGTTGGTAGGTTAGAAAAGGGCCAAACTCAAGCCGAAGTAGCGCAAGCCATTGGAGTGTCACAAAGTGTCATTTCCAGGATCTGGAACCATTTTTTGGAGAGTGGATGTGCAGGCCGAAGACCAGGGCAAGGTCGTAGACGGACAACAACATCCAATGAAGATCGGTATTTAGCGTTAACAGCTCAGAGACACCGAAACATGAACGCTACTCTTCTCCAACAACACCTTCGCTCGGCTACAGGCACCACGATTTCAACTCAGACTGTCCGAAATCGGCTCCATGCTGTTGGTCTGTTTGCTGGCCGACCGATGGTATGTGTTAGATTAACATCAAGGCATCATCGCGACCGCAGGGAGTGGGCAACCGAGCATGTCAACTGGAGGAGAAATGAATGGAGCAATATTCTGTTTTCTGACATCTGGATAATAGGTGTATTTTTATCTGGAGGGACTGTGGCAGTAGAATAATCCTGCGTTCGTGCACGAAAGTGTCAGATTTGGCGGTGGAGGAGTGTTGATGTATGGTGGCATCTCCATTGACGGGCGCACTGACCTCTACATCATTTGAGATGGAGCTCTGACTGGTCGCCGATATAGGGATGAGATCCTCAGACCTATTATAGTCCCTTACGCTGCAGCAATCGGAGATAACTTCATTTTAATGGACGATAACTGCAGGCCACATTGTGCAAACCTGGTGGAGGATTTCCTTTTCGAGGAAGGAATCGTTCAAATGGAATGGCCAGCGTGTTCTCCAGACATGAATCCAATCGAGCACGTTTGGGACGCTCTAGGAAGACGAGTTTCTGGCCGCCAACAACCCCCACAAACTCTCCAAGAACTGGAAAGAGCTCTTCTGGAAGAGTGGGGCAGAACACCCCAACTCGTCATTAATAGCCTCATTGAGTCCATGCCTCAAAGGTGTTCAACGTTGCTGTTCGCCCGTGGAAACCATACCCCCTACTGAAAATGATTTTCTTTGAAGAAAACACCTTTTCTTATTCTTTTTTTCTCATCTGCACAAATTATGTTTTTTTCTTTTCGTACACAAATGTGCAATAAAATGCATTTTTTTCTGCCAAACATGTGTAACTTATTCTCATATAACCTACTATGTCTGTCGACTATGTATCAATCAGCTAAAAAGTTTCCCAGATACAAAATCCACCTAAAACTGCAATATCCTTTAATTGTTTTGAGCAGTGTAGTTTGAACCAAAGATTTGAAACATTTTGTTAAAATTGGATACTGCCACTGAAAAAAAATTAAGATAGAGTTCGTTTTAATACGTAGATGGCCCCCTAAGTAAATTTTATATACATCATTTAAAAATAGACTTTATTTCTAATCATTCAGTACTAGTAATTTTCTTCTATGATAATTTTTGAGGAATTAGTAGCAGTTGTTTCCTTTTTTTTCCCACAACTGTACATATATAAAAATACATATATATGTGTATATATATAGATAAATATGTATGTATAACACTGGCACATGGCTAACCGAAAAGTACCACAAATAATAATAAATTCCCCATTATAATGCATGAAGACAGTTTGGCTTACAAAGTTTAATTATTTATTAACTATAACTATTTTACAACAATTTACTGACACAAACATTTCTAAACTCAGATGAATTCTTTCAAATACATATACAGAAAATCATATAAATATGAAAAGCCAATGCAAATTCTTATACTTGATGAAAAATCTGGGTACTTGCGTATTAAGAGCCCACAATAGTCACAGAAAAAGTATGCAAAAAGACCCAGATGTTTATGTAAAGTCTATGGGAGCGTTCTTTTCTAATATCTCCCTCAAATTTTAATGTTTTTACATGATTTTTTTTGCATAGGCTAGCTTAGGACGATCTACAACTGGGCTAGTTTTTACTTTTTTGATTTTGGTTTCAGATTTTTTTTTAAATATTTTAACTTTCAAAACCGGTTTAAACCAGTTCTGAAATTGAAACTATCATAATATAAAAAATATATGAGCAAAATCGAAAAAGTAAAAACTAGCCCGGTTGTAGATCGTCCTAAGCTAGCCTATGCAAAAAAAAATCATGTAAAAACATTAAAATTTGAGCGAGATATTAGAAAAGAATGCTCCCATAGACTTTACATAATCATCCGGGTCTTTTTGCGTACTTTTTCTGTGACTATTGTGGGCTCTTAACGCCTCCACAGCAGAAGTGACTATATTGGCCCATTTTTCACCGAAATCCATTTCACTATTTTGTTTTTAATTAAAATGTTTTGAATTTAAATATAGACGTTTTATTTTATATTTTGTCACAAAAAATTTTAGGTGTAGATTGGCAATGTTTAAAAACTGCCAAATCTGTAGCTGCAGTGGCGTTAATACGTAAGTACCAAAATCTGAATTAATCTGTAATCTATATTTTGGTATAAGCCTAAAATTTCATATACATAAACAAAATAGGATGCAAAAATAGTTCAAATAAATGATGGTATAAAATTCCTTTTTTTAAAAAAACATTAAAAGGAAAATACTTTCCTATGAATAAAAAAATGTTGATATAATTTCATATCCAAGGTAATCATGTCCAAGGCATCATATTTCTTAAATATGATGCTTTTACAGAAAAGACATTTCTTGAATATGTGTGCCAATATTATTAAGCCTAGATATCTCAATAAATCATTGATTGAAAATAACACAAAAGCATGAATAGCATGCCTTCATGTTTCAGGGGGGCACTCTGCTCCTCCTGCCCTTAGTTTAAAATATTGTGCCCCTCATCCAAAAACTAGCGCCCCTCATCCAAAAACTAGCACCCCTCTTGTCATTCATTCAAAAAAATAGCGCCCTTCTTGCCCACATTTGGAAAAATGCATCTCCCCATCGATTATCCGAACGCGCTATAGCGCGTAAATTACGCAAAAAATTGCTGACAGAACACAAAAAATAGCTTCATACGCGTCCCGTGGAACGGGTAATTTCGTCAAAAAATCGCATAAAAAACAGCAAGTTTCGTAAAAAATCGCGAAATAACGACTAGGTAAGATTCACAAAAAAATGGCTAATTTCGTCACAAAATTTCACAAAACGGCAGATTTCCTCAAAAGATCGTGGAAAAACAACAAATTTCTTCCAAAAATTTCAATAAAACGGAAAATTGTGTCAAATGAGTCTCAAAAAACTGCAACTTACGTCAAAAAATAGCGATAAAACGGCAGATTTCGTCAAAAGATTTGCGAAAAAAACAGCAAATTTCATCTAAAAATCGCAATAAAACGTAAAATTCTGTGAAAAGTTCCGTTTTTTCGTGATATTTTCACGAGATTTGTCGTTTTTTGGAATTTTTTTTAGCAAAATATGCCTTTTTTGCAATCTTTTAGAAAAACTGCTGTTTATGCGATCTTTTAATAAAATTTGCCTTTTTTTTTACGAAATTTGACATTTTTCGCGATTTTTTAACAAAATTTACCTTTTTTTTTCTTTTTTCAAATTTTTTATGAAATTTCTGTTTTTTCACGACTTTTTGAACCTCTAGATTCAACTCTATAAAAGTGCCCTGAAAAATGTAAAAAGTGCCCTTTCTAGAACAGTAGCACCCTGCCCTTTTTTAAACCTGGGGAAACTCTGTATGTTATTGGTTAAAAGAGGCATCATTAAATCCTTGGCTACATACTTAATAAATATAAGATATTTCTTTTAAAATGTAATTAATTTTCTACATTTATGGCAAGTTTTTAATTCAAAGGTCGATACTGGACCTTTTTTTTGGGGGGGGGGCGTTTTGGGAAAAGTTGTTTTGGTGAATCTTTTATATTTTTGTGAAATATACATTTTATAACAAAAAGATGAATTCCAGTTATTCAAATCTGAACCAAGAATTAATAACTTCTTTATAGTCCTCCTACTAGGCTTTTGATTTCTGGTAAACTGCTTTGCTCAAAGATGCACATTTTAAAATCTAACAAAATAAAAATTAATGGACGGAAAGTATGTTTCAATGAAATGGAATTTTGTGATGGGGCCTATTTTATTAGGAGAAATTTTGTGTAGAACCTATTTTATTAAGAGGAATTTTGTAAAGGGATCCAAAATAGGCCCCAAATTTTGTGAGGATCGACACCTGTAATTAAGATATTTTCAAACAGAAGATTTATTTTGAGTATGTGTAGAAAGGTGCTTTTTTAACGTATCTTTTCGAGTAAATCCTCGATGGCAAGTAATACAAAGGAATGGTTTTATTTCAGCATGAATGACTAAATGCCTTCTTAAAGAAGACTTATCAGAAAATGCTCGCATGCACACTTCACAAATATAAGGCTTTTCTTTGGTATGAGTACGAAAATGTACCTGTAAATAATTTTTAAGGGAAAATGCTTTGTTACATATTTTACAAACAAAGGGCTTTTCCTTAGAATGAACAACTGTATGTTTACCCAAATCAGCCTTAGAAGAAAAACCTTTATTACAAAGTTCACAAACATGAGGTTTTTCTTTGGTGTGAGTACGACTATGTTTATATAAGTCACTTTTATATAAAAATGCTTTATTACATATCTCACACCTAAAAGACTTCTTTTTCTCAATTA
Organism: Maratus speculifer; assembly: GCA_964019185.1. Classification (NCBI taxonomy): domain Eukaryota; kingdom Metazoa; phylum Arthropoda; class Arachnida; order Araneae; family Salticidae; genus Maratus; species Maratus speculifer. Next base: position 102,263,479 of record OZ025303.1, read on the forward strand.
AAAGCTTCCTCTCAGATGGATTTTCATCTGTATGTGTACCAAGATGCTTACTGTATCTAGATTTACGAGTAAATCTTTGATTACATGATGGGCAAACATAAGGTTTTACTTCAGAATGAATATAAGAATGCGTGTTTAAAATTGACTTAGTAGGAAACCCTTGGCTGCATACATCACAAATATAAGGTTTCTCTTTAGTATGTGTACGACGATGTACCCTTAAGTTGCTTCTACATGAAAAAGGCTTGTTACATATTTCACACTTAAAAGGTTTCTCTTTAGAATGTATCAAATTGTGATTATCCAAATTAATCCTAAATGAAAATCCTTTGTTGCAAATTTCACAAACATAAGGTTTTTCTTTGGTATGTGTACGTCGATGCCTTGCTAAGGCAGATCGATCAGACAATTCTTTTTTGCATATTTCGCAAGAAAGCTTTTCTTTCTTGTTATGTTTTCTAAGATGATTGGTTAAATTCCACTTCCCGGTGAATCGTTTGTCACAAATTTCACAAACAAATGGTTTTACATCACTATGAGCAACACAATGCTTCTTTAGGACATCTTTTCTTGAAAATCCTTTATTGCATATTTCACAAATAAACGGTCTATCTGTTGTATGAGTAATCATATGTGTTTTTAAGGTATCATTTAGAAAAAAACCTTTCTGACATATATTACATATGAAATCTCTTGTCCTTTCTGCATTATGATTATTCATGTGACGATTAAACGAAGACATTCGAAAAAATCTTTTATCACATACCTCGCAGTTGAAAGGCATTTCCTTGGTATGAATATAATGGTGTTCAATTAAGGATTTTTTAAAGTTAAATCCCACACTACATATTTCACAAGCAAAGGGTTTCTTTACAGAATGGACACGAGAATGCAAATTTAGGTTACTCTTCTGACAAAATCCTTTATTGCAAACCTCACAAATATATGGCTTCTCTTGTGTGTGGATGCGATGATGCATTTTTAAAGTAGCATTGCTGAAAAAGGCTTTATTGCAAAATTCACAGGTAAAATATTTCTTCTTTTCATGAGTATGCTGCATGTGCTTGTTTAGTGTTTGTTTCCTGGAAAATGTTTTCTCACAAATCTTGCAAGAATATGGCTCCTTAGGTAAATGAGTTCGCAGATGAATATTTAATTTATATTTGCTAGGAAAAACTTTACTGCAAAACTTGCACACGAAGGAATCTTTAGTATCAGTCGAATTACACATATCCATAATTGATTTTAGGTAATTTCTATTATAGCTATTTATCCAAATTAAAAATTTCCAATGCAAAAACAAATTTATTTTCAATAGAGGTCTTTACATGATATACTCAAGGAATGCAATCAGGGTCTTTTTTTCCACTTTGCAAAGTTTCAAGTTTCAAAATTATTCAATTTTTTGATGCAGTAACTAAATACTGACAGTAAAATTTATTTCAACAGCAAATGTCTTGAACAAATATTTTGACAAGGAACTATGCATTTAATGAATGCAGTCAGGGTCTTTTCTTCACACTTTGCAAGGTTTCAAGCTTCAAGATTAGACAATTTTTTGTAATAGAAAAATTTATTTTAGGCATTTCAAATAGCATAACATGATCAGTTATGAGTGAAATAAGTTCTTTACAATCCCATGAGTATCTGAACCTAAACAAAAAAGGAAAACATAATGTCATTCTTATGTAAATTATGCTGTTTACATTAAACATTACTATGTAAATTAAATAGAATATTTAATTAGATTTTAGCCTAGGAAAAAAAATATTATATTATTCCTTATTTAGCATGATCTATTATAATTTTATAAATGTGGATTACATGCAGATAGGCCACATAATTTGTCAAGTGAGAAACACAAATTAAAACTGATATATTATTTTAAGTTAAAAATGTTTATCAACTTAATGCAATATCTTCATGAGGGAATCACTTAAATAATAAGTTATCACTTTTTTAACAAAATCTAAAATTATTTACAGCATAAATTAATTTATAGATAGTTTCAATTCATATGCAGTCGGCTATCATGAATTCGAAATCAGATAAATTGAATCTTCACTAAATTCGACCTAAACAAGGAATCCCGAAATTTTCAATAGCAGAATAATGTTAAAATTTTCCATTTATTTGAATTTATTTTAGCTTGACTTTGTTTAATTCGAACTAATGAGAATTTTCATTTTTTCATACTTTCTCATGGATTTCAGATCCTTGAAATAACTTTCTCTCTTTCATTTTTGTCAAAATTGTTCTGAACTAGTGTACATATAATCCCATGCATTTTATAACTGCTTTCTTAGTACCCCATCTGTCCATCAATGACAGTGCCACCCATTCTTCCGTTGCACCTCTTCTAAATCCCTTCTCTACCATTTGATCCAGTGACATTCCAAGAAATTGCAGAGTGGACATCTGTTTAAAGATATCAGAAGCCTGTTTTATCACTACACTATCTGGAGTGTAGGAATTGAATTTTTCAGTCAGTGGTTTTACTTACTGCTAAAGTGCTTTTTGAGAAGGAAAAGATTTTGTTTCTTTAAAATATGACTTCACGTGAAAGTAATTCCATTTTAACTCTAAATGCTAAAGTGGAAATTATTAGAAAGATAGGATGTAGCCGATCTAAGAAGGAAGTGTTAGGAAGTGCCGATCTAAGTTCTCCATACTGGGCATACTCAGAATTTTTTGAAAAAAAAAATACTAATTAAACTATTTATGTGTGTATTAAAAGATCAGTCCAAATTAGCGAAGAATTACAGTAGAAAGTCTGTAAAAAAATAAAATACTTTCTAATATTTGGCGTGAAAAGACGGAAGTGTCATGTGATTTGATGAGCAGCAATTTTCCTTGCCAAAAGCAAATGATTTTAATGCAACTGAAAACTGTTGGATTTTTAGAATGCATATAAATTGAATTTAATGAATTTAAACATAAACAATGAGAGATTTTAATATGTTATATACATATATATAAACTGTATATTACATGTATATTTTGCTTGTTGCTGTAGTTATTAAATTTACTATTGGAAAAAAACATTTTAATAAATAAAAAAATTCATTTTGAGAGAAAATATTTTTATACGTTTAAGAGTGTTCAAAAATAAAAGCCAGATATTTCCATAGTAACAAAATCTAATCAACAATGCTCAATTAGATTTTGAACTTGAAACTATTTTAATTAATTTAAATTATTAATTTTGTTTTAAATTGCAAATTTTAAAGGTTAAATTTGAATATTAAATACATATAAATATCAATACAATAAAATTACACCTAAAACAAACTAAAATTATTTAAATTAAATTTATCTAAACAAGTTCAACATGAAACTTTTTTCCCTCTCAAAGTGTATTTGACATAAATAGTAATTTTTGAAATTGCGATCTATGGGCAGTCGATGATAAATTGCCAAATAACGAAATTTTCATTATTTGTTGAGGACACTGTATGGAGGTTCCGCCGAATTTTTTTTTATAAACATATATAACCTCATAAGAGGAACAATCAGTAATTTTTTGAAAGAAATTAGCCAATAGTCCATGGTATAATCCAATAAAAGGATTCTAGAACAAATTTTATATTTCGAGTGACTTTAAAGACAACAAAACATTATTCATGGCAACAAAACATTATTTATATGCAGCATGGAATGCTGCAAAACCTGAAGCAATAGAAAAACGTTTTTGACATACTGAATTTATCCATTTATCTAAAAAATGTGGTTATAATGAAAATAATCTTTTATTTATATTATTTAAATATTATCAATCAGTTTATGTATTTTTATTTTTTTAATTTAATCTTAAGTCATATTCTAATGATAAAAGCCGAAATAATTCAATTCCATCAATTGCAAATAGATCACAATTTCAAAAATTGGCATATTTAAAAAAAATATATTATAGCATCATACCTTTGTAATAGTACTTCTTTAAAAACTAGCGATATTGTTGACATGATAATAGAAAAATGCCAAGCGGTATTAGTGTGTCTATTTTTATTAGAAAAAATTGCATGGCAATGAAATGTTCAAAAAATAGCTAAGATACAATTTTGCTAAACCTCATTATTACATAGCATTGGGCAAAATGTAGATCTAAAATAAGGATAACTAAATCTAGTTCTAAATAAAAGATAATTTAGAAGCTTTTACACTATTTTCAATTTCATTTAAAGTTTTAAAATTTTATAAATAATTCTAAACAAGCATTTATATTTTAAAAGTGTTAATCAGCATGTATTTTTTATAGAAACTTTGTCATTTAGAGTACTTTTTGTACTGCTCCACACTCTCTCCATTTCAGGAATGGCTGGGAACAATTGCTGTCAAATCTCAAAAATGTTTGTTATAATTGTTTCTCTTCAACATTTGTGGTGGTTTTTCGCGATATTTTCGTGAAATTTGTATTTTATTCGCCAGTTTTTGAAATTGGAGCTTTTTCTGAAAACTTTTAACATAATTTCTGTTTTTTTTTTTTTTTTTTTTTTTTTTTTTTGTGGAATTTGCATTTTTTGTGAGTTTTTAAAAATATTATTCTGGGATTTTTTTTTTCACGATTTCCTGACAAAATTAGTTTTTTTAGGTGATCTTTAGACCAAATTTGTTTTTTCATGATACGTGGAAGAATTTTCATTTTTTCCAGTAATTCTTTGGTAAAAATGATGATTTTTTTTTTTCTGTGAAGATTGTCAAAATCGATTGTTGAAAAGTAGTAATTTTTTATGTCTGAATTTAAGGATTGTGATTGATTTTTTTATAATTTCTGGAACTGAATATCTTAAATTTTCAAAAAATTCTGAACGGAGCTACTCCTGTTGCTTTTTTTTTATGCTCAGGTGAATCGCCAATTTGGACGTTGTAAATTTTGAACCACGTTTTGACTATTGGTGAGAGGTTAATTTTGTTCTATAAGTACAATCTCACTGGAAGATTTTGAATTTAATGCTTATTAGTGGAGTTTAAATGCAAATCTTCTCCGTAGCCCTTACAGCTTTAAAACTCTCTCTTGGAAAAAAATGACTGATTTCAACACTGCAAATATTAGAGAATTATTAAAATTTCTAAATTACTTGACACACAGTTGTCAATGATTATATCATACCTGAGATATAACATACTCAAATGCCCTGAGTGATATCCTCTAAAGAATTTTTTACAACTTTGGCTAAAACAGATTATGTAACAGCCTCAATCTGGTTATAATATACTTCTTAGACTCAAATGAAATTTAGTGTCAACCTTGCATTTCTGGTTTGTAAATAAGTAAACTGTCTTAGATGCTTATTCCAGTGAGTTTTAAGGCTGGGTTTATTGCTTCCTTCAAGAGAAATTATCGTCCTCTTTCTCCAACCATTTGTGGGAATCAACAAAAGGAGGATGAGACTCAACGATGGAAAGAGGTGAAGATGAATTTTAAGGAAAGATTTTCATCCCTCACAATGATTCTTTAAAAGTGGTAAAAATTGAAACTACAAAAGAGGGCATCAACAGTTGAAAATTGACGTAATCTATTTAGAATTTTAAGTTAACAAAATGTATGGTTTTTGAACACCTTTAGGGGAGATTTTTAATGTTTGAATAATGAAAACCTCACAAATAAAAGCCAAAATTTAGCAATGCTGTGTTCCAGATTTGCTGAGCTGTATTTAATTACATCTATTGCTGACTAAGAGAAGATTTTAACAATTGTATATACCCATGGACATATTCATGGGCTACTGCAGGTTCAAAGTCCCAGATTTTAGGGCTCCCAAATTAGATTAAAAAGATTAAAAACATTTTATAATTTATGTGTTTTTACGAAAAATTTGTTTTAATTGGAATTTATTTCTCATATTATTATCATGTTCTAGTTTCCATTTAAGCTATATCAAGCCCTGCAGTCATGATCATTTAGAGAATTAAAGAGTTTTTGAAAGGTCAAAGTAACAAATCGATATAATTTAATGCTGCAGTCATACAGGGTTGGAAAAAAACCAGGTTTTTTTGGTTTAAACCGGATTTTTTTAAACATCTTTTCTTATTATATATACATGCATATTTACTGATAAAAACAGACATTATTGGTTTATAAGCAGTGTAACTTCATTTAAAATAATTTAAAGTTAATAATTATAGTGAATTTAAGCTGAAAATTGAAAAAAATCATTTTTCAATTTAAACAGTTTTAGCAAACAGTCTTATGTTGAAAGTTCTACACAATGAACCATTGATGTCCTGTAAATATTTATAAACAATCTTTTGATTACTAATAATATTCATTTGGATGTAGTTTAATAAATATTCTTTTCCACAATTATTCAAATAATAAATTACAAATACTTCTTAGGATTTTTCTTTTCTGAGTGAAAATTTGAAGTTATTATTTAGTTTTATATCATTTTTAGTCGTTAGATTCAGAAGATAGCAGAGGCAAAAAAAATATTATTAAAATGCTATAACTAGCAACCAGTCTTGCTTTTAATTCTTCAAGATAATCTCCCAAAAGAAAAATTTCTTTTATAGCTTGTGCAAAATCTTAAAAGATCATTGTGTTACATTATTAATTTCATTAAATAATCTGCATTATTAAAAAAATTAAAATATTTTATACTAAATATTGAATCTATTTTATCTTTGATCAATTCGCATGTTTGAAGTTTTTCTTTAGAGCAATAGATATGTTCACCAATGTGTACTGATTTTAATCCTATGCATAAAAAAATAACGTAAACCCAATATATCTAATGCTTATTGCTGAAACAAAGAGTTGAAAGTAGAAATTATTTATATCCAATAATCTGAAACTCGTAAATTATAAATAAAGAAAGAAAATGTCATTAAATTTCTTCTAAAAAACAATAGAAATTATTTATATCTAATAATCTGAAACTCGTAAATTATAAAGAAAAAAAGAAAATGTCATTAGATTTCTTCTAAAAAATGATAAAAATTATATCTAATAATCTGAAACTCGTAAATTATAAAGAAAAAAAGAAAATGTCATTAGATTTCTTCTAAAAAACGATAAAAATTATATCTAATAATCTGAAACTCGTAAATTATAAAGAAAAAAAGAAAATGTCATTAGATTTCTTCTAAAAAACGATAAAAATTATATCTAATAATCTGAAACTCGTAAATTATAAAGAAAAAAAGAAAATGTCATTAGATTTCTTCTAAAAAACAATAAAAATTATATCTAATAATCTGAAACTCGTAAATTATAAAGAAAAAAAGAAACTGTCATTAGATTTCTTCTAAAAAACAAATTGCTTTTTTTTTTTTTTTTTTTTAGAAAAAACCAATTGGTTTAATCCTATGCATAAAAAAAGATCTAAACCCACTATATATAATACTTATTACTGAAATAAAGTGTTAAAAGTAGAAATTATTTATGTCCAATAATCTGAAACACGTAAATTATAAAGAACAAAAAAAAAAAAAAAAAAAAAAGTCATTAAATTTCTTCTAAAAAAACCAATTGGTTTTTTTTTTTTTTTTTTTTTTTTTTTTTTTTTTTTTTGAGAAAAAACCATTTGGTTTAAACCGTGCCAACCCTTGCAGTCAATGAATATAATAATAATTTTACAAAAGGAGTGTCATTTATTTTATTAAATATGCCACGAACAAAGCCATCAAAATATGGTCTTTCCATATCAAATAAGGAAGTATATTTATGCTATTATAAAGAGAAGATTTATATTATATTTTTTATACATTATTTAGCTTTCAAGAACAAATCAATTAAATCCTCATATAAATCAATACAAAATTTGTGATTGGTTAACGAAAAATTTGGTTAGCAGATATTGATTTGGGACAGTTTAAGTTCATAAACAGACCACTCACTGTAGGTGTAAACTGGCAGCCTCTTTCATTTTTAATTGTATTTCAAGTATGCTGAAGTATTACTGTGTAGGACGATAAATGCAGATCTATTCCATCCCATTGTTAAATCTCTAAAACCTTTTGTTATAAACCACAAACTGTTAGCGAAGGAAAGGAATAATCATACTCCTAATTGAAGGAAAATAAAAAAGCTTGTAAATTCTGTCTAAATCTTTTCATGGAAGATACATATATTCTGACTTGACTTATGAAATTGTAAATTTTACAGTGTAATGTAATCAAAAATAACAAGAAAAATGTCATTTAAACATACACATAGTAAATTTTATTTATTTTTTTCGGCAAACTCATAAAATGTTTATTTTAAATCAGGTATGGCAAGGTTTTTCTCACCGCTGGAAAATACTGAGGTAAAAACCAGTATTTAATGTCCTGAGAAATACTATGTTTTCCCCACATGGGAAAAATTGATTATTGAAAACAAATATATATTCAAAACAACTTTTAAAATGTCAAAATAGAGCTAAAATAAATAACTTTAAAGGATTCTTCAAACATTCTAATAAAGACTAGACAAGAATCTGGTAACAATAAAATGTAAACAAATATGATGAACTTCTGGTTATTAAAGAATATTTTGCATAAATATTACATCTAACTAAAATTGTGGAAAAAAAAAAAAAAAACTAGTTGGATGTGGTTTTGGAACAGGTGCTTTAGCGTTCGGCCCCGTAAATTTGGCGATTTTTTTCGCGCCAAAATGCCGTTTCCAAAAATGATCGCCAAACTGAAATTGCGGGAGAAACCCGTTTTCAAATATAGCGATCACTTTCAAAGCTCCTGAAAAAATGCATTTTTGTAAATATATTTAAAAAAAATGAATAATTTACACTTAATATAACGTCCTAATCTATCCTTAAAAAGATCACTCGGAGTTGTTACTCACTGTCGACGGATAGCGAAAAAAAAGCAGTAAAACACCGTTAGATAGTTCAAAAATTTAAATTTCAGAACATAAATTGCGCAGATGTAAAAAAAAAAAAAAAAAAACCTGCGCAGCTCATAATCAAATTACATCACAGGCTCAAAGAGAAAAATCTCCCCCCTCCCTCACCTCAACCTCCCTCTTGCTCCGGGAAGAGAAAAACTCCCCCCCCCCCTCACCTCAACTTCCTCCTTGTCACCGCGAAAGCTGCTATTAGGGTTGCCAAAAATATGGGATTTGGCAACATTTTGACAGGGTTACCAGAATTAGGGGTTTATCGCCATACTTGGCAAGATTTTTTCCCCATTAATTCTGGCCGAACGCAAAAGCACCTTAGCCGTGGTTTTTTCAAAACTTTCTACTGCGTGTTAAAACTTCCTGAAAATGCAGTGCCACTAGGTAGGTGATTTACACAAAAATCTAGTCAGCAACAACTTATATCAGCTTCTAACAGACTCTGAAGTTTGATGAAAATCTGTGCATTAGTTTCTGAGACAGAGTATTGCCAAAATATTAAAAAAAATCTGCATAACAGCACCATTTGTTGAACAATGTACACAAAATACAAATCAAGACCCCATTTTATCAAAGGTTATCTTAATTTGAAGTTTGATGAAAATCCATGCATTAGTTCTTGAGATACAGTTATAGCAAAATCTGAAAAATGTAGCATAACTGTGCTACCTGTAGGGCAATTTACACCAAAAACAAAACTAATCTAATCTATATCATTAATCTATGCACTGAACCTGAAGTTTGATGAAAATTCATGCTTTAGTTCTTGAGATAGAACTATTGCAATAATCATAACAGAACATAGCAGCACCACCTGTTCAGCAATTTACACCAAAAAGTAATCAGCACCAAATTATATAACTGAATCTAAAGTTTAAAAAAAATCCGTACATTAATTCTGAGGAAAAACTATTGTGAAAATCATTAATAATGTAGCATGACAATGTCACATGTTGACTGATATACACCAAAAACTGATCAGCCTCAGTTTATATTAAAGTCTAACTGAATCTAAAATTTTGTGAAATTCTGAGTATTAGTTCTGGCAATAGAGTGTCCACAAATTCTTTGGCACATACTGACTCACAGACATTTTCTAAAAACCATCAAATCATATTTCAGCACCTTCTAAAATGTATCAATCTATCGAAAACCAGAAGTCTACATTTTTCATGAATCTAATACTTTTCTCTAGTAAAGATAGAAGAAGGTAAAAATTGTGTTTAAGAAATCTATGTAAAAAGTAATAAAATTTTTATTTAAATGTAACACCAATTATTTATTGATTATCGGCTTGGCGCAGGTAGATTTTAAAGTTCAGTTTCAATTACAATCACTTCAAGAAATTCTGTTCAAAATGCCCAGTTTGATAACATTTTTAAAAATAATTTTGCAATTATCAAAAAACTGCCCAATACATCACATTATCTAATTGCTAAATAAGGTAACTTAACATTTGGATATATTTAAAATAAAAAATGAATTTTAAAATGAGTTAGAATATTAGATTTGAGATTTTTTTTTTTCTCAACTACTATTTTTGCTATAAAAATTGGTCACATAAAAAACTTCTCAGTTTAAAAGCTGTAGATATTATTGAGGAGATGTAAAATAAATTTAATCGGATTTGGCATCTTAAGAATTGACAAAGTTATGGATTTTTTTTTAAACTTCCCTTCCCCCCCATTTTTGTTTTTAATTTTTTTTGCAGTAAGAGTTGGTACTATCAAAAACTTGTAAATACAAAAGTTTAGATAATGTTAAGAACATTTATAAAACTTAATTGGATTTGATATCTTGAGAATTGACGAAGTTATGAATTTTTTTCCCCTCAAAACCCTATTTTTTTTACTCATTGAACCCATTTTTAACTTTATAAAATATCTGTCATGCATAAACTTTATACCCATTTTTGAAGTAATATAAATTCGATATCTATTTAATTTAAGAAGTTATAGGGTTTTTTTCGCTTTTTTTTTTTTTTTTTTTTTTTTTTTTACAAAAATCCTCCTTATTTCCACTCCTTTGGTCCGATTTTGCCGATTAACGAACTTGACCGAGATTTTATGTTTTAGTTTGGAAAGAGATTTAAGCAGAGCTGCTAGAGCGTATCAACTTAATGCTGGAATCTGTCGTAAGTTAACAAGCTGCGCCAGCTGGTGGCAGGGGTGCAAATGAATGCGCGGGTTTGACGTCATATATGCGCAAATGCTTATTATCTCTGCATCTCTTGCGCATATTTTCTGAATTTTCACTCAATCATGACAAATTAATAAAATCTACGAGATTTATTGCAAAATATTTTTGTTACAGCTTGTTTTGATAAAGTCATGTACATTTAAAAAAATAGTCACAACATCATTTTAATTTCGGGAGAAAAAGTATTAATTAATACTCATAAGTACCATATAATGCATTTCGTTGCATTATATGGTACTTATGAGTACTAATTAAGTTCCATAGAAGTTGGAACGCTTGAAATATATGCAGTTTTGGATTTAAGCATATTTATAGAAGTTATCGTGCCTATAAAAAGGGATGTACATAGACAGACACAGTTTGTCAAATTCAATTAACCAAACGAGCGATCTCGTGCTCATGTTCTGCTGCCTCTCACAAGGAACTACATTGAATAAGCCAGTAGAGACACAATATTATCAAAAACATATTTAAAAACATTAATTTTTTAAATACTTGAAAAAAAAAATAGTTTACTCGATCAATTCAAACACTAAGTAAAACAGACAAAGCAAATAGGCAGTAACAGGAAAATAAAAGATATCTTTTATTACAAATTAAAAAAAAAAAAAAAAAAAAAAAAAAAAAAGTATGCATAACACATGAAAAAATTGAATTTTTTAAATCACTTACGTTCTGTTTTTTGGGAAGCAGAATAATAATAGAAGATAGCAGAAAAGTTCAGTAAATATTATGACTGGAAAACTTGTTAAATGGAATTCCGGAGCCGTTTGCCATTTTGTTCTTAATTTGATTTAAAATAAGGCAAACATAATCGATTTCTGAACTTTTCGATTAAAAAATTCGATACTTATTAGATTCAATGGCTTATAAAGAAAATGTTATAATTTGTCAAATATTTAATTACATAAGAGAATTTTTGCTTATCTACAGTTTTTTTATTGATTAGCTGTTAGTACGGCTCCAATTACGATCATTATGGATTCAAAATATTTAAATTTCTGCTCTAAAGCGCATGGCGCCATCTAGTAACTGTTTTGCTGGCAAAAATATGCTTTAAATTTTTATTTTTGTCATAATTAAACAGTATGAGATCCAGGGATGTAGTGGAGGGTATACAGGTCTATATACCGTTTACCTTCTGGATTTTTTTTTTACGAAACAACGTATACTTTCCGTTTCTCCAGACAGCTATAGTATTTACATACTAGGATATACTCTCTGCTTAGAGCGGATACCTTCTGACTTTTTTACAATTACACCACTGATGAGATCTTTACTTTATTTATTCATTTTTTTCAGGCTATGCCAGTATATGTTGACATTTTTTTTTTTTTTTTTCAAAGGATCTACAATTTTCAAACAAAAAATATATGGTTTAAAAAAAAAATACATATTTTAGTCTTATATCCTTAATTAAGTACAGAGATAAATTTTCATTGTTTTAAAAGTATTACAAATGTAAAAAAAATTATTAAATAATTTCATATTTTATTTTACTCCGAAAGTTAATAATTTTGTTAATTAAATTGCAAAAGTGTTTAATTTATTTATGGGTAATCATTTAAATTCATATTTTATCAAGAAAATGTAAATTTAACAATGATTTACTTTTCATAAATCGACAGTTTTAAATATAAACCAACAATTATGAATTTTTCTTATCTATAGATAAGAAAATATTTCACAATTGTCAGAATTACTTAGCAGCACAATCTGTCAGGCTGTTCATTCCAAAATGAAAATAGCACAAATTTATCAGTAGAAAATTTTTATTTGATAAATATATTGCATCTTGAATTATAATTGATTTTCCTGAGAATTTACCTCAAAAGTCAGAAGAATCTGCAGAGTCTATTCCCTCTAGTTATATTTTATTGTAAATTTTGCCTTATTTATTTAGGATATTTTTCTAATTGAATTAGGCACAAATTCCTATTCTCAAAAACCAGTGATAAAAGATTAAAAATTCTGTAAAAGACGCATGTCACAATGGGTTTAACTTTGTGCTTTCTTTATGTTATTCTTTTATTTATTTATAGAAGTTTTAATTACAGTTTGGGAAATTAACCAGATAAATTATTTGTATTGCATTAAGCATAAATAAGTTAATCTTTTGTAATCAAGCTGTATGCAATTGAGATAAATAAAAATAATAATTATGCATAGAAATAATTTTATGATCAATAATATATCAATAAATAAAGATACAATTTTTTTTAAAAATTGCATTCGAAAGGGTAAATTTTTTTCTTTATTCAATGATGCAAAAATATTAATTGTGCAATGTTTCAAAGTTAATATTTTGATAATTTATTAATTTCAAAACATCCCACAATTTTAATTTTTACACCATTGAATAAAAGAAAAAATATTTTCAAATGCAATTTTCTTGAAAACTGGATCTCAGTTTACTGATATCTTTTAATTATAAAATTATTTTTATGCATGATATACCTTTTAAAATCTATCTCAGTTGCATGCAGTTTGATTAGAAAATTTTAAATTGTGCTATACAGTGATTGTGTACAATGATAATGTCTGTAATGATATTTCTCTTTGGTCCCAGCAGAATTCCTATTTATTCATTGTATTCCGAGCCTGTATACAGCAATAATCAACTTTTAGTAGCACCTGTCTATCCTGATATATTTTTTTCTCATTTAAAAGCTGGTGGTTCCTGATATAACCACTTTTTTTCTTGGAAAACAACACCCCATCATCCAATATGTAAGATAACAAAAGACTGTGTTTATGACCTGTTCAAATGTTGACTCTTTCTTCATCTTGACCCCTTTGTTGAAGGGATTAGGGGATGTTGGAGAGAGGGGGCTGTCACTTTGCTGCATGTACAGAGCTTAAGTCTTTACAGCTTATTATTGTCAAACTTGATTTATTAGATTAAGGATTGGGAGAGATGTTACCAGGGCCATAGTTAGAAGTGAATTATATGGGAGAGGGGCTGAAGAAAATGTAGGGAGGGCTCAAGAAAATATAGGGGGGGAGCTCATTTTTTTTTTCTCTCTGTGTTTGGCACAGAAAGATAAATTAGTGCATCTGTAATTTCACACTGTAGTTACAATGTTTCTCATTAAACAGTGGTAATAACTTTATTTTATGCTACAAAAAGAATATGATGATGAAAAATTCAAGTGTATAACTAATGAAATATTAAACATCATATTAGCTTTATATGTGCAAATAGGATGTACAAGTATTGAAACATTTATTTTTGTTACAATTTGAGTGTTTTTGCAGAACTATGAAAGGTCCTCAAAACTAAATTAGATTTTTGAACAGAATTTCATTTGGATTTTCGGAACAGAAATTCATTTAGTGACCTAGGAATCTTTTCCAGGGGAGGCTTAAAATGTTTTAGGGGGGGGGGGGGGTTGAGCTGCTCATAGCACCCCCTTAGCTACGGCCCTGGACGTTACCTCTTTCTCAGAAATCAAGTCACTGTGGAATCTTTTCATTTCTAGATTAGACACTACTGTTCATTTTTATGCCCTCATATTTTTCATTATTCCTTTTACGTGATGGCTCACCATAAAGCATTGTCATGTGAAGAAAAGTTAAAAATTCTTTCGGATATTGATCCAAGGTATTGACAAGGTATGAAACAAGTTGATACTGCTAAAAAGTATAGGATTTCACAGTCAACAATTGCTACTTTTTTAAAAAAGCAAAAAGATATTGAAGATGCTGTGGAAAAAAGTAAAGTGGATAGTAAATGAAAAAGATTTAAATGTGCTGTAAATGATGATGTTCACAAATCTCTCCTAAGATGGTTCCACCAGATGAGAAACCAAAATTTGCCCATTAGCGGACCTATGATTTCTGAAAAAGCTAGGAAATTCACCTCTTTGTTCGGCAACAATGATTTCAAAGCCAGCAATGAATGGCTCACTTCCTTTTATGAATGTCACAGAGCTGTTTTTAAAACTATTGTGAGAGAAGAAAAGTCAGCTCCAATTAAGGCTGCATTTTCTTGGAAACAAAAAAAAAAAAAAAATGAAAAAAAAAAAAAATTCCAGGTGATATGTACAATGCTGATTAAACTGGTTTGGTCTATCAGCTGATGCCAGATAAAACAATGTCCTTTAAAGGAAGACAGCTGTAAAGGAGGGAAGAAATAAAGCAAAGGCTGACAATCCTGCTGTGTTGAAACAATACTCGAATTGACAAATTAAAGCCTTTAATCATAGGAAAGTACATGAAGCCAAGGTACTTTAAAAATGTAAACAGTTTACCAGTTTACTACAAAGCAAATAAGAGGGCTTGGATGACAGCAGAGATCTTTAACAACTGGCGGCTTGATGTTGTTAAAAAAATGAAGAATAAAAAGAATGTTGCTTTCATAGTTGATAACTCTACACCTGACAACAATCTCCCATGTTTGAAAAATATAACAGTATTTTACTTTTCACCAAATTGCACGTCAATCCTGCAGCCATTAGATTTAGATATTATCAAGTGTTTCAAGGGTTTTATCAAAAAAGGTTAATCCAGAACATGGTTTATAATCTAAATAATAATTTCTTAAATTCATTTACAGTAAATGTAAAAAATGCATGTGATTGGATCACCGGAAATTGGAATTCTATAACATCATCCACAATCCAAAATTATTGGAAGAAAGCTTCATTCTTTGAAGAAAAGGGCAATAATATTGACTTCACTGAAAACGATGAAGAAGAATGTATGAAGAGTTTATACATGACTGTCAGAACTTTCCAAAGATCATCAAAGCTATCTTTTGAATGCTGAAGAAATTTTTAATTTAGACAGTGATGAGCACATGTTCAGTGGTACAAACAATGAAGATATTTTTGCAGAATTTATTCCAAGTGATCAGAGAGATGAAGGAGAAGAAGTTGACTGTTCACAAAACAAAACTCGAATTTCTCATGAAAATGCTATATCCTTAATTAACTCTTCAAGATTTTGTTGCAACAGTACAAAATATTTCGGATGTGCATCTTAACTCGTTAAATGGGCTGAAACATATGTGCATGCAGATGTCATTTACATTAAAAAGTAAAAAAAAAAATTAACTGGTTATTTTTTTAAATAATTTTTTTTTCTGCAATTTTCTTACCAAATAAACTTATGCTTGTATCTTTTACATACTTTTTAATTTGTTTACTTTATGTTTACTTACTATACTTATTTACGCCTAAAAATATAATTTTATGTATTAACAGGGTTCATACTCATTTTCCAAGAAAAAAACCCCTGAGAATCCCTGATGTATTTTCCGGGATGTACAATTATTCCATATCAACAATTAACAATATTTTGATACTACATATGATAATAAAGCACGCGAACAGTAATAATTGCCCCCAATTTCCCAGAATAGACTGTTATTTTGGCAGTTTTTCCCAGGTTTGGAAAATTTTTTGTATTATCCCCTGAGATTCCCCTGATTTTCCCAAGAATCCCATATTCCCCTGATGAGTATGAACCCTGATTAAACCTGTTTATAATGACATTTTATCTAGTCCCTACAATATCATTATAGACAGGTTTCACTGCATTTAGAAGCTAATAAATAAATAAAACTATTATTCAGGCTGGAGCACCAATGACTCTATGTTGGCATTACTCATGAATATGTTTTTGCTGTTAGATACAGTAGACTCTCTCAAATCTGCAACTTTCTAAAATCTGCACATAATTTATGGATGTATGAAACATTAAATTCAAATATAAGGACAAAATTCAATTTTTTTATTTTATATCAATTCCATATAATATTTTAATTTGTAATTTTTGTTAATATCATTGAATTCATGTTTTATTCATGAAGGAAGAATAAATTTATTTCTGAAAATTTTGAAGATTTGCTGATATAATTGGTAATCACAATCTTCTTACCAAAAATATTTACAGTATGAAATCATTTATCTGGAAAACCAGTTATTCGGAATGATATTTCTAATAGACTGATGTTAGAATCTTTTAAAAAAAAGTGTCTCACACAATCAGTTTGGCATATACATTGCTTGAAACAATTGTATAGTTTGATAATAGCATCTAATATTTGAAATAGAAGCATATAATCATATTATAGATTAATAAATAATATTATGATATTATAGATGTTTTTATTTTTATGCCGAGAAAACAGAAGAATTTTTGTACAAGGAGTTCCCATAAATTATCTTCTTTCAAACTTTAACAATTGATCTTACTTGCATCAGATTCTTGGCTCAAGTATCTAATAATCAATTTAAAATTAGAAGTACAGTATAGGATCCGTTATCCAGAATGCTTGGGACCCAGAGCATTCTGGATAAGGGGTTTTTCCATAATTCGGAACACTTTATGGTAAGATAAAAAATGCACGAAATAATTTCATAAACAGGAAAATATGAATACTAATACATGTAAATACCTTAATTTGTAGATTAATTTACACAAAATAAAAAAATAATTTTAATAAAGGAAAAAAATATACATATGAAATTTAATTTTGAGATTCTGAAACAGAATCTTTTGATTGGGATTTAGCAAAAAATTCTATGATAGTCTTTTGCTTACAGTGTGTCTCTTGCATTAATTGTTCTTGTATTTTGTACTGAGACATGATTTGCTGCTCATGGAAGTAGCTCCTCTGTTGCATGCCTAAAATTAATTGTTTGGTATAAAATACTAATTTTTCATTTGATACCTTTTCAACTGATTCACTCTGCTGGTTGTCCTTCTCATCATCACTTTCATCAGATATATTGTTTGTCATCATTTCACAAATCTCACTGTCAGTCATGTGATTAGTGGCAGGAATGTTTTCATCGGCTTCTAAACAATCTTCCACTACTTCTTGATTAAGCAATTTAGCTTCTGGACAATTAAAGCATTTGGCATATGCCAACAGATCAGCAATAATTTGCTTCTCTTTCGAAATCTTGAAGCCTTGAAAGGCTCATTTTCGTCATCGAAAAATAATGCAGATGGCCACAGATTGTACCATCCATGGATAAGTGTATCCTTATCCACAGCTTGCCATGCTTTAGCAGCACTCCACAAAGTATCTTTGATTGTGAAGCTTCTCTGGAAATTTTTTATCCGAATTCCTTTGTTGCAGTCTGCAAGCATTTTTTTAAAGAAGTCATTTTTATAGTGAGTTTTTAAAGATCTGTTATGTACAATTTGGAGGCAAACACATTATCCATTTCTAAGAATTCTGCTTCAGGATGGGCTGTTTTTTTTTTCTTTTCTTTTCTTTTGTTTTCATGATCTTTTGAAGAAATTTGCATTTGCCGCGATTTTTTGACGAAAGTTGCCGTTTTTCGCGATGTTTTGTTGAAATTTGCCGTTTTTCGCGAATCTTTTGTCAAAATTTGCCGTTTTATCGCGATTTTTTGGACCATATTTGTTATTTTTTCGCGATCAATTGGGGGAAATCTGTCTTTTGGGGGGATTTTGCGACGGAATTACCCATTTTTTCGCAAATCTTTTGACATAATTTGCCGAAAAATAGTCGGTATTTCGTGATTTTTAATGAAATTTGTCGTTTTTTTTGCGATTCTTTGACGAGATTACGCGTCCCTTAAGACGTGTAGGAGCTATTTTTTCGCGTCCCGTCGCCGATCTTTTGTGTAATTTACGCGCTATTGTGCGTCCACGGCATCGCTGAAAAAAAAAATCTAATCACCCTTAATCTAATCACCCTAAAACTAATCAATCTAATATCGTGATTATCGCTGAAAATTAGCTGATTTTTAACGAATTTTGTCGTTTTTTAATTGATCTTTTGACGAAATCTGCCGTTTTTCGGGATTTTTTTTTTTTTTTTTGACAAATTTGCTGTTTTTTTTTCGTGATATTTTGAAAAAATTTGTCTTTAATCGCAATTTTTTGACGAAAGTTGCCGTTTTTCGCGATTGACGATTTGACGAGATATGCGTCCCTTGGGACGCGTAAGAGCTATTTTTTCGCGTCCCGTCGCCGATCTCATGCGTAATTTATGCGCTATAGCGCGTCCGCGGCATCGCTGGGAAAAAAAAAAAAAAAAAAAAAAAAAAAAAACTAATCACTCTAAAACTAATCAATCTAATATCGTGATTATCGCTGAAAATTAGCTGATTTCTAACGAATTTTGCTGTTTTCCATGATTTTTTGACGAAATCTGCCGTTTTTCGGATTTTTTTTTGACAAATTTGCTGTTTGTGTTTTTAGTGATCTTTTGAAGAAATTTGCCTTTAATTGCGATTTTTTAACGAGATTTGTCGTTTTTCGCGAATCTTTTGTCAAAATTTGCCGTTTTATCGTGATTATTTGGACCATATTTGTTATTTTTTGCGCGATCTTTTGTGACGGAATTACCCATTTTCTCGCAAATCTTTTGACATAATTTGCCGAAAAATAGTCGGTATTACCTGATTTTAACGAAATTTGTCGTTTTTTCGCAATTCTTTGACGAGATTACGCGTTTCTTGGGACGTGTAAGAGCTATTTTTTCGTGTCCCGTCCAAGGGCGGATCTGGAGAGTCCTCAAGGGGGGGGCGATTTTAAAACTTGGGAGACTCGAATCTCATGCGCAGGTTGGGGCTAATATTTTCACTGCGGGTCGGGTTTGGGTATGGTTATAGTCTATATTTTCTGCGGGTCGGATTTGGGTCCGGTTATATTCTATATTTTCTGCGGGTCGGGTTTGAGTCCAGTTGACTTGTATTTTTTGAGCGGGTCGGGTTTGGGTCCAGTTGATTTCTATTTTTTGCTGCTGGTCGTGTAAACTAATCAGGGGCATGCGAAGAGAAAACTGCGTCTGGCCAAATTTTCATCAGTCCCCCCCCCCCCCAATCTACACCAAACGACTATTCTTGTGACAGGCCAAAAACGTTGGTAATATAAATTTGACGTCTTTTTAATTTCTGGACCTGAGGCGACCGTCCCCTTCACCCCGCACCCTTTCACATACGTGATGTAACTAATACTTTTTCTGTAGTCCGCATTTGGGTCCGTTTGACTTCTACTTTTTGAAGCGGGTAAGGTTATCTTCTACTTTTTTGCTACTTGTTGGGTTGGGTTTGAGACCGGTTCAGTGGCGTAGCTAAGGGGGGGCAAGGGGGGCGTCCGCCCGAGCGCCGAGGCCTACAGGCGCCAAATTCAGAGAAATTGTTATATATCTATATTGGGGTGGAGGCGCAAAATTTCTTGTTGGCCCCGGGCGCCAAAAAACATAGCTACGCTACTGGACCGGTTGACTACTATATTTTGCTGCTGGTCGTGTTGACTGCGGGTCGGGTTAACTTCTATTTATAATATAAATCATAGTAGTAAAACTCTGCAATAAGAACAAAAATAAATATTTAAAAATGTATTTCTTAAGATTTCGCTAAACAAATGTACAACATAAATATATTTTTTACGAATAACAAATAAGTAAGATGCCAGTCCAAATTGGGCTCGGAGTGAAGAATTACACGAATCGTGGTCGGGCCAATAATGCTTATCATACAGGCTGGGTCGGACACGAAACAAACGTTTAGCTTTTACTCAGGGCCGAACCTCGACCTGGAAATTTTGATCAGTACAGACAAGACATGAGTTCGGGCTCTCTTATCAGAATTAGGTCCCAATCAAGCTCGACGATTTTAAATCCGAGCCCGAACCCGATAACGAAAGCATACAGGAGAAGAAAAAAATGCATAATAATTTTTTTTTAATGTTCTAAAAAATATAATAAAACTTGTAGAAATTATTGTCGATTATTTGTCGAATTGAACAACATTTATCAATTTTCTCTAAAAAAGTGCAAATTTTTAACTATAACCATTTCATTCCTCTTAACAATTTTTGGGATAGGCGTGACCCAGAAAATAACATTAAATTAAAAGTTTTAAATTCCGATGCTTTTATAGAAATAAAGGAAACACTGTCAATTGCTTTCTATCTGAATAATATGGAAATTAAATTTACTTACGACCAAAAGTGACTTCGTAAATTGCAGAGTAACAACTTCAGCATCGTCCGAATTCACAAAAAAGCAACAATCACTAAAATTATTTCCATATGAAAAGCGATTACGACCTGTGTACGCTGTGTACAATAGTAATCTAAATTATGCGCCAAAAGCAAACTAGAATTGGGTAAAAATATCCTCATCGCATTAAATGTCTAAATAATAATGATAATAAACAACCCTACTATTGCAAAATAACTTCTGCTACAAACAAAAACCAAACTACAGACTAATTCGTTATTCCCGCTTTTTTGTTGTCGCCAGAACATCGTCGGAAATGGCTGAAATAGGTTTGTAGAAGTGACTAATAATTTACTTTTAAAATAGCATTCTAATGCTAAAACAGAAAAAAAACACAATTTCTGCTTCCCCTTCATTCTAATCAAAATGTCGAATTTAGGAAAAAAGGTCAACGGAAAAAAAGGCAACGGAAAAAACGTCAACGGAAAAAAAGGCAACGGAAAAAACGTCAACGGAAAAAAGGGCAACGGAAAAAAGGTCAACAGATAAAAACGGCAACAATAAATAATAGTAATAAATGTCAGTTCTTCAATAAATCGAAAGTTGATATACATTAGTTATTAAGGGAGGTATCTTAAGTTATAGAACCGATTTTATGTTTCAAGTAAGTATACAAGTGTATCGGTTAGTACACGGGTATCGGTTATTTCAACTCGATTGATGAATAGCTTACATATAAAAACAACGACTTTCATATCTTTATGCAAACTTTGACCAAGGACATTCTTTAAGGTGAGAAAAAAGTTTAAAACAGGCAATGAAAAAAAAAAAAAAAATGGTACAAATACATTTTAAATGGCGTGGAAAAAATGGCAAAAAAAAATATATATATATATATATATATTTTTTTTTTTTTTTTGTCTTGATATTTAATTATGTTATTAGAATGATAAGGCGAATAACAGAAAATGAGTCGAAATGTGGAGATTTGGCACAAGAAAACTCAATTTTGGATACAGCAGCATAAACCATTTAAATTAAAATTTAAAAAATAAGGAAATTTGTTATGGTGATTCTATTGATTATAGTAATAATAATAATCAAAATAATAATAATTGAATAAAAAATTGTATGTTTAAACATGTTATTTCATTTTTCGACAAGTGAATTGCATTTTGTTATAAGGTTGTGTTTTCTCACGATGACCTTTATCAGGCTTTCGTGTGCGAAAATTCTATCGAAAACACCATTTTCGAGGAAGGCCACCTGCATTTATCGAAAAATGAAAACATTATTCGACTTTATGGTTTCTAAATAAGTCCCCTCTTGTCAAATCCGCCCCACCAGTGGCTAAGAGGTTGTACTCTCGAAGCTGGTAGACGGGAGGTGCTGGGTTCGAACCCAATCGCATCCGTCGGCCAAATCGTTCGGAGTTTTCCATGATTTTCTTCTAACCTTGGGTAACCTTGCGTAAATACAGTTAGAAAGACCTTCACGGAGGGCTCTAATACAAGGGCCTATATACCCCGGGCAGATAATCGGAAGTAAAAACAATAACAATCCTTGCCAATTCCAAATCGGTAAACGAAAAAAAAAGTGCCCGGAAAAAAAGGACCAGTAAAAACATGAGCATATATAAATATAATGTAATAATATTAATAATAATAATAATTGAATCATAGATTAATATTTTATTATTTTTATATAATTTTATAAATTTACTTATATTTATATATTTTATATTTTTTAATATTATTTAAAATAATTATTATATTTAATATTTATATACTATATTATTATTACTACATTATTATTGTTAATATTTATTATATTTTATATTTAATTTTTTATATTTATATATTATAATATATATAATATACAGTATAACACATAATAATTAATATAATAACATAGTAAAAATATATAATAATATATAAATATAAATTAAATATAAAATTATTAATGAATAATTAATTATTATTTAAATATTATTAATTATTAAATATTATAAATTTTTATTCATTTCTTATTCTTCTTCTACAAGTATTATCGAAAAATGAAAACATTATTCGACTTTGTGGTTTCTAAATAAGACCCCCCCTTGTCAAATCCGCCCACCAGTAGCTAAGAGGTTGTGCTCTGGCTGGTACACGGGAGGTGCTGGGTTCGAACTCAATCGCATCCGTTGGCCAAATAGTTTGGAGTTTTCCATGATTTTCTTCCAACCTTGTCTCTTTCTTGCCTTGTAATTATTTTTATTAATGTAACCACCATAACAAATTTCGTTATATTTTAAATTTTATTTTAAATGGTTTATGCTGCATGTTGCCAAAATGAGTTTTCGTGTACCAAATTTTAAAATTTCGATTCTTTTTCTGTTATCCGTCTGAACATTCTAAATATCAAGACAACAATTTTTTTTGTGTCTTTTTTCTACCCTTTTAAAATATATATACCTGTATTTTTTTTTTTTTCACGTTTGCCCCTTTTTCGTCACTTAAAGAATGTTTTTGGTCAAAGTTTACATAAAGATAATGAAAGTTGCTGTCTTTATACATAAGCTTTTACCTGTTGCCCTTTTTTCCGTTGCCTTTTTTTCCGTTGACGTTTTTTCCGTTGCCCTTTTTTCCGTTGCCCTTTTTTCCGTTGACGTTTTTTCCGTTGACCTTTTTTCCGCGCACCCAAAATGTCAATATAGTGATTTGAAAAGGAATAAATAATGTTTAAGGGGAAAAAGAGTTCTTTTAATATTTTTATTCATTGATAAATAAAATTTATAGGTTTCAGAAAAAATGAGTCCGGGTCCGAGCACTGTCTCATCTCTAATACTGACAGGGAATTTGTCACACCCTGTTCTTGCCACTTTCCGGCCATATCTCGATTTCTTTAGTCAATCTATCTTTATTTACATTAACCTAATTGCATTCATCCTATTTTAAAGTTTATTCATTTATTGTAACCTTTAAAGTCTATTATTTATCTTTTATTAAAATACCATTTTTACCTTTTTCATTCAACAAGTTTCCTTTTATTAAATCTGGTTAACTTTATTAATCTTTCTTTATTAAAGTTATCATTCATATAAACAATAGTTATTTAACTTACCTTATATTTATTTCCAACACTTTTTACCTTTTAAAACTCCCGGCTTGTTGTTGTTTTCCCGTCGTACTTCGTATGCAATCGGAAGCTGTAATGACGTGTTTCTTGACCGTCACAAGGTGACGTCATTTGTCTACCGCTCACTTCCGGTATGACGTTTCGTCACGATGGTTTCTCATTTGACCATCGCCTCACCTGCCCTTTTGCATGCGTAATAAGTTTCTTTTAGTTTCCCTTCTAGTATAAATACTTCGACAATAGCTATCCTTGTCTTAATGTTCCAGTATGAAGTGTTTACGTTCGTCTTGTTCAGTTTGATAATTATGATTTAACTTTTTGCTTTAGTTTCATTTATGTGGTTGTCGAAGTGCCGTTCTTTAGTTTTGTTAAATGTTTAGTAAAACTAATTTTACTTGAGACCGAGAAGCAGAAGTGTGGTGTTATCTCTTTTGATGTTTTCTCCACTTTACTGTGAGCGATGTTAAAGGCTAAAGTCCGTGAAGAAGGGCCGTTGTATTCGAGCCAAGTTTTGAAAGCTTCTCCGTGTTTACGTATGAAGACTGACAGCTGGTGAAGTGGGGAAAGTTTTATGATGATAACATTTATTTAGTCAGTAGTTTTACTCAGGTGCACTACTGCTCTTTTGAATCAACATTATGGCTACAGATCGTCAAGCAATCAGATGTAATATACCTTGTTTACCGAAGTATAATTTTTGCCTGCCATGAAGTCAGTTTATTTTGTTTCCTGTTTTAATTGTTTAATATATTTAAATACCCTTTGTTAATTATATTGTTTTTATCTTTATTTCTTTTTAAATAAACGTTAGTTTGTTTTTAACCTATTTGTATTTATTTCATCAACATACAGTATTTTAGTTATTTAATTTTCTAGACTTTAACTTTTTACAGGTTTAGCGACTAAAAGCAAAAGCTTTCATTGTGCTAATTAATTTTAATCTCTGCTAATCTTTAATATTCAAAATTTAAATCCGTCAAGGTTATGGGCCCGTTCCTAACCTGATTTTCTTTTATTAATTTAATATATTAATGAGTTATAAATTTTTTTTTAAATAGAAGTTATTTTGTAATAGTTAAATGTAGATTAAATCTAGCATTTTATAAATTTTTTAATAGATATTTTTTTTTCTTAAACTTTAGTTTATTTTTGTATTTGCCATTTTTTTTAACCCTTAACGGTCCGGCGATATCGTAGTAAACGCTGCTTCCATCGACATTTAGCGATGCTTTGCGATGGGGGGGCAGTTAATTTATTATATTTTGTTCAGTTTTTAATTAAATTTCATAGTTAAAAATTACTTTTATTTGGTTTTTAAATAAATTGCATAAGATTTATTTAAATTTAACAAATATTTTTAAAACGATATAGTAATTTTTGAATTTTTTTTAACTTAGGTGAAAAATTTAACTGACTTTTGTTACCTTAAATTTAATGTAATTTTTGAAAGTTTAAGGAATTTCATTTGAATTTAAGGAAAAATAATTAAATTTTTGATAGATTTTTGATATATATATAAATTTTTTTTGCAACTTAGAAATTTTTTTAATTTGAGGTAAAATTAAATTTAAAAAAATTTTTGGCTTCATGGCATACACTTCTTACTTCTATTTACCTGATGGAGACGCTGGCCTTCAATTCCTGGTGCAGTTTTGCTGAAGGAGGTTAAAGGTTTTTGTGTCAACCAATAAAGTTTTAATGTTTGTGATGAAAAAATGACATTTATTCAAGAATTCAAGTCATTTTTGGCGATTGCTAGCCTCGAGTTCCTGGTACAGTTACACAGATAGAGGTTCAAGATTTTGGAGTCTGTCATGTTGGTTGTGATAAAAGATGATATTCGTAAGAATTTTTAAGTCATCTTTGAAAGAATCATGCATGTTGAAGGTGGTTTTTGGCAGTGGTCCGCGTACTGGGCCATTGCATTTTGATATTCTTGTTGATACATTGCAGTTTGATATTTTTGAAACAAGATTTAACTTTTTTCCTGGTGTGACTTCAATCCGGAACTTTTGTGTGATAGTAAGCCTGGACTCGTCTTCAACTATGGCCGGTGTTTTTGAGTGGCTTGACTTATCTAAATCTCCAAGAGTGGATTTTTGAACTGTCATTTTGAATGCAGTTTTTTTTTGACTGGTGCCAAGAACTTGCCACCTGAGGTCAATGACAGGCTTGCTGAGGACTTGAGTTTTTCTGCTTTTGGTGGTCTCTACTGGAAATGACTTTTCAGCCCTGCGTCGTGATATCAATGCTGTAAAGTTTTCAAGAAGCTTTTGAAGAGTTTAGTGTGCTCCATCAATGTAGCTGCAGTTAGAACTTTGCATCTTTTTCAGTATATATATTTGTTGTGTAAATTTTAAAATATATATATATACATTGTTATGCAAATTTTTTTTTAAACATGAAATTTTTGATTTTGGTCCATCCTGTTTGGAGTTTATCTTGTATTTTGATCTTTTGAATCATTAATGAATGAAGTTTAATGAGGCTTAGTTTAAATTTTTACTGTGACTTTTTGAGCAATTTTGAATATTTTAAACTTTAATAAATAAGTATTTAAACTTAACTTTAAAGAATAAACTTAGCTTTAAAATCAGGGTGAAATCATAATCTTTTAAAGCATTTTCTGTATTTTTGAATAGTTAATTTTTGTCAGGTTTGGAACGTATGTTCCGGGGTATTAAAGTTTGCCCAATTTTTGCCTGACATGGATAACTTGGTTTTATTAAGTTCTATTTTCATTTACAGTTAATTTCTTAAATACTATATCTTGACCCTAAAATTTTATAAATATGGCTTAACTTTTATAATATGTTCGTCTAGATAATATTTTTTTTTTTTTTTTTTTTAACTGATTTTCTTTACAGTTCAATTTATTTACTATCAGTTATTTCAGAAGTTTGTGGGGTTTTACCGTGCTTTACCCTCAATTACCTGAATCTTGATAGTTTATAGTTTATTAAATTCAGCTCTAGTCATATTTCATAAATTTGCTCAAATTCAGTTATAAATCAGTTTAAAGTTTGTTAATTAAATGGGGGTTCAAGAATTTAAATTAAAAGCTTATTATATACTATTTTATTTTGAAATATTGCTGAATTTTTTTTTGAATAATTAACTATACTCATTTAAAATAGTCTTGTATGAGGCTATATAGAGGATTGGTTGATTTGAGAAATTTATTGTTCAGTAATATATTGTGTTTTTCTACTGTTTGGATTATCAATATTAAAGATACTGTTTTATAATAAAGTTGAATTTTTGCCCTGATAATCTATTTTGAATATGTATTAAAGTTGTTTATATTATTGCTAAGTAATTGATTCTAAGGAATCATTAAGTCAATTTAAGCTGCTGTTTTTGAGCTCATGACAAAGTATCATGCCATTTTCTTCAAATATTTGAAAGTATTGCCATTATTTCTAGATTTCTAAAATTTTGTTATACATTTTTGATTTACAGTTAATTTCTTTTGAATTTTATATTGAAAAAGATTATTCGAAATTTTTTTTTTTATAAAACCTGTTTTTTTTTGCCTAAATTTTTTTTAGAGGTTTATTTTAAAATCTTTTGAATATTATGTGTAAGGTATAAATCTTCACATGTCATTTTAATCCCTATGTAATTAAAGTGACTAGTGTCTCCAGACAGACATCACGTGACCCGTACATTATTCCTGCCAATCAGGAGCCAGTATAAAGAAACCAATCATGTTGCTGCAGTAGCATGACGTCATAGGAATAAAGTTCATTTCATATTTCATAAACAAGCATGGCTCAAGACTACGCGTGCGTTAATTTACAGATATTTAAAGTATTTATTTGAATAATTTAATTTTACTGTTTAAAATATTCATTACTGTAATAAATTAAACAATAGAAATATAAATTCATTGCCAGTTATTTTTAGTTTTGTAATTTTAATTTATGTACTTCCCATGTACATCGCGAAACGCGGCGAATTTGTTTATGTTGGACGGACTTGCATGAAATGATGGTGTAAATGAAAATTCCAGTAATTAATTAATTGGCCAGTTGGTGTCAGTTTTAAAGCAGCAAGTGATATTTCTTCTTCTGCTTTGAAAGTGATTACTTGCTAGCCAAACAAGAATTGTAAAGAAATGGATCCACAATCAAAGTAAAGAAATTTCAAGTTTGGTAAGCATAGTTTTTTATGTCCATTTTTTTTATTATTTTTATTGAACAATTAAGTTATTTATTGGGGTATTATTGCCTAATAATGTGGGTGTGCATAGTTAATATTGTTACAGTGATTTAACATGCATTTAATGTGTGGCAAATCTAATTCTTTCATTACTTTTCTTATTAAAGTTTAAAAACATTCCTGTTCTTGTCTGTCTGTCTGTTTATATTCTTGTCATCTCTCTGTTTGTTTCCTTTAATAACTATTTGCTTGTTATTTTTTATCTGAAGTTTATATTGAAAATTTTGGTCATAATACAATTACCCCCCCCCCCTTCTCTTAACTATTTGTTATTTATGAACTATATGAGAAAGTAAAGTGCATATAATGTTGATTGTACTACATACTTCATGTCAAGCTTTTACTTGTAACAATTTCGCAATTAATATTTCGTATACACATATTTTCGTGATTTATTTACTTCATATTTTTATATCGAAGATATGTTTTGAGTAAACTATAATATATATATATATATAATGTGTGTGTTGTATAAATTAAATATATAAGAGTATTAGTTACATTTGAAAATAGTCTAAGCTGATTTTAAAAAAAGGATAGTAGAAAATGTATTGACTAATATTTTTATATGATAACAAGCTTTAAACAAAAGTACTATTTTATACAAGAGTTTCATTGGATTTTTTTAGAAGAAAAATTTTATAATTTATAATAAAAATACAAAACAATAATCTTTATTAAATGTTCCCTTCTATTGGAGAGATGAGAAGAAAGTTCATTTATTTATAATAATCTTTTCCTTACCTTAAGGAACATTTAATATGTAAATTTAGATGTTTGTTTACCCTTATAATGTTAACTAACCATGTGTGTGAATGCTTTTTCTCGATGTATTGTAAGTTAAATCTATAATATTCTAATTTATTTATTGAAAATTATTTTTAATCAGATTATATTAACAAAGTAGTTTTAGTTTCTAATATAACTAATTTATTATTTATTTGTTAGAAGTTTTTAAAAATAAGAAACATAGATTTTTTTTTTTTCTGTAAGCCTAAAAGTACGATTTTTTCCTGAAAATTTTAGCATTAATTTTATTATAAATAAAAGATTCATTCTATTTGAATGATGAATTCGAAGAAATTTATCATTTACTTACAATAAATAGTTTTCCTTTCATACACAAATCAAGATATCAACTAAATTAATTTTAGTAATGCTTGTTTACTGTTATTAAACCCAGACCATGTGTATGTGTATTTTTATTCTTTTTTCAAATGTACCATTTATTCATTAAATCTACAATATTCTAATTTATGATTTATATTTTTTTAATCAGCTTATGTGTAAAAATAGTTTCAAAATAAGAAAGTATCAATTAATACAACAGCAAATTGGATAAGATTATTTAGAAAAAAAAAAAAAGGTGAATGTAATTCTTTAGATGATAAGCCTAAAATTAGCACACTTTTTTTTTCTAAAAATGTAAAATAACTTTTTTAATGCTATTTTAATTGGTAAATGAGAAAAAAGAAAACATTTGTTTACAGCAGTTAGTGTTCTTACTTTCACAAACAAATTATTTCATTAATAAATTCAAAAGTGTTTGTTTATCATTATTTGACCATGCGTATGAATGACTATTTTCATTATGCCATTTTAAATCTAGTTTTCTTATTTATTAAACTTATTTCTAGTAAAATTGTTTTAAAGAAATGGTTTTAGAAGAATAACGAACAAATACCTATAAGGTTAGTAACATTAGAAAATAATCTAAGATTAATTTATAGAAAGTAAGAAATATAACTCTTTTGTTCTGTTGTAAGACAAGAACTTTTTTAGAAAATTGTGCTGCAAAAGGTTTTAAATTTTGATTGAAATGAAATTAATATTTATAAAAATATTGATTTAATTAATGAATTGAATGACATGTTTTAGAATTTTAATGATTTATCAGTTTTTTAAATACATCAGACTACCATAAATCCGCAGATAATTTACAGATGTAAACAATGAAATTTTCAGTTTAAATATAGGGACATAATTTGACATTTTTATATAAATTCTATGCATATATTAAACTAATTTTCGTTAATACTACTGAATTCAGGCTGTTTCATGAAAGAAGAATAAATTTATTTTATGAAAAATTCAAGATATTAACTGATTTTACTAATAACACTGATAAACAAGGTTTCTGTTTCTAACTAAGTATGTGGTGACTTTTATATTTTAGGTGGTGCTATGAAAGAATAGGCCATTAAAAAGTTTCCATCACCCACAGATTTTTAAAAAATTCAAAATCTTGAAAATCTGAATTTTGTAGTATTTATTCAACACATATACCTTATGAAATTTATCATTTTGTATTTTAGTAATGACAAACTTTTAAATAAACGCTTACAAAGCTTAAAATTAATATTTAAAACACTGAAAGTATGCATTGTTTATAAAACTTCAGAAAAATGTAGAAGAATTTTTGTAAAAAGAAATGATATTAATAAGAAATTTCATACTTTGTGTAACGGTAAATGTCTTATCTGTGGCTGCTCTCTTATAGGCCATTGTTCCGAGTTATATTGGCAATTTAAAGCAGACATTAAGCCACTTATATCATTACAATAGCATAAATCATCTTTTCTTGAAAAAATGTCGAATATTTCTTATGTCAATCTCGATAAATAGATATCCTTATATTGTTTTTCAGGAGATTCCAACCTTGCAATCTTTATCCAAGTAATACTGAGTTTTTCTTTGATAAATTTAAGTCTCTCACAAAATCATCTACAGTCAAAGATCTATAATCCGCACAAGTTGAGGCCAAAGGTTGTGCGGATTATGGAATTTTGCGGATTATAGAGTATAATGGATTATGCGTCATTTTATCATTCTTAGACAGCATTTTAATTCTATAATCAGTATAATATGGAAAGATAAATATGAAATATAGTAATTAATTTAATAAGTAATCTAAAAAAATGCATTTTTAAAGTTTTTTTTTTTAAATGATATATATATATATATGTATTTAAAGAACAATAATTACATATTAATAATGAGATCTATTTTTAAGGAATATTTTATGGAAGAAAGTATAAAAAAATGAGAACAAATTATGCACAAAAAATAACCAATACAAAGTAAAATAAATGGTAATTACTTCAGTATACCATAATGAAATAGTACTATGAATATTATTTAAGAAATCTTTTGTTTAACAAAACTAAGAGTCGAGTGTTGTTTGTTTCAAAACCTGAAATGAATGGATCATGAATCTTTGATGAAATGTGCGTTTTTTCGAGATTTTTTAATTGATTTCATGCTTGTTTTGGCTTTTTTTTTTACAAATTTCTCCTTTTTTCTGCGTTTTTTCAACAGATTTTACGTTTAAAAAAAAAACAAATTTTTTCAAATATCAGAATTCATGATTCATTCAACAATTCATTCATTTCATCATGATTCATTCCTGTAAATTTTGTTGAACGAACGCAGAAAAATCCCATGTAAGCGCCCCCCTCTAACTATTGTACGATTTTTCGTCACGTTTGGGGGGGCGGATTAACGGTATTTTACGGTATAATATTTAATTCTCAGCTGGTGCTGTGTTTACTGTTATTCTCCTGAACTTGCACAAACTGAAATAGCTATAAATGAACAGTAGTCGATTCGAACGTTCAGCAAGCTTAGGCACGTTCCGTAATACAATTTAGTTTTTTACTGTCAATAAAATAAAAGAGTAAATTAAAAAAAATACATGTTTTATTATGATTTTTATTACATTTTTATTATTTGTTAAAAAAAAAATCATTTTTGGATCACGGATCTGTAATTTTTATAACTGTTTATTTCATTGTTTACATTCGTAAAGTAACGCGGATTATGGGAAATTGCGGATTATGGGTCCGCGGATTATAGATCCTCGACTGTAATTCTTTTTGGGTAATTAGGTGTGGTTCTTCATTTATGCCAGAGAATAGTTCATATCAGATGTAGAGGAAGTTTCAGTTTCATCAATTTCCATTTCTACGGCTGCATAATCATGTGTAAAATTCTCTGGAGGTTTTGGTATTTGTAAATCATCATTACGTAATGCTGGTCACATTGCTGAATCTAAGTTCCGGTACTTAATTTTATATTTACTTCTTGCAGAGAATCATTTAGTTTTTGTATTACATTAGTAGCAGTCACTTATATGAGTCTAATTCCAAGCGAATTTGTTTGTCTGTTACACGGCTGAAAATCACTATGCTTGTTAGCCACCGTTATTTTTGAAAAGTTTGCTTCGCTTTATTCAATTGATGGATCTTCCATAAATTAAGTCACATTTTCCGCTTTAAAATACTGGTAGCCAAAAATTGTAGTATGTAACAGACAAACAATTTCGCATGGAAATATCCATGATCCTCAGGCTTTTGCCACTCATGGGTATAGCAAAGGACTAACACTTTTTTATACATGTCATCCATGCCCGGAGGTCAGAGCCGTCCTTAGGGGTGTGCGACAGGTGCGGTCGCACAGGGCCTCGCGCTCGGTAAAGAAAAAAAAATCAATTCAATTTTAAGAACACCTAAATATACATTTAAAAAATTGTTGGAAGCTATTTATTTTACAATTAAATTTAGATATTTAAAAATGGTTATTTATAAAAGAAAGTAAAACTTTTATCAATAAAAAGTTAGGCGCGGGCATTCGAAAGCAGAGAATATTGCTCGTAGTCATCTAGTCTATTCTCAATTTGTAGCCATATTTATACTTTAATTTTGTAAACATGTTGTAACATTGTTACAGAATATGTAGAATAAAATTTTCTTAACAGAAAAACAAAAAAAAAACTTGCTGCCAAGCTGCAAGTCTCGATTAGACTGCAGCTCTGAGATTTCCCCTCGGATTTCCCTCCCCGCTCCATCTCTTCCTCTTATTGCAGACTTGCAGACATATTGGCGTTAATTCTGTAGTCAGTGCTGAAGCGACAATATGCGATTAATTTTATTTTAGTATTTAGCATTTAAATTAAAAGCATTCAATATTCTAGATGCTGTTATTTCACGAGTTTAGATATTTATCTAGATTTTTCAATTATTACTGAAACTTGAGAGAATATTTGTTAGGTTTCTTTGAACACATCAATAATCGTGTAGAAAGAGGGGAAATATTATATTTTTAACATCGTACATGATTAATATGAAAATTATAATCATCAGCCACATCAAATAATTAATCGCTCCGTATTTCATCATAAGGATGTAAAATAATGTATATATATCAATGTTGAATTCAGAGAAGTAACGGAGGGAAGCAATTTCTCCCTACGCAGCTACGAGACATCCCCCCCCCTTACCTCGAAGATTTAAAATTTTGTGTTTTCAATGGTCAAAAATTGCAATTTCCATTCAAAAACTCAAATGTCACCCCCCCCCCCTTTTCCACTTACATGCACATACATACACACACCGTAGCCACAGAAATCCCTTTCAAAGAAGTGTCTAAATTTAATACTGATATATTTTTTCATATAAGAGTGTTTTAGTATTTTTTGCCAAAGTGTCTTTTCATATCAAAGTGTAAATCAAAGTAGTGCAAAGTCAGAAAGCCTGAAAACGATCGAATAACTCGATAAATGCACGACAGATTGAACAAATAAGAACAGTCATTCGTTAAGAATAGATTATGAAACACTTTCCAACATTTCTTGAAATCTTTAACAAAACTTCGTTATTTAGGTAAATAAGATGTTACTGTCCATAGCCAAATATATATTCTGATACTTTTTAACAGCCCTGTATTTGATCTGCCGATTGATGTAAACTATATATAATGGGGAAATTTAGCTTAACCAAAAAAAAAAAAAAAAAAAAAAAAAAAAAAAAAAAAAAAAAAAAGCCTAACGGGTTGGAACGTCTCTTTCAACAGTGTATGCTAATAGATCGAAAAATACTTGAATACTTTTGTTCAGTCCTGTAGTTTATCCAGTACCTTTATTACATGCCAGTATTTAGCTAAAATTTAGTTCAAATTAAAATATTTTTAAAACTATTGAAGTCACATTTCCAGAAATTATCATCCATAGGCGATCATGTATCCAATTCTTTGTGGGGCCCTGTATATCACGTTATCTATATTCTACAAACATTTCTTAGTAAACCGAATACAGTTCAACGTAAAAATTCATAACTTATTTAAAAAATACTTTTACATAAATAACGCTCATATTCAATAACCTGCTCGGGAAAGAAAAAAAAAAAAAAAAAAAAAAAAAGAAGAAGAAGGAGGTTAAGGTTTTGTTTTAAAATTGAAATCTTAGAAATGGTCGGATAGGATTAAATGAATCCATTTCATTAAGATTATGTAAGACGTTTTCGCATTTCTATGATTTGCTCTTGATTGGAGACATTGAACTATAAGTATGCAATATTTAAAGTCTCTAACTTACACAGTTTCCGAGTATGAACTCTGAGAAGCAAACAGAGGCGTGAGACTAATAGAGTTTACTCAGATATACGAAACTCTAAAAATTAATGTCAACTCAATCTGGTCTGATTCGATATAAGACTGCAGAATAAAAAGGCCTCGCAAAAGTTCTCGCACCCGGCCTCGCTTTCGCTAGGGACGGCTCTGCCGGAGGTTTATAGTACATCGTGTACAACAAGAAGGAAGTGCCCATTTCTTATCTTGTTCACCTACTTTATATCCAAAGTACATATGATAGGCAGTCTTTATTAATGGCGCGAAAGAGCATCGGTGATTTTTCAAAGTTAGCTTCCCCACACATAGCAGAAAGAATCGGGTTCACTGACACATCCTTTAGACATGTTTTACATATTGTACAGGAAAATATGATAATTATAATCAAAATTTAATTAAAAAATCTTACAGAACAAAAAAATTATACACTCGTCCCGAAAGTTACAACTGTCATGGATTTGCGTTAAAGTCAAATACTGTGGGGATGGCTAGAGCTGTCAATTCAAGGTCGCTAAAATAAAATTTATTAGGGGAACATCTGTTTCTACTCTCTGGCTGTTTCTTCTATTTAATAAGAAAAAAGAATGTTTGTGTGAATCAAATACATGAAAGAGAATAACGTAACATAATTATAATCCCTATACGATGCCTACATACTCCAAAACTTATAAATGAAATTTCTCAAAATTGGAGGGTGATAGAAAATTTTCACAAACATATTCTTTTTCAGCAGCTTGAAATCTATAAGAAACACCCAACGTATATAGAGAAATCGAAAATTCATTAAAATTTGTTTATCAGTGTAATCAATCTTTTTGCCTGATGTATCTGTGCCATTAATCCAGCTTTTTTTTTTAATGTTTAGTCTTACTAAACCTGAAATAAGACTTCCTTATTTTATGATTTTGATGTGAAATAGTTGTGCACCTTCAAGGCAAGTTTCATTGAATAATTTAGGAAAATGGCATCTCATCTTTTATAATGAATAGTTAATTATACATTATTGATTATTTATTTGACCTTTGCTTTTAATAATATAATCATTATATAAAATTATCTAAACGTTTATTATTTTATTACTTATTTTAATATTTTACTATATTGCGAGCATCCATTATAATTTTGATTGCATTATTAATTACATTCAAATTACTATTTAAAAAACATAAACAAAACAAAGACCAGAAATTCGCAAAATCCTAAAATCTCCGCAACTTCTGGTCCCAAACTTTGCGGTGTCTACTGCTTTTTTTTTTTTTTGTTATATGCAGGGGTGGGGAACACACATCATTTTGCTCACCAGTGGTGAGTGGATATTTACATTTTGAAAAACTGTTGGCATAGAGACATTATCAGACACTTTTTTAATCTGGATACTTTTAATTTCCAAATTATTACCGTGTATATATGGTACTAAGTTTTATCTTGCATTATGAGCATACCTCTGTTGTATATATTTCTTAATATTATGGGGAAAAAAAAAAGAATTATGAAAATGCATTTAAGTAATAGTAATTTTGTCTGTAACTGCTTGTGATTTTGTCATAACTATCTTTAATTGCATATGTGTTGTATATTGCAGGCTGGTGAAATAAATCCTTGGCTGGTAAGATTTTTGAAAAATTCCCTACACCTGGTTATATGTTAATAAACTGAAAACATGTTATAGAATTTTTAGCTATGTATAACAGGGTGGCAACAGATTCTGGAAATCAGGGAAATATTAGGGAACATTATAAATAAATGCTCAATCAGGGAAATTTTTCTCTCTGCGAAAATATTTGTTTTTACCTTACCAACAACTTTGAATCGTTGCCAAACAGGTCACTATGAAACCAATAAGATGTGATAAAGAGATATAAAGCCATACTGCTGCCAAGCGCTATCTGTCTGTGCATGAAAGCGAAATTGTCCCATAAACGCAAATTTTCGAAAAGTTATTTCATTGACAAATTCTTCACATTTTTTTCCCACAAAATGTGCTTTTTTGGCAAAATGTGAACATTTTTCAAGTTCTTTTGACGAAATTTGCTCATTTTCTAAGCATTTTGTGAACTTTAGACAAGATTTGCACTTTTTTCCATGATCTTTTGACTACTGTAATTTAGGGAATAAACGCCACGGCATTTACGAGTTTAAAAGTTAAATTTTTCATATATGCTGCGTTTATGAAAATTTTGAGCAAAAAAATTCAGTATTTCAAAATTTAAAAAGAAAACAGTCACTTTAACACAAAATAATTCTTTTTGACTGCGGCGTTTATGACGGGTGCAGCGATTATGCCGATTTTTTTCAAAACGATGTCACTATTCAAGGCTGCGGTGTTTCTTCCCTAAATTACGGTATATTCGTGCTTTTACCCAAACTTTTCATGAAATTCGCATTTTTTTTACAAAGCCTTGGATGAAATTTGCATTTTTTTATGCAATCCTTAAGATTTATTTCATGCTTATCCACGATCTTTTGACTAAATTTATCTTCTTTTTGCTAAATTTCGCAGAAATTAGTGTTTTTTATTCGATCTTTTGACAAAATTTTGTGTTTTTTCTTGAATCCCAAGGGTGGATCTGGAGAGTTCTCAAGGGGGGAGGGGGGGGGATTTCAAAAAATTTGGAGACTCGAATCTGATGTGTGTGTCGAGGCTAATTTTTTCACTGCAGGTCGGGTTCGGCTCTGGTTGACTTATATTTTTACTGTGGGTCGGGTTTGAGTCTTGATGACTTTTATTTTTGTTGCGGATCGGGTTTTGGGTCCAGTTGACTTCCATTTTTTACTGCTGGTTGGGATAACTCATTTTTTCTGGGAATTGCATTTGGGTCCGGTTGACTTCTATTTTTACGCAGGTAAGGTTCGGGTTTGGTTGACTCTTATTTTTACTGTGGGTTGGGTTTTGGGTCTGGATAACTTCTATTTTTGCTGCGGATCGGGTTTGGGTCTGGTTGACTTCCATTTTTTGCTGTTGGTTCGGTTAACATGTTCACTGCCGCTCACATGAAAGTGTGTAATATGGCACCAACATTAAGGGGTCACTCACACACCAGCGCATGATGTCCAATAGCCAGTCACGTGCTGGTGCGGGAAAATCTTTCACTGATTCTTTGTTATAAAAAGTAAATCGGCTTCTGGGATGAACTCACTTCTACAGTGCGGCATTAACTATCATCACATCTTCATGTAAGCGGCAGCGAACGTGTTAACTAATATTGTTGCTGGGGGATTGCATTTGGGTTCGTTTGACTTTCACTTTTTACTGCGGTTCAGGTTAGCTTCTATTTTTTGCTGCGTGTCGAGTTGTCTACTAGATTAGGCTACTGGTCGGCTTAACTAATACTTTTTTGCTGCGGGTTGTGTTTGGATCTGGTTAACTTCTTTTTGCTGTGGGTCAAGTAAACTTCTACTTTTTTTTACTGCGAGTTGGGTTTCGGTCCGGTAGATGACTATATTTTGTTGCCGGTCGCGTTGAGTTCTGTTTTTTGCTGTGGGTTGAGCTGACCACTTCTAATTTTTAACTGAGCAACAGCTAAAGATATACAGAAGTTTACGCTATAGGTATTTTTCTATTGTCAGTTATACGCCGGAGTCGTGTGGGTCGGTAAAAACCCAAACTATATACTATGCATTAAGAAGGGAAAGTTTTTGTTGGAATGCTGTGTTAAACTTAGTCATCTATCATACTGTTTATTAGTTTTATGCAAAGTATCATTGACCAGTCAGTTTTTTTCTATCTGAGCCGAAGTTTCATACCAATTTTCAGTGTATATTTTCATAATGGTAAGTCAAAGATAAAAGTTTTTAATTTTTATTTAGATTGCAAAAAGAATGTCTGAAGCATTTACACTTTTAGAAGGTATTTAGAATGTACTTATTTTAGATAGTTTACATAGCGGATGGTCGAATTTCAATTTTATAAGCAATTACAAAAAATTAGGATATTTTAAAACATATTGGAAAAAAAATACTGACACAATAAGGGGCCAAAGATAGATTTTTCAGTGTTTGACATCGAATCCATTTTGCTAACATTTCTTATTTGCCAAATTGCTAATGTTGGTAAAAAGCCAGTGAGAACCCTGGGTCGGACCAATAATGCTTATTAGAGATCTGCATGGGCCAGGTTCGGGCCGATTTCCACTAATGGCATTCGGGCCGGGCCTTACTTCTGAAGGCTTGGGCCGAGCTTAGTCATTAATCTTTTCGGGCCAGGACTTAATTTTTTTTCTGTGAGTATCAGGCAGGGCCTATCATATTTTTCCGTACGAAGCCAAGACTGATTTCATTCTTCCTAGTATTCATGGACCAAAATAATCAGTTCCTGTTGAATCACCCCGTATGAAATTCCTTTTCTCTGCATGGCCAAATCCGTTCATAAATCAGTAAAATTTGGCTTGGTCCAAAAAATTTTGCAAAAAAGGCATATACTTTTAAGTCATCATTATTCTACAATTAAATATTAAAATTTATTCTTTTTAAAGAATCATAGATTACTAGGTGTTTTAAAATAGAATCAAACACATGAAAAAAAAAACATGATTATGACGGAATTTTTTTTAAACTGAAAACTGCAAATTTTTTTAAAACTGTTCATCTATGCAAAATTAATACAACAAT
Source organism: Maratus speculifer (assembly GCA_964019185.1). Taxonomy (NCBI): domain Eukaryota; kingdom Metazoa; phylum Arthropoda; class Arachnida; order Araneae; family Salticidae; genus Maratus; species Maratus speculifer. Next base: position 102,302,805 of record OZ025303.1, read on the forward strand.
ACGTGAAAAAAAAAAAAAAAAAAAAAAAAAAAAAAATTTAATATTTTCATCTGCTAAGAATGGAAAGTATTTTTTTTTTCTTTTCAATGTGATTCCATCTTAAAAGATTTTACTTTTACCATATACCATTTTTTAGATTTTTATGTCTCCATTACATGGAGTATGGAATAATAATACTAATGATTAGTGAAACATTTACATACAACAAACACAGGTTCATTAAAACTGTAAATATCCGAGCCTACAACACTTCTGCATAAATGGAGATTATAAACATTAAAAAAAAGACTGAGATAAGTTCTTTTGGTCTGTACGCTTCCATAAGAATAAAGATCAATGTTCTGTAGAAATTCACTCGGGCTGGGCTGGGTTCGGGTCGAATTTTTAACTTTTTTTTTGCGCCGGCCTGAGCTCGGGCCAGGCCGAAATTTTAACTTTCGGGTAGGGCCGGGCTCAGGCTGAAAGGAGATATTAAATGAAACCCTCTGTGTGATTTGGACTCACATTTATCCATCTTTTTGGGGGGAGGGGCAGCAATTAATTGATGAAATTTACATTTTATTTATTTATTTTTTTTTTTTTTCAGCAAGTTATTGGAATTTACAATTTTTATAAATGAATGATCGAGAAATTTCATGATCCTTACAACAACCAATTGTCAAAATCTGCAAGATTTTGTTTTAACTGATTTGAGAAAAAAAAAAAAAAAATGCATCTTTGATTGAAGATATGTACAACAGTTTACTATGAGTAAATGGCATTTTTATCAATGGCAGATTCGTATATTTCACGATTATTACAATCAGTTGGTGAAAGAGAGATCTTTTAATCCATCGTCCTTAAGAAATCGGTGTTCTTTTGTCAGCACTAACTGAAGAATTTTTTTTTAAAACCATATTTCATGAATTACTTTTTATTAGTGATCTATTAAAAAAATTTGCAATTTTTTTCACATAATCTATAATTTTTCTTTTGAGATATATTGAGAAAAATAATTTTTCGCACTTGAATGACAAAGTTTCCAATACTACAACAAATCGAATAAGTTAATAATTTTTCTTTTGCATAGGACTGATAAAATTGGTGATTCTGTACATAAGCTACAAGTGATTAACGAAATTCATGATTCTTTACATGATAGATTGATAATATATATGTATATATATTCAAAGAAAAATTACATTTGGATTAATGAACTTCACACCCTAAATAAAAAAATAATCATACAGTGCGGAAAAATATAGGAGCACTTCTAGGCCTGTATTTTTAACATTCCTCAAAGGGCCCTCTTAAAACAAAAAGGGGGGGGGTGCATTTTCATTCTATCATTTTTGAGGATACTTTCTATTTTTTTTAACACGATATTTCTTGATGAGCCGATCGTGGGAATAAAAAAAGGTACATAAAAGTTGGAATTTATTAGGAGCATTTGCCTAATTATTACACATGGCTAAAAATTCTATAACATGTTTTCAGTTTATTGACATAAAACCAGGGGTAGGGAATTTTTCAAAAATCTTACCAGCCAAGGATTTATTTCGCCAGCCTGCAATATGCAACACATATGCAGTTAAAAATAGTTATGACAAAATCACACACAATTACAGACGTAATTACTATTACTACAATGCATTTTCTTAATACTTTTATTTTTTTTCCATAATATTAAGAAATATATATAACAGAGGTAAGCTTATAATGCAAGATAAAGCTTAGTACCATATTCAGTGTTCTCGCTGTCGCTCGCCATTGTGCCAAATTGCGACTAAATTCTTCATTTGGCGAGTAAGCAAACAATTACATTCGCCAAACAGCTAGTGCTCAATTTTTGGCTTTTCTGTCTTTTTTTTTTCTTTGGTCCGCCACACACCTGTGAAACATTGAGCGAAAAAACATGAGACATGCGACAATTTCACCCTGATAACAAAGAAAAAAACGGTTTGACTGCGTCATGTTGCACGATTTTTGACGCATGTCTCCCTAGTGTGTGGCGAGCCTTTCTGTGTGTGTGTTCGTGTCAGATCATGTTCAATTGCATCGTTTGCGGATTAAGACAGCTATAAAGAAATATAAAGCTGCTTACCGGGCCCATGTGGGGGCCTAAACAACAATTGCACCGTACCACATGAATTCATAACATTTTAATAAGTTAAATCTGTTTTGATTTTTTTTTTTTTTTTGATTACGCAAGATATTTAGAATATACATATTTTTAATACATTTGTAGCGGATAGTTGGATTTAGAATAATAACAATCGCTGTCACAGTTAAATTTAGGTTATTTTGGAACATATTGAAAAAGGGAAGGGGACACATTAAAGGATCTTTTTTTTTTCTGCACGGCGAATTTATTTTGCTAACACTTTTTTCATTTGGCGAATGTTTTTTATTTTTAATTAGCCATATTACTAACGTTGGTCAAATGTCAGCGAGAACACTGACCATATTTACACTGTAATAATTTGGAAATTTAAAGTATCTAGATTAAAAAAGTGTCTGATAATGTCTCTATAGCCAACAGTTTTTCAAAATGTAAATATCCACTCACCACTGGCGAACAAAATGATGCATGTTCCCCACACCTGCAAACAAAAAAATGCAGTAGACACTGCAAACCTAGGGACCAGAAGTTGTGCAGATTTTAGGATTTTTGGTTTTGTTTACATTTTTTAAACAGTAATTTGAATGTAATTAATAATTCAATCAAAATTATAATGGATGCTCGCAATATAGTAAAAGATCAAAATAAGTAATAAAATACTAAACGTTTAGATAATTTTATAAAATGATTATATTATTAAAAGCAAAGGTCAAGTAAATAATCAATAATGTATAATTAACTATTCATTATAAAAGGTGAGATGCCATTTTCCTAAATTATTCAATGAAACTTGCCTTGAAGGTGCACAACTATTTCACATCAAAATCATAAAATAAGGAAGTCTTATTTCAGGTTTAGTAAGACTTAACATTAAAAAAAAAAAGCTGGATTAATGGCACAGATACATCAGGCAAAAAGATTGATTATTAGTAAAATCAGTTAATATCTTGAATTTTTCATAAAATAAATTTATTCTTCTTTCAACAGAACAAAAGAGTTATATTTCTTACTTTCTATAAATTAATCTGATTATTTTCTAATGTTACTAACCTTATAGGTATTTGTTCGTTATTCTTCTAAAACCATTTCTTTAAAACAATTTTACTAGAAATAAGTTTAATAAATAAGAAAACTAGATTTAAAATGGCATAATGAAAATAGTCATTCATACGCATGGTCAAATAATGATAAACAAACACTTTTGAATTTATTAATGAAATAATTTGTTTGTGAAAGTAAGAACACTAACTGCTGTAAACAAATGTTTTCTTTTTTCTCATTTACCAATCAAAATAGCATTAAAAAAGTTATTTTACATTTTTAGAAAAAAAAGTGTGCTAATTTTAGGCTTATCATCTAAAGAATTACATTCACCTTTTTTTTTTTTTTCTAAATAATCTTATCCAATTTGCTGTTGTATTAATTGATACTTTCTTATTTTGAAACTATTTTTTACACATAAGCTGATTAAAAAAACATAAATCATAAATTAGAATATTGTAGATTTAATGAATAAATGGTACATTTGAAAAAAGAATAAAAATACACATACACATGGTCTGGGTTTAATAACAGTAAACAAGCATTACTAAAATTAATTTAGTTGATATCTTGATTTGTGCATGAAAGGAAAACTATTTATTGTAAGTAAATGATAAATTTCTTCGAATTCATCATTCAAATAGAATGAATCTTTTATTTATAATAAAATTAATGCTAAAATTTTCAGGAAAAAATGGTACTTTTAGGCTTACAGAAAAAAAAAAAATCTATGTTTCTTATTTTTAAAATCTTCTAACAAATAAATAATAAATTAGTTATATTAGAAACTAAAACTACTTTGTTAATATAATCTGATTAAAAATAATTTTCAATAAATAAATTAGAATATTATAGATTTAACTTACGATACATCGAGAAAAAGCATTCACACACATGGTTAGTTAACATTATAAGGGTAAACAAACATCTAAATTTACATATTAAATGTTCCTTAAGGTAAGGAAAAGATTATTATAAATAAATGAACTTTCTTCTCATCTCTCCAATAGAAGGGAACATTTAATAAAGATTATTGTTTTGTATTTTTATTATAAATTATAAAATTTTTCTTCTAAAAAAATCCAATGAAACTCTTGTATAAAATAGTACTTTTGTTTAAAGCTTGTTATCATATAAAAATATTAGTCAATACATTTTCTACTATCCTTTTTTTAAAATCAGCTTAGACTATTTTCAAATGTAACTAATACTCTTATATATTTAATTTATACAACACACACATTATATATATATATATATATTATAGTTTACTCAAAACATATCTTCGATATAAAAATATGAAGTAAATAAATCACGAAAATATGTGTATACGAAATATTAATTGCGAAATTGTTACAACAAGTAAAAGCTTGACATGAAGTATGTAGTACAATCAATATTATATGCACTTTACTTTCTCATATAATTCATAAATAACAAATAGTTAAGAGAAGGGGGGGGGGGTAATTGTATTATGACCAAAATTTTCAATATAAACTTCAGATAAAAAATAACAAGCAAATAGTTATTAAAGGAAACAAATAGAGAGATGACAAGAATATAAACAGACAGACAGACGAGAACAGGAATGTTTTTAAACTTTAATAAGAAAAGTAATGAAAGAATTAGATTTGCCACACATTAAATGCATGTTAAATCACTGTAACAATATTAACTATGCACACCCACATTATTAGGCAATAATACCCCAATAAATAACTTAATTGTTCAATAAAAATAAATAAAAAAAATGGACATAAAAAACTATGCTTACCAAACTTGAAATTTCTTTACTTTGATTGTGGATCCATTTCTTTACAATTCTTGTTTGGCTAGCAAGTAATCACTTTCAAAGCAGAAGAAGAAATATCACTTGCTGCTTTAAAACTGACACCAACTGGCCAATTAATTAATTACTGGAATTTTCATTTACACCATCATTTCATGCAAGTCCGTCCAACATAAACAAATTCGCCGCGTTTCGCGATGTACATGGGAAGTACATAAATTAAAATTACAAAACTAAAAATAACTGGCAATGAATTTATATTTCTGTTGTTTAATTTATTACAGTAATGAATATTTTAAACAGTAAAATTAAATTATTCAAATAAATACTTTAAATATCTGTAAATTAATGCACGTGTAGTCTTGAGCCATGCTTGTTTATGAAATGAACTTTATTCCTATGACGTCATGCTACTGCAGCAACGTGATTGGTTTCTTTATACTGGCTCCTGATTGGCAGGAATAATGTACGGGTCACGTGATGTCTGTCTGGAGACACTAGTATTAAAGTGGGATTTAGTTAAACCTCATTATGGCATTTTCCAATCTATTTTTATTTAATGTTATATAATTTGAAATAGTTTAAACTTAATTTTATATTTTAAAGTAGTTTAAACTTAATTTCTGATGTTGTATAGTTTTGAATTAATTTAAGCTTAATTTAAAATGCTAACCATTTTAATGCCCTCTGTTAAATTGTTTTCATGTATTTGGATCTGGGGTTATAAGATTCGATTTGATTCCAAAATTGCTTGAAGATGAAATTTTTGAAAGGGGGTAATCTTTGGTTTGGCATTGAAAGTTATATTATATTTTAGCTAAACATAAAATATTTTCTTTATAAAAGTTATTTTGAAATATTTTTTTTTTTTATGGCTGTTTGTACTTTCAAGTTAAGAAACATGAAGAATGGGCTGTTAGACTTCGTATGTGGATGGATTTTTTTTTTGAAATTTTGAAGAAATGGATTTTAAGTGTTAAATTATTTTAGTTTTGTTATACCCTGGAAATGTTTAAGCCATGTTTTTAGCTGACCTTTTTCTGACTATTCTCTGGTGAAGATGGAGATTTTCTTTTGCCTAGTTCAATTTTTTAAGAGTTTGGATCAAAGTTTAATATTTTTAAGATTCAAATTCATTTGAATTATTTTTGGCAAGTGGTTCCTGTATTGGGAAGATTTAGAGAATAGGAAGCTTTAAAGTTTTGTCCTAGATCAGTTTTGATAAGGTTAGAGGTAACTGGTTCTAAGTTGCTCATGAAAGTAGGAATTAAAAGAACTTGAAATTGAGAAGTTTGGTTGACTTTAAAGTCATTCCAGGGGTTTAAAAGTTTTTATCGTGGTAGCTGTTATTTGAATCATGGGCAGTCATTTAGAGAGAGAGGAATTGTTTTTAGCTGAAAGATAGAATGCTAAATTTTTCTTTTAAAGTTAAGCAAGTTAAATTTTTAAGGGTCGGTTCATGCAATTGTAAGAACCGGATACCTATTTTTACTTGATACTCTCTCGTTTTGAATAGATCTGATCATCTACCCCCTGAATTAAAATTTTAACTTTGTAGCTAAATAGAAATTTTATATGCCGATTTTTGCTTTATTAGATGAAAGTTTTTTTGAGACTGGTTTTAGTTGTGTCCTCAAGAGTTTCTTCAGACCTGTATATCTGGGTGTATATGTAGAATGTGTGTGGTATGTATGAAATCCAATGGCCATTGGTAGGTCCCGGATCCTTGAGTGTGTGCGTGCCTCGGCATTGGTGCTGCTTGGGCAGGGATCCTTGGATTGACTGTTTGGTACTCATTCGATTCGGGGATTTCAGCAAGTTTGTTAGGTTTTTTTTTGAGAGGTCAAACATCAACAGCATATTATTCCTTTTGTTGTTCGTTAATATTATAAGTTTTCTGGATCGCTGGATATATTGAGGATTGGAGATTTACTTCTTGAGGAATTCTTTTTTTGTATTTAAACAGTATACTACAGTAATTTTTGAATTTTATTAATTTTTGTGGGTAGGTTTTGATAAAGGGCCCTATTGGAATCTACCATTTTGTTTTTCTTGCTTGTCTAGTATTTTCTTGGGGAATAGATCAGAATGGAAAAGGATGAATTACTGTCATCTTTAATATGTATGCACTGCTTGGGATATGATGCTGCCACATAGATAAACGTTTGCAAATTGTACAAAATTTATTTTAAATTTTTCAAATGGATTTTTTTTGCAAAGATTGTATTCAAATTTTCCAAATATTCATTTTTATCTGTAGCTTAAAGATTACTTTTTTTTAGATGGATGCTTACACTAGCAGTTCTATTTGTAATGTTAGGAACTGTAAGGTTTTCTAGCTTCAATTTTTAAAAACTTTTTAATGTTATTCATTGAATTGATATTTTTGATATAATAAATTGCAGCATGTGTAGGGTATTAAAGAATCAACTTTTGGGGGGCTGAAAATGAAATTTGTACTAATATTTGTTATTTGTAATCTATGTGTTATATGTAATTTTTTTGTATTATATATGTGTATTTTTATGTTTATAATTTATAATGTTAAAGCAATATCCGACTTGGCGATCTGGAGTGTATTTTCTATTTTGAAGGTATTCTGCTTAAGGTTTTAGTAAATTTTTGTGACAGGTCATATAATCTTTTTTTGATAGGTTGTGGAGATGGTGGATGCATATTTATTTTAGGCTCTTGTAGAACCAGTACGTCTATGGTTGTAAGATCATGTTTCTCGGTGGTTCTGTGAGCATTTGCTCTTTTTCAGGCCGTTCAAGTGTCAAGAGGGGGGGCTTTTGACAGGGAATTTGTCACACCCTGTTCTTGCCACTTTCCGGCCATATCTCGATTTCTTTAGTCAATCTATCTTTATTTACATTAACCTAATTGCATTCATCCTATTTTAAAGTTTATTCATTTATTGTAACCTTTAAAGTCTATTATTTATCTTTTATTAAAATACCATTTTTACCTTTTTCATTCAACAAGTTTCCTTTTATTAAATCTGGTTAACTTTATTAATCTTTCTTTATTAAAGTTATCATTCATATAAACAATAGTTATTTAACTTACCTTATATTTATTTCCAACACTTTTTACCTTTTAAAACTCCCGGCTTGTTGTTGTTTTCCCGTCGTACTTCGTATGCAATCGGAAGCTGTAATGACGTGTTTCTTGACCGTCACAAGGTGACGTCATTTGTCTACCGCTCACTTCCGGTATGACGTTTCGTCACGATGGTTTCTCATTTGACCATCGCCTCACCTGCCCTTTTGCATGCGTAATAAGTTTCTTTTAGTTTCCCTTCTAGTATAAATACTTCGACAATAGCTTAGATCCTTGTCTTAATGTTCCAGTATGAAGTGTTTACGTTCGTCTTGTTCAGTTTGATAATTATGATTTAACTTTTTGCTTTAGTTTCATTTATGTGGTTGTCGAAGTGCCGTTCTTTAGTTTTGTTAAATGTTTAGTAAAACTAATTTTACTTGAGACCGAGAAGCAGAAGTGTGGTGTTATCTCTTTTGATGTTTTCTCCACTTTACTGTGAGCGATGTTAAAGGCTAAAGTCCGTGAAGAAGGGCCGTTGTATTCGAGCCAAGTTTTGAAAGCTTCTCCGTGTTTACGTATGAAGACTGACAGCTGGTGAAGTGGGGAAAGTTTTATGATGATAACATTTATTTAGTCAGTAGTTTTACTCAGGTGCACTACTGCTCTTTTGAATCAACATTATGGCTACAGATCGTCAAGCAATCAGATGTAATATACCTTGTTTACCGAAGTATAATTTTTGCCTGCCATGAAGTCAGTTTATTTTGTTTCCTGTTTTAATTGTTTAATATATTTAAATACCCTTTGTTAATTATATTGTTTTTATCATTATTTCTTTTTAAATAAACGTTAGTTTGTTTTTAACCTATTTGTATTTATTTCATCAACATACAGTATTTTAGTTATTTAATTTTCTAGACTTTAACTTTTTACAGGTTTAGCGACTAAAAGCAAAAGCTTTCATTGTGCTAATTAATTTTAATCTCTGCTAATCTTTAATATTCAAAATTTAAATCCGTCAAATACAGACATTTAGGAAGACTGACTCCAGGCAGGACTCGATATGGAAGAAAAACAAGTCTGGCCCGACCCAAATCGTCAGAAAAATAAGGACCAGGACACGGCCCGGCTCTAAAAGTCAGAAGACCTGACCCAGCCTGACCCTAGGGTGTGCGATCACCCCTTTGCCATCTCTCCCCCCACCTTAGATCCGTCATTGCCTGATTCATAAATTGGCGCGGCTCGACCCGGGCCGCGCCGCCCCGACCTTGAGCTTCAACCCAAGTCCTATTCCATGAAGATTTCTCATGTTGATTTGAAAACCTCTATGGGCCCAAGGGGGGGGCCATCGCCCCATCGCCCCCCCCCTTAGATCCGCTATTGCCCGGTTCATGAATTGGCGCGGCCCGACCCGGGCTGCGCCGTGTCGACCTTGAGCTTCAGCCCAAGTCCTATTACATGAAGATCTCTCATGTTGATTTGAAAACCTCTATGGGCCCAAGGGGGGGGCGATCGCCCCATGGCCCCCTTCTTAGATCCGCCATTGGTCCCGTCGCCGATCTTTTGCGTAATTTATGCGCTATAGCACGTCAGCGGCATCACTGGGGGAAGAAAAAAAAAAAAAAGGTACCGATTTGCATTTCGGTTTTCGGAGCGTTCCGGATACCGGGACGCCGGATAACGGATCTTATACTGTAATACCACAACTATATATGTTTCACAAAGCTTATCAAATGGATGCTGCTTTAATGCCCAACCAGTTAACTGGAAAAACCAGTTATCCGGAATAAATCTGACCCCAACCATTCCGGATAAATGGTTTTGTACTGTATATATTAATAAAACTATTTTGGTTATTAAGTCTGTCTAAGTCTGGGACAAAATTCAACTTTTTTATTTTATATCAGTTCCATATATATTTTAATTTGTAATTTTTGTTAATACCACTGAATTCATGTTTTTTTCATGAAGGAAGAATAAATTTATTTCTGAAAATTTTGAAGATTTGCTGATATTATTGGTAATCACAAACTTCTTAACAAATATATTTATCTATTAGTCAAGCTATTTTGGTTATTAAGGCTATCTAAATCTGAAATTAAACTTTCTTATTTTATGATTTTGATGGGAATTAGAAATGTATCTTTATGAAGCAAGTTTTATTAAATAATTTAGAAAAAATACTTTTCATCTTTTTAATGAATATTTAGTCATACATTATTAGGATGAGCGAAGCGAATCCTCTACTAGGCCACTCAAATTACATTTTGTCGTACACTTTACAAAAAAACTGTTCAATATTTTGACTTCAAATTAAACACAAAAATAAATTATGATCTGTAGATTTGCACAATATAATTTTTTTACAGTAAAACGTAAAATATTTTTTTTTAATTAATTTATTTTACATGCATTTCCAATACGGACGCATTTTAGCAAATAAATAAAAAATGAAACGCGTATATTTTCAGAAAAAAAATATATAAATCATGGAGTAAGTAATTATAGGTAGAATCATGATTAATTTAATAAATAAAACATGTTTTCATTATTCTGCAAAATCGTTTGCACAGATGACACTTAAACATTTTAAAAGAATTGTATTATGGATTTTTTTTTGTAAAGTGGCAACAAAAGAATTGTAAACAAATAAAATTAATTGTTAAATTTGTTAGATAAATGAAAAATTAAAAGAACTGCATGAAGTTGTTGCCCTGATTCAAGCTCTTTATAAATGTACTAAAGCAAAGTTGGCCGATTCAGAAACGACAAATGGACTTTAACCATTTCTTACTTTACCATTTAGATCTAAAATAATGTTATGTTCTTATTTGTGGACCGAAAAAGATTTAGTAAATGGGACTTTAGACTTTGTTGCACGTATTAAAGAAAATTTCAAGCCACCAAACCAGATATCGCGACTAATCATGGATAAATTTGAATACTACAGTAATTTAACTTATAAGAATTGGTGCGTACCAATTCCCCTAATAATTAAATTTTGGAAAACTGGAAGCATAAATTGCTCAAGGAAAGAATTTCTTCTGCAGTTAGCTTTTGCTGTTACAATTCATAAATCCCAAGGTTTAACATTAGATGAAGCTGTTGTAGATATTGAGGATATATAGACACCAGTTGGCTTAAAAAAGTATGTAACGTTGTCGAGAGTGAAAATCCTTCAAAATTAAGCATTCAATAGAAATTTTCCTTAAGAAAAATTCTACAACATAAAAAATTCTAGTACGCTAACATATATAAAAACGAAGAAATTAGAATAAAAAGTTTTATAGTTAAAAATTTATAGTATCAACGAGAGCAGATTTCAAATATTTTTCCAGAAAATAGGATTTTGAAGCAGTAACTTTTTTCAAGCTCCCTTCAAATATATTATTCTAAAATAGCTATCAAAGATTATTTGATGTTAATTACAAAGATTGGAAACATGCATATTTCAAACAACTTTAAAAAACACCAGTGGCTACTGGAAATAGTAAAAACATATTTAAAAGAGCTTTTAGTTGAAAATTTAAAAATATTTTGTAAAAGTTTTCTTCGAAAATATTTTATTATGCCAGTCTTACATCATAAATAAAAAATTAAAATACGCCAAAACATAAAATAACATTTTTGTTTAATAAAGATGCAAAAATTATATTAAAAAATATTGTTATTTTCAAATATCTGTTTTGTAAAATAATGGTTCGCGAATCCAAACAAAGCATGGCTTTTGCTAGTTGATTATTAACTTGACCTTTGTTTTTAATATTTTAATCATTTTAAAAATTGAGAGAGTCTACTGTATTGTTGATATGCAATTTCTTTTGTGGCAGCAAAAAATAAAAATAAAATGTATTTGAAAAAAAAAAAAAAAAAGATAGGGATTTATGATGCTAAATCTAAGACACTTTCAATCTATAACCATTCCACAAAGACATTATTTTTGTTTTAAAATTTATTTTTTGATAAACTAAGATGGTCATGGAAACCTTACTGTGCTTATTTATCGGACAAACAATTTAAGAAATTTTCAAGAATCAATTAAGTGTTAGAGTAAGTCCAGTGTTGAATTAAGGACGGGGGGGGGGGGGGGGATATTCCCTCCATAGCAATGAAATGTCCCCCCTGGAAAATTTAAGATTTTGGGTTTTTAATGGTCAAAAAGTGCAATTTCCTCCCCGGAACTCTGCAATGTCGTCGTCCCCCCCCCCCCCTGGACCCTCAGAAGTCCCTCTCAGAGAAAAATGTCTGAATTCAACACTGAGTAAGTTGCAAAGGATTTTACTTCCCTGAGTTCAATTACAAATTTCTTTAAAGCAGAGGTTTCAAAATTGGGATACATGTACACCTGAGGGTATGTGAAAATAATGTCAGTAATGGCAGAAATTAAAAAAAAAATTGTTAATAAAGACACAAAAATGTTAGAAATGGCAATGCAATTTGTATAAATTTATTAAATAATTGTGATACAAAGATTATTAACAAAAAAAGCATATTTGCGCTACCTAGCTGAATGTAAAGGGGGAGGGCGGTATTTATATGAAATGACCGTACTCTAAAATGAAAAGCTTAAGAAAAGAATATGTGAAATAAAAAACGTTGGGAAGTGCTGTTCTAAAGTAAAGATACAAGGTTGACTTTCTGAAATTTTGTTCAATACCTAATATCCCATGCTATTCATATAACTACATTAAATTAACACTTGCAGTTATTTATACAAATAATTAATTATAGTTTATCCATTTTGCAACAAGAACAGAAAAATGTGATATGTGGCAATTGTTATATAATGAGTTGTTCATTATGTATTCATCACTGTAAAAAATTGGTCATTTTTTGTAAAACTTTACCATTACCTTATATAATTATTGAACCTCTTTTTATTCTTTCCTACCTTCTTGAATTGGGAACACTGATTGAAATTGTTACACAAGTAATGTATGTTATAAGAGGAGTATATATATATATATATTACAAATTTAAAATTTTTTTTGCCAAAATTAACCTTTATACTATATTGATTTCCTTATAACAATATTCCGATCTTACTCCAACTTATTAAATTAAAATCTTGTTTCTAGATCTAATCTGTTAATCTTTATGGAAATGATATAAATTCTTAATTCGCCTTAAAAAACATTTATTCCAGAATGCGTAAATTTAAAAAGATGGCTCTAAATTAAAAATATTCTTAATTAAACTTTATGTCTTAATATTCCAAATAAAACTCATTTTTTCTATGTTTTTATCAACGCTTTTTAAGAAAGTCTTATTAAAATTATTCCAAAACCATACCTTTCAAAAAATATCATTATTTTTATTTATCTATTATTTTATTTTTCTCCCCCTTCAACATTCGATGTGTGCATAACAATAAATTCATTTCTTTTCTTTTTCTCTTAAAATTAATAGTCTGCAAAAGTATATCGTTTGCACAGATATTTGAAAATTCTGAGTCGATTATAAATTGGTTAAATAATATTTTTTTTTTAAATAAAATTGTTGTCTGTCGAATATTAATCTCGACTCTGGGCATGAGTTATGTTTACATGAAAAGATGATGATTCGAGAGTAGAGAATTTGCTAGAACTTTCTTCTTAGATTTAAGAGGGGAAGCTCAAGGTGAGAAGAAGGATTCTTGGGTTCTTTCTTCAATGAGTACGACTGGTTGAAGTAAATGATGGAATATTTTTTTTGGATATTTCGGTTAGAGATCATTTGCAAGAGGAGCCTTTCCCTCTATCCTGACTACAGTTTAATAAATGAACTTGCAGCAGCCAAGGAGTGATTTATTGGATCTTCTACATTTATTTATTTTGTTTTTTTTCTCGCTGGCCATGACTTGTGTGTGGAGAACGGGGACCCTGGCGATGATGTTTCTGGATCCTAACTTTAAAATGTCACATATATATATAAGAAACCAGGAGCGTAATAAAATTAAAGATGCCTAGTTCCCTTTTATTGGAAATCTTCTTTTTTATTTTAAAATTTCTCCCAAATATCTTATAAGAAGAAATCTGAATTTGAGTTCAAAAATGGTTGTCATTAGACAAAGAAGAAAGGTAAAGAACTGCAAATAGACCTTTTATCAAGTTGTAGTATGGCTGTTTACCCAATATCAAAAATGTTTGAAAGTTCCATAAATGCTTCAGGTCTCAACAGCTATTTCGGAAAGAACATTCTTAACACTGAGAGGTTTTAAAACTTAAAACAGTATTATATGTCTAATTCATGACTTTCTAAACATGCATTGATGAGCATTCATCAAGGAATACAAATAGATGCTGAATGTATTTTTAAAGCGAAGTCAGCAAATTATTTTATGTAGAGATGTGCAAGAGCTTAAAACCTCAACCATCAATGGCAAAATCAAGGGAAAATTTCCAACAGATCAGACCAGTACATTAAACAGAATTTTTTGAACATCCAGGCCGAACAGATATAAAAGTTTATGGGGACCTAACTAAGTCAATAAAATGAAAACTGTTTTCAATGAAAATGATGAGGTGAGTATAAGTATAAATATCTTGCATGAATCAATGCTAGATTGACAACACAGAAATATAATAGCAGTAGTAGGCAGTAGGCATCCACCCTAGGGAAATGAAATATAGTAGGTCCAGCATAGAAATTGGCATTGGTAGTAACATTCACATTATTTCTGAACCAGGGTTTAGTTATTTCAGCAGACTTGGTTTGGGCTAGGATCAGAATTACATTTTCTTTCTATATACTGTGCCTATACTGATACCATTTTGCATTCTATGGATTGTGAACATGAACATAAAGTAATCTAAAACATATAGAAATCTATAATGTTAAATTTCCCTATAATATGCAAGTAGCACTCTAGAAAAATATCGCAATTGTATTTTAAGATAAATTCAGCTTTTTCTGTGGAAATTGAGTCAGGTCTGATTTAATTGATTTTACAATGGCCAGACTGTGAAAATACAAATTGCTTGGCCAGGCTGAACTTTTAATCTTGTGCCGAGCTGTCTTAAGATAGCTTTCATTCAGGCCAGACTGGGCCCAAAAATTCTGGCTCATGCAGACCTCTCTACCTTGTGTTAGATGCCAAAATTTGTGAATCCATTTTTATCTTTTTTTTTAAATATACTATTAATAAAATATTTCCTTCATACTCTTCTGTCATATTTCAGAAAATTGTAAAATTTAATTTATTCCCCAGTGTTTATTTTAAAATATTGTGCATACCCATTTTTAATTCTGAATAAATTAAGTATTAAATAATCTACACAATTACTTATTAATGATATGCTTTATCATTAATTCATTTTCTCAGCTTTGCAGTTATTTTCAGCATACTCAATTAGAAACTATTTGAGACCCCTCTTCCTCCCAGAATTTTCAAATTGATATGCTACCGTGAGCAGGATTTGTAAAAGACACTTAAGAAAGAGCGAGTAGAAATATAAATATGACCAGTACAATTATATCCATTCCAGTAACTATGAAAAGTGATATATAATAATAGATGATTTTTTTTAAATATTTCATAGTTTGAAACAAAAATTGTTCATTGAATTTAGATGCATTATATTACTGAGTAAAGAGACAGTAAACAAATTTTATAGTCCTTTCTGTTTCCTTTAACCTTAACAATATAGTAGATATATGAAAGGTCAATTAGGACAGAGTAATTTAAATACATTTTTATTAGCTTACAGTTTATTTCAAAACAGCTAGCTATGAATATAGATTTTAATCTATGAGTCAAAGATAAAAAATAGCTGCAGGAGTATTAGATAATCTTATGGTGTGCAATGGAAACTGTAACCTCTTCAGACCTGAGCATAAAATAACTGTACAAATATATATTTATTGCTTTTGCATAATCGAAATGACACTCTAGATGACAAAAAGAGTCATTTTTATGAAATCAGTACTTTAGGGGACTGGTAATTTGGGCTTATAAATATGGATATAAAAAAGTACTAATTCCCTTAAAACATCAATTTAACCATCAGTAATATAAATTTGCGCAATAACAAAATTAAGGTCTTTAAACAAGTAACTGATCAGCAAATCCTCAACCTTTTTTATTGTAATGCATTTAAGTTAAATAATCATGAACATTTCTTACTTTCTTGCCCCCAATGTCTCATCCACACTCAGATAAAAATATTATTTATTTTATGAGGTAATATTCATCAGTGCTGACATTTATTGGTTTTGTTTTAAAGCAAATAACATTCAACTTCATAGAAATAAAGTAAAAATGCAAAAAAATCGAACAGTTTAGTTTTATTAGGAAAAGAATGGAGGTACACATTTGTGTACCTCAGGTTTGAAGAGGTTAATCACTACTTTTGGACTGAACAAAGAAATTTAATGAAAGTAAGGTGCAAAAAAATATTTTTAATTTTAGTATCACTATTTTCCTTTGAAATAATTGCAAATAAAGTTATTATATAGTAAATGCACTTCAATTAGTTTTCTTTAAAAAAAATATACTGCATGAAAACTATTGTATAAAATGAATTTTCCCATTTTGATTTATGGCTGGAAGAAAAAACTTACCTGTCACATTAGCCAGTAGAAAGATTTCATTTCACTAAGCCTGTATACAATAAAGCAAAGAATGTGTATAAAGTAAGCATCCTCTAGTTTGGCATGTTCTGGACTTGAAGCATGAAAGATTACAGAATTTTGCAGATCACAAAATGATAATGGAAAAAATGTGTAGAAATTAAAATTAAACAATAAATGGCAGTAAAACATGTTTTAGCATGTTCCAGCAAAGTTGGAAAGTGCTTATGCAATCGGTTTGTCTGTGTCCACACTCTAATTTCCATAAATATACTCAGATTTTCATGCAATTGATGAAACTTATTTAGAATCAACAAGGCATGTTTGGTATTGGATATGATGTATGTATGGTTAATAGTTCATTTACTTAGGCACTCAAAAGGATTCAATTACATTATGGTATATAGGGAAAAATCGTTCACAGAGTATTTTAATGAGATTACACTATTTCAAATTTATTGAAACTGATATAAATCACTGAATTTCACTACAATCCCACTAAAACAAAGCATCCATAGCACTGTTTATTCATTTATAGGGTCACATAAAAAACACCAGTTATTGTATCACCTTGGCATAATAATTGCTGGAGATTGCATTTAAAATTGGGTATGCACTTTAAAATTTAATTAGTTTTTTACATATTACTCATTATATATAAATTCTGTACCTCATATACAAGGCTGCACAAAGGTATTCACATACCATTCTTCTTATTAGAGGAAATTTCTGAAGGGGAATTTTCAATTGAAGTACATATGTATATATGTAGTAAGTACAAATATAGTAGTACATACCATATTGTGTATGCTATATTGGCACTAATCAATGGATAAATGGATACAATCCCTCATCTTTTGGCTTTATCTTGGGAATAACAGATTTTTAACGGATTCTCTCGATGATTATTTTGAGAATTTTCAAGCTATATTTTTGAGACTTTTACAAAAGATGCTCTACACATTTAGCTAACATGATATGTAAATGAAACTTTGATAGTCTTCACGCATGTACAATGAGAAATTATTTAGTATATCTGCTCATTTTTTATGCAATTTTTATTATTTTCTAATTTTGATTACAGGATATTGTGTACAATGTTGTTTGTCTTAATTTCAGAAAAGAACATTATATATGAAGATGATGAAGATATGAACATATGATGATATGAACATTATATATATTATCATTTTATATGAAGAACTTTGCAAATTATAAGCAAAAAAACATGGAAAAATTTGGGACTGTTTTTATAAAAACTTTAATTTCTCTACGAAAATACATGCTATCGGTATAAAAATTAACACAATTTATTGCAATAATTCACTTAATCATAATCTACAGTTTGGACACTTTTGCTACATTAGTTTTGACAGGGTTATCCAAAAGATATTCATTCTTTTTCAATTTGTTAACAGTCCCGTATGGAGTTTCAGTAAAAAATCTTCACGGAAATATACGACTTGTGATATTATGTTTACACACTAAAAGTTTTATGATAACTCATGTATTTTTCAAAATATTCAACAATATGTCAAACATCCCAAGTGGATGGTCTTCTTTGGCCAGGTAGTGTAGATGAAAACGGTTTTTAATTAAAATCTCTAGTAGATGCCATATTTTTTCTAAATTAGTAAATTTTCAGTTATTTTTGCCTTTCCATTTATTTATTTTATTTATTTATTTTTTTTTATTATTTATTTATTTATTTTTGCTATTTATGACACTAATATCAAAATTGTAAAAATTTATAATTTTCAAGTCCTTTGTATTGTCTTCTGCATTCCCCCATAATTTCAACAAACAGAAACACTAGTACATAAGCCAGAGCAGTGTTGGAGTGAACCATTTTCCCCACCATGCATCTCTGCTGCCACAGGCAGGCATCCATAGTTTTATACCACAGTTAGGAAATTTTGATCGGAATATGATACATATGAAACCACACACATTCTAAATTTCAAAATTGAACACAAATGCTTTATAGTTAGCATTTTTCTAAAAAACTAGACAATTCTATGCATAATAAAGAAATAAAAGTCACACTCAAAATGATATATTCAATAAATGTCATAAAATGTCTGAAAATGGAAGAGACTCAATGCAAATTTACTATCAATAATAATAATAATAAAAAAAAAAAAAAAAAAAAAAAAAAAAAAAAAAGATTAAAATCATGATTTAACTTTTTATTTAATGAATTATGAATTCATGAAAATTTTACATTCTAAAACAATTTACATAAATTGTTTAGATTAAATTAAAAAATTTACATAATCATTTAATAAATTTTAAAAGAATTTTAAAAGGATTGAAGGATTAATTAAATTTGAATTTAGAGAAATTTTGTGCAATCTCTATAACCCCACTCAAATCTTTTATTTTAAATTGTTTGCTTAGTATTTTGTAGAATTATAAAATGTACAAATATGATGTTTTTACAAATAAATATAGAAATATTTCTGAATTGAAAAATCCCCATTCCCCTGGGACCGTTCAAGTATTACATAAGCATATTTTTAGTCATTTTGTACCCCCTCCCCCCCTTGTAAGAAAATATAAGCAAATGCTAGACACCCCCCCCCCCCTTTGCTTACGTAAGATTTTATAACAGTTTATACATCAATACTTTTTGACTTATAAAAAGTTACTAATCAGTTACATTATTAATCCTACAATTTATATAGGCATATAGGGATTGTGATATCAAAATATATAAAATGGTTTTAATATATTGTTGCTTATTGCATTAAACAAATCACAGAATACAAAATGGTTTAAATATATTGTTATTTATCACATTGAACAATAAAATAAGATATACAAGAAGTCTTAACTTTCTTAGGCATCATAACTAAAATTTTTGACATGAATCATACAAATGTTGGAATTCAGTTTGGTGTTCATATTTTAATCTGATGTCCAGGATCCTTGAACCCATGTTTCAACATTGTCTATTATAAAGTTTTCACTGGAACAGTGGCCTGAGGTAATGCAGGTTTCCTATCCTTGTTCTTCCACTTCTTTCTCCAGCCTCTCAACGTCTTCATCACCATTGAGGGCTTGAAGAATGCACATCAGTTCAAGCCTTTCAAGATCTTTGTCACACTTTGCTTCATTTTTGCACCGTCGCCATTTTTTGCACGACTTGGGCAGGAGTATCATTTCGAGATGTTTTAAAGCTCTGATAAAGTTTCTGATATATTAAGGATTTGTTAATGTTAGTATCCATAATTAAATCCGACTAAATTCACTATGCAACTAAAAGCAATACTCTTTCACTAAAAATTCACTATGTAAATTCACAATGCAACTGAACTAAAACAATAAATATCTGTGCTGTGTATCTGAGATAAGAAAAACCCCAAGTAGGTTTTCTGCTTTCTAAAGTTCCAAAACCTGTAGAGAAAGAAGTTCGACAATAGGAGCGGAAAGACAAAAATTTCTAGAAATTCTGCAAAAATTCCCGGAATTCCATGACCGATTGAACGGGAGAAAAGAAGATACCAGACTTACCTAAAATAAAGTCAACTGACCAGTTACCCTAGCAACAGAACCCAGCCCCCCCCCCCCCCGGTTCCTGTGTTTTTCTAGTCTTGCAATGTACTTGACTTGGCACACAACTTAACAGACAACAATGAAGACAAAGGGTGAGTGGGTGATGCGGGTCACGCAACTGCCGATGGATAAGCAAAGAATAAAATCGAAAATAAACGGCGAATTTCAAACAGACTGTAGAATGCTCTTTCCCCATCATACTTTGTTGAATTTGAACTGCAGTTGCTTCGTTGTTTAATGCTAACGTAAGAATCGTCGTGACCCCCCCTTCCCCTTGTCAGAAAAAATAAGCAGACTCTGGACTCCCATCCTCCCCCTTTAGTGCTTACGTAATACTTGAATGGTTCCCCTCCCTCAGCGCCAAGAAAGCTGAAAAGATAAAGGCAAAAGAAATCACCCTTTTAACAATATTGTTGTTTTGTGTAACCAATAATGCTTTTGGAACAAAATAAAGTAATGTATCTGTAACTCATTCTAAACAGTATTACAACTAATTGATGTATTAAAAGAATTTTATAATAAGTAATTTTAATGGTACTTATAAGTATCATTGGTAATTAAGAATTAATTGCTGATTTAATTAACTGATTAAAATCATTGACACACTGCTTTTTTAATTAATTTTTTTCCCATCTATCAAATTTAAAACTGAATTTTAAAATGTAGAAATAATAATTATATTAGGAGAATATATTCTTAGAACAACCATTTTTAAAAATTTAAATAAGAATTACATGCAACTTTATTATAAAAAATTTATTTCGATATTATTTTTCAGAAATTGTGTAAACGAAAGACGTTTTCAATTTTTTTTTTTTTTTTTTATATACATAAAAGATCTTTTGTACTGTCATCGGCTTTGAATCGAATTTCCTGACAAAAGTGAAAAAAACAAATCAGCCATGTCATATGGTCAAAAACTCAATAGGTTATTTATTTATAAAAAAACAGAAAAAATACTTTGAATATAAAAATAATTTTGATTCAAATTCATTTCTATAAAAGGCTTGCCAATTTTTTATCTTTACTTTTAAAAATGTGTACGTCAACATATGCGAAAATTTTGTGTTTTCTTGAGCAGTGAATTTAAGAACAACTTTAAGCGATCCTTGATAATTCAACAATCTAGAACAATTGCCATCATAAGAAATATCAATAAGGATACACTTCTTGATTAATTTCTGATATTCTACAAATTAAGATGAGCTAAATTGTAAAATTCAGAGATTATTCCAACAGGGAATGTTAAAGCGATAGAAATGTTATAATCATTAACCCTTTCGTGGTTATAAGCGCATATACGCGCCCAGAATACCACTTAATTTGAATTGCAAAATGCCATACTGACACCGGAATTTTTAAATGAAAATTTTAATTGTACAAAGAACATAAAAGTTTTTATATATTATGAAATAAATTTGTTTTTAAATTCCGGTATCATTCAATCATTTTAATATTTTATGAATAGAAGTGCTTTAACTGTCAAAGGGTTAAAAAAGAGCAAAAAGTATATGCTAAAGTTATGAGCATTCATGATAGTTTTGTTCTAGAAACAGAGGGTGTAGGCTCTTTAAAAAATTCCAAAGGGTACATGTATAACATATGGTACTCTACTACAGTCAAAGTTCTATAATCCGCATAAGTTGGGGCCAAAGGTTGTGTGGATTATGGAATATTGCAGATTATAGAGCATTATGGATTATGTGTCATTTTATTATTCCTAGATGATGTTTTAATTCTATAATCAGTATAATATAAAAAAATAAAAACGAAATCTAAAAATTTGATTTAATAGCTATATCATAAAATGCCTTTTTTAAGTTATTTTATTAAAAAAATTATGTGCATTTAAATTCAAAATAATTACATAGGTTCTGCAATGCATTTTGTTTTTTACTGTAAATAAAATAAAAGAGTTATATATATTTTTTAACATGTTCTATTATGATTTTTTGTTTGTTTGTTTTAAAAAAAAAAAATCATTTTTGGACCACTAATTTGCAAATTTTCTTTACTGTTTATTTCATTGTTTACATTCGTAAAATAACGCGAATTATAGAAAATTGTGGATTATGGGGTGTAGATTATAGAACTTTGACTGTATATGCTGGTGATGAAGGATTATAGGATTATTCTATATTTAAAATGTGCAATATTCTTTTATCGGAATTTTATTTATTAATTTCATAATGGAACATTCGTATGATCATATCAGTAAAGCATGTTTCACAAAATGCTAATCAAAATTATTGAGAATATTGCTGCAGTATCTTCATTACTGTTACGCAACTAATATTATTTAACCTTTAATAATACTATTATCTGCTAAAGTTTTTAAAAAATTGACTTGCAATGAAATACCCTGCTGTTTTTAATAAATAAATAGATTGTGATCTAGTTCTTTTATATAAAATTTGCTTGCATAGATATGTATTATCTCTCTTAAATTTTGTTTCACTAGCTCAGAAGTAACTTGTATATAAAAGAGTAACAAATCAATTGTAAACAGACAATATTCAAATGCTTGCATTTATTTGTAATCAAATCTTCTGTCGAATTTTATAAGTGAAAAAGAGAACAAATTTTGAACATTATTTTCTGTGAATTTCATAATTTTATTACTTATCAAAAACAAATCTCTCTTTAAAAAAATAAATAATAATAAATAAAAAATAAGATTTTCTTTCTTAATTTTTTTTCTTTTTCATCAATATCTTTATCTATAGACAATTAAAAATAAATATGCTGAATTTTTCAAAAATTAAGGGTTTAATTTTTTAAGCTATTGGCCTATTAAAATATTTTTTTCAAATTTAATATAGAATAATATAACACCAAATACATATTAAATAACAGATACATCTATAGTAATTTTCATATGTAAATTTTTTATTCGAGTATGCACAGCAAAGTAGTTCGCATATCAACATTTACAGTTTAAGGTTTAATGATATGAATCTGATTAATTTTCAGCAACTTAACAAAATCATACCAAAAATCATTTAATCTCAAGAACTTGATAAAAAAACTATTTTTCCATATGAGTATAAAATAATGAAAATTATATGAAATTATGAGAAAAGTTTGTTGCACAGAAATTTTAGAATAAAGTTGTCTTTTAAACATACATCTCCAATCCTTATCTGAAAATATGACAAACATAAGAGCACATAGCATGAATATTAGAATGTTTTCTTAAAAATGACTTCTCTGAAATTCCTCAGTTACATATCTCTCCTTTAATTATAAACAAGTTAGAAATAGTTAAGAGTGGACTTTACACTGTGGTTTACAATATGAGTATTGACACAAGCTCATAATTTTTATTTATAAATTTGCTAATCAGTGTACAATGGGATAAAATATAACAGTTTAAAATCTACATATACCAATTTGTATGAAGTTTAAACATTAAAAACAATGATAAAGTTATTCCAATAGTTTCAACCGAACTATTCGGCCTTTTTTGAGGGAAAATAAAGATTTGAACTTTGCTAATCAGTGTACAATGGGATAAAATATAACAGTTTAAAATCTACATACCATAAGTTCAAATCTTTATTTTCCCTCGAAAAAGGGTAAGTAGTTCAGTTGAAATTGTCGGAATAACTTTGTCATTGTTTTTAATGTTTAAACTTCATACAAACTGATATGTAGATTTTAAGTAGGGATGTACCGAATATTCGGTATCTATTCGGTATTCACCACGTTACCGAATATCAAACTATTCGGTTAAGCCAAATATTTGGCTTGGCTGAATATGAAACCATTTGGCCTGCCAAATATTCGGTTTGGCCGAATATCAAAGTATTCCACCGAATGCAATACTTAATAAAAACCTTTTAAAACACATTTTTAAAAACTTTTCACGATTTCTACTTTTAACTTTAAAATAATTAGAAAGAAAATCATATTTAAATAAAATAGAATATTTTTACATTATTTATTTGCTGTTTGTAAAGTATAACTTACGAAAATTAACCATGAGAAGAATTAAAATGGTGATTTATTAGGATTCTCCTTAGGTATAAATGATGTGCAGATGCAAGTTCCTAAATTAAACTATATATTAATCTATATTTTCAACTCACGTGCTTTGATTTCTGTAAAATATGATATGATGGGAAGGGTGGAAAAAGCCACCATTCATAAGAAAAAGAACTATGAGCTAGACGTTCCTTTAATCAGAATTAAGTTAAAAGTATTTGTACTTTATATTGAAAAAATCTGCCTTGAGTTATTTAAAAAGGACAATTCTGAGACTGTAAAGTATTTCTTCGACCATTTTTTCATTATTTCTCTTTGATTTTAAAATGTTTGTTTTTATTCGTAGAAGAAACCATGAAATTAAAAATATTAATTATCAAGGTCTCATAATTATGCTTTTTAAATAACTTAAGGCAGATTTTTTTTCAATACTAAATGTTTTTATAAAAAGCTCTTCGTTATCAAAATATAAATTTCTTTTATTAAATATTATGTAAAATTGTTTTAAAAAGTAACGTTTAAAGGTAATAAAACTTTGAAATATAAAAAGTATTTGGAAAGCCGAATATTCGGTATTCGGGTGAATAGTTATTATTCGGTTGGCTGAATATTCGGTATTCGGGCGAATAGTTATTATTCGGTTGGCCAAATATTCAGATTCGGCCTAACAATAACTATTCGGCTTGCTGAATATTCGGTATTCGGTTCACCTATCAGCCGAATATTCGGCATTCGGCCAAAATCACTATTCGGTGCATCCCTAATTTTAAACTGTTATATTTTATCCCATTGTACACTGATTAGCAAATTTATAAATAAAAATTATGAGCTTGTCTAAATACTCATATCATAAATTTGGAAATATTCTTAAAAAATTGTGCTATAAATTAATCCTTTTAACACAAACAAAACTATTTTCAATATGAGTATAAAATAATGTAAATTAAACAACTAAGAAAAATTTACAATTATGATACTTTCAAAAAGAAGTCTTTTCTTCAGTATGTGTAGCAAGATGCTTTTTAAACACATTCCTCCAAGTAAATTCTCTACTGCAAACAGCACAAACAAAAGGCTTCACTCCAGCATGGATATTAGAATGCCTTTTTAAATCTCCCTTACCAGAAAATCCTCGGTTGCATACCTCACAAACATGAGGTTTCTCTTTTGTATGAGTAATATAGTGTCTATGTAAATAACTTTTAAGTGAAAATGCTTTGTTACATAGTTCACATAAGAAAGGCTTCTCTTTAGAATGAACAGAAGCATGTAAATCCAAATTGCCCTTGAATGAAAAACCGTTATTGCAAATTTCACAAATGTAAGGTTTTTCTTGGGTATGAGTACGTCGATGCCTTACTAAGGCAGACTGGTCAGAAAATCCTCTCTTGCAGACTTCACATACAAAAGGCTTTTCATTGTTATGAATACGAAGATGTGTTGTTAAATTCCCTTTATCAGCAAACCGCTTATCACAAATTTCACAAATAAATGGTTTCTCTTTAGTATGAACAATATAATGTGTCTTTAATACACTTTTTCTTGAAAATCCTTTATTGCATATTTCACAAATAAATGGCTTATTGCCTATATGAGTATTCATATGTTTCTCGAGATGATCTTTTAGAAAAAATCCTTTTTTACATGTGTTACAGACAAAATTCCTTGACTTTTCCTTGGAATGATTAAGGATATGACGATTAAATGAAGATTTTAGATAAAATACCTTATCACATAATATGCAATTGAAAGGATTTTTCATGGTATGAATATTATGGTGTTCAGTTAAGTATTTTTTTAATTTAAATGCTACATTACACACATCACAAACAAAGGACTTCTCCACAGAATGAACTTTAGAATGCTTATTAAGTCTACTTTTTTCGGAAAATCCTTTATGGCAAATTTCACAAACAAAGGGCTTTTCCATAGAATGAATATTAGAATGTGAAGTTAAGCAACTCTTTTGAGAAAATCCTTTATTACAGATTTCACAAATATATGGCTTCTCATGCGTGTGTATGCGATAATGGATTTTTAAATTCCAGCTTGTAAAAAAAAATTTATTACAAATCTCGCACATGAAAGATATCTCATTTTTATGAATATGTAACTCATGCTTACTTAGACTTTGTTTATGTAAAAATGATTTATTGCAAATCCCACAAAAGAAAGATTGCATTTCGCTATGATGAAAAGTATGCATATTCATATGTTTCTTATTCTTTTCTTAAATGTGTTTCTTAATAAAAACAAGAGAAAATGAATACTTTTATGAATGAATTTTTACAAAACAGATGCAATAATTAGGAAATTCTATTTATGCTTTGTAAAAATATTTTCAATGAAATGAACTTTAATGGAGATAAGTTCTCTAAATAAATCCTTTAGCTATATGCATCACATCAGTTACTTACTAAATGGGAATTCAGGAACAGTGAATAACAAGAAATTTTTAATTATGTTGTAAAGTGGTGCAATTTTTCATATATGTGATGGTGTTGAGTAAAGTAAATGATGAAGTAAAATTCTAAATAGTAAGTACATCAAATGTACTATGTAGTAGTGTAAAATGATGCAGAGAATATATTTTTTTGATTACATCTGTTTGGCCATGTTTATATTTGAGATTAAAATCCAATGTTTAAAAGTATTTTGTTATATCTTAGATAAATGCCTGTCAAAGCTAAGTTTTTTTTTTTTTTTTCTAAATAAGCACAAAGAACATCAGCACCTGAAAAAGAAAAAATTATATGATTATAACTTTAATTTCAATAAGGATGTATAATTATGTATAGATTAACATATATATATATATATATATATATATATATATATATATATAATAGAAGTTGAAAAACTACTATACTTTAGTAGCAGAGTGCAACTATTTGTTTCTAGTCAACTACATAACTTAAAATGCAGTCATGAGTGATTATTTTGAAACAATACTGATTCCAAACAAATTTTCAGAAATAATTGTCATTTCACTGGTTTCAGAAAAAAAAAAGGTCAAAGTTTTTAATCTACATTCAAAGTTTAGCAAGAAAATATTATTCATACACATTTAAATATAATTATATGTTGAAAATTATTTTGCTAGAATGATACAGTAATTTTCTTAAAGTAATTATTGCATTGGCACAAAAAAGTACTGCTTACTTGTACCTATCAATGGTTCTGTTTATCCAAGCCTCTAAGACATCCTCAGAGTACCTTAGTAATACACGGTGTTGTGGTCATAAAAAAAAAAAAAAAAAAAAAAAAAAAAAAAGCAGAGAATAGACAATATAGGCAGAGGGTATATGCTAATGCTTTATTTGAAAAGCAGAGGGTATACGGAGCTTCTTTTAAAAAAAATCCAGAAGGTACATGGTGTATACCATCATGAACTCTGCACTACAGTTCTGCTAATATAGTGACTCCCTCAAATCCACATAGCTAGTGACTCCCTCAAATCCACATCGCTTAGAACTACAGGTTGTGCACATTTTAGAAGATGCACCTTTTTTTAATTATTGCTTTCTAATTAATGCAAGATTTGTCTCATCATACAAAACCTGCCATTAGTACTTTACATTTGAATAATGGGTGTATGTGTCGGGATGGGGGGGGGTTGCAATTTATTGAGAGCTGCTTTAGCGCCTGCATTTGCAATAATTAATATGCTTAAAACTAATATACAGGGTGTGCCTGCATTTGCAATAATTAATATGCTTAAAACTAATATACAGGGTGTATCTAAACTACTGGGCAAAACTTTAAGGGGTGATAGTACACATCAAGACAAATAATATTAAATGGGAAACTAAGGGTCCCAAACATCTTCCGAAGGAGATAGGCGTTATCAAAATTTATAGTCCAAAATTTGAAATGATTATAAAAAACAGAAAAATTGGTCGATTCGTTTGCGGTTTTCATGAAAACTATTCTTTATGTCAGTATTATCTTGAAAATAAATTATAAAGATAAATTTCAAAAAATGTTGATAGAGGGCGCTTTAGACTTTGGAGTAACGAACAACTATTTTTTGCCGTTATTTTTTGCATAAAAATTACATTTTTTTTAGAAGTTTAGAGATAAACTTAAATTTTGAGTTCAAAATCTGTGGTTAAGTAGCGAAAACTGAACTGTGTTCAATGGGAGTGGGTAGGTTCAAATTTCAAATGATTATAAAAAACAGAATAATTGGTCAATAGATTTGTGGTTTTCAGTAAAACTATTCATTGTGTCAGTATTGTCTAGAAAATAAATTATAAACATAAATTTCAAAAATTGTCGATAGAGGACGCTTTAGACTTTGGAGTAACGTACAACTATTTTTTGCATCTTATTAAATTTTTTCCAAGCTTAGACATAAATTTAAATTTTGTGCTGAAAATCTGAATCGTTCAGAATGGTTAAGTACTGCTAACTGAACTGTCTTCAATGGTGGTGGGAAGGTTCAAATTTCAAATGATTATACAAAACGGAAAAATTGGTCGATTCGTTTGCTGTTTTCTCTAAAACTATTCTTTATGTCAGTACTTCCTTAATAAATTTTAACGATAAATTTCAAAAAATTCCATTAGAGGGTGCCTTAAAATTTAGAATAACCAACAGAAATTTTTAACTGTTATTTTTTGTATCTAATAAAATGCTTGCAACAGCTTAGACTTAAATTTTGAGCTCAAATTCTGAATTGTTGGGAGTGAAAGAAGAGCACTGAACTGTGTTCAGGAGTTGAAATATTATCCTGCCCACCCTATGAACACAGTTCAATTTTTTGTTACTTAATTACTCACAACGATTCAGATTTTGAGCTCAAAATTTAAATCTAGGTTTTTAAAACATTTATTTAGATAAAAAATAAATAACGGTTAAAAATAGTTGTTGGTTACTCTGATGTTTAAGGCGCCCTCTAACGGAATTTTTTGAAATTTATCTTTAAAATTTATTTTCAAGGAAATACTGACAAAGAATGGTTTTAGAGAAAACCGCAAACGATTCGACCAATTTTTCCGTTTTTTATAATCATTCGAAATTTGAACCTCTCCACCCTCATTGAACACTGTTCAGTTTGGGCTACTTAACCACTCTTAACGATTCTGATATTCAGCTCAAAATTTATGTCTAAGCTTCTAAAAAAACTTAATGAGACTCAAAAAATAACTAAAAAATAGTTGTACGTTACTCGAAAGTCTAAAGCGCCCTCTATCGACATTTGAAATTTATCTGTATAATTTATTTTTAAGACAATACTGACATAAAGAATAATTTTAGTGAAAACCGCAAATCAATTGACCAATTTTTCTGTTTTTTATAATCATTTGAAATTTGAACTTACCCACTCCCATTGAACACTGTTCAGTTTGTGCTACTCAACCACAGATTTTGAGCTCAAAATTTAAGCTTATGTCTAAACATCTAAAAAAAATTAATGATATGTAAAAAATAATCGTAAAAAATAGTTGTTCATTACTCCGAAGTCTAAAGCGCCCTCTATCGGCATTTTTTGAAATTTATCTTTATAATTTATTTTCAAGACAATACTGACATAAAGAATAGTTTTCATGAAAATCACAAACGAATCGACCAATTTTTCCGCTTTTTATAATCATTTCAAATTTTGGACCCTAAATTTTGATGACACCTATCTCCTTCGGAAGACGTTTGGGGCCCTTAGTTTCCCATTTAATATTATTTGTCTTGATGTGTACTATCAACCCTTAAAGTTTTGCAGGGTAGTTTAGATACACCCTGTATATATATATATATATAGATAGATTATTTATTTTTTTTAATACAGAAGACTCCCTCAAATCCGCACAGCTTGGGACCAGAGGCTTTGCAGATTTTTGGTCATTGCTTTGTTTACATTTTTTTAAAAAGTAATTTGGATGCAATTAATAAGGAAATCAAAAGTATTATGAATGCTTACAATATGCTAAAATATTAAAATAAGTAATAAACTAAAATAATAAAGATTTGGATAGTTTTTAAAATGATAAAAATACTAAAAGCAAAGGTCAAATTAATAATTAGTAATGTACAATTAAATAGTTATTATAAAGATGAAAGGTGTTTTTCGTAAATTATTCAATGAAACTTGCCTCATAAAGATACATTACTAATTCACATCAAGATCATAAAATAATGAATCTTTATTTCAGGTTTAGCCGGACTTAATAACTAAAAAAGCTTGATTAATATATAAATATATTTGGTAAGATTGTGATTACTAATGATATCAGCAATTTCTTTATTTTTTCAGAAATAAATTATTCTTTCTTCATGAAAAAACATGAATTCAATAACCTTGACAAAAATTACAAATTAAAAAATATATGGAATTGATATAAAACTAAAAAAGAGAAATTTTGCACCTACAAACTGAACTGAATGTTTCATTGTTTACATCTTGTAAAATATGTGCTGATTTTAGAGAGTTGCAGATTTTAGGAGTGCCGATTTGAGGGAGTCTACTGTAATTTCCTTTGCGAAAAATCACGAGTTCACTCATATTATCAAGAATTACATATAGAAATATCTATAAAATAGTATATAAAAACAAAAAAATTCTATAATTTTTCCCCTACATCTGAAATAAAGTTTTCATTGTTTACATCTGTGATGATATATGGATTTCAGGCGTTTGTGAATTTCAGGGAGTTTAATATAGTATAAGTTAGAATTACATTAAAAAAGGTCTAAATACAAAAATTAAACTTAGTCAACACAAAAAATTATAAATGCTGTCATACAGTTATTAATCATACTGATGAATGATACTTTTGACACATCAACAAAAAATTTTGAAAGGCATTAACTGAGCATAATGCTGAAATTTTCACAATTCTGTTCTTAAATTTTTATGTTATGATCCCCCAAAAATCAATTTAACCATTAAAATTTTGGGTTTTTTGTAATGCTGATAACAATTTTGAGTAAGATACACATAAAATTTTGCTGACTAGTTGGCAAACAACTTTTTTAATGAGATTATCTGAACAACTACGTTTTTTCTTGCTCTAAAACCAAAATGTTTCCAGTAAGATTTACCTGGCCACCATAAGTGGAAAATTAAAAGTTATCTCTCTTTGTACTACCTTGATTCATCAAGGAAAGACCATTCTACTTCAAGTGTGTTACAGAATACAAAGTAGGATGGAAAATCTATTCAAAACTCCCACAAAAACAAATTTTATCTATTATGCAATAATTTTTTTGAGACTGTGTAGATGTCACATGATTATCATTACAAACAAGTCATTACTTAGATGTTATTTCAAGAGATTTTCTTACAATAGCTTCTTACTAATTAAAAAAGTTTAGAAGATATTTTCGAATCTACTAAAAACTGCTTTTAAATTTGAGTTTGTGCTAATTTTGCTAACACAGTATGGGATCAATTTAATCTGAGATCTTCTTCATGTCATTTTATTCTATCCCAGAATTTTCTCATTGTCATCCCATGCAAAGAAAATCTTTATTATCTCTCTTTGAAAGTATAATGAATCGTCAAAAGATTGTGAGAAAACAGCAATTTCAGATAAGAGATGGTGAAAAAAGCAGAAATTCTTTTAAAAAATTGCGAAAAACAGTAAATTTTGTTTAAAAAAAAAAAAACTCAAATTTTATCAAAGAGATTAAGAAAAAAAAACAAAAAAAAAAAAAAACTAATTTCGGCAGTCGTTTCATCCCCCTCCCCCCCCCCCCCACACACACACACACCTTTGACTCTATTGTAATCTTTCAGAAAATTTGCTGCAAATTTCAAAAATTTTTTTTTTAATTCAGAATTACCTCTATGGAAATTCGTAGCTAAATAGCCAGGAATAAAAATATCAAAATTCTTTAATTGTTCACTTAAAAAGTTTGCAAAAATCATCAACTGATCGTGAGGAAAACTTGTGCAATTCTTTCAGAACACTTTAACTTTGGAGGTGGGACTGCAATTAAAATTTAATTGCTGAAACGTCAGTGAAGGCTTACTTTGGAGACATGAAATTTTTTGGTTTCCGTCTGTCTGTTCCGCGATAACTAACGCAAAACAAATCCGATTGGCTTGAAATTAAGTAGGTATGTTAGTGAGGCACTGGGATTAAGCTCTGATACTTTTTTGTTAGATTTGATTCATTCGTTCGGAAAATATAGAATATTTTATTTTGCGCAATAATGCTTTTCTATGGCAAATTAAATGATTTTCAATTTTTTTTTTCCTTGAGAGAAAATGACATTTCATTAATGGAATTCAATGATAAATGGATATTGAAATTTACCAGTTAAATTATTCGTATTGTTTTGAAATTTTGTCTATGCATTTGTCAGATTTTTAAAGTTATTACTATAAATTTTGGAGATTTTTTATAAATGTGTTCCAATAATATAAACTAATTTGGTTTAGAGATTTACTTATTTAAAATGTATTTATTTCATTTTCTTTATTTTCTCTTAATGGTTGCTAAGCAACCATTCATCCTAATCCTTCTTATATTTTAATGCTATAAATTTGAAAGCGTGTACAAAAATTTATATGAAGTCAACGTCAAAACTTATGAATTAATTAATGTCTTTTTATCTTTGCAGATAAATATAACATAGCCCAGAAAAGAATATAGGTTATGTTTTATTAATTTTATTCAAATATTTTCCTTAATAATTCAAAATTTCTTTCTTTTTCATACAGAATCAAGAGCGATTTTTTAGATAAAATTTAACCAATTTCCTTTATCATTGCCAAAAAAAAAAAAAAAAAATCTGGAATAATTTTTTAACGGCAATAAGTTTCAATTGAGCAATTTCCATTCGAAAAACCAAACTAAGAAAAAATAAATATGACATCAGAATTAAAATAAAAATAAAAATAGTACTTTGTTAAATATTAAACACGGAAATTTGTTTCATTAATAAAAAAATTTCTGACAAAAATGGGGGCATAATTAGAAGTAAAAGAAATAAAAAATAATTATATTTTTAACAAATATTTCAATTGGTAAAATTTGAGGTCATAATTGAACAAAAACAGGTATTTTATAGTAGTCGTTAAAAATACAAGAAACATGGATATCAATAACTCATGAAAAATAACGCCATTGCCGAAACTTCAGTGAAGGCTTACTTTGAAGACACGAAATTTATTGTTTTTCATCTGTTAGTCTGTTCTTCTGTATGTCTGTCTGTCCCGCTATAACTGCTACAAAATGCAATCAAAACTTTTTTTTTTTTTCGGAAACAAAATTGTAAAACTCTAGATTACTGAGTTTACACTTACAAAAGTTTCTGATACATTAGATTTAGATGTTTGTGGTTGGCAGATATGTAGAAGTATGAGGATAATGAAAAATATTTGTCCAAACTGTTACTTACCCTTATAAATCAAAACGTATAAGGAAATGCAAGATATACAATAACCATTAGCACAATTATTAGAAAGTGGCAAATTTAAATTAAGTGAGGCTACGGTGGGTTCAGGGGGGCGGAGCCCCCCTAAAGAAATCTACTATGTTATAATAAAAAAACAAAAATAATAGATCATGAAAATTTCAGAATATCCTAACATAACTAAATTTTTAATTTACCGCTTTTGAAGGCTGAAAACTTCAAATTCTTATTTTATTCTTATAAATAATTAAGTGCTATGAAAATTTTAAATTAAAGTTTCCAAGAAGTTGAATATTAGCCAAAGTGTGTTTAAATATATATATATATATGTGCAAAGCTGACGTTAAGGCTCCTGATCTGCAGATTTACTAGTATATTTATACAGGGTAAATTTCATAGTACTTTCAAAAAGACTTTGGATGTAGTTAACTTTACAAACTCAGGGCTTGAATTTCAGGGCAGGATGGCAGGATTTGTGCCCAAGATTTTGTAATTCCGCCCAAGAGAATATCGTAGTAAAAATTTTGGTTAAATCGTGGTTAAATTTTAGTAAAAATACTTTTGGGAAATTTTGTGTTTTACTTAGTTGTAACTACTGTATTTTTTGAAAAAAATCTGTGATGGTGAATTGACATGCCCTGCCTGAATTGATATGGAATTGCTCCTTTAAAAAATTGCCTAAATTTTTAATATTTTAGTTTATTACTTATTTTAATATTTTATTATACTGTAAGTATTAATTATAGTTTCAATTCCTTTCTTAATTACATTCAAATTGCTGTTTAAAAAATGTAAACAAAGCAATGACTAGAAATCTACAAAATTCTATAATCCGCACAACTTCTGATCATCAAACTGCGCAGATTTGAGGGAGTGTACTGTATATTCAAGAAAACCTTAAGACTGGATCCAGGTTGCTGGTTCAGATATGTTGATGCAGGGCTTGAATTTCAGGGCGGGATGGCGGGATTCGCGCCCAAAATTTTGAAATCCCGCCCAAAAGAATAACGTGGACGGGAGGCTCCCGCCCAAAAAATTTTGCATCTTGAAACTATGATCAACTCCCACGACCGTTTTGCGAATTTTATGATATTTTCGTGTGAGTAATTGACACATTTTGCGAGTTTTTTTTGCAGCGAAAAATCATTGAAAATCATGACTTTTTCCGCGCCTGATTGACAAATTTTGCAAATTTTTTCCTGCAATCGATTGCGAGTTTCGTTGTATTTTCCACGGCGAAATAGAGGTGATTCTGTTTGGAATTCCCCCTCTCCCCCCAACAACAAAAAAAAATAATGCATTCAATTCCAAAAATTATGAAACAGTGATGCCGCGGACGCGCTATTGCGCATAAATTACGCAAAAGATCAGAGATGACACACAAAAGAAACAGCTCTTGCACGTTTCACAAGACGCGTGATTTCGTAAAAAATTGCTAAAAAACGGCAAATATTGTTAAAAGATCGTGAAAAAACAACTAATTTCCGGCAAATTTCGTCAAAAGATTCACGAAAGAATGCCTAATTTCGTCACAGAATTCTGTAAAACGGCAGTTTTCGTCAAAAAGGTCGCGAAAAAACGTCAAATTTCGCCCAAAAATCGCGACAAACGACAATTTTCCTTTAAAAAATCGCAATAAAACATCAGATTTCATTAAAAGATCGCGAAAAAACGGCAAATTTTCTCAGAAAAATCACGAAAAAACGTCAAATTTCTTCCAAAAATCGTGAAAAACGACATATTTCGACAAAAGATTCACTATAAATGACAAATTTCCCCAAAATATCACGAAAAACGGCAATTTTCGTAAAAAAAAATCGCGATAAAACATCAGATTTCATCAAAAGATCGCGAAAAAACATTAAATTACCTAAAAAAATTCACGAAAAAAACATCAAATTTCGTCCAAAAATCGCAAAAAACGACAAATTTTGACAAAAATTCACTATAAACAACAAATTTCCCGAAAATATCGCGAAAAACGGCTATTTTCGTAAAAAAAATCGCGATAAAACGTCAGATTTCATCAAAAGATCGCGAAAAAAAGGCAATTTTTCTCAAAAAATTCACGGAAAACCGCAAATTTCGTCAAAAAAATCCGAAAAAACGGCAGATTTCATGAAAAGATCGTAAAAAAAAAGACAGATTTCATCAAAAGATAGCGAAAAAATGCATTTTTCGTCAAACTGAACCTCTCCCTCCTTCCTCCCCCCCAAAAATAATATAACAGGGAGTTCATTTTTCTGTTCAATGAACTAACTTTCCTGCTTCTATATATATATTTTTTTCTTTGCTGCTCTAAAATCAGTTTCTGACAGCTCCAAATCTTTCTGAGTGAGTGCAATTTCTGAAAGCAGCCATTCATTAAACAAAAAGTATCCCTTTACTTTTACTCAACAAAGTATTCATTTTTTAAGAAAGTCTTTTTCGATGAATTTGACTTGCCCCCTTTTTAAAGAAATGCAAACAATAGTGATACTTCTTATCTTCTACACTCAAATAAGTATTTTATGATTAAATTTGTATCTTGCACATTTAAAATACAGAAAAATAACATTATTAATTATACTTATTAATCATTAATTATAAATATAAATTTATTAAATTAGAAGTTTTGTTAATTATTATTATAAAAGCTTTTTTTACACATTTCGCATAATTATTCTAAATTGTTGATAAAAATTGCTTCAGTGATATTTTTTTATGTCTGTACTCTGGTAATTCTTTAAATATCACATAAAATAATGATGGATTTCAAACATTTTTTCTCCCTCCCAAACAGCCAAACTCCCCTCCATTTATAAATGTTGGTAGGGAGACTCCCCTCCTTCGAAAAATTGAATTTCAAGCCCTGTGATGATATTTACCTTTATGGAATCACAGAAAAGATTATATTCCTTTCTAGTTAAAATCAATAGGCTAGGCAACAAAATGAAATTCACTCTAGTAAAATAGAACAAAATTAAAACCTTGCTTTTCTGGACATCCACTCAAGAATATGGCTTAAGAGAATCTTGATCACAAAGAAAAATTAACAGATCTAATTCTGCTATCTATTGTATTTGCAGTTCATCTATAAGTTACAAGTTATCACCTTTTAATTCATATAAAAAGAGCATTTGACTTTGTTGAAGCTACCTCCTAAAAGAAGAACTACATGCATCAAGGAAGATAGCAGCAGAATAATCTTGTTTCATTTGAAAAAAAAAAAATCATAAAAAAGTTAAAATTTGATATTTTTCTTCTGAAATGCAACTATATTTCGATTCTTAAAAATTTTCGATTACAATTATTTCGATTGTTGATTTCATGTATGTTAAAAAAAAAAAGAAAGAAAGAAAGAAATACATTGTATTTTTGTGGGATATTTTTTGAGTTATTTAGACCATGGAAGAAGGAATATAGAAGGAATATTCGTTCTTCCATGATTTAGACTAATAGAAAACTTGTTATTCCACCTTTTTTTATTATATTAAACGCATATTTTGTTTTCCTAACCAAGTTTTGTCATCTTGTAATCTGATTGGTCAGAACTTTCTGAATCAAAGAGGCTTTTCTTGGTGGGAAGGAATTGTGTTTGGCGGAACCAATGACCTATAATACCTACGTAGATACCAAAATGGCAACCTTTTCGTGGGCCGACATGTCTGCCTTCCGTCACGTGACGGAGGGCAGATTTAGCACACCAAACCGGTTTTTCTCCCGCCGAAACTCATATTGCTATGTTTGTCTTGAATTGGACCGCACTTCTTTTCTCTTTGTGAAATCTAAAAGTTGCCAATAAAGCGATCACCGCCAAAAAACAGCATCTTTTCGCCAAAGATGTTGGATTCGAAACCATGCCGAGATAACAATGGGATTTGGCGTCTACGTATATGAGAAAGTCAATGGGCGGAACAAAAAAGTGGAGAATTTAGATAGGATGGACGTCGAAAGAAAAGAAAAATTCTGCATTTCGATAGACATTTTTTTTTTTTTTAAATTACATTCGTATTCACGATCAACTTCGACCTGGAGTTTCCATGAAGTTTCGCCCGAAACCCAGGTTCAAAGCAATATCGGTATTCTTCATCAACCTGGCAGAACCGGTTCAAGGGGAAAATACGAGGGTTCTCTCAATGGAGTGTAATCTCGTACAACC
Source organism: Maratus speculifer (assembly GCA_964019185.1). NCBI lineage: Eukaryota > Metazoa > Arthropoda > Arachnida > Araneae > Salticidae > Maratus > Maratus speculifer. Next base: position 102,340,380 of record OZ025303.1, read on the forward strand.
GTTCCTGTAATCAGTGTAATCTTACTATAATCTTGCGTAATCATGTCATCTCATGTAATCAGGTATAATCAAAGAAATCCTAATGTAATCCCTTGTAATCACTTGTAATCAATATGATCTTAGTATAATCATGTATAATCAAGTATAATCTCATAATCACGAACTGAAAATCTCGAGAAAAATCTAATTTGTCGGGGGGGGGGGGGGGGGGAACTCGTGTGATACATCTACATCGTTCTAAAGCCCGGTGACCTCGCCGGTGACTATTCATGTGAATGCACCCGCTCCCCCCCCCCCCCCCGGGAAATCTTTCAAAATTTTGCCTGTTGTGAATATTTTTAAATGTTGATGACACCCATCATGTACTATATTGTTAGAAAAAATTGGCGATTTATAATTTTTTACGCATTCGATGCGCCCTCCATCCCCCCCAGGGGGGTACTTTTCTAAATTTCGTAAACACCCGTCATGTGACATATCTTTGGAAAGGCCTTAAATTGCTTATTCATATTTTGCACCATCCATCATATTTTTGCATCGGTGCGCCATCCTCCCCCTCTCTGCCCCCCAGGGGGCATTTTCTAAATTTGTATATACACCCATCGTGTGGCGTATCGTTTAAAAGAACTCGCCCCCCCCCCAAAAGGAAACTTTTTAAATTTTTGTCCACTCCCCTTGTGTTGCATATCTTTAGAAAGGTCTGAAACTGCCAATTTCCTATTATGCATGTGTTGTGTGTCCCCTCCGCTCTACCCCCCAGGGGGCACATTTTTAATTTCTTTACAACACCAGCCGTGTGACACATCAATTGAAAGGTCTGCAACTGCTTATTCATATTATGGATGTCTTGTGTGTCACCCCCACTCTGCCCCCCAGGGAGGGCACATTTTCAATTTCTTTTCAACACCAGTCGTGTGACACATCATTTAAAAGGTCTGCAACTGCTTATTCATATTATGGATGTCTTGTGTGTCAGGCCCTCCACTTTGCCCCCCAGGGAGGGGCACATTTTTAATTTCTTTACAACACCAGTCGTGTGACGCATCATTTGAAAGGTCTGCAACTGCTTATTCATATTATGGATGTCTTATGTGTCACCCCCCAACTCTGACCCCCAGGGGGGCACATTTTTAATTTCTTTACAACACCAGTCGTGTGACACATCAATTGTGAGGTCTGCAACTGCTTATTCATATTGTGCATGTCTTGTGTGACATCCCCCACTCTGCCCCCCCCAGGGGGGCACATTTTTAATTTCTTTACAACACCAGTCGTGTGACACATCATTTAAAAGGTCTGCTACTGCTTATTCATATTATGGATGTCTTGTGTGTCACCCCCCACTCTGCCCTCCAGGGGGGCACATTTTTAATTTCTTTACAACACCAGTCGTGTGATACATCATTTGAAAGGTATGCAACTGCTTATTCATATTACGGATGTCTTTTGTGTCACCCTCCCACTCTACCCCCCAGGGGGGCACATTTTTAATTTCTTTACAACACCAGTCGTGTGATATATCATTTGAAAGGTCTGCAACTGCTTATTCATATTGTGCATGTCTTGTGTGTCACCCCCCAGGGGGGGCACATTTACGCTATTGCATAGCTTTTATCGCGAACTTTGAGCGCGGCGACCGAATCTAGAAATTCCGTTACGAGAAAAATACCTAACACTTCGGCTAACGTCGTTTTAGTTCGGCAGACTTCTCATTTATTCAATAAAAAAAATGTTTTCTTATTCGGTCATCACGCTCAAACAGTGTAACTTGAATTAATATCAAATAAAAAGAAAAAAATTGAAATAATATCAAAGACAAAAAAAAAACTGCATAAATAAAAAATAAATAAATAATTATAATTGCATAAGTTTTGCTCAAGTTTAATGCAAAGTAATGCGCAATACTAATGTTTATCTAATGAGGATTTTCCCTCATTTATATGTATATTAATATTATTACTTTGATATTTTTGTCTTTGTTAATCATATATACATTGCTGCATGTATGTTGCATCTATATTTAATATTGTAATCTTTGATTGAATAGAGAATTATTGAAGATATCGTTACAGATTCAAATTTTCAATTTATATTATTTCTTAATAATGTTAATTTTATTGAAAGATAGCCGAAATTAAATAAAATAACTTTCAAATTTCGAATTAATGACCGTTAATTTATATTATCTTGTATTATTTTTTGACAAATAAAACTGTATTAGAAATCACTACTTGGAGTATTTTTGTTGTATAATCTCTGTTCATTTTGCACTGCAGTTTAATTTCATTTTATAAATACTTAAATAGATGTCAAATATTGAGTAATTTCAATGTTAGGATTAACAGAGGGGGGGGGGGGAGACAATACTAATTCAGCTGAAAATTTTCTTTTTCTTACCCAATGATAAATACTGATGTCTGTATGTATTATCATTTATTAAAATAGGTCCAAAATCTCAAGAAATTATAATTTTTTTACTTATTTGATAAATTTTTGAAAGAATGTTTAAATATATCAAATATATAAAATATATTAAAACATGAATGGTGATTCATAGACTAAAATCCTTACTTTGTTCATATTCTTTTTACAGATTGATTTATAACGATATTTTTATCTAAACGAATTTTCAAATAGCACTAATTAATCATAATCAATTGTGTTTTGATTTTTCAACAGTGAATTAATGTTGCTTTATATAACCAAAAGGAAAAATTGACAAACATTGAATATTACTTAAATTTGGAAAAAGGAGTTATAAACAAATTTATTTAATACTTATTCGTTTAAAATTTTCAATCGTTTAATTTGACAGTAAAGATGAAATATATATAAGTTAAACATAATATAAAGTAAGGTGAAATATCTAAATAATTTTGACGGAAACCTACATTGAATCACTTTTTATTGTTATATTTCATTTTCATCGAATATATTTTTTTAATTTATGCATTTATAAAAGTCGAAAGTATTCTAATGAAACTTATACCGTGATGAAATTCTCGGTTTCATTGCTGTAATAATAATAATAAAAATAATAACGTAAAATCTTCAAAGTTTTCTAGTGTACTTTACTGCAAAAACATTCTCTCAATTCTCGAAGTAGCATTTCCCTACATAGGAAAAATTGCGTATTTTTATCTCTTTACTGAGTCATAAATTTTGTCAACAGACAGCCGATGAGGCATCTTGGATTTCACGGCTATTAGCGGTAAACACCTCTTTGAAATCTTGTAGGGGAGGGGTGGAGGGGTAGGAATGGACTGATTTCTGAACGGAAAACGCTATTCTTTCCAGAAGTGACCAGCAGCCTTTTCGCTAACAGACTGGGTAACAGAGGTTCATTATCGCTATTAATATTTTAAAACATATTTCCTGTCGTACACATTTTGAGGTTAATTAATTCCCATTCAGGCCCGACTCAAAGTATGTAGGGGAATAAAATGTAAACCTCAACACGGCCCAACACGGCCCAACACGAATCTGTTGGAAAAGGTATGTATGAGTGTGTAGGATGGGAGGAGGATTAAATACCTATTTATTGAAATTACCAGCCGCTTCTAGATACCAGTTTGGGCTCACTTAAATTTATGCCAAGCTTTGCAACATTTTACACTTATTTTATTTTATTTATTTATTATTATTATTATTATTTTATTTTATTTTATTTATTTATTTATTTATTTATTTATTTGCCAGTTTAAGTATTTATATTATTTTTTTTATCACTAACAATCATAATATTTTTTGGAATTCAATTTTCTTTCTATTATAGAAACTATTGCGATTTATTAATAATTTACCATTTTAAATATCGTTTAAACTTTTTTTTTCGTTTCTAGAAATTTAAAATTTAATTTATATCTCTGTAATTTTTATTTTATTTTATTTATTTATTTATTTTTATTTATTTATTTATTTATTTGTTGATTTTCAAATGAATTGATATTTTGGATTTTATGTAAATAATTTTTTTCAACATCTATATTTTAATTAAAATAAATAACTTCTTTTTATAATTACACTGATAAACAAGGTTTCTGTTTCTAACTAAGTATCTGGTGACTTTTATATTTTAGGTGGTGCTGTGAAAGAATATGCCATTAAAAAGTTTCCATCACCCACAGATTTTTAAAAAATTCAAAATCTTTAAAATCTGAATTTTGGTATTTTAGTAATGACAAACTTTTAAATAAACACTTATAAAGATTAAAATTAATATTTAAAACACTGAAAGTATGCATTGTTTGTAAAGTTTCAGAAAAATATTGAAGAATTTTTGTAAAAAGAAATGATATTAATAAGAAATTTCATACTTTATGTAGCTGTAAATGTCTTATCTGTGGTTGCTCTCTTATAGGCCATTGTTCTGAGTTATATTGACAATTTGAAGCAGAAATTAAGCCACTTATATCATTAGAATAGCATAAATCATTTTTTCTTGAAAAAAAAAGTCAAATATTTCTTTTGTCAATCTAGATAAATAGATATCTTTCTATTGTTTTTCAGGAGATTCCAACCTTGCAATCTTAATCCAAGTAATTCTGAGTTTTTCTTTGATAAATTTAAGTCACTCACAAAATCATTTAATTCTTTTTGAGTAATTAGGGTGGTTCTTTATTTATGCCAGGAGAATAGTTCATATCAGACGTAGAGGAAGTTTCAGTTTAATTAATCTACTGCTGCATCGTCATATGTAAAATTCTCTGGAAGTTTCGGTATTTGTAAGTCATCATTATGTAATGCTGGTCATATCGCTGAATCTAAGTTCGGGTACTTAATTTTATGCTTACTTCTTACAGGGAATCATTTAATTTTTGTCATACATTAGTAGCAGTCAGTTATATGGTCCTTCGGCATGCGCCATATCATGGGAATAGCAAACGGCATACATTTTTTTGTACCTTTCATCCACGCTGGGAGGTTTGTAGCACATCGTGTACAACAAGAATGAAGTGCCCATTTCTTATCTTGTTCACGTACTTTATATCCAAAGTACATATGATAGGCAGTCTTTATTAACGACGTGAGTAGGGGAAAAATGTCTGTCCGACCCCAGGAGGAGGAGCTGAGGAGCTGAGGAGGGAGGAGGGCTCCTCCTCCTCAAACCTCCTCCTCAAGCCTCCTCCTCACTCCTCCTCCACAACCCTCCTCCTCCTAAACCCTCCTCCTCAATCCTCCTCATTCCTCAAGGTTGTCTTATAAGAGAAGGGGTAAAAAGGGGGGATTAATTTTTTTTCGCGAAATTTGAATATTTTATGCTATAAGAGAGGGGTAAAAGGGGGATAATTTTTTTAAGTACACTACAATACGAGCGGTTCTTTTGACTGTTGATTAAGAGATGAATGATTCATATTAAATTAAAAATAGTAATTAATTAAAAAGTAATTAAAAATAATAAGTGAAAAATAATGAAGGGACTTAGAATTTTTCGAGCGGTATTTTTTAGTCAAGTGTAGTACGTAGTGGAATTTAAGAAGTGAATAACAGCAATTAACGATAATTAGTAATTAATAAAAAAGTAATTAAAAATATTGAGTAAAAATAATGAAGGTAATAATTAAAAATGATAATTAAAAATAATGAGTAAAAAATAATGAAGGGAATTTTTCGGTGAACTTTAGTTTAAGGATTTATTTTTTGATTTGAAGCGGAAATTTTGGGGAGATTGATTTTTTTTTTTTTCACCGTGTTTTTAATAAGGGGTTAAGCGGATATTTTGGGGACACAGAATGTTTTTTTCTGTACTATTGTACGAGTAGTTTTTAATTTTAATGTGGTGACTTAAAAATTTTCAGTTTGGTGTAATTTAAGAGTTTATTTTTTGATTTTAAGCAGAAATTTTGGGGAGATTGATTTTTTTTTTTTTCACCGTGTTTTAGATAATGGGTTAAGCGGATATTTTGGGGACATAGAATGTTTTTTTTCAGTACTATTATACGAGTGGTTTTCAATTTTAATGTGGCGACTTAAAATTTTTCGGTGAACTTTAGTTTAAGGATTTATTTTTTGATTTTAAGTGGAAATTTTGGGGAGTTTAATTTTTTTTTTTTTTTTTTTCCACTGTGTTCTTACATGATGAGTTAAGCGGGTATTTGGGGGGAAATTATTATTTTAGACTAATCATTCACGAAGGATATTTTGCAGATATAAATGTTTAATAGGGGGAGTTTAACTTTTTTGCAATGAGATTGACGTGCGCTCGTCGACCTAACCGTATGGAGTTTGTAATTTTCTTTGAATCATGTGTGCATACTGGCTTAGACTATCTTAGAAAGACTTCCACCACCTTTATCTCCACCAAGTCATAAATAACACATGCTGGTAATGGGAATTTGTGAATATTAACTTTAAACATTAATTGAATGAAGGAACTTTAAAATTATTTCGAGTACTATTTTTAGTTAACTATGTTATACACTTGATATTTTAGATTAGTTAAAAAATAACATTAAAATTTGAATGAGAAAATATGTTTCAAAATGGGATTTTACGTACTAACATTTATTTGCGCTCGTTGACCTAACCGTTCGGAATCTGTGATTTCCCTCGAATCATGTGTGAATAACTGTTAGATTTCTTTAGAAAGACCTGAATAAGCTTCAACCATCATAAATAACGCATGTCTGTAACGGGAATTTGAACTTAATTATTTTAAATATTCATTTTAATGAGGTGACTTCGAAAACAATTTGTAGAACTTTTGAGCGGTAATAATTTTTATTGGGAAACTTAAAAGAATCTTGTGATTTTTTGGGGTCTAATTTTTAATTGCTGAATTGCAATCTGTATTCGCCTTTCTTTCGTGTGATTGTGTAGATGTTGATGAAAACTATTTCTGTTCCAATTAATGAAATTTAATAATTAAAATAATAAAGTGTTCCTCACCAGACACCCCTTTTTCAAAATTCGTGCATATTTTTTAACATAACAATGTGTTTAATATAAGTAATTTTTGTGTGTCCTTTCTTTTCTGAAAGAGTAAGCGATTTTTAACAGAAATATCTTTTGACGTGTGTAATTTTTCGTTGGCAGAACAATTTTCAAATAAATAAATTTTAATATTAATAGAATTTTTGACTTTCCGAAGAAAAAAAGGAACTTATTTTTAATGTTTTAATACTTGTCGGTTAAAAAAATTAAACTATATTTATTATCGAAATGAATTCATCTACATTAATTTAAAAACATATAATATTTATAACCAGTAACGCAGAACTTTTTCAAACCCTGTTAATGAGATTTTATAACAAAAGTGTTATTATATAATTGAATTACTGTTTTTAAAATGTGTTGTATGTATGTGCGTGTTTTGAATGTATCTGTATGTTGTATGTATGTATGTATGTGTGTGTGTGTTGCATAGTGTGTGTGTGTCGTATGTATGTGTATGTTGTATGTATATGTATGTGTGTGTGTGTTGTATGTATGTGCATGTTGTATGTATGTGTGTGTATGTATGTGTGTGTGTTGTATGTATGTGCATGTTGAATGTATGTGTATGTAATTTTTTTTGCCGATAGGTGTGATCTTTAGCTGAAAGTGACCTAGGGTCAAAACTTTCACCCAGGAATCGCCACGAGGAGGCAGATCACATGATTCCCGTATTGCACACATTCACATACATTATTTCGAGCGATATTTTTAGCGAAACATAATATGCAATTGAAGTTTTAGAATAATTAAAAAATAACTTTAAAATTTAAATGAAAGAATGTTTCAAAATGGAATTTTACGTACTAACATTTAATCGCGCTCGTCGGTTTTTACTGTTTGGAGGTCTGTTAATTTTCCTTTAACCTTGGAAAACCTTGCGTCAATAAGGATATTTCAGAAAGACCCCCACTTTGGGTACTCTTTTAAACTAATATTTGTAATGAGATGTGTTCGCGCGCGACGGCCTAACTGTTTGGAGTATCAACATAAAATCAGCAAATTAATACAAAATATTTCAAATAGTAAGAAAATGAGTGATTAAAATCACCAAGTAAGAATAAAAATACTTCAAGCAATGAGAAAATAAATGTTTAAAATCAAAAATTTAACATTTAAAGGTTTTATCTTCAGATCTAAATAATTTGTGAAAAATGCTTTTAAATATTTTTAAAGCTGTATTGAAAATAATATTTTTCATACCTTAACATCAAAAAAAGTGTTAAATCCAAATCGATGAAGAGTTTAATAATTGTTTTCTCAAAGAGAGGATACTAAATTCGTTGCAATATATGTGTGTGTGTGTGTAAACATAAATGAATCATTCTTATCTGCTTATCTGATAGCGTTTTCCGAAAAGGGTTGAATCTCTGAATCATAACTGATAGGAACTGGGGTTGATGTGTTATCTTAATTAATCTTAATGAGTACTATATCTAATTAAAATTATTTGACTTGAAATAAAATAACGTCTGTTGAGCAATATCTTTTGAAAACTTAAGATTTAATTATTTAAATCAAATTAAAGGCTTTTTTTTATCTCATCGATTTATTTTAAATAAAACTAAAATATTTATATTTTTCTGTACTTTGTTAGCAAAATAAAGAGTGTATCACATTCATTTCGGCTTTAACTGTTTGAAAATTTAAATTAACCTATAATTAAAATGATTACATAAAGTTGAGTATGCGATCTTTTAAATGAAATCTAGTTAAAAACGGAACACGCATTCATATAAAACTTTAAATACTTATGGTGTTGTGTATAATGTAATGTATGTATTAAATATTAAATGAAAAATATGAATTAACAATAAATGAAAGACATTAACATTAATAAAATATTAATTAAACATTGCATTGATTAAAAACTTAATGAAAAATATTAATTTGGGAATACGCATCCTTATAAAACTTTAAACATTTATGCTTTTGGGTATAATATTATGTATTTATTAAATATTAAATGAAAAATATGAATTAACAATAAATAAAAAATATTAATTAACATTAATAAAATATTAATTAAACATTGTGTTAATTAAAATATAGATTAAAAATTTAATGAAAAATATTAATTTCTCATGTAATTAAAATAACATTTTATAAATTAATGAATTAATAATAAATGAAACATGTTCATTCGAAACAACTTGAGAAATACTAATTTGTAATGAAATTAGAAAATACCAATTAATTAAATATTAATTAAAAATTAAATGAAAACTATTTATGAGAGACACATTGAAAAATATTCTCACCTTAAACTTTCATTCGCCAATCCTTAAATCCAACCTTCATCGTTGCTTACCTGTTAGGAAATGTCTGATAACAACAAATTCTTATCTTTAACGGTATTTCCCGAAGGCTGACTCACTAGATAAGTAACAATGACAAGTTCAAATCTGAAATTAAGAGTTTATTCATATTGAATATAATTAATATAATGTTTAATTAAAAAGGGACTTAATTTATTTAATACGTCATAATTAAGAATTTAATTAAATCCTAATATAATTTTTTTATCTAATTAATAGAATAAAAAAGAAATTCTTTTCAACATTTTCAAGAAACATCAAGTTATCGAATACTTAATAGATTATTTTTTTAATGAATGTGTAATTAACATTTTTAAAGGATTTTTTTCTAATTAATTAGTGTTTAATTAAAATTTTCATAATTAAAATAAATATATAAAATAAAAAAGGAATTCTTTTCAAAATTTTCAAGAAACACCAAATTATTATTAAATAATATTTCGAATAACTACAAACTTTAATCATGATGAGTCATCACTGTGAATGATCTTTTCTTCTCATATGTTATAAAAACAAGTTTAAGTACCTAAATTTATTGATATATTTCATTGTGTGTTGGATCCTTCTTTACTAATCTCGTTAAAATTATTCATTTACCAATGATTTAAATTTCACATTTTAAAGTCATTTATATAATATACTAACATTTGACTATTAAATATCAAATAATGGATATGCACTTTTTACACTCACATCTTACAATGTAATTAGTAACCAAATGTAATGATTTTTAAGCATGTCTTCTTAATTTTTTTACAATGAAAGACTATCACAGTTGAATATTTAGCTTTCTGTTTATAACTTTATCGAGAAATATATAATGCATACCACACGATTTCATTAAATGAATCACAATACATTTCAAACTTCTCATTTTCAATGTTTTATATATACTAGTGTTTATCAAATAGGTGTTTATTCTGAACAATCATTACTTAGTATATTGATGAAAAGTTTGTGTTGAACGGTTTTTAACTTAAATGGTGTGAGAGAAGGATATATTAGGGCAGAAGTTATTAGAGTCTTTAAAGTTTATACCCGTGCAAGAATTGGCATTTCAAGAAACAAAGTTGTGTCACATTTGAAAGCATTCTTTATATTCGAAACGCACACGTGATCACGATCACATCACTGAAGAGCATAGAGAAGCTGTTTATGTTGTATATAATTTGAATTTTCATTAACACAATATTATAACCGAAGTTTTTCGACAGTTTGAAAAATTATGATGTTCAACGTCTGCACACGTTAACACAGAATAAGATTAGCTTATGCCCTTTCGATGATAAGCGTTATTTGCAGGTAAGATGTATTAACATAACAAAATTTTCTTGGTAATTTTACTCGCAGGTTTCGAAACCACAAACATCTGATCATACTTCTCATTTTTAACACGCGACACTAACCATTGGGCCATTAAAGCCCGTAATTTAGTAACTAAAAATTAAGAAAGATCATCGAAAATGATTACTTCACACATGCAAAAATAATTTTTATTGTGACTTATCAGTTAAAAATCACGAAGAAAAGAAAAATATCACATATGTTTTGGATTACTTTGAGATTTTATGAGTCACTTCATCAGTTAAATAGACATAACCACTTCTTATGAATCACTACTTATGCTTAAATTTTGAAACACTTGCTTATATGAAATGTATTATATTTTAGTTTATCAGTGATAGTGCGATTACTTGTTAATAATTTTAATGTTATTAAAAAAAATTTAAAAAAATCAAATGTGAATAATTAATTAAAAAAACACAAGTCACTATTAAAGGTTTGAACAAATTATTAAAATTATTTTACAAAACTTTTCAAATTATTTAAAAATGTTTCACTAATATTTAGTAATCGTCAAATTTTAATGTCGATAATCATTTATGTGAGTCAGGTTTTCTGTTTTAACTGTTAAGTTATCAGATTCCCCCTTCAAGTACATCTCATTGATAAGTTTTAATCAACCAATCAACTATTTATTTACCCCAGCAACCAGCTATTTGTTTACCCTAGTAACCAAAAAGCTTTTGTCGACACATGAACAAAATTTTGAAGATGCAAGACTCTTCATTTTCATTCGAAAAAACAATGACCTATGTAATAAATTTTTTCTTTACTTAAATGAAACCTTCACATGTGTATGGTAAAACTTGGAAAATTTCATTTAATGCACAAATTTAAAGTTAACAGACAAGGTCTTCACACATCTTTTAGTATTTTACTAACACTTTGCCAAATATCTTTAGAAAACAACAACAGAATTTTAAATAATTATTTTAATAAAAATTCTCTTTTGAAAGTGACATTATTAAACTAACTTGAAAAATTAACTTGGCAAAGCAAGTTTTCACTATTCCAACTAAGTAATATTCATAAGTTTTATATGATAAACAACCTGTTTGGTTATGTCCCAGCATGGCTTTATAAAATGTATCTAAAATAACCTTTAATATCAATGTTTAAAAATATGCGAATAATTCAGTTAGTCTTTTATAGATGATTATTTTCCCTTCTATTATTTAAAAGACATTTTAAAATAAAATTATTACTGATGCCAGTTTATCCCAGTGTTATGAAATGTGTATGCAAAACTTTTAATTCTAATTTTCACATTTTATTATTTCAAATTATTGTTTTCAAGTTGTACTAAAATTTGGAAAAAAATATTTAATTTTCATGCATAATTAAATTGAAATACTTTAATAATAAAGACACATTTAACATTGTATACTCACCTAATCCAACACTTTCACAAATACACGTCCGACTCGCTCCAAGGTTTAGGAAGAAATGAGAGATTCAAAGTCCTTATCAGAAAATGTTATCAGATAGTCTTATCTTAAGATAAGTGACGTCAGAGAACATATGTCATCAACTGGTCACGTGATGTATATCACATGACCAGTGCTTTGTTAATTAATCTTATTAATTAATTATTAAGTATTAAATTATTAATTATTAATTAATTAATTATTAAGTATTAAATTAAATTATTTAATATTATTAATTAATCTTATTAAAAATAGTTATTATTTTTTAATAACAAAGAATTAATAATATTAAATAATTTAATTTAATACTTAATAATTAATTAATTAATAATTAATAATTTAATACTTAATAATTAATTAATAAGATTAATTAACAAAGCACTGGTCATGTGATATACATCACGTGACCAGTTGATGACATATGTTCTCTGACGTCACTTATCTTAAGATAAGACTATCTGATAACATTTTCTGATAAGGACTTTGAATCTCTCATTTCTTCCTAAACCTTGGAGCGAGTCGGACGTGTATTTGTGAAAGTGTTGGATTAGGTGAGTATACAATGTTAAATGTGTCTTTATTATTAAAGTATTTCAATTTAATTATGCATGAAAATTAAATATTTTTTTCCAAATTTTAGTACAACTTGAAAACAATAATTTGAAATAATAAAATGTGAAAATTAGAATTAAAAGTTTTGCATACACATTTCATAACACTGGGATAAACTGGCATCAGTAATAATTTTATTTTAAAATGTCTTTTAAATAATAGAAGGGAAAATAATCATCTATAAAAGACTAACTGAATTATTCGCATATTTTTAAACATTGATATTAAAGGTTATTTTAGATACATTTTATAAAGCCATGCTGGGACATAACCAAACAGGTTGTTTATCATATAAAACTTATGAATATTACTTAGTTGGAATAGTGAAAACTTGCTTTGCCAAGTTAATTTTTCAAGTTAGTTTAATAATGTCACTTTCAAAAGAGAATTTTTATTAAAATAATTATTTAAAATTCTGTTGTTGTTTTCTAAAGATATTTGGCAAAGTGTTAGTAAAATACTAAAAGATGTGTGAAGACCTTGTCTGTTAACTTTAAATTTGTGCATTAAATGAAATTTTCCAAGTTTTACCATACACATGTGAAGGTTTCATTTAAGTAAAGAAAAAATTTATTACATAGGTCATTGTTTTTTCGAATGAAAATGAAGAGTCTTGCATCTTCAAAATTTTGTTCATGTGTCGACAAAAGCTTTTTGGTTACTAGGGTAAACAAATAGCTGGTTGCTGGGGTAAATAAATAGTTGATTGGTTGATTAAAACTTATCAATGAGATGTACTTGAAGGGGGAATCTGATAACTTAACAGTTAAAACAGAAAACCTGACTCACATAAATGATTATCGACATTAAAATTTGACGATTACTAAATATTAGTGAAACATTTTTAAATAATTTGAAAAGTTTTGTAAAATAATTTTAATAATTTGTTCAAACCTTTAATAGTGACTTGTGTTTTTTTAATTAATTATTCACATTTGATTTTTTTAAATTTTTTTTAATAACATTAAAATTATTAACAAGTAATCGCACTATCACTGATAAACTAAAATATAATACATTTCATATAAGCAAGTGTTTCAAAATTTAAGCATAAGTAGTGATTCATAAGAAGTGGTTATGTCTATTTAACTGATGAAGTGACTCATAAAATCTCAAAGTAATCCAAAACATATGTGATATTTTTCTTTTCTTCGTGATTTTTAACTGATAAGTCACAATAAAAATTATTTTTGCATGTGTGAAGTAATCATTTTCGATGATCTTTCTTAATTTTTAGTTACTAAATTACGGGCTTTAATGGCCCAATGGTTAGTGTCGCGTGTTAAAAATGAGAAGTATGATCAGATGTTTGTGGTTTCGAAACCTGCGAGTAAAATTACCAAGAAAATTTTGTTATGTTAATACATCTTACCTGCAAATAACGCTTATCATCGAAAGGGCATAAGCTAATCTTATTCTGTGTTAACGTGTGCAGACGTTGAACATCATAATTTTTCAAACTGTCGAAAAACTTCGGTTATAATATTGTGTTAATGAAAATTCAAATTTTATACAACATAAACAGCTTCTCTATGCTCTTCAGTGATGTGATCGTGATCACGTGTGCGTTTCGAATATAAAGAATGCTTTCAAATGTGACACAACTTTGTTTCTTGAAATGCCAATTCTTGCACGGGTATAAACTTTAAAGACTCTAATAACTTCTGCCCTAATATATCCTTCTCTCACACCATTTAAGTTAAAAACCGTTCAACACAAACTTTTCATCAATATACTAAGTAATGATTGTTCAGAATAAACACCTATTTGATAAACACTAGTATATATAAAACATTGAAAATGAGAAGTTTGAAATGTATTGTGATTCATTTAATGAAATCGTGTGGTATGCATTATATATTTCTCGATAAAGTTATAAACAGAAAGCTAAATATTCAACTGTGATAGTCTTTCATTGTAAAAAAATTAAGAAGACATGCTTAAAAATCATTACATTTGGTTACTAATTACATTGTAAGATGTGAGTGTAAAAAGTGCATATCCATTATTTGATATTTAATAGTCAAATGTTAGTATATTATATAAATGACTTTAAAATGTGAAATTTAAATCATTGGTAAATGAATAATTTTAACGAGATTAGTAAAGAAGGATCCAACACACAATGAAATATATCAATAAATTTAGGTACTTAAACTTGTTTTTATAACATATGAGAAGAAAAGATCATTCACAGTGATGACTCATCATGATTAAAGTTTGTAGTTATTCGAAATATTATTTAATAATAATTTGGTGTTTCTTGAAAATTTTGAAAAGAATTCCTTTTTTATTTTATATATTTATTTTAATTATGAAAATTTTAATTAAACACTAATTAATTAGAAAAAAATCCTTTAAAAATGTTAATTACACATTCATTAAAAAAATAATCTATTAAGTATTCGATAACTTGATGTTTCTTGAAAATGTTGAAAAGAATTTCTTTTTTATTCTATTAATTAGATAAAAAAATTATATTAGGATTTAATTAAATTCTTAATTATGACGTATTAAATAAATTAAGTCCCTTTTTAATTAAACATTATATTAATTATATTCAATATGAATAAACTCTTAATTTCAGATTTGAACTTGTCATTGTTACTTATCTAGTGAGTCAGCCTTCGGGAAATACCGTTAAAGATAAGAATTTGTTGTTATCAGACATTTCCTAACAGGTAAGCAACGATGAAGGTTGGATTTAAGGATTGGCGAATGAAAGTTTAAGGTGAGAATATTTTTCAATGTGTCTCTCATAAATAGTTTTCATTTAATTTTTAATTAATATTTAATTGGTATTTTCTAATTTCATTACAAATTAGTATTTCTCAAGTTGTTTCGAATGAACATGTTTCATTTATTATTAATTCATTAATTTATAAAATGTTATTTTAATTACATGAGAAATTAATATTTTTCATTAAATTTTTAATCTATATTTTAATTAACACAATGTTTAATTAATATTTTATTAATGTTAATTAATATTTTTTATTTATTGTTAATTCATATTTTTCATTTAATATTTAATAAATACATAATATTATACCCAAAAGCATAAATGTTTAAAGTTTTATAAGGATGCGTATTCCCAAATTAATATTTTTCATTAAGTTTTTAATCAATGCAATGTTTAATTAATATTTTATTAATGTTAATGTCTTTCATTTATTGTTAATTCATATTTTTCATTTAATATTTAATACATACATTACATTATACACAACACCATAAGTATTTAAAGTTTTATATGAATGCGTGTTCCGTTTTTAACTAGATTTCATTTAAAAGATCGCATACTCAACTTTATGTAATCATTTTAATTATAGGTTAATTTAAATTTTCAAACAGTTAAAGCCGAAATGAATGTGATACACTCTTTATTTTGCTAACAAAGTACAGAAAAATATAAATATTTTAGTTTTATTTAAAATAAATCGATGAGATAAAAAAAAGCCTTTAATTTGATTTAAATAATTAAATCTTAAGTTTTCAAAAGATATTGCTCAACAGACGTTATTTTATTTCAAGTCAAATAATTTTAATTAGATATAGTACTCATTAAGATTAATTAAGATAACACATCAACCCCAGTTCCTATCAGTTATGATTCAGAGATTCAACCCTTTTCGGAAAACGCTATCAGATAAGCAGATAAGAATGATTCATTTATGTTTACACACACACACACATATATTGCAACGAATTTAGTATCCTCTCTTTGAGAAAACAATTATTAAACTCTTCATCGATTTGGATTTAACACTTTTTTTGATGTTAAGGTATGAAAAATATTATTTTCAATACAGCTTTAAAAATATTTAAAAGCATTTTTCACAAATTATTTAGATCTGAAGATAAAACCTTTAAATGTTAAATTTTTGATTTTAAACATTTATTTTCTCATTGCTTGAAGTATTTTTATTCTTACTTGGTGATTTTAATCACTCATTTTCTTACTATTTGAAATATTTTGTATTAATTTGCTGATTTTATGTTGATACTCCAAACAGTTAGGCCGTCGCGCGCGAACACATCTCATTACAAATATTAGTTTAAAAGAGTACCCAAAGTGGGGGTCTTTCTGAAATATCCTTATTGACGCAAGGTTTTCCAAGGTTAAAGGAAAATTAACAGACCTCCAAACAGTAAAAACCGACGAGCGCGATTAAATGTTAGTACGTAAAATTCCATTTTGAAACATTCTTTCATTTAAATTTTAAAGTTATTTTTTAATTATTCTAAAACTTCAATTGCATATTATGTTTCGCTAAAAATATCGCTCGAAATAATGTATGTGAATGTGTGCAATACGGGAATCATGTGATCTGCCTCCTCGTGGCGATTCCTGGGTGAAAGTTTTGACCCTAGGTCACTTTCAGCTAAAGATCACACCTATCGGCAAAAAAAATTACATACACATACATTCAACATGCACATACATACAACACACACACATACATACACACACATACATACAACATGCACATACATACAACACACACACACATACATATACATACAACATACACATACATACGACACACACACACTATACAACACACACACACATACATACATACATACAACATACAGATACATTCAAAACACGCACATACATACAACACATTTTAAAAACAGTAATTCAATTATATAATAACACTTTTGTTATAAAATCTCATTAACAGGGTTTGAAAAAGTTCTGCGTTACTGGTTATAAATATTATATGTTTTTAAATTAATGTAGATGAATTCATTTCGATAATAAATATAGTTTAATTTTTTTAACCGACAAGTATTAAAACATTAAAAATAAGTTCCTTTTTTTCTTCGGAAAGTCAAAAATTCTATTAATATTAAAATTTATTTATTTGAAAATTGTTCTGCCAACGAAAAATTACACACGTCAAAAGATATTTCTGTTAAAAATCGCTTACTCTTTCAGAAAAGAAAGGACACACAAAAATTACTTATATTAAACACATTGTTATGTTAAAAAATATGCACGAATTTTGAAAAAGGGGTGTCTGGTGAGGAACACTTTATTATTTTAATTATTAAATTTCATTAATTGGAACAGAAATAGTTTTCATCAACATCTACACAATCACACGAAAGAAAGGCGAATACAGATTGCAATTCAGCAATTAAAAATTAGACCCCAAAAAATCACAAGATTCTTTTAAGTTTCCCAATAAAAATTATTACCGCTCAAAAGTTCTACAAATTGTTTTCGAAGTCACCTCATTAAAATGAATATTTAAAATAATTAAGTTCAAATTCCCGTTACAGACATGCGTTATTTATGATGGTTGAAGCTTATTCAGGTCTTTCTAAAGAAATCTAACAGTTATTCACACATGATTCGAGGGAAATCACAGATTCCGAACGGTTAGGTCAACGAGCGCAAATAAATGTTAGTACGTAAAATCCCATTTTGAAACATATTTTCTCATTCAAATTTTAATGTTATTTTTTAACTAATCTAAAATATCAAGTGTATAACATAGTTAACTAAAAATAGTACTCGAAATAATTTTAAAGTTCCTTCATTCAATTAATGTTTAAAGTTAATATTCACAAATTCCCATTACCAGCATGTGTTATTTATGACTTGGTGGAGATAAAGGTGGTGGAAGTCTTTCTAAGATAGTCTAAGCCAGTATGCACACATGATTCAAAGAAAATTACAAACTCCATACGGTTAGGTCGACGAGCGCACGTCAATCTCATTGCAAAAAAGTTAAACTCCCCCTATTAAACATTTATATCTGCAAAATATCCTTCGTGAATGATTAGTCTAAAATAATAATTTCCCCCCAAATACCCGCTTAACTCATCATGTAAGAACACAGTGGAAAAAAAAAAAAAAAAAATTAAACTCCCCAAAATTTCCACTTAAAATCAAAAAATAAATCCTTAAACTAAAGTTCACCGAAAAATTTTAAGTCGCCACATTAAAATTGAAAACCACTCGTATAATAGTACTGAAAAAAAACATTCTATGTCCCCAAAATATCCGCTTAACCCATTATCTAAAACACGGTGAAAAAAAAAAAAAAAAAAAAAAAAAAAAAAAAAAAAAAAAAAAATCAATCTCCCCAAAATTTCTGCTTAAAATCAAAAAATAAACTCTTAAATTACACCAAACTGAAAATTTTTAAGTCACCACATTAAAATTAAAAACTACTCGTACAATAGTACAGAAAAAAACATTCTGTGTCCCCAAAATATCCGCTTAACCCCTTATTAAAAACACGGTGAAAAAAAAAAAAATCAATCTCCCCAAAATTTCCGCTTCAAATCAAAAAATAAATCCTTAAACTAAAGTTCACCGAAAAATTCCCTTCATTATTTTTTACTCATTATTTTTAATTATCATTTTTAATTATTACCTTCATTATTTTTACTCAATATTTTTAATTACTTTTTTATTAATTACTAATTATCGTTAATTGCTGTTATTCACTTCTTAAATTCCACTACGTACTACACTTGACTAAAAAATACCGCTCGAAAAATTCTAAGTCCCTTCATTATTTTTCACTTATTATTTTTAATTACTTTTTAATTAATTACTATTTTTAATTTAATATGAATCATTCATCTCTTAATCAACAGTCAAAAGAACCGCTCGTATTGTAGTGTACTTAAAAAAATTATCCCCCTTTTACCCCTCTCTTATAGCATAAAATATTCAAATTTCGCGAAAAAAAATTAATCCCCCCTTTTTACCCCTTCTCTTATAAGACAACCTTGAGGAATGAGGAGGATTGAGGAGGAGGGTTTAGGAGGAGGAGGGTTGTGGAGGAGGAGTGAGGAGGAGGCTTGAGGAGGAGGTTTGAGGAGGAGGAGCCCTCCTCCCTCCTCAGCTCCTCAGCTCCTCCTCCTGGGGTCGGACAGACATTTTTCCCCTACTGACGTGAAAGCGCATCGATGCTTTTTTAAAGTTAGCTCCCCGCACACATAGCAAAAAGAATCGTGTTCATTAACGCATCCTCTAGACATGTTTTACATATTGTAGAGGAAAATATGATAATTATAATCAAAATTTAATTAAAAAGTCTTAGAGAACAAAGAAATAGTAGTACTATAACTAATAGTAGAGTAATAACTCGCCCCGAAAGTTTCAACTGTCATGGATTTGCGTTCAAATACTGTAGGGGTGGCTAGAGCTGCCTGTTCAAGGTCGTTAACATAAAATTTATTAGGGGGACATCTATTTCTACTCTCTTGCAAAATTTATTAGGGGGACATCTATTTCTACTCTCTTGCCGTATCTTCTATCATTGTAATAAGAAAAGGGAATGTTTGTGTGAATCAAATACATGAAAGAGAATAATGTAATATAATTAAAATCCCTATACGATGCCTACATACTCCAAAACGTATGAATGAAATTTCTCAAAATTGGAGGGTGATAGAAAATTTTTAGAAACATATTCTTTTTCAGCAGCTTGAAATGTGTAAGAAACACCCAATGTATATAGAGAAACAGGAAATTCGTTAAAATTTGTTTATCAGTCTTATTTTAAGATCAAATTTATTGGTACTACAATCTATGTAAGAATTTAATAAATATAAATTAACAATTTGGATTTATTAATTAAAGGATAACTTGTTTTGAAATAAATATAAAACGAAACCCTTTGTATGATATACGATCACATTTACCCTCTTGTTTTAAATTAGTAAGCTTCTTATCATAACCATTTCATAAATCGATACAAATTACATTTATCATTTAGGACAATTTTGTGACTTTATTAACTATTTTTGCAACTTTTTAAAAGTAATTTCGTAATTTCCGCTATTATTTTCTCGTACACCCAGCACATTACTCCGTTACATACTCCTTAGAATGATACGAGTACTGCAGATTGGGAACCGACGCTCTATACATACACGTTGTATACAATAAAACCTGTAAGAAGTGAACTTAATGAAATAAATACTCTACAATTTTACAGGCTAAGACAAAAAACCTGGCAAAAACAAAAAACTTTCAATCTTTTTAATTTTGCTTTAATAGATTTGAAGGTACTTTATAAGCTTAATTAAATGAAAAGGTTCAATGGCTAATGCTAATGCTATGGAAAAAATTTAAATATTTTTAAATGATTCTTTTTGCATTGGATAGGTAAGATCAATCTGTACATAGATCGTTTTTTTTTTAATTTTTTCGATTTTGTATACAGATATTTTTAATGAGGAAACTTTCATTTTCGGAGCCGGTTTCGAAAATGAAAGTAATTTCATGAAAAAAATCTGCAGTCAGTATCTAAAAAGCAAAAAACGATCTTTGTACAGATTGATGTCAGCTATCCAATGCAAAAATAATCATTTAAAACTACTGAAATTATACTACTAAACGAGATATATTTATAAATTTCTTCCATAGAATTAGCATTATCGAATTGGTCTTTTCTCGTAGCTCAAATAGCCCTTTAACTTCAAACTTCATTGGCAGCATTTGTATGCGTAATTCCGATTACCATATGTTGTATACAATAAACCTTGTGAAAAATTAACCTATCTATAACGGAATCTTGTCTTTAAATGGGAAATTTCTATTGTCTTAATGAAATAAATACCATACAATTATGCAAGCTAAGATGAAAATTTGACAAAAACAAAAAACTTTCAATCTTTTTAATTTTACTTGAACAGGTTTGATTGTACTTTTAGGAGACCATTTCAAACAAAAGAAAAAACCCATTTGAATAAATGGAATATTGGAATAAATTTTTAAAGATATCTCGTTTGAATTTCTATATTTTTAAACGATTCCCTTTTCATTGGAAAATATAGATCGATCTGTACAGAGACTATTTCTTACATTTTCAATTTTGTTTTCAGATATTTTTAAAGAGGACACTTTTATTTTCGAAACTATTTTCGAAAGTAAAAGCATTTTCATGGGAAAAAAAAAAACCAAAACCTGCAGTCAATATAGAATAACTGAAATACTTTATACAGATTGACCCAATGCAAAAATAATCATTTAAAAATACTGAAATTCAAACGAGATATCTTAATAAATTTCTTCCTAAGGATTAGTATTAGCGAATTGGTTTTTTCGCATGAATGAAGTACCCCCTTAATTTCAAACTTCATTGGTTATACTTGTATACATGATTCAGGTTGATATATATTGTATACAGTGAACCCTGTGAAAAATTTACATGTCTATAACTGAATCTTACCCTAAATTATTTATTATCTTTTTTAATGAAATAAATACCACATAGTTATGCAAGATAAGACAAAAACCTGACAAAACGAAAAATTTTCTATATATTTTTTTTTTCTTTGACAGGTTTGACAGTACTTCATAAGCTTAGAAAGCTACTTCGTCAAGTAAAAAGACCCGGTTGCTAATGCTAATTCTATGGAAGAAATTTTTAAAGATATATCGTTTGAATTTCAATATTTTTAAATGAATATTTTTGTATTGGAGAGATAAGTTCGATCTGTACAAAACCCGTTTTTACTTTTTCGATTTTGTTTACAAATATTTTTAATGAGGACACTTTCATTTTCGGAACCAGCTCCGAAAGTGAAAGCATTCTTATGAAAAATTCTGCAATCAAAATCGAAAAAGTAAAAAACGGTTTTTGTGCAGATTGACCTCAACTACACAATAGGAATGAACATGAGATAATTTTAGGAATTTTTTCCATAGGATTAGGATTAGCGAATGGGTCTTTTCGGATAACTGAAGTAGCCTTTTAATTTCAAACTTCATTGTCTGTATTTGTATACATGATTTAGATTAATGTACCGTAAACCGTAATACCGTAAACCTTGTAAAAAACTAACCTGTCTATTAGCTAATCTATCCTTAAGTGGAAATTTTTATAGTGTTAACGAAATACATAATATAGCTAAGGGGGCGCTATGGGCGGCTCAGCCCCCCCCCTAAAATATTTTGAGACCCCCTCCTGAAACGATTCCAAGGTCACTCAATAAATTTCTGTTCTGAAAATTCAAATGAAATTTTGTTCGAAATTTAATTTATTTTTCAGACCCTTTCACAGTTTTGCAGAAATACTAAATTGTACCTAAAATAAGTGTTTAAACACCCCCTCATCTTATTTGTACACATGAAACCAACATGATGTTTAATTTTGCTCCAAGTTATACACTCAAAATTTTCACCATCTTGTACTTTTCTAAGCATATAATGAAATTATTACTACAGTTTAATAAGAAACATAGTGTCTGCAGTATAAATATGCACTAATTTATCTTTCTGCGTCAAAGAGAGAGAAAAAAAATTATGAGCCCCCCCCCCCCTACTATTCACTTCTAGCTACGGCCCTGCATATACAATTATGCAAGCTAAGACGAAAACTTGGCAAAAATGAAATTTTTATCTATCTTTGCGGTTTTAATTAAACAGACTTGAGTGTATTCGTATGCATGATTGAGTAAACCATTCAAATTCTCCGTTTATGAAGTTTTACACTTGCAATATTAGAATAAAATCAATGAAAACTGAATTAATAGAGATCGGGAAAAATTCCATTTTAAACAAGTTTCTGTTTTAATCAGAGTATTCCTATAATTATCCTTTCATCATCAGGATCGGAATCATGAAATATTTCTGTTTAGCAAGTTGAGTGTCACGGTGACTGACACTGGACTTTTTCCGTTTAGGCCGCGTCAGTCACCGGTGACTGACAATGTAAAACATGATATTATATACATTTTTCAGTAATTACATAAAACAATATATTTTGGTTTCATATCATATTCTGTCATCATAGACTGTCAGTCACCTGTGGTTGACATGGTACTCGACGTGTTAAATCAGAAATTAATTTTCACAAGCGGACCGCTGTAAAGAAGGAATCGTAAAGGACTGGATAAAAACTCCTCTTTATACAGATGTTGATACTATTTTCTTATTTTGGGCAACTCTAAAAAGTTAACATGTAAAAAAAGTTGCTTGGAAGATAGTAAAATCGATTAAAACTCTTATATGATAACCTTTAGCAATTAAATCACATGTAATCAAGTATAACCAGCTGTAATCTTAGTGTAATCAAGTATAATCAGCTATAATCTTGGTATAATCAGTACAATCAGCTGTAATCTTAGTGTAATCAAGTATAATCACATGTGATTACAATAATCAGCTGTAATCAGCCGTAATCAAGGTGATTTCGTAATCTCGTACAGAATTTCTCTCATTGAGAGACCCCTCGGGAAAATACAAGGTCAAGTCGAGTAGGTTAAAGGTAGGTAGTAGGTCCAGTAGGTTAAAGTTTGTTTCTCATAACCGAGCATGCGTAGTTTACGAAAAACAAGCAGGAAGAGAGAAAGAGGAGACGGACATTTTACAATGGCGATTGCCGTATTTTCGTACTGAATATAGGTGCTGTCAAAATATAAAAGTTTTACAATCAAATAAAATAGTCGTTGAGCCAGAGGCCAAAATTAGGCCTTTTGGTTTCATCTCTGGGGACTTGGTAATATATACCTTTTTGGATTCACAATGATCCAAGGAGTTCATTTTATGATGATACTATGAAATTTGTGGTAGCTTAAAGACGCCATATTGAAAAGACTGACGTCATCTGTCATACGGGGATACGTGTGATTAATTTTGCAATTATCATATAATTTGATGCATTTCAATAAAATTATGGGAAGAATACATATTATTGTACATAAAACGTTATGCTGATTAATGTTTTGTTGCAATTTTGTTTTAACATAATGTTTAACATCTAATTTAACATTATGTTTATTAACATTTTCAGTTAGATAAAGAGTTTAAAAGACAGTTTCAATAAAAGAAAACAGAAATCTTGTTTTGCATTTTAATGCATTTTATTTTCATGTGATAAGCCACAGAATTTCAAGAAACAATTAATACTGGTGAAAAATATTGTACTTATATTCTCAAGAATTAATTATTAACAGAAATCTTAATCTTCTTCACTACTATCATCATCAGCTGATATTTCTGTGTCCAAATCGCTTTCATCGTCATAGTTGGAACAGTTTTGATTTCTGCACATGCTTGTACATTTGAGTTTATTCAAAACACACACACATGATGGCATGACACATGTTCTTGGACAACAACATGACATCAATTCTAAAACAGCTTCAGGAGCAAGAGGACTGTCCGTCCACTGGACTTCTAGATAAGCTCTTCCTTCACTGTCTGTTCCAGAAATCCAACCATGATTATCTGGAGATGGAAGATCAGGATTAGCTTGTAGGCACTTCTTCCAAACCAGAGCCTGGTAATTAGCTCTCATTATATGTAGGTAGAGAGTATTACGACACGGCGGAAGGTGATGAGACTCCACAGAACCTTTTTTGGCAGAAAAAATAGTATATCGTATCTCATTGATGTCAGAAAGTTTGTGCTTGCCATAATAGATAAGGCAAATATACGACTCCAGCTGTTTTTTTATTTCCTCAGATATATCAGCTTGAATACCAAGGGCACTTAAAGCATTTCGGAATTCAGCGTTTTGAATCATTATTTTGTATGCAGCACATTTCCACTTGCCAGCAAAAGCACTTACTGTATCGCTTCCTGATAAGGAATGCATTCCAGGTAACGCATTACATACTTCTTTTCCTAGAAGTTCATGCAGCTCATTCATTTTGTAATAATTTATCCTGTCTTTGGATCCACATTTTATAAATATTGAACCACTGTAGTTCTTCAGCTCATTTTCTAAAGCAAACAGTGTGATAATTGCCACATCAGTATCTAGCAAGCTAACAATAATATTTTTAAATCCAGATAATAGGACATGATGTGCATGAAATAAAAGTCGTGTATCCGCCTCTTCTTGAAAGCACGTCAATTCTGTCGCTTCTTCAACTAGTTCTTTTGTGAACTTAAAGCATTTTTTTTCACAGGTAACATACATAACTCGCGTATTCAACTGTTTCAGATAATGAATATTTCGTCATTCTTGTGAAAAAAAATGTATAAGTTCTTTCTTGTTTTCCTCGTTAGATAGAAACTGCTTCCATTTACGTATTGGATGTCCAGGAGTTATGTGTTTTATTTTTATCGCTTCCTCGACAGTTCGCCTTTTTCGTTCATCACTTTTTATTGATACTTCTCTGTATGTATCAAATATAACATCTATTCGATCAGAGGATGCAGATTCTAGCATTATTTTAGAAAATGCTACTCTGCTACTGTGTTACTCTGCTACTGTCTCTGCTACTTGTCCAAATGTTTGTAGCGATTGTGGTAACTTTTGAACAAAGCACATTCCGTCAAACATATTTACAACACCATCATTTGGAATTCTTTCAGTCTGCGCATAGGTCATATTCAGTCACGTTATAACAAAAAACATTTTTGTTATAACATCCATCAATTTTGATTTTGCTGTTTTTCGCATTGAACCGTCGGGTGTAGCTAAGGACCATGGGAAAGGCCCAAGAGGGTAAGAAAAGACAATTCTCATGTCTAACTTTCTTCGTTCAGCGATAATTGTCATCTGAGCAAACAGATTTCTTTCTGCCTTAACAACAAACTCTGATTTGTTGACCTTTACACTTTGTTTCTTCTTCAAATCAGAGAATGTCTTTAGCTTTTTTTTCTTTAGAGGTTTGAAAAATCCTTCTGGCTTTGAGTTTTCCGAGAGATAGTCTTTTTTGAACGTTTGATAAGCTTCTTCACCCACTTCATGAGCCTTGATTATATCTTCGACAATTTCTCGATTTGGCACTGTTCCAGTTGATAATACTACCATGTCTAAATCTTGGAATGGATTTATCCATTCATTGATGATCAGGTTTTGTAAAGCTGAAATATTGCGTTCGTCTTTCTGAATCCTATTCAAAGAGAGATCTGGATGTGAAACGAATTTTTCTGAAGGAATGACTTTTGTTCTTTTACGAATCATGTGAAGAAATGCTGCCCTCATATCAGAGTTTAAACAGTATCTCTCAACTGCGGCAGGTCTTTGGCTGAACTTAGTTGTACCTTTTGATCCCTGTGTGTCTTTATTTATTGTCTCTTCAATTGCCTGATCCATGGGGATTCTGCCAAATGGGTTTCGTTGTCCAATCTGCACACAAAACCTTCCTTTGATAAAAGAATCATATATGGAAGGATGATCAGTTTCTAATGCCAGCATATCAGCATAATTAACACTCAGATAACGTGCGTAGTTTAAATGATCATATGCGAAGCACCGAGGTAGTATCTGCCTGACAGCCAGAAGATAAAGAATCCAATTATCCTCTCTGGTTGCCCGCACCAATGTAAGTAAGATGTCTACCATCTGTATATAAGACAACCACAGCAATGCGAGTTGTCTATTATTTTTCTGCAAATATTGCAAAAATTTCTCAAACTCATCATATACTTTAGAAAATTCCATTGATGTCATTATTTTGGAGTAATCATCCGTTTTAGCAGTAGATATATCTTGAAACAATGTTTTAACTTCATCTTGAAGAACTTCAATATCAACATTTGATGCTCCTTCACGTTGTTCACTATTATGTTGCAGAAAATCACCCCAAAGTATTCTCATGAGTGTCTGATACACAAGCTTGTGCATGCAAAGCGCTCTGTTGTAATGTTTTCCTTGATAGAGCCATCTGCTACCACTCCTGCTTCTAATAAAAGGTCTTGCAGTCCAGCATCACAAAAGCGTTTCCCAATGATGCCCATGAAGTTGCAAGTCAAATGAAAACCACCCATCAGCAAGAAAATTGGTCGGAGCTGTTCAGCATGTTTGCTTTTAACCTCTAACGCTTTGGCATATAGAGCTTGATCCATTGTGACTGCTGAATCAATTTTTAACTTATTCTTTATTTCGAGTGAACGACACATAATTTCATTAACAGTAGAGATGTTTGTAGCAGGTGCATTGACTGTAGGTAAGTACCCAATATTATTTAAGTTGATTTCACAATATTTACAATGGCACAAAAATTGTTAACGCCACCGTCCGGCGGAATATTTCAAAAATGAAGGAGAACCTGCTTGCCACAGCCAAAAACATTCACAAAAAATTTGGTTCTATTTTATTCATATCTTCATACACTTTTTCATAATTTGAATGACACACACACAAACACACGGACAGACAGAAATTTTGTAAAAGCAAATTTTTAGGAATCTCTGATCTCTAAAACGTGTAAATCCGTAATAAAACCGGAAGTCGAAAAAATTTCAATTATAGTACTTTTTTCTATTGAAAATAAAAAAATATATATTTTAGAGATTTATTTTTTTAAACTTTAAAATCAGCCCTATCATTTAAAATTTCTTACTGTTTAGTAAATCTGAAGCTCTGTTTATTTACGAATTTCAAAACTGTAGCTATATATAACAATCAATTATAACAGTCAATAATTTCTTTTTAAAATGACAAAAATCCATTAGATAATATCTTTTATACTTACTAAATTAATATCAAGCGAAGCTATAAAAACTTTCCGATCACAATATCATCCAGAGTGTTGCCACAATGGCTGAATTTTCCACTTTTAAACTCCGAATTGTCACGAACAAATTTTTTAAGTTAGTTTTACTTTTGAACTCTAACTGAAATGTCGTAAATAAATAAATAGAAATTACCATTGAAACTTTTCTGGTTTCAATTTAATATTTCTAACTTAAAATTCAGCTTGATTCAAAAACGCCATTTATTGTGTACATTTTCTGGTGTAGCATCTTTAAGCTACCCTAATTTTGAAAGTATCATGGATAAATTTACTACTTATGTTGTGGGGAATCCAAAAATGTATGATTTACCAAGTCCCCAGAGATGAAACCACTCGACCCCCTGGCTCAACGACTAAAACAGAAAAACTTTATATAAAGGTATGTAATCTCATATATGTGTATTACGTTCAATATTTTTATTTGATTTATTTATATTTACGTATAAATACTCTATATATTATGCGTTGAATTGTTTGTTTACAAAAAAAACGCGTGGTCGCGAAAAAAATATTTGCTTTAAAATAGCCAACAGTAATAACTGACGCGTCTGTCTAAAGTTTGTTTAAAGTCATTTACATTTTGCAATTTTGATGTTTAAAAAAAAAGAACTAATATTTTAACAGTGCCGAAATAAATGTCGTAGTTACATAAGGTCTAATTAAAATGTGAGATACCTTTCTGATTTGCATTTTTGTTAAAGTAGAAAAATACGAAGATTATTTTTAAATATCCGTACATTCTCTGTAGATTTTTTATACGTACTTATAGTAAGTTTGAAAATTAAATTTTGGTTTTATTGTACGAAAGATTTATTGTTTATGTACAAACTTAGATAAATGTATATCAGATCTATAAATTAGATTTTTTTACTTAAAATTTAAACAATTCATTTGGATTTTATCGGTTTATTGAAGACTTATAGGAGGTTTGTTTTTTTTTAAATTATGAATCGTATTACATGAAATACCTCCGATCATTAACACTATAGCATTGTTGTTGTTATTATTTGTATCCGAAGTTTTGTGAAATTTCAAATTTTTAATTTAAATACATTTATTTTTCAACTGTATTTTAATTTAAAAATTATATATAGTATATTATATATGGTATAGTATTGCATTAGAAATGCCATTTTATACGAAAGTAATAATAGTAATAATAAATCCCTTTTGGCTATTTAAAACATGAGCCTCACAATTTTTAAATAAAAATTAATTACCTCCTGAAATTGTGAGATTTCTTTTAGAGATCACTTATAATTTTTGCTCCTTAATTAACTAAATAAAAATAAATTACTAAAGGGTTGAAATACAATGATAAAAAAAAAACTTTATTTTTTAAAATAACCCCATACCAAAAATAATTTTATCAGCTCTTTCCATAATGCTGATTATTTTTAAGGCAAATAAATTTTTGGCGACCATGAGTATGAAAGCAAACAATTCAACAAATAATGTAGGGAATATATGTATAAATATAAATAAATTAGTTAAAAACAGATAACATACATATATGAGATTACATACATTGTTCTATTTTAATAGTATTTTTAATTTTCTTTTAATTTCTATATCTTACATAGCATCTTGAGTACTTTAATTAACGAATGACACACACATAAATAAATAAATAAACAAATAAAATAAAATGATAATAATTAAGAGGGAATAGATAGGATGGTGCAAATGGGGACTTATTCTTCTCCACAAATTCACAAACAAAAAAAAGCTTTTTTTTTTTTTTTTTTTTTTTTAAAGATAATGTAAAATTGTATGAAATTATTAATAATGAATTCGAACTGTTTTATTAAATTGCTATAGTACTTTAGAAATCTAGTCTAGAAATCTATCATTAATCAATCATAAAAAAAAGTTTCTTTTCTTTCTGTACTAAATAAAATTTTTATTACATCTAATGAAATGATATTTAAATGAGTAAAAAATATAAAATAATGAAGCTAGAAAAAATATAGAAAATAAAATATGATTTTCTAAATTTACTTTGAAGTAAATGCATTCTTTCAAATGGAATACTGCATCCAAAAGCAGGTGCTTACTTGCATGTAATAATATTTTATAATAGTAGACTAATTTATCAAAAAAATAATAGTCAAAGAGAATCAAATGAGCTTAACTCATTTGATTCTCTTTGACTTTTTTTCCCCCTTCAAATTTGATCTTGTATCTGGGAAAGACAATTCTCAAAAAAAAAAAAAAAAAAAAAAAAAAAAAAAAGAGTTGGAGAGGGGGGGGGGGGGCTCTAAAAGCTGATCAATAAAAAATCAACTTTCTGTAATACTTCACATTTATTTGATAGGTTAGTGTTCAGAATTCATTTATCAATATTTTTAAAAGGACTTAATCTATCCCGCTCATCTTTTTCTGCAGTTCTCTTAATATTATTTCACTACTTTTTTCCAGTCTATTTGGAATATTAATAGCTATCTAGTTCAATTAGAATTAACCATTTTCTCTGAAAATCCAGGGTCCAGGAACTCCGGGTTGGGTAACTTTTCATCCGAAGTCGATGGCAAATACGAGTTTTCAACTCTCGGTTAAAAATCCCAACTCGGCGTTACTGGACCCGTGGTTTAACTCTGGGTCGAAGTTCTTCATGAATACGACCGTTAGAAGTCAACGGCATAAGTGATTTCTACAGAAAAAAATAATTTGTAATAACTTATGAGAAAGCAAGGGGGGGGGGGGTCATCTGCGTTTCGATAACATTTTGCCTGTTTTTAAAGAATCATGAGGGAGGCTATTTACGTTACTTAATATATACTATATATATAATTTTAGACATTATATGTTAGTGGAGAAAAGGTAGCGAAGTGAAAATTTCAGAAGAGAGGAGATTTATATGATAAGATTTACTGTAACTACAAATTAGCAATATTATTAAAAAGTTAAGAAAAAAATCCAAATAATTTTGATATATATATATTAATTTTTAAATTTAACATATTCTTTAAAATTACAATATTTTTTTAATTTTAAATTTTTCATTAATTTATAATTTGGTATAATTATAAATTTATAGCTCTATTTTTTTAGCTCTATCTCAAAAACTAACGCACGGATTTTCATTAAACTTCAGATTGAGTAAATCCGTGATATGAATTAGTTTTCTTTACATTTTGGTGTCAATCATCCAACAGGTTTCGCTGCTATGCTGAATTTTCCCCGATTGCTGCAATAGCTCTATCTGAAGAACTAATTCTAAAATTTTCATCAAACTTTAGATTCAGGTATAACTTGATAAATATTATGTTTTGGTATAAATTGCTCAATAAGTGAAAATTTCATGCATTAGTTCTTGAGATAGAGGATAGAGGTATAGCAATAAATCAAGAATAATGCACCATGGCAGCGACAACTGTTGAGCGATTTGCACCAAAACATAATCAACACCATGTTATATCAGGTACTAACTAAATATGAAGTTTTGTAAAAATCCATGAGCTAGTTCTTGTGATATGATTATTGTGGAAATTGTGAATGATGCAGCATAGATAGCCACCTGTTGAACGATACACACCAAAAACTAATTAGACCTAGTTTATATCAAGGTCTCACAGAATCTAAAGTTTTGTGAAATTCCGTGAATTAGTTTTTGAGATAGAGCTATTGCAAAAATTACGAATGATGCACCATGAAAACGCCACCTGTTGAGTGATTTGCACCAAAAAGTAATCAGCATCATGTTATATCAAGTACGAACTAAATATAAAGTTTTGTGAAAAGCCATGTACTAGTTCTTGAGGTACGGGTACGGTTATTGTGGAAACTGTGACTAATGCAGCATAGCAGCGCCAACTGTTGAACGATATACAGCGAAAAAAATAAACAAATCTAGTTTATATTAAGGTCTGACAAAATCTAAAGTACTGTGAAGTTCTGTGTGTTAGTCCTTAAGATAGAGCGCCCAGAAAATTTTTGTCGCATACAAGCAAACATTTTGTAAAAAAAAAAAAAAAAAAAAAAAAAAAAAACATGTTGTTCTGTTTATGTTCTCTGACTCTCTAAAATTTGAAAATCCGTTGAAAACCGGATTTCAAAAATTTTCACGTATGCAATACCTTTTCCTGTAAAAATAAAAGAAAGAAAAAAAACTTAACAGTTTTAATCAACTTTAAATGACGAACTAAAACTCATTGTTATAAAAATGGTCATTTTCAAAGATTAAAATGAAAGTTTTTTTTAAAGTTGTTTACTTAAAAAGTTAAAAAGGAACCATTATAAGATTATTTTTTTTAATTTTAAGATAAGTAGAATTTTAAGTTTAATTTTAAGTAGAATTTTAAGTTTAATTTTAAGATAAGTATATTTTTTAAATTGCACATTATATTATTTATATTCAATGTTATATAATATTTACGGTCATTGCGATTGTTAAAGAAATCTTCAGAAATAAGCTTCGTTATTTTATTATTATTATTTTAATTTTAAACGTCAACTTTGACAGCATTTTCTAAAAGATCTGCTAGTACCAAAAAATTTAAAATCACAATTCGATTACATATTTTAATAATAAGAATATTAACTAATTCCACGTGCTTCCAAATAAAATTGAATCCAGAAAAGTATTTGAAAACAGCCACATTATTAGAATTAAAAAAAATAAACATAATTTATTGAGATACCTTCTGAAAGGTTATATTCAGAAATTTCTCCTTATAAGGGCTGTTTTTCATTAATTTCATTAGATGACATAAAATTCGTGAACAAAGGGGAAAAAATTACCTCATAAGAAACAGAAAATTAAAACAAAAAAAGTTTTTCGCCAAGCGAGACTGCCGCCAAGAAGCATCGAATTCATGCTGAATGCTCTGACCAATCAGATTGCGAGAAGTAGCACGTCAAATTGTACCTCTTTATTATTCCGCAATTCCAATGTCTCAGAGAGAAATTGCTATTCAGTTGGGTATTTCACGCCGTTCTGTTTGCTATTATATTGATAAACACAAAAAAAATGAAGTTAGTTCATTGCAATCTAAACGAGGTCGCCCTTTTAAAAAACCTCTATCGATTTTTTTTTTTAAAGCTATTGCATAGCTTTTATCGCGGGCTTTGAGCGCAGCGACCGAATCTAGAAATTCCGTAACAAGAAAACCTAACACTTCCGTAACGAAAAAAACCTAACACTTCGGCTAACGTCGTTTCAGTTCGGCAAACTTCGGCACGGTATCCATCGGTAGACTTCGGCAGACATTGACGCGGTATTTTTCAGATATTAGGATATCAAGTCTCAAACTTATGTTCCTTATGATCCAATTTCCATAGCACGGCCAAATTTTGTTTGGTAATTTATTATGAGACAGTGTTAATTTTTGGTGACAGGAGACCCCCCACCGTGAGGGTCGAAAAATTTAAAATGCTTATACTCGCGATCTAATTTTCGTAGCACAGCCAAATTTTGTTTGGTAATTTATTATCAGACAGTGTTAATTTTTGGTGACAAGAGACCCCCCCCCCCCCCCACGGTTAGGGTCGAAAAATTTAAAATGCTTATAACTCGCGATCTAAGTTTCGTAGCGCAGCCAAATTTTGTTTGGTAATTTATTATGAGATATTGTTAATTTTTGGGGACAGGTGACACCCCACGGTGAGGGTCGAAAAATTTAAAATGCTTATAACTCGCGATCTAATTTTCGTAGCGCTGCCAAATTTTGTTTGGTAATTTGTTATGAGACAGTGTTAATTTTTGGTGACAGGAGACCCTCCACGGTGAGGATCGAAAATTTTAAAATGCTCATAACTCGCGATCTAATTTTCGTAGCGCGGCCAAATTTTGTTTGGTAATTTATTATGAGACATTGTTAATTTTTGGTGACAGGATACTCTTCACAATGAGGGTCGAAAAATTTAAAATGCTTATAACTCGCGATCTAATTTTTGTAGCGAGGCCAAATTTTGTTTGGTAATTTATTATGAGACATTATTAATTTTTGATGACAGGAGACCCCCACGGTGAGGGTCGAAAAATTTAAAATGCTTATAACTGGCGATCTAATTTTCGTAGCGCGGCCAAATCTTATTTGGTAATTTATTATGAGACAGTGTTATTTTTTGGTGACAGGAGACCCCCCAAGGTGAGGGTCAAAAAATTTAAAATGCTTATAACTCGCAATCTAATTTTTGTAGCGCGGCCAAATTTTGTTTGGTAATTTATTATGAGACTGTTAATTTTTTTTTTTTTTTTTTTTTTTTTTTTTTTTTTTGACAGGAGACCTCCCACGGTGAGGGTCGAAAAATTTAAAATGCTTATAACTCCCAATCTAATTTTTGTAGCGCGGCCAAATTTTGTTTGGTAATTTATTATGAAACTGTTAATTTTTTTTTTTTTTTTTTTTTTTTTTTTGACAGGAGACCTTCTACGGTGAGGGTCGAAAAATTTAAAATGCTTATAATTCACGATCTAAGTTTCGTAGCGCAGCCAAATTTTGTTTGGTAATTTATTATGAGATATTGTTAATTTTTGGGGACAGGTGACACCCCACGGTGAGGGTCGAAAAATTTAAAATGCTTATAACTCGCGATCTAATTTTCGTAGCGCTGCCAAATTTTGTTTGGTAATTTGTTATGAGACAGTGTTAATTTTTGGTGACAGGAGACCCTCCACGGTGAGGATCGAAAATTTTAAAATGCTCATAACTCGCGATCTAATTTTCGTAGCGCGGCCAAATTTTGTTTGGTAATTTATTATGAGACATTGTTAATTTTTGGTGACAGGATACTCCCCACAATGAGGGTCGAAAAATTTAAAATGCTTATAACTCGCGATCTAATTTTTGTAGCGAGGCCAAATTTTGTTTGGTAATTTATTATGAGACATTATTAATTTTTGATGACAGGAGACCCCCACGGTGAGGGTCGAAAAATTTAAAATGCTTATAACTGGCGATCTAATTTTCGTAGCGCGGCCAAATCTTATTTGGTAATTTATTATGAGACAGTGTTATTTTTTGGTGACAGGAGACCCCCAAGGTGAGGGTCAAAAAATTT
Source organism: Maratus speculifer (assembly GCA_964019185.1). Classification (NCBI taxonomy): domain Eukaryota; kingdom Metazoa; phylum Arthropoda; class Arachnida; order Araneae; family Salticidae; genus Maratus; species Maratus speculifer. Next base: position 102,375,475 of record OZ025303.1, read on the forward strand.
AAAATGCTTATAACTCGCAATCTAATTTTTGTAGCGCGGCCAAATTTTGTTTGGTAATTTATTATGAGACTGTTAATTTTTTTTTTTTTTTTTTTTTTTTTTTTTTTTTTTTTTTTTTTTTGACAGGAGACCTTCCACGGTGAGGGTCGAAAAATTTAAAATGCTTATAACTCCCAATCTAATTTTTGTAGCGCGGCCAAATTTTGTTTGGTAATTTATTATGAAACTGTTAATTTTTTTTTTTTTTTTTTTTTTTTTTTTTTTTGACAGGAGACCTTCTACGGTGAGGGTCGAAAAATTTAAAATGCTTATAATTCACGATCTAATTTTCGTAGCGCGGTCAAATTTTGTTTGGTAATTTATTATGAGACTGTTAATTTTTTTTTTTTTTTTTTTTTTTTTGACAGGAGACCTCCCACGGTGAGGGTCGAAAAATTTAAAATGCTTGTAACTCGCGATCTAATTTTCGTAGCGCGGCCAAATTTTCTTTGGTAATTTATTATGAGACATTGCTAATTTTTGGTGACAGGAGACCCCCACGGTGAGGGTCGAAAAATTTAAAATGCTTATAACTCGCGATCTAATTTTCGTAGCGCGGCCAAATTTTGTTTGGTAATTTATTATGAGACAGTGTTACTTTTTGGTGACGGGACCCCCCCCTACCCATGGTGAGGGTCGAAAAACTTAAAATGCTTATAACTCACGATCTAATTTCCGTAGCGCGGCCAAAGTTTGTTTGGTAATTTATTATGAGACATTGTTAATTTTTGGTGACAGGATACTCCCCACAATGAGGGTCGAAAAATTTAAAATGCTTATAACTCGCGATCTAATTTTTGTAGCGAGGCCAAATTTTGTTTGGTAATTTATTATGAGACATTATTAATTTTTGATGACAGGAGACCCCCACGGTGAGGGTCGAAAAATTTAAAATGCTTATAACTCGCGATCTAATTTTCGTAGCGCGGCCAAATTTTGTTTGGTAATTTGTTATGAGACAGTGTTAATTTTTGGTGACAGGAGACCCTCCACGGTGAGGATCGAAAATTTTAAAATGCTCATAACTCGCGATCTAATTTTCGTAGCGCGGCCAAATTTTGTTTGGTAATTTATTATGAGACATTGTTAATTTTTGGTGACAGGATACTCCCCACAATGAGGGTCGAAAAATTTAAAATGCTTATAACTCGCGATCTAATTTTTGTAGCGAGGCCAAATTTTGTTTGGTAATTTATTATGAGACATTATTAATTTTTGATGACAGGAGACCCCCACGGTGAGGGTCGAAAAATTTAAAATGCTTATAACTGGCGATCTAATTTTCGTAGCGCGGCCAAATCTTATTTGGTAATTTATTATGAGACAGTGTTATTTTTTGGTGACAGGAGACCCCCCACGGTGAGGGTCGAAAAATTTAAAATGCTTATAACTCACGATCTAATTTTCGTAGCGCGGCCAAATTTTGTTTGGTAATTTATTATGAGACTGTTAATTTTTTTTTTTTTTAATTTTTTTTTTTTTTTTGACAGTAGATCTCCCACGGTGAGGGTCGAAAAATTTAAAATGCTTGTAACTCGCGATCTAATTTTCGTAGCGCGGCCAAATTTTGTTTGGTAATTTATTATGAGACATTATTAATTTTTGATGACAGGAGACCCCACGGTGAGGGTCGAAAAATTTAAAATGCTTATAACTGGCGATCTAATTTTCGTAGCACGGCCAAATCTTATTTGGTATTTATTATGAGATAGTGTTATTTTTTGGTGACAGGAGACCCCCCAAGGTGAGGGTCAAAAAATTTAAAATGCTTATAACTCCCAATCTAATTTTTGTATCGCGGCCAAATTTTGTTTGGTAATTTATTATGAAACTGTTAATTTTTTTTTTTTTTTTTTTTTTTTTTTTTTGACAGGAGACTTTCTACGGTGAGGGTCGAAAAATTTAAAATGCTTATAATTCACGATCTAATTTTCGTAGCGCGGCCAAATTTTGTTTGGTAATTTATTATGAGACTGTTAATTTTTTTTTTTTTTTTTTTTTTTTTTTTTGACAGGAGACCTCCCACGGTGAGGGTCGAAAAATTTAAAATGCTTGTAACTCGCGATCTAATTTTCGTAGCGCGGCCAAATTTTCTTTGGTAATTTGTTATGAGGCATTGTTAATTTTTGGTGACAGGAGACCCCCACGGTGAGGGTCGAAAAATTTAAAATGCTTATAACTCGCGATCTAATTTTCGTAGCGCGGCCAAATTTTGTTTGGTAATTTATTATGAGACAGTGTTACTTTTTGGTGACGGGACCCCCCCCCCTACCCATGGTGAGGGTCGAAAAACTTAAAATGCTTATAACTCACGATCTAATTTCCGTAGCGCGGCCAAAGTTTGTTTGGTAATTTATTATGAGACATTGTTAATTTTTGGTGACATGAGACCCCCACGGTGAGGGTCGAAAAATTAAAAATGTTTATACTCGCGATCTACTTTTCGTAGCGCGGCCAAATTTTGTTTGGTAATTTATTATGAGACAGTGTTAATTTCTGGTGACAGGAGACCCCCACGGTGAGGGTCGAAAAATTTAAAATGTTTATAACTCGCGATCTACTTTTCGTAGCGCGACCAAATTTTGTTTGGTAATTTATTAAGCTATTGCATAGCTTTTATCGCGGGCTTTGAGCGCGGCGACCGAATCTAGAAATTCTGTAACGAGAAAAAACCCTAACACTCCGGCTAACGCCGTTTCAGTTCGGCAGACTTCGGCACGGTATCCTTCGGTAGACTTCGGCAGACATTGACGCGGTATTTTTGCATAGATTGATAAAAAATGCTATGCAATAGCTTTACCGCGGCAGTCCCCGAGTGCCACATGTATTTTTTTTTTTTTTTCCTAATCGGAGGCGAAACTCAATTCTGCTCTGGCGGAATCTACATTCAACTTGTTTAATGTTTTCTTTCATTTTTCCTTTAAAGTGCGAACCCTTACTATGTTCAGTTTTCTTTCAAACTGCTCATACGGATAATAAAAGTAAATATAATCTTTTTTTTCTAATGGCATCATTTTGGATGGCAAAACCCAGTTGGGAAAAAAAATTAAGCATATTAAACATTGCGGTAGCACAGTGCCATCTAGTATTTTTATCATTAAAGATTTTTTAAAGGGATTTTTCTAACACATGGCTTTTAGAGGTGTGTATAATGCAAACATTTGTATTTGTATATATATTGACGATGACTTATAACCAGACTTTCATGTCGAGCACACAAGTCGGATGTATGTTATTCAAATAAATAAATAAATAAAATGATTTGTATGATACAATTATTACATCTACATTGAAACTCTCATTGATTACACGTAAGCTAGTAATATCCCAAGTCATTTTTTTTTTTTTTTTTTTTTTTTTTTTTTTTTTTTTTTTTTAACTAAAATTTAGTATTTTGTGTTAATTTGTATCTTGTTCTTCTAATAATTTTTTTCTGAATTAATGTTTGACTCGTATAATTATTTCAGATTCGCAAAATAGAACGTAAGTTTCACTCTGCTTAAAGGATTCTATATTATTAATAGCAGTGGTCACTATTTTGCTGATGTCATATTAAAGAAATTTGAACATGAAACTTTTGTTTATTTCAGATTTGGCATGGTTTAAACCACGGTTTAAAGCAACAACTTAAAAAAAAAAAAAACCAACTAGTTTTTTAGAAGAAATCTAATGACTTTTTCTAATAATTTAAGTGTTTAAATTATTGGATATAAATAATTTCTATTTACAATGCTTTGTTTCAGCAATAAGCATTAGATATAGTGTGTCTAGATTATGTTCGCATGTGTAGGCAGAAAATTAATATGTGTTGATGAACATATCTTATCTAGTGATTTATCAAACATAAAATAGATTAAAAATATTCAATGTTTAGTATAAAGTATTTTCATTTTTAAAAAAATTGCAGATTATTTAAAGCAATTTATATGATAATAAATGATCTTTAAGATTTTGGGTAAACTGTAAAAGAAAATTTTCTTGAATAGACATAATTGGAGATATTATGTTTAAGAATTAAAATCAAGATACAAAGTTGAATAATAGAGTAATTCAAGAATAGCAAAAAATATATATATAGCAGTAAAAAAAGGATAACCAAGAATTATTCATGCGAGAGTAGTATTGTCCCCCTGAAGCCTTCGTAAAAGACTATTTTAAGCTCTGTTTCTCTTTTACATTTGCATACTTTTTTTTCTAAACCCGAGATAAAAATAAATCAGATGTTCAAAAGAAGGAAAATAATAATAATAATCAGTTTCATTACTTTATTTTGTAAAAAAAGCTGATAGAAATTTAATTTTGGGTTTTTAATATGCATCTTATTTGTTATATTCCTACATACAGATTTTATTGAATTACTGCAATATTGTTTAACACATTCGCTGCCGATCACGCGCCAGCGCGTGATAGGGTTATCATAGGGTTATGATAAGGTTGGCGCGTGACGTGGCGCCAACCTTAATTCCGAACTTTCCGAAAAAAAAATGGTCATTAGCCCTAAATTTGGACTTGAGAAACTTATGATGTTTGACAAATGGTAGGTGAAAAAAATCAATTTCGTCAATTGTTCGCAGAAAACATCTCAAATTTTGAGTAGGAATCGCAGAAAAAACCCCGTATATTGTAAAATGACGGCTGATAAAATGCGAATTTTGTCAGAGGAACATGAGAAAATGTGAATTTTTTCATAGGACCGCGAAAAAAAGTCAGGTATCGTCAAATGATCTTGGAGAAAACGGGAATTTCGTCAAACGATCGCGAAGGAAACACAAATTTCGTCAAATGATTGCAAAAAACGCTAATTTTGTCCAATGGCCGCTAAAAAATACAAATTTCATCAAAAGGCTGAGAGAAAACATGTATTTCGCCAAAGGGTCGCTGGAAAAAAACGCGAATCTCGTCAAATTATCCTTAAAAACGCAAATATTGTACAAGAGACGCGGTAAAAACGCAAATTTCGACAAAGGGTATCGAAAAAACAAGTATTCCGCCAAAAGGCCGCGGCGAAACAAGCGAATTTGTTCAAAACATTGCTAAAAAAAAAACACGAAATTCATGAATAGGCCGCGGAAACACTCGAATTTTGTCAAAACATCGCAAAAACGTCAATTTCGTCAAAAGGCAGATAAAAAACAAATTTTCTCAATAAGCCGAGGTAAAAAAAAAAAAAATAATAGAAAAGAAAAGAAAAGAAAAAGAAAAAAAACACGTATTCCACCAAAACACCATAAAAAAATTCGAATTTTGTCAAAAGGCCGAGGAAGAAGCGCGAACATCCAAGGGTCGTGGAAAAAATACAGCGAGCTCTTTAGAAAACAGCACACGTACAACTATGTTTATTATTATGGGTATGTTTTTAACCTGAAGTAATATGCTGGGGGAAGTAAATTTAACCTGGTAGGTTAGGTAACCTGGTCTGGTTAACCCAACCTCAACTATTGGAAATCTGCACTTAGCCAAAAATTGATCCGAAATGAAAACAAAGTTAACCCAAACTGCACCAAAAAAAAATTAGCATTGGGAAATCATTCTCCTTTTCTCCCTCTGCTATAAACTTTTAGAAAATTTGCTGTGAATTTTGATAAAAGATCGCAAAAACATGAATTTCGTCCAAAAGTCACAGAAAAAGGCGAATTTCATCAAAATACCGTAGGAAAAAGTGAGAATTTTAACAAAGAATCGTGTAAAAACGCGGATTTCATTTAAGAATCACGAATAAACACGTATTCTATCAAAGGCCACAGAAAAATGCTAATTTCGTCTAAGGCCGCACAAAAAAGTAAATAGCGTAAAGCATCACAAAACAACGTGACTTGCGTCAAAAGACCGCGGTAAAGAAAGCTAATTTCGACAAAAGATAGCAAAAGAAAAACACTTTACCGCTAAAGAGCCGTGGAGAAAAAGCAAATTAAGTCAGAACATTGCTAAAAAAACACGAATTTCTTCAAAGGGTAGAGGAAAATGGAAATTTTGTCCAAGTGTTGCACGAAAAAACGCGAATTTCGATAAATGTTAGAAAAAAAATTCGCCAAAGATCCGTGGGGTAGAAACAAATTTAGTCAAAGCATCCCGAAAAAATGCGAATGTCTACAAAGAACCACGGGAAAAACGCAAATTTCGTCAAAGGATCTTAAAAAGCGCGAATTTTGTCAAAGGACTGCGGAAAAATGCAAAATTCGCCCAAGGTTCACGCAAAAAAGCAAATTTCGTCAAAACATTGTAAAACAATGCTAATTTTGTCAGAGTCGCGGAAAAACGCGAATTTTGACAATCAATAGCGAAAGAAACTCATATTCCGCCATATGGCCGAGAAAACATGAGAATTTTATAAAAGAGTCGCGTTAAAAACGCAAATTTCGATAGACGGTAGCGGACAAACACGTATTTTGCCAAAGGGCCGCAAAATAAATAAATAAATAAATAAAATAAAATAAAATAAAATAAAAATAAAAATAAGTCAAAGCATTGCTAAAAAAACACGAATTTCAAAAAAAGTCCGCGGAAAAACGGGAATTTCTGTAAAAAACGAGAATTTATTAATCAAAGGATTGCGGGAAAAGTAAATATCGTCGTCCAAGGGCTGCGAAAAAAAATGACTCTCGCCAAAGCATCGCAAAAAAGCCAATTTCGTCAAAGGATGGCGGAAACGCACGAATTTCTTCTAAAAGTCGCGTAAAAAATGTAAATTTCAACAGTAGACAAGAAAAAAAAACACTGTTTTGTTAAATAGCTGCAAAAAAAGCGAATTAAGACAAAACATCGCAAAAAAAAAAAAAAAAAAACCGCGAATTTCATTAAAAGACAGAGGAAAAATGAAAATTTTGTCCAAAAGCAGCAGGAAAAAACGTGAACTTCGATAAATGTTAGCGAAAAAATTCCGCCAAAGAGCCGTGGGGTAAAAGCAAATTTAGTCAAAGGATCACAAAAACCCGAATTTTGTCAAAGGACTGCGGGAAAATGCAAATTCCGCCCAAGGTTCACGCAGAAAAGCTAATCTCGTCAAAACATTCTAAATCAACGCAAATTTCTTCAAAGAGCCGCAGGAAAACGCGAATTTTGAAAACGAATAGCGAAAAAACTTATATTTCGCCATATAGCCGAGGTGAAAAACCAAAATAAATTAAACCATTGCCAAAAAAGCGCGCTTTCTTCAAAGAACTGAGAAAAAGGGAGAATTTTGTCGCGATAATAACGCAAATTTCGACAGACGGTAGCGGACAAACATGTATTCCGCTAAACAACCGTGAAAAAAAAAAAAAAAAAAAAAAAAAAAAAAAAAAAAAAAAAAGAAAAGAAAAGAAGAAAAAAAGAAAAAGAAAAAAAAAATAGAAAAAAAATAGAAATTAGTCAAAGCATTGCTAAAAAAACACCAATTTAAATATTTAAATTTAATTTTTCATTTTTTTCTGGAATTCACAATTAAGTTAGCCATATGGGTGATAGAGCCTAATGTTCGAGTCCCCCTCCCCCCCCCCACTTTTTTTTCCAGGACTACACCACTGATTTTTTTTTTTTTTCCCAGCGTTAAAATACTGAATAGGTACCAAGAGATTTGTGTTTCTAGAACATTTAAACCTCTAATGACTAACTCAAATAATTTTACACTTTAATTAATAAAATTTAATTATTAGTTAGTGATTACAGAAATTATAAAAATTCCAAATTAGTAGTTTCATTAGTTAGTAGAACAACATAAAGTTAGACACATTAGTATTTTTTGTAATAATTATGTAAGACTATATAAAATATTAGTGATACTTACATTCATCAACATGATCAGTAACTGCATTTATATTAAATTTTTAACGCTATACATAAAATTAGCAATTTTTAAACAAATGATCTGTAATTAAGTATATAATATAAATCTTTATGCTTAATTACTAAAGTGATAATTTAGTTATTCACTTTAGAGGGAAAAAAAGCAGGATGTTAGCTCCAAAAAAGGCATTATTTCATAAGGAAATATGTTAGTAATGTGTTTAGTAACAATAAAGAAAAAAGCAGACAATTTTTTATTGTGATAAATAAAAAAAAGTTATAATTTTATAAATTATAAGTTAAAAAATAATGTTATATAACAGGGTTAATATCCTGTTTTTTCTCAAGAAATAAATTTCTATCTTTTTGTAAAGTCTTGGATACTTGTATTAAAAAAAAAAAACGATATAAAAAAATTTCACTAATTTTTTAAGGCAAGGTACATTTTGTCAATTTTAAAAATGTCTTTAAAAATGGCGTAATTAATGGCATTTAATTACAGAATTAATAAAAACTGTAAATAGATAATTTCATTAGTTATTAGCACAAATAACAAAACTAACAAATATTATTGACGTTTCGTTTTGCATTTGTACTAAGAAAAATTAATATTAATCGTCTAAATCTTAACTTACAAGATGCATGCACATGCCAAACAAGATCTCTTGCTGTGTTTAACACTTTTATAACAAATGTTTTTTTTTTTTCTTTTATACATTCTTTTACAAAAGCTGTTGGGTAAATGTAATTCTTTTATTCTTCTTTAGCCCCAATATTTGGTATAAATTTACTATCATAATGTAGAATGAGAAAATAAGATTGCTCTCTTATTCTGCATTAATTTATTATACATGCAATGCTTATTTTATATAAAATAATGAATAATTTGATTGCTTAAAGGAAATTATGAAATTACAATTTATATTAAATTTAAATAAAATTTTTAAATGGAATGCTTTTTATGTCTTTACAAACTTACTGTACTTAATGCTTTACAGTTCTAAGGAATTAAGTTTTAAAAAAAATTAAGTGATTTTATTTTTAGTTTTTATTTATTTATTTTTATTCACAAGGTAAAATATCTGCAGAAAAATTCCAAGTTGATCTTACGAGACAGGTCTCCATAGTGGCTATACTCAGATTTTTTTGAAAAAAATACTAATTAAACTACTCATGTATGTAATAAAGGATTAGTGAAAATTAGCGGCGGAATTGCAGTTGATAACATGTTAAAAAAAATAAAAAACTTCCGAATATTTGGCGTGAAAAGACGAAAGTGTCACACAATTTGGCGAACAGTACTTTCTCCCGCCAAAAGCAAACGATTTTAATGCAACTGAAAACTTTTGGATTTTTAGAATCCGTGTAAATGGTATTTAATGGATTTAAATATAAACAATGAGAGAATTTAATATATTTTATACGTATATATATTAAATTGCATATGTATACATATGTTATTTGTTGCTGTTGTTATTTAATTTACCTCTGGAAAAAATATTTTCATATATAAAAAATTCTTATTCAGTAAAATTATTTTTATACATTTAATCGTATTCAAAAATAAAAGCCAGATGTTTCCATAGCAACAAAATTGATTTGACAACGCTCAACTGGACTTTGAACTTGAAGGAATTTTAATTAACTTAAATTTGAATTTAGTTTTAAATCCAAATTTTGATGGTTAAATTTGAATGTAAATACATATAAATATCAATATAACGAAATTATACTTAAAACAAACTAAAACTGACAAAACGAAATTTTCATTCTTTTTTACGGACAGGGTACGGAGGTTCCGCCGAATTTTTTTTTATAAACGTATATATCCTCATAAGAAGAACATTTTCTAATTTTTTCAGATTTTTCGGAGTATGCCCGAATAATCTCCATTTTATGGAGACCTTCCTTGTTAGATTTTAATACTTTTATCTCATTCTAAGCATTTATATAAAAAAAAATCAATTTTAATCAGTAATTAAAAAAAAAGTTGATTTAAATAACAATTTAATTGCTGATTTAAATCAACTCATTAAAAATGTTCACACCCTAACATCAAATGTTTTTTTATTAGTAATCAAAAGATTTTCAAGGTATCAATGTTTCACTGTTGAAAGTTCTTCTTTGAATACAATACTGTTACTAGTAACTTTAATTAAAATATGATTTTTTTTCAATTTTTTACATAAATTGACTATAATTATTTAAATTATTTTCAAATGAAGTTTTACTAATGTATTCAATCTACTGCTTTAATCTATATTATATGCATGTACAGTCGGCTCTCGTTAATTCGAAATTAGAGAAATCAAATCTTCACTTATTCAAACTTCACACGAAGTCCAGAAATTTTCAGTGGCAGAATAACATTAAAATTTTTCGTTCATTCAAACTCATTCTTCTTGACTTCATTTAATTCGAACTAACAAGAATCCGATTTTTCATTTTTCCTTACTATCTCATGAATTCATGTCTTTAACACTAGAACTACCGGAGTTTCATATATACCTAGTTTTACCGCATCCGTCAAATTGACGGATTTTTAAACACGGCTTTCATTGTAAATTTTGACTTAGTTAATGTAAATAAAAATATATAATTGAACAAAAACATCATTTAATATGATAATTCATTAATTATTAATAAAAATTCAATAAAAAACAGTTTCTATCTGCATTTATAGTACATTTGTAATGCGTGAAATACCTATGAGGCACATATTTTACATGTTATCTTAGATTAACGCTAGCAACGAACATATTAAACTTAGTTAATGTAAATAAAAGAATATAATTTAACAAAAACAATATTTAATATAATAATTCATTAATGTTAAATATAAAGAAACTAAACAAAAAAAGTTTATATTTGTATTTACAGTATAGCACATTTGATATGCACGAAATAATTATAAGGCAGATATTTTATCTTAGATGAACACTTTCCACAAAGATATTTCACTTAGTTAATGTAAATAAAAAATATATATAATTTAACAAAAATAACATTTAAAATATTAATTCATTAATTATTAATAAAAAAAAGAACCAGTTTCTATTTGCATTTATAGTATAGCACATTTGATATGAATAAAATGATTATGAGACACATATTTTACAAGTACATGTTATCTTAGATGAACACTTACCACAAACATATTTGTTGCATACATTGCAAGTGTAAATCGCTTTGTTTTTGTTGAATAATCGAATTTGGCAAGATTTTCGATCATAAGGAATATTTTGTGAATTTCCTAGAGTACAATCCATTGATTTTCGATCTTGTTTTTGGGAGGAGGCTTCTTTTCTGCCGCACCTATTATCACTGGACAGTTCTTCGGATAATTGAAATAAAAATTGTTTTCTAGTTATATTTTTATCACAAGTCTCTTTATATAAAATCCACGCATTGATTGCTGCCAAGTCCAAAATATTATAAAATACCTGCTACGTGACCCTGCTTTTATGCTATATTTGCGGACCATTTGGTCAACTACGTCTACTCCAAACTTAGTCTCATTGTAAAAGGACACAGTTGCAGGAATTTGTTTTCGATTAGAAGCAATTTTTACAGACTTATGTTTTGAGCTAAGAAGTAGTACTTTTTTACGAGGCTTACTTTTGTAAACTGTTAAAACAATATCATTTGATTTGTAGAGTTTTGTGGAGAAAACAGCCATGTTATCTTTTCTAACTTTAGAAATTTTCGGCAATTCTCTTTTATTTGCTCGTATAGTTCCAACAAGACTTGTTTTTATGGCCAGTAACTTCTTTGCGAGCTGCATACTTGTAAAAAAATTACCCGTTGTTATATTCCTCCCACAATTTACGTAGTTTTTTACAAGATTCAAAACTACAAATTCATTCAAAGGTACTCCTGATGGTCTACGTTCGTCTTTGTCTAAATAGGGAAAGCCATTTATAAGATATTTACTTCGCACGTCTACAGCTAACCAAAATTTAATTCCAAATTTGTCTGGATTTTTGGGCATATATTGCAGAAATCTGCGCCTTGCGTTTGTGGGAAACAATTGTTTATCTACGCTTATATTCTGATCTGGTTTGTAACAAGCTTGGCTGTTATCAATAAAGGACTTCCAAATTTCGGAAGCTAATCCAAATTTGTCAGTTCGTAAGCGAACACTCCTTTCACATTTTTTGTCAAGTCGAATGAATCTCATTATTTCTAAAAATCTATTTCTACTCATAGTTTCGCGAAAGAAAGAAGGTCCCCATTTATCTGACCACAAACAGAATAATTTTAAATTTCTCGTTTCATAGGCTCCTCGAGCATACAAAATAGCTACAAACGCATACAATTTTTCAATAGTAATTTTCCAATCGTCCTTCTGTAAAACATTTCTGACCTCAAGCTCGGTGCAAGTTTTTATGTGCTTCATCATTCGATTATCAATTATAAGTTTAAATGCACTGCTAACATTACCAAGCATAATGTTTCGTCTCGCATAACCAGTTAGGCCTGAAGTATCCTTGAATATAGTGTGTGATGGGAGTCTACCAACACAACCATTTCTTATTTCTTCTCATTCAGTACCGTCGAGAGCAATTTCTTTTTCCTGTCTTTTTTCAGTTTCCATTTGGCTGTCCGATTCAGTATCTGAACTTATTCGCAAGCGTTTTCTGCGTTTGTGGCTCTTTTGGGGAATTTCACCTTCACTCCCTGAATCTTCACTTTCATATTCTTCTTCTTCATTTTCTTCAATATCTCGTACTTCAATTTCATCTCCAGAATTTTCAGAGTCATTATTATTACTTCAATTAGTGTCCGAACAGTCTTCATTTATACTAGTGAGTTCTTTGTATTCTCCGAATAATTTTTTTCTTCCTCGAAATCGTTTCATTTTTTACTAGAATTTACAAAAAATAAATGTTATTTTTTTCATAAAAATATATTTATACTTTTTTTCGAAGTTGGACTTTACACAGATTACACTATTCACAGACTGCACTTTTCACTAAGAACGTTATCACATTAGAAGTACAATCGATAATGATCGCGTCCTAATTACATTTACCAGTTACTAATACGTTTGATATGAAGTCTGGAGCGGACTGCGCATGGGCGAAAAGGGCTAGTCCATGTGAAAAATGGGGAAGTCCGCACCACTTAGGGATGAGTCTGTTAATTGCCAAAGCCGTCAATTTGACGGGTCTTGGTATAAATAGGTATAGGTCATACTGATTACGAAAATTAAAATGGGTGAGATGAAATTGAATAGGGATATTTAAATATTCTTATATTTCATTAAAAGTCGTATCATAAAATTTTGGAACTCGCCATAAATTACACAAAATTTTTAAGCATGAAATTTGAAAACCGTCAAAATGACGGTCTTGGTCGTTCTAGTGTTAAAATAATTTCATTTCTTTCCATTTTTGTCAGAACTGTTCTGAATTAGTGCACATATAATCCCATGCATTTGACATCTAATTTCTTAGTGCTCCACTTCTCTATCTATCAATGACATCCCTACTTCTTTCATTGGGTTTATTCCTAGTCTCTTAATTAGTTTATGTATAGATCATTCCATGCCAAATCAACCAGTGACTCAACCTGACCCTTTCATATTTCGATGAAACTCTCAGGAATCGTTCTGCTTGATGATATAGATGAGAACTAGCGGCCTTCGCCCGCTACGCTGGTCGGTTTATCTAAAGAAATCTTGAAGAAGTAGTTAGATAAGGTTCAGACATACATTAAAAAAAAAAAAAGCAAGTCGATCATTCAAAAAACGTTGGGAAATATCAAATATTTACTGTAATTTTTTAAGAAAAACAAAGTTTCGAAAAAAAAAATTAAATCGAAAAAAAATTACACTGACATATTAATGCAAGGAAATTTTCCCAGAGAGAAAATTCGCCTTGAATACAATATTTCAAATTCTTTTAATTGCTTATAGGCGTTAATGCCAACATAGTGAAAAAAAATTCCATGCTGGGAATCGAACCCGGGCCATCAGTATGGCGCACTGACGTTCTACCGACTAAACCACATGGAACAACAGCCAGCTTGAAACTTTCTCATACTTAAGTAGACTGGCGAAAACATAACGATAGCGCGTTTTAAAATCGCACAGTGACATCTATTGGATTTTATATGTACTAAAAAACGTTATGTACTAAAAAACGTGAGCAGCGCACCTAATAGTTTCTTTTGTTTCTTTTTGTTACTTTTTTGTCTGTTGTCCGATTTTGATGAAACAAAGCCTATACACTGCCCGGGAGTGTGCATTCTTCATTAGTGAAAACCGCATAAAAATCCATTCAGTAGTTACGAAGATAACCTCGAACAAACAGACAGACAGACAGACAGACAGACAGACAGACAAAAAATTCAAAAAATTTTTTTTTGTGTTTCATTGGTTTTCTTTTATCGCCCTGACTCCATTTTTGTCAATTATCTTCAATGTACAGACACACCGGGTCCTACTGTTTTATTATATGTATAGATATGAGTTATTTTCTTTTCTTTTTTTCTTTTTTCTTTTTTTTCCATCAAAATTTTATGTAGTTAATTACTTATATTTTGAAAAATCATAATTTTTTGGCTTGCTTACATGTTTTTAATTTTAAATTTCTCAAGTTCTATCAAATGAAGAAAAATTTATGATCACTCATTTTTAAGTTGAGTTTATAAGGTTTAATTTGATATGCAAACTGACTCTGCATATTTAAAATAATAAAAATAATTTTTTTTAATTTAAATTTTGAAAACTTTTTAGATAGACATTTTTAAAAATGTATGTTTTAAAAATGTATGTTACATTTTTAAAAATGTAATATCATAAGCTTAAAATTCTGAAATTTTTAGAATGGTATCTCAATGGGATCAGTAGTTATGAAATAAAAGGTAAAAATTACCATTAAAATAACAATTTAATTCTATCCATTTTGTTATTTATTTATAATTTGTATGGAATTTTTTTGACTTTATCGAAAAAAATCGTCAATTTCTTCAATTTGTCGCGGAAAAATTGAAAATTTCGCCAGTTACTTAAAAATTTCGTTGATCTGGCACGGAAAAAATTACGAAATTCACTCACCGAGCGCAGAAAAATAGCGAATTTTGTCGATGAAGTGCGTAAAAAATAACAAATTTGGCAGATAGGGTGCTGAAAATTTGCGAATTTTGTAGATCGAAGGCGAAAAATCGCACATTTCGTTGATCGCGCAAAAAAACTAAATGTTTGTCGATGATGAGTAAAAAAATTCCAAATATTGTTCATAGACTGTGAAAAAATCGCATGCTTTGTCTGTTTACCGCACGAAGATAACGCGAATTTCATTGATCGGAAGTGGTAAAATCAAAATTATGGTTGATCAGACATGGAAAAATCACGAGTTTCAACGATCAGGCCTCTAAAATCGCGAATCCCGGGCACGAAAAAATCGATGAATTTTCTCGATCATGCACAAAAAAATCGCGAATTTCGTTGATAGAGCTCGGAAAAATTGCGAATTTTGTCGATGATTCTTAAGAATTAAAAATTTCTGTTAATCGGTTACGTAACAATCTTGAGTTTCATCCGTTTTTAGCGAGAAAAAAAATCATCAATTTATCACAGAGGAAAATTGTAGATTTCGACAATCAGTTAAGCATCGCGAAGTTTGCTGATCGGGCACGGAAAAAGTGCAAATTTCGTCGATGGAGCATGGAAAAAGCTTTAATCGAAAAATTGCGAATTTCGTTTGTCGAGCACGTAAATATCGTGAATTTCTTCAATCATGCGCGGCAAAATCAGGAATTTCATTAATCACGTACGGCAAAATTGCGAATTTCACCGATCGGACACGACAAAATTTTGTATTTCGTCGATCAGACTTGGAAAAATCGCAAACTTCATTGATCAGACTAGTAAAAAGTGTAAATTTTATCGATTGGCTTCAGAAAAATCACGATATTTCTCGATCGGCTGCTGAAAAATCACGAGTTTCTTCGATGAGCTTCATAAAAGTCGCGAATTTCTTCGATCGTCTTTGTAAAAAGAGCAAATTTGATCGATCAGGCAAAGAAAAAAATGGGATCAGGAGCAGAAAAATCTTGTTGATCGTCTTCTTTTCTCCCTTTCGTTCATAAAGCTCACATTTTTTTTTAGGGCACTAACCACTTATGGTTTTTTATAACAATTTTAATAAAACAAAATTTACTCTTCCGAATAAAGTTAAGGAATTTATTACGTCTCGAAAATATTCCTTACTATATCATTTATATGTACAAATGTAAAACTGCTGATATATCCTTATCAACTGAATTCAATATGTTGACAGGGTTAGCAAATCTAGGGGGTCCCTTTCTCTTCTGTAACCATATTTTTTGTCTAATTATAGGGATCATCTCTTTGAAATATAATTCTCTCAGTTTTATTGATGTGGGCCTCGACCACCCAGACATATTTGTAAGTGCTCCTTTCCTTTAAAAGGTTGCGCACCCCTAATGTACTACTTGGATTAGTATGAGGCCAATACACATTAATAGATATGGGTATAGCAGAGGACATATAGAGGTTGTATTGTATATTTTATGTATTGTTTTATGAAGCTTAATATACCTTCTGTTTCTCAAATAAGACTGTAGCATATACTCTAACGTACATATTCTTTGCTGTAGCGTACACTTATATGGCCATTAATAACCGGACATTTTCAATTTTAAACATTTTCTCGAACATTTAAAAATGTTCTTGACGGATTCTTCTGGTTTATAAAGATTGTGTTTCACCTCATATTTATCAAAGTCCATTTGATATGTGGGACAATTAGGGGGCTAATAAAAAGTGAAAGAAATATAATATTTGAGGTCAGCCATGCTTCAACTCACATATATTCTATTGCCATGAAATCTCTAAGTGTTATTGAGTACTATCTCTATGGCATTGGCATGTTCAGTATTGAAAATGAAGTGTGTATCATTTACAGCGACACATGATTTTTGCGATTGCTATATCTGGAAAGCAAATGTACAGAATTTAATCAAAAGTCATTTTGTTACGCTTTCACATAAAAAGATATTTATTAGTTTTGGGTGTGTAATGCCCAAAAAGTTTGAGTTAAGAATTTCGGTTGTAGATGGCTAAGAGGGTAAATGCCGAAATTCAATGATTTGTTTAAAAAATTCGATATGTATACCTATTTTTAAATACACAAAAATTAGCGAACCTACATACGCTAGCATCCTCACGGTAGGCATAGACTCCTATTTGATTTTGGCGCTGTAACAGTTAATTTAAAAGTATTAATATATATGAGAAAGAAGAAGGCCTTGGGATAGGCAAATCTGTCTAGTTTATAATTTAACAAACATATATATTTCTTCATTTCTATAAAACATAAATGCAAAAATAAAGTAATTGTCTAAATCAGCACTTACCAACCTTTTTTCTTTCACGCACCCCTTTCTTAGACTTTTCGTTATGGGTTACCCCCGTAACACATAAACACGCCCGCGTTCATCTTCCTGCTCTCAACTCGGATAACGCAAACTTGTTTTCTTTTTTTATTAATAATCTTCTTATCGCAACCACACAATAATTCGATACAAATTACATTTATCATTCCTAACATTTCTGTAACTTTGCTAACCATTTTTGTGACTTCTGCCATTACCGATATTATTTTCACGTACCCTAGTTTGGGAACCACTGGTCTAAATTAATTACAGACTTTATAATTTACAGGATGCCCAAAATTTGAATTGTTTTGTAAAAGAGTTTAAGAAGAGATAAAAGGAAAATATTTACTTCACAATTAAATAGATTTATTCCGATTTAATGTACAAGACTTTCGAAGAGCTTTCGATTATTTGCAGCAATATGGCGAAGCCTAAAATTAAAGTTGTTCACTGAACAAATAGTTGACAGTGTAATACCAGAAATTTCAGCAGAAATCGTTTGCCTGAGCATGTCTAATGATTCTGGAGGATTTTTGAACTCATTGTCGTTCAAGCAGACCAGGGGGTACAAATCGGGAGAATAAGCAGACCAATCAATCCAATGCCCTGTTGCGTCAGCACGATTCAAACCCAAAACTCTGTCCAATGGCGCAGCCAGGGGGTGGTTTTGGGGTTAAAACCCCTCCCAGAGCTAAGAAAGATCGCTATAATTATCGCTTATATGAATCAAAACCAAACTTAATATTTAAATGTTTTGGCGCATTTCGGAATCGGCCGCTTTATTGAATCAGATTTCATTGAATAAAGTGATTCAATTAAATGGCGAAAATTCTACTCAAAATTGTGAAATTGCATATTACATGGATTAGTTAAGTAAAAAATTAGTTATTTTAACTAAATCACTTTTCTGAGACATATAATGCTTAAAAAATGATGATTTCCTGCCACACAAATGTTCTTTGAGTTTAAGTATTATACAGTGAATATTCTAATTAGTACTGATTCTATTAACCGGCGATGACTCCGTCATGGAAATGTTCTGCTACATTTCTATATTTATGATCCTCTCTCCGTTCACCAATCGCCATCTGCCTGTAGATTCTAGCACGTGAACATAAAGTGAGGTCCTTTAGCCACTTCGCGATAGGAGTCTTTTACGAAATTTTTAATGTTTTGTCACCGGTTTTAAAAATTTGTGTCTTATTAAATCGTGAAAATGTTCCCATTAACCCTTTCCGGCGCAGACAAAACCTGTTAGTAAAAGGAGAAATTATTGACTGATACCGGAATTTACAAACTACTTTTTAAGAAATCAAGAACTTCTTAATTTAAGCTTTTAATGTAAAAGCAAGATTTTGTTAAAATATTATTGGTGCCAATCGCAAGTTTTAGGTGTGTCCAGACCGAGCACACGGCCCCGGAAAAGGTTAAATAAAGAAAATTTTACAGTAAAATTTTACTGGTGGGGATAAACAAGGATTCTTAAGGCGTTTTGTGGCACATATACGTGTCGCTCATCCCCGAGGGGTTAAAAAGGTGGAGTCTTCTAAGTTTTGTTGTTCTAGTTTCATAAATTGTAAATTGCATAGTGTTGCGTTGCCAAATGTTACATCTTAATGACGTCCCAATAAACAATAATTGAAATTTCAAGTTTACGGTTAATTACAGTACATCCTGAATGATCAAACTTCATTTAATTTTCGTCATTTCAAACCTTTGTAGTCGTTTTAAATTTTATTGATTAAACTAATTTTCTTTCAGAACTATACATTTTTCAGAGGACTTCAAAAATCTCTTCAGTAATAAGGACACCTGTGACGTCACTCTTCATGTGGCAGAGCGAACTTACAATGCGCACAAAGTCGTGCTAATGACCCGTTCACCAGCGTTTGCTGCCACATTCTAAAATGACAGCTCGGAAAAACAGACTGGCATCATAACTATATCCGACTGTGATCCTGATTCTTTTCAGAATTTTCTAGAGTTTTTGTATTGCGGTAAAATAGAAGACATTTCTTTTAGCTCCGTCATACATTTGTATAGTATTTCTGATAAATATGATGTTTAAGAATTTAAATATTTTTGTCTTTTGTGTTGAATTCAGGGAACGGTATTTGATTGAAGATATTGTTTGCGATGTC
Organism: Maratus speculifer; assembly: GCA_964019185.1. Classification (NCBI taxonomy): domain Eukaryota; kingdom Metazoa; phylum Arthropoda; class Arachnida; order Araneae; family Salticidae; genus Maratus; species Maratus speculifer. The sequence goes on from OZ025303.1 coordinate 102,394,824, forward strand.
ATATTATTTGCTGATATGTATGACTAATGGAGATGCCCATCTTAGGACGGTGTGTAAAAATTGTGTGCTTTCACATAAATTTGAAAAAACTGATAAAAATAATTGACAATATGGAAGCGCTCAGATGAGCAAAGTTCAGCTAGTTTAAGTTCTAATAAACAGACTATTAGCATTTACAATACTTCTGGGTAAACCAGGCTTTGCGGCTAATACCATAACAAAATTAAAATTTCTTAATAAAACAAAATTTTAACAAATATGCAATAAAACTGCGTAATTAAAAAAAAATCTGCTGCAGCTATTAAAATAATACTACTAATATTAATAATAATTATTATTACTAAATCTATTATTAAAGCACTTTTAAAATTGTATATATATATGTTTTTTCCCACCTTGAAAAAAATATTTTCATTTTTTCCTTTTGTTGGCAGATTTCTGTTTCTGCTGTCAAGCTTCAGATGCATAAAGATGACTTACCACTCTCGGTGAAAGCGTCAATTCCAATGACAGCTTTTGGAAGGAAAAACGGATTTGACACTCTATGCGTTACACCGTGTTTAATTATAGAGAGATGACGCAAAGTTGACGGTCGCAGCTCAAAAATTTTTCAATAGTTTCAACACGTAAAATTGTAGTGCTTAAATTGGAAAGTTTATTCAGGAATAAATTTAATCTAGCATACAAACTTATAATAAAGATGACATCAAAAAATAAAATATGGTATGTTCAAAATAAAAATAATAAAGTTTTCATCCTTAAATTAGTTTTTGATACTATTAATAATCCTTTGAAGTATGCTTTTTTACTTACTCTAAATACGAAAACATAGAGAAAAAAATTTGAAAAAACATTGTGGTTTGGCCAACAGACTTATGCTATAAATCTAAATTTAAATTGAAATTATTCTAACTTCATGGATATCACAAGATTACTCAAACAGCAAAATTGTAGTTATTGCTAATTGGAAAAATTTATTCAAGAATAACCTTCACCTGGCTAATAAATATATAATAGACATGTCATAAAAATTAACCTTGATATAAACTAGGTTTGATTAGTTTTTGGTGTATATCGCTCAAAAGGTGGCGCTGCTATGCTGCAATCTTTATAATTTCCACAATAGCTATGTCTCAAGAAATTATGCATGGATTTTCATAAAACATTAGATTTAGTTAATACTTGATAGAACACGGCGCTGATTAGGTTTTGGTGCAAATCGCTCAACAGGTGGCGGTGCTGCCATGGTGCATTATTTGTGATTCTTTCAATGGCTCTATCTCCAGAATTAATGCAGGGAATTTTACAAAACTTTTGATTCTGTGAGAACTTGAGATAAGCTAGATCTGATTAGTCGTTGGTGTACATCACTCAAACGGTGGCACTGCTATGCTGCATTCTTTAAAATTTCCATAGTTGCCGTATCTCAAGAACTAGAGGATGGATTTTCAAAAAACTTTAAATTTTGTTAGTACTTGATGTAACATGCTGCTGATTACATTTTGGTATAAATCACTCAACAGGTGGCGCTTCCATGATGCATTATTCCTGATTATCGCAATAGCTCTGTCTCAAGAATTAACGCACGAAATTTTCTAAAACTTCAGATTCACTTAGTCCCTGATTAGTGTTGTTTAGTTTTTGATGTAAATCGCCCTACAGATGGTACTGCGATGCTGTATTTTTCACGATTTCCCAATAAATGTAGCTCAAGAACTAAGGCAAGGATGTTCATAACACTTGAGATTCAGTTTGTACCTGATAAAAAAAAAATTGATTCTAATCACCCAACATGTGGCGTTGTAATGCAGATTTTTAAAAAGATTTTCTAATACTTCTATCTCAAAAACTTTAACACGAATTTTCATCAAACTTCAGATTCAGTAATAAGTTGACATAAGTTGTTTCCGACTAGATTTCGGTGTAAACCAATTAATCGGTGGCGCTGCTATGATGCATTTTTCAGGAAGTAATTGCAAATTATATCGTTTAAAATTATGGATAGTTAACACTTTAGCGTGTGGGGTTTATTCGAATTATATTTTTGACATTTCAATGTCAATATTCTTCCATTTGTTTATTTTGCGTTACAGCTTGGTGATAGTTTTTTTTTGTTTTATTTTAATGGAAAAGGGGTCGACGTGATAATGCAGAAGTACTGTTTGTAATTACTATTAAATGGGAAAATTTATTCAAATATAACGTTCATCTTAAAGAAAAATTTATGGTGAAAACAACATTAAAAATTAAAATAGCACACCTAATGAAACAAATTAAATTTTTTCATCCTTAAAGTGATTTTTGATACAACAAAGTCTTTGAAGTCTGTTTTATATACCGGGTGATTATAATTAAAGTTACAATTTCAAAAATCGATAACTTTTAAAACTATTGGTCAGAATGACTTGATATTTTCACAGAATAAGCATGAGGCAATGGCCTTTTGTTTGGCGAAAAAAAAAATAGTTCCAAAATGGGCCGATAGATGGCGCTGTAATGGTTCTCATTATCTAGATATATGCAAATTACTAATGAGTAACATGCGAAACGCAGAAATAGCTGCTATAAAAATGCAGAGCACCAGCTTTTTGCGTGAATGCTTCATAATGACTCCGATTATGAAAAATCGCGCTCTGTTACTGAAGTTGGTTTTATAAGAACGGTGATTAGGAAATTTGGACATAATTGCTAAATTCGAAGAGACTGGTTCATTTGCCGTTGAATGGGGTAAAGTAGGCAAACCAGTTTTTGGCAGCAGCAGTAGAAGATGTGGCTAGAGCATTACAAAAACAGACTGACAGTGATACTGGAATTGCGTAAAGTCCTACGGAACATCTTGCACTGTTATCCGTACAAAATCACTCATATACTGGAGTTGCTATCTACTAACCTGGAAGCACATTAATCTATTGCATTCAATTTCTTGCCCGGATAGAAGTGGACAGTGGATGGTCATGAGCTGTGGTCTAACTAAGCCCGCTTTCATTTGCAAGGTTCTGTAAACATGAAAAATTGCAGGATATGTGTGACCAAGAATCCGTCCTAGCAACAGTCATTACTTCTTCAGTCTGAAAAATCACTGTATGGTGCTGAATAAAGGCAGCGTTTATCGTCAGATCGTTTTTCTTCGAGGAGATTATACCTGTGGGTATACCTTCAACTGTACTGTTACTTACAAACGATATGAAGCACTTTTACGTAACCATATCCTTCCGGCACTTCAGCAGCATCAGTGTGTGGATCGCACAATATTCTAACAAGATGGCGCTCCTCCATGTTGTCGCTATAAACACGTATTCTTGTCTTTTCTCTTATACATTTGTAGTAATAATTCCTGTAGTAAAATTTTTTTGTACTAATATTTTTTGTTTTGACTAACAACATTCCTGTATTTAGCGAAAACATTTTCTGTCTTCATCTGCAGCATGTTTACCCTGACAACGCCATCCACTGGTACATTTTGAAACTATTTTTTTTTCTTTCGCCAAATAAAATTTCATTGCCTCATGATTGTTCTACTAAAATATCAAATCAATTTGACCAGTAGTTTTAAAATTATCGATTTTTGAAATCGTAACTTTAACTATAATCACCCTGTATTTAGGGTGAAATAGAAAACTTCGCGTACAAATTCTGAAAAAAGAAACCCATTGTCGATTGACCTATACATTTATGAAATAAAGTTACAAATAAATTTGTAGTTATTCTAACAGTAGCCTGTTTAAAATTCTTTTATCATGAAATTCTTTAAAATTTTAATTAGTTTGATAGAAAAGATCAAAGCACAAAAAAGTAAATATGCTTTATTTTCATTATGCTCCTTTTTGTCAATTATCATTTAATATTCGCGCACGATTTTTCTGAGTTAGAGTTTCATGTAAAAGCATTTATAAAAGAGGCTGATTACTTCTAATTTCCGATTTTTTAATCCTTTACGTCTTGATGGTAACTTAAAGTACTATTAAAAATACTTGTTAAATTTATTTATTGGTAGTAATATTATTCAAGACGAATTCTAGATATTTCTTTACTTCATAATGTACCAAAAGCATTGTTCGTTGTACAAAGCAAATATGCTTATATTCCTATCCCATATCCCAAGAATTAAGTTTCTATTTTCCAGTGTTTTCGCTGACATTTGACCAACGTTAGTAATTTGGCTAATTAATAATAATAATAATAATAATAAAACATTTTCCAAATGAAAAAGTATTAGCAAAATAGATTCGCCTTTTTATACGCGGAAAAAAAAAGAAAGACATCTTTAATCCTTTAATGTACAACTTTTTTTTTCAATATGTTCTAAAATGACCTAAGTTTTTATAAGTGTGACAACGATTGTTATTAATCTCATTTCAACTATCCGCTACAAATATATTAAAATGTTTATGTTTATTGAAAATATGTATGTATGCATATGTATGAAAAACGAAAGAAAAAGCAAAAACTGAGCACTTGCAATATGGCGAATCTAATCGCTTGTTTACTCGCCAAATGAAGAATTTAATCGCGATCTGGCGCAATGGCGAGCGACAGCGAGAACCCAGCGGCTATCTAACACTTTACAACATATTTGAAAAATATTCATGAATTCGGCCTATCTACTGTCTGTCCGTGCTCTAACACGAGTAGATACAGTGAGTCAGATTGCCATGAAGCTGACATATGTTACTGGGTTACCATGGTTGTCCGATACTGAAAAAGAAGTGCGTAGCATTTAGCTACCGTTGAACTAGAGAATTCCTATACATTACAGTCTATAGGGAAAGATCGTTTGAGGTATATTTAATTGTTATACTATTTCAAACATAGAAATATATATGTGTAATATATGTCGCTTCTACTAAAAATGGATGTAAAATGCAGCCGTGGGGTGGCACGCAGAGAAGAGGCAGTTTTGTCACAGACTTGGCTTTATTTCATTTAAGATTGCATGCCTTCTTTCGAGTTAGGGCCAGTTACTTGAGAGTATGGGTATAATCCAGAGTGCCAGAGGATGGTCAGAACTAGAGAAACGCACGATTTCTGATTCCCCTTCATTCTGATCAAAATAGCATTAAAAGAACTTGAAATGGACTTTACATAATTTTAAAGATATTAAATATTTTTTTTCTGCGCGTAAATAAATATAATTTTCAGTTTCAAAAAGAATGGGTGCAAGCCCGAAGACTCATATAAAAAAGCGAGCCTGTCTCATCTCCAACACACACACACATACACTAGACATTTTGACTAACGAATGCCTCTGCCTATGTTTAATCTAAAAGAATACATTTTTTTTTTCAGCTAACAAATATGAATTTGATTATCAAATGTTTTATTAGATGCACACATATATGCAATTGCGTCATATTTTAATTGGTTTCAATTAACAAAGTTATCGAAATTACATTTGCGTTAAATTTGATTTCCGCTAACAGATGCTATTCAGGAGTGAATTGCCTTCATTAGCTTATGTCATTACATACAGGGTGTTTAATAATTAACGTCAGGTGTTTAGAACCCTCTAGCGAGTAAAGTATTGGACGAAACATAACCAAATTTGATCAGCTTACATAGTAGACCATGGGATTTCGAATTCTTAAAAAAAAAATTAAAATAAAAAGTTTTAAAAATTGCCACTAAGGTCAATTTTAGCGTTGTTTACCGACTAAAATGCATTAATTTGCATAAAATCAGCTGTGTATAGCAATCATGGGTATAAAAGGAAAGGCTGGGAGAGTTCTCATCATTATCAACTCTCACCATACTTTGCTAGTCAAGCTGTGTTATCAGCAGAACAAGAATTGCAATGATGCTCGTCCTGAATTTCACCGATTACAGAATTTGCCAAAAGAACCGATAAGCATAAAAAATTTACAAAAGATGATTCATCGATTTGAAACTATGCGGCAACAAAGCCTAGGACGCAAAGTGACTAGTCAATAACAAGTTGACGAAGATGTAACTGCTATTGTCGAACAAGAGATGAAAAATGTGCAGGTATCATCAGCGCTCGGGCAGTATTCCAGCAGTATAAAATTGATCTGTACTGTATTTTTTGCCATTTAATCATTCAACATTTATACTAATACACTTTTGGTGCGCCAAAATGGCTGATTTTATGCAAATTAAATGCATTTTAGTCGCATTTTAGCTGAAATTGCCCCTAGTGGCGATTTTTTAAACTTTTTATTTTCTTTTTTTTTTTTTTTTTTTTTTTAAGAATTCGAAATCCTATGGTCTACTATGTATGCTGATCAAATTTGGTTATGTTTCGTCCAATACTTTACTCGCTAGAGGGCTCTAAACACCTGGCGTTAATTAATAACCATCTGTATATAAAAGACTTCGACGTGCAGCAAACTAATTTGCAATGGAGGATATTCCAAATCTGCGTTCGAGGGCGTAAAAAGTCACGTGGTACCGGTAATTTACCCAAAGAACTTCTAACTGACAAGATGAGAGGCTGCTACCACCTTCCTTACGAACTGTTCCATTGGATGGTGGGGGTTTACATTGCATCTAATCGAGCTTTCCCTCTTTTACGCTAGAAGTTTTTTCCTTGATTATGGGATCATGATGGAATACCCTCCATTATCAAAATTTCTAAAAAAAGAACTGTCTAAAAACACTGATTGTTCCCATTAAAACTAGAGTTGCAAAAAACCCACAGTTTTTGAAGGACGGGAATAAACCGGGGAATTTTGGGGAATAAACCCGGAATTTTGGGGAATATTGGAAATTTTGGAAGAAGTTTTGAAAGTAAACAAAATCAGTCATTTTTCAACTTGAAATTTTCATTTTAAGACATCATTGCTCATTGTTCTGAGAAATTTAAATGTTTTTTTTTTATTATTATTAATTAACAAGATTTATTATTTAACACTTTGCAACTTTTGAAACTCCTGAAATTCATCAGCTTTAGAACAATGGTGACTGAATTAATGGAGATTTCAATCATTCTCTTAAAAATTAAAATTGTTTACTTTCTGTTACCTGGCATATCCAACCAGGGCTGTAGTTAAGGGGCGCTATGGACGGCTCAGCCCCCCCTAAAATATTTTGAGCGCCCCCCCCCCCCCCTGGAAAAGATTACAAGGTCACTCAATTAATTTCTGTTCTGAAAATTCAAATGAAATTCTGTTCAAAAAACCAATTTACTTTTGAGACCTTTTCAGAGTTTAGCAAAATTACTAAATTGTATCTAAAATAAGTGTTTTAACACCTCCCTCATCCTATTTGTACATATGAAGCTAGCATGATTTTTAATTTTGTACCAGTTATAACTCAAAATTTTCATCATCATATAGTTTTCTTAGCATTAAATAAAGTTTATACAACAGTTTAATAAGAAACATAGTACCTGCAATGTGAATATGCATTAATTTATCTTACTGTGCCAGTGAAAGACAAAAGAAAAATAAATAAATAAATAAAAATATGAGCCCCCCCTAAATTTTGTTGACCCCCCCCCCCTATTGTTCACTTCTAGCTACGGCCCTGTATCCAACGTATATTCTTTATTTAATTTTTCTGTTTACGTTGAATCTGAGAACAAGGGTGATGTTTACATTTATAAATAAATCTGTCATTTCCCTTTCTAACTTATTAATATTTTTTTCTAAAAAAATTGGCCACAGGGAAAAAAAACTCGCAAAATTCATCCATCGATATAATGAAAAAAAAAAAAAAAAACTACAGTGAGTTTTGCAAGTAAGTTGTAGAGGAAAATCTGCAAATTCAGCAATTGTTCACAGAAAACTATAGCAAAATTCGTCAACAGGGCCCTTGAAAAGAATAAAGGGAAATGATGATTTGTTTTTCAATATAAAATTGGACAGAATCAGAGAAAAGCAGAGAAAACGTGCTCTGATGTTGATTATCTTCACTTGGCTTGCTCAGAAGAAGAGTTGAGTTGTTCTTGCAATTACAGTTAAGAATAAAAGAAATCATTACAAAAATATTAAATAATAAATTAAATATTTCAATGTTTAAAACATTCTAAAAACTTCCGGAAATTTAAAAAAATTCCTTCCCAAAAAACCCGTTTTTTTCCAGCCTTTGCAACTCTAATTAAAACATCTGATTTGATTAGACTGAACTTTCAGCTAGCTATGCACGGAATATGTTTGTTTGATGGATTTGATTTTATTGGACTTAATGAATTTTATTTTTTAAAAAAGCTCGTTAAAATCTTATATTTTATTATGATCTCATCTTTTAAGTAAAACAAGAAATCTCTTAGTTTAAAAAAGAATGTCAGTGTTCAATTAAATAATTTTATAGCAAAAGCATAATTTTTTTTTTTTCCAAAAATTTTATTTCAAAATTCTACAACTTTTTCCTTTTAAAAATGTCAGTTATCATGTTTTATATCAAAATCCTTCACATATATGTGAAAAAGATAAATCTAATGTTAAGTAAATAGGAAAATATTTTAATTCAGATTTTTTTATTTATTTAAATCCTATATAGAGAGATGATGTACAATTTCTAAGCTCCATGTTAAAAAGTAATATTTATAAAGGTTTTTTTTTTTTTTCTTAAAATGAGTTTTATGAATGACATTGAGCGCTGAGGAGTAGCCCAACTTGAGTCTTACTTCAAGTTTAATGATAACATATTTTTTTCATTCTGAATCTTCACTTAAAAATAGCCTGTCCCTAATGAACTTTATCAAGTAATGTTTTTTTCGTAAGATGTATTTTAACTCGTGTAATGCCTTTTCTGAACCAACAGCAGTAACGCATATTTTTCTTCTTTGGTGAATTTTTCGCAAATTCAGCTCACTGACTTGTGAATATGTTACTAAAACTTCTTTAGCTCTCTCTAGACATTCTTTCAGGCATGAAGGAATATCGTCAAACAAACAAAATGCATCACAATCAACATGCATAGGCTGCTTCATCTCTATCAGTTCCTCATCCAAATTCAAAGTCTGTAATGTACCAGATAATGCAAATTTATGATAAGAAACAATTGCACATTTGGCTAACCGATTATACTTGAACAGTGTAAAAGGCAACATGTCATTCATCTCGTACTTATTGTAAAAGCGGAATGCACTGCAGTATTTTAAAAATTCCAAACAGAGCTGGGCCGCACAGCACTGTTTTCTAGATTTCACAACGTTAAGCCGCTTTGTAACATAACCTAGCTCTTCAAAAACGTGAAAAAATAATTTCTCAAATGTATCCATGTACAACAGTTTCTGAGTGGATCCCGGTCTTTCAAGGATTTCTTCTTGTTGTGCCCATAAGACTAATGTGTAGAAAGCTCGCTTGAGAATAAGTGGATCACATAAAATATGGTAGTCATTCCAAATACTATCTTTATCTAACGGAAGAAGAAAATTGTTAGTGTCAAATTCTAATAACTTCTGGTCCAGATCCATGACGGCAGGAGAGAAAGGTGGAGGATCAGCTAAAGTACGCCTGTTTTTAATATTAATTAAGTACTTTGAAACAGCCCACGGAAAACTCAGGAATTTGGCGTTAGGATCAGAATAGGTCACCATATACCAGGCGGATGCTTTTTGCAACATCGCATTTTCCATTGCATCGGCAGTGCCAGAGGTTGTAAATTCCTCCATAAACTCTTCATACATGCATTTATTTAATTTCTTGATGCAGCTAATTATCACTTTTTCTATCTCGTTTCTATCTCTTCTCTCGTGAAATCGGCAGTGCAGATTTGTAAAAGCACCAGAAAGTGCCTCGCCTTCATGTTGAATGCCATAATTCCTAAGAACAGATCTGAACAGTGCGTTGTACTTGTTCCTCGATTTTATGGCCTCATCTTGATATCTTTCCCATCCCTCGTACACTAAATCCGGATCAACCTATAATAAATAAAACAAAGTTCTAATAGTATATCAAAATTCTAATAATATAATAAAGCTTTTAATTCGATTGAAATATTTTTAATAACAGAAAGAAATAATTATAGTTAGTAATATAAACCAAAAATATGTTCTCAGAGAAAGGATTTTACATTTAAATGAAAAAAAAAATCTGGTATAAAAATAAATATTTCTTGGTGTCTCGGCCTACAGGCGGAGATAGATTTCAATGTTAAATGCGAATTTTACAAATGAAAACTAAACGAATGTTAGAGATAAATTCAATTTCTTCACACAAAATGAGCACTAGAGATTTAAATCTTTTGTGAAAATTCTAATATACACGCATACACACACGCATGTATATGGAATAGATTTAAAAATAACGAAAACAAATTCATAGAACCTCAAAATGTTAAAGTATGCCAATATTTCCATAGTCACTTTTTTTTTTTTTATCATGCGTCGTTAAGTTTCTTCTAAGTCACATGACATTACATATACAACTGGTCATATATGTTATATTTCCAATACGTAATAATGCACATTTTTTAAAATTTTTTTAAAATTTTTATTCGTGAGTTAGGAAATATTAGAAATCGTAATTTAGGAATTTTTTTAGAACTTTTCACTCCTTCCCTTCGCTTCACAACTTTTTTACTTCGAATTTACTTCCGACTGTTCTTAGAAAACATTTATACCTTAAAAGTAATTAATATGGCAAATTTTGTTTCTAGGCCCTTCTGCAACACAAACATCGAATTTTTAGTACTTTTTTTTCTTCTGCAACCCCTTTGAAATAGTGACACCGACATAAGCTATAGCCTATGTTAGAGAAAGGACTGTTTTGACACCATTATTTCTGAAATCGGTTCATTACTTGCTAAGATTGCCTCAAAATAACAATTTAGAACGCTTTAAGCGCATTTTCACCATTTGTAAATTTTGTATTTTTGGGAAAAGCTGTTAGAGATCATTTATAACATATAGGAAATTGACATGACAAATTTCTTGCTTAACACAAAAATTGTATTTTTAGAACTTTTTTGCTTCAGTAACCCCTTTTGGTTAGTGGCATCGCTATAAGATATAGCCTATGTTTGATTCGGGGTGAAGACCATCATTTTGGTACCATTACTTTTGAAATCAATGCGGTATTTAAGAAATTAGCTCCAACAAATGAACAAATTTTACCACTTTATAATATAGGTATAGATAAGATATGCCCTTTATAAAAATTTTTAGGAGGATAATATTCATTGGTTACGGCATTATATCATAAGGTGGTCTAGTGTAATAACGCTAGGCGGGGTAATAATGCCAAGTGCTAATATTTTGCATAATTATGAAATAATCTGGTAAATGACACCCATGTGCTCTGCGCAGAAGGGTTTTGAGTCATATAAATCGCAAAAAACAGCTTTAAGTTAATTTGTTTCATTTTTAGGTCTTCTTGTTTTTACAAGCAACTAAAATTAACGTTTGATCTAAAATTTGCGAGATACGTTTTGTGATGTGAAGACTTTTTTTTAATCCGGAAATACTTTGTTAATTACATACATTTGTAGTACATTTCATGGACTTTCAAAATGTTGTTGAAGATTTTGGATATCTTCTCGAGATAATTTGTAATTTAAAATGTACAGCGCAATAACTATAACGGGGTAATAACGCCAATCCTTGGCATTAATACCCCGGTTGATTCCCTTCAGTGGCTGAGCTATATCCTAAATACTGATTCAAATAAACACAGTTAAAACTGTCCAATGTTTCTCATATTTCTATTTAAGCGGTCCTTTTTAAGCAAAAAGAAGCTCACGGCCTGATATTCTTTTGCCTCATCCCCCCCCCCCCCACACACACACACCACACCTTTATTTTTCTTACACTTTCACAAAAAATTGAACATTTTCAATAGCTTAAAATGCAATTTGTCAGTTTCTAAGTTTATAGAGTTTGTATTTTTAGAATTGGACAATCTACATGCCATTATTCCATCTTATTTCATAGTTTTGTTTGCATGGCGTTATTACCCATATAGGTGGGTAATAACGCCAAATAGCATTGGTCAAGAAATCACGCCATTACATTTTATGAATACACATCTGTTAAATTATTTTTTTTATATAGATAGTCAATGAGTTGCTGTATGAAATCATATATTTGTTTGAAAAATACAAACTAAAACTGAGCCATGAAATTTGGTAGAACCTTAACGTGGCGTTATTACCCCAGGGTACCTTATTCAATGTCATTTTGACCTTTCAAAAACGCCTTAGTTCTCTAAAAGATCGGACTTACTACAGGGTTCCATAAAGCTTTAAATGGAACCCAGAGCCTGTTAACAATTTTAGATATAAATTTCAATTAAAACATTTAATTTGAAATTGAAAATATTCCTGTAGAAAGAGGCACAAAATACAAAAGTTAATGTTTATTAATCTATTCATTCTAATTTCGGGACCATAAAATGTAGGACCAAAACGCCTAGTAGTCAATGAAATAATTAGGCCTTACATATACAATGGTTAAAATCTATATAATAAAGGCCAAACGTATCTGTGCGTAACACATACGTCATTTTGCGAATGGCAACACTTTCCCATGCAATTTCAGTTTTGCATTTTTCGCTACTGGAAATTTTATACTTCTAAACATTACATATTTCCGATTTTTACACTGTCGTATAGAGAAAAAAATTTACTTTTAAATGCAATTTGTTTGAAAGCTCTATCTCAATTTGTTTTTGAGATATTAATTTTTGTATAGTTTTTTGTCCAATTTTTTAATTGTGGCAACATAATCACTCCATTTTCTCTTAAAATTAAAAAAATAATAAAAATTAAAATGCGTATACTTTGCAAAAAATATCGTCTGTTATAAAATTCCATGATTTCGGTTTTATTTTGTTTTTATTCATCAGTTAAATAACTTAAGTTTTGAGTTAAAGTGATTTGAAAATGATCAAATTAAAATACCGTTTTTTTCAAACATGGTAAATACGGATATGAGAAGTACGTCTTAAAATTTTGAGAAGATGAAAATGATGACGGGTTTTAATTTCACGTGAAATTCTATGATTGTGTCATTCGGAATAAATTTTGTTTTTTTTTCATTCACATTTATACCAAATATAAGAGACTCAATTGATAAATAGCTGATCTATATTATGTTTTACTAATTAAGTTTGATTTTAAAGTTTAGTTTTAAAAATTTGGACAACTGAGTTTTATAGTATTTTGTTAATTTTAGCTTAAAATAATATTTGTTTGAGAGTTAGACTGATCAATATAAGATGCATTTTTTTACTGTAAGTAATTTTGTAGATTTATTATAAATCAATGAAGCAGTTCCTTCTTAAATATTTTCTTTCGTCGAATTTCGACGGGTTCCACCTCGTGTTTTTAAAGTCAACAATAGATGCAATTAAGTACAATTTGGCCGTAAGCATCATTCACTGTATAACAAAGAATGATTTTTACTTAATAACTTCTCGTTAGCAGTGAAAATCCATTCTTAATAATTTAACACTTACAAAATTTATGAAAGTCTAACATTATGGATAGATCACTCCTATAAAAGTGTAAGCAAGTCGTTTGGGACCATAGTAATACTTACGCATCATACACAATATAAAATATGAAAATAAAACATGTGTAAACTATTTATGAAATGCATTGCAATTCCAAGATAAAATTTAAATATTTTTAATATACATAGTAGAGTCCTATTACGGAATTGCGGATACTAATTTATCATTTGTCGACCAATTTCGACACATTATATAACTTGCCAAACATCTCGCAATTCATAATCGTTTCAAAAAATTGGTTTTTTTTTCTTTCTTTTTTTTTTTTTTTTTTTTTTTTTTTTTTTTTTTTTGTTAAATAACGAAAGAACAAAGAAATTAGTTAAAAAATAAATAAATATACAAATAAAACATGGTATTAAAAACCTTTTAATGACGTAACATGTGTAACGTTTAATATCAGGTGAATGTGACATTTACGATAAGCCATTATTGTCATTTAATTTTGCAATAGTTTTTTGGTCGACGGGATAATCAAGTAGTACTGAATTGCGTAAAATAAATATGATTGATTATAACTTCAAAAATGATAATCATATTAACTAACAGTTTACTGTGTCACTTTAAGTGTCTAATTTCCAATTAAAATATATTTTTGAATTAAAATTTGAATGAAAAACAAGGTCATGCAAAATCGAAGAGTGTGGAATATATGGTTACAAATATCTCGATAACAAATTGTCCGATTGACTTTATTCTTTATTCATTTTTTTATTGTCTTTTATATTCACTCCTTAAAAGAATCAATTTCGAAATTTTTTATGCACCGTTTATGAAAAAAAAAATATTTCGAGAGTCTTAGAGAAAAAAAAAGTTCTTGATAATTGATGTTACTGATATTAAATAGGACATTTCCCATTATTACATACTAAGTACACATCAAATTTCAAGTCTCTATCACAATTTCTTCGGGAGATAGAGCCTTTACAATCACACAGAAAAACGGACGTCATTTTTTTTTTTTTTTTTTTCTAAAAATATGTTTTTCTGAATCTTAAGTGTCAAAAATATGTAAATCCGCACAAAAATGAATTTTTAAGATTTACATTATACTAGGGTAACATCCCCAGTAATTGGCACTTTAAGAATTTGCCTTTAAACTTACTTCAATTTTCATTACAAAGAAATAAGATATTTACTTGGAAATATTTTTAAATCAAAGAATGCATATCTGTGCATCTATTTTGCCCACTAAAAGCAAAAAAAATTGAAAAAGTATTTTTATAAAAATATACTTATAAAAAGTTGCTGAAATCACCAGTAATTGGCACCTAGAGCACCAATGTATGGCACCTTGTGATCCAGTAACTGGCACAAGTTTCCTTCTATAGTAAAAAAAAAACTAGCCTTAAAAGGAATGACTCCTGGAATGATGCTGATGTGTAAGATTTCCGGAACTAACGAATCCGGGTTGTCCACTCCTTCCATGAGTCGAATAGACCAATCAAGAAAGGGCTCCATCTATGCATCGCCGTATGGGTTACCATAAACAGAAGAAAGGTTACCATCGTCAACAATCGCCAAGTTTGTCGCCAACTTGGCGATATATCGCCAAATTTGGCGACCAAAATTAGTTGTCAAAAGTGACGCCAACTTGGCGATAACTGTAATATTTCGCCAAATTTTTAATTTCTTTACAACACCAGTCGTTTCATACATCATTTGAGAGGTTTGCAACTGCTTATTCATATAATGGATGTCTTGTGTGTTATCCCCCATTCTGCTCCCCAGGGGGGGGGGACACATTTTTAATTTCTTTACAACACCAGTCGTGTTACACAAGATTTTAAAGGTCTGCAACTGCTTATTCATATTATGGATGTCTTGTGTGTCACCCCCACACTCTGCTCTAACCTGGGGGGGGGGGGTCACATTTTTAATTTCTTTACAACACCAGTTGTGTGACACATCATTTGAAAGGTCTGCAACTGCTTATTCATATTATGGATGTGTTGTGTGTCATCTCCCACTCTGCCCCCCAGGGTGGCACATTTTTAATTTCTTTACAACACCAATTGTGTGACAAATCATTTGAGAGGTCTGCAACTGCTTATTCATATTATGGATATCTTGTGTGTAACCCCCCCCCCTCTGCCCTCAGAGGGGGCGCATTTTGTAATTTCTTTACAACACCAATTGTGTGACACATCATTTGAAAGGTCTGCAACTGTTTATTCATTTTATGGATGTTTTGTGTGCCACCCCCACTCTGCCCCCCAGGGGGGGGCACATTTTTAATTTCTTTACAACACCAGTCGTGTGACATATCATTTGAGAGGTCTGCAGCTGCTTATTCATATTATGGATGTCTTTTGTGTCGCCCCCCCCACTCTGCCCCCCATGGGGGCACATTTTTAATTTCTTTACAACACCAGTCGTGTGACACATCATTTGAAAGGTCTGCAACTGCTTATTCATACCATGGGGTATTGGCGAGCGCAGCAAGCAGGCATAGCCAATAATTTGGAATCGCGAAGCGATTACGCGGGGGGTTGGCGAGCATAGCGAGCAGGGGGGCGGGGCCCCCTAGTATATTAAAAAAAACTTCACATTTTGCATTGGGTTTAATCGCTTTAAATGAATTTACTGTAGATGAAGATGTCATATTTCAGGTTTTTGAGAGTAAGAAATCAGTATATTAGTCTGAAATGTGAACACTTTAAAACAATACAATATACTTATATTAATACCCAGTAATTGGCATGCTGTCCCCAGTAATTGTCATATGAAGCTTTAATGGATTCCAATTACTGATAATATTTCATATTTTCAAATAAAAACAAATGATAAACAAAATTAGCCTGTAACTTTAAGAGTACTTCCAAAATAAGTGGTTTAATCTCAAATTCCTTGCGAATTCCTTGTAATTGGAATAGATGCCAATTACTTGGAACTATCAAAATTGAAGCACCATTAATTGGCATCTATCATTAATTCAGAAATCCAAATATTTGTGTCGAAAATACTTTTACACAATTAAAGTAACCCTTTTTAACTAAACAAAACTGTTGTCAATTAAAATTTAAAATATATTATAAATCATATAATAATGAAATGAAAAGCATGCAAGAAGAAGCATTTGCAACAAAAATGGCTAATTTCATACAAGCCATAATTTTTTCTCTTTCCTAGCACTATTGTTATCTAGTAGCATAAATCAAAGTTATAACCTTTAACGTAAATGAGCATATAACTGGTATATGGTCTTGCATTTTTAAAAGACTGGATATAAATCGTATTTTAGGACATGTTTGTAGGATGTGCCAGTCACTGGTGCATGCCAATTACTGGGGATGTTACCCTACATATGATGGATAAGGAAAAAAGTACCTTAATATTTTCATAGTCGATGCTAGTCGCTTCGTTTTCAGACTCAAAATCTTTGCATACTCGGTACATTTTTCCAAGAGCTTTCTTTGACTTGTACATTCTTCTGTTGTCGTTTTCCATGAAGTCTGGATATTCTTTAGGCCGTTCGGTCCTTTCTAGATGCTCAGATTTACCAGTTTTAGGAAAATCAACTGCAATGAAAAATTTTTTAGCAATTTTTCTGCAAATCGGCGAAAAAATTTCCTCCTTGTCAGCATGAGCAAGATGCGCGCTGGCAATCGTTCCAACTTGATCACTTCTTATGTAGTTTTGAAGAAAATCTATCATATCCGAAACCTGTAAATAAACGTTTAAAAATACATTTAGGGAACACAGTACCTTTGAAGCCAACTCTTCGATTTTAAATAACACTGTAATATATGTGGTGGCACAATACTTAATACAAAAAGTAAAATAATTTTTTTAAGGCAACCTATTTTACTTTTTTGTTACTATTTTGTTTCTTAAAAAAGCAAGATAGAACCCGTCGAGTTTCGACGAAAAAAAATGTGTAAGAAGAAACAGTTTCATTAATTTATAATAAACCTACAAAAATAGTTACAATAAAAAGTGCACGTTATATTGGTATGTCTAACTCTTAAATAAATGATATTTAACCTAAAATTAACAAAATACTATTTCTATAAAACTCAGCTGTAGGAAATGTTAAAATTAAACTTTAATCATACATGTAAGCAGTAAAAAATATTAAAAGATTTGTTATTATTATAAACTTATCAAAGAATTTATCATCATCGAACTCAATCATTGAATTTCCCCCAGTGGAATCTAAACCTGACATCATTTTCACCATATAAAAATTTATAATGCGCCTTTCATATCGGTATTTGCCTCTTCAAAAAAATTGGTATTTTAATTTAATCATTTTGAAATCATTTTAATTCGAAACTTGATGTCTTGGTTGTTATTAGAGAAACGAATACTAAACTATTTATATTCTTTTAAGTATAAATGAAAGTTTGTAAATAATTGTGTAAAAGTTTGTTAATTAATTTTTTTCACTTTTAATTAGAAAATGGCAACATAAAAATACAGTAATCTGCTTTTTTCCCTTTGCTTTTAATAAAACGAGGTGGAACCCGTCGAAATTCGACGAAAGAAAATCTTTAAGAAAAAACTGTTTCTTTGATTTATAATACATCTACATAATTAGTGACAGTAAAAAAATACTTCATATATTGTTTAGTGTAACTCTCAAACAAATATTATTTTAAGATAAAATTAATAAAATACTATAAAACCCAATTATCCAAATTATTGAACAAAATAAAACCGAAATTCATCGGATCTTATAATAGATGATATTTTTGAAATGGTATATGCATTTTAATACTTTCTTTCTTTTTAATTTTAAGAGAAAATAGAGTGATTCTGTTGCCACAATTATAAAACTAATACTAAAATTATAAAAAATTTAATATCTCAAAAATAAATTGAGATACAGCTTTGAAACAATTTGCGTTTAAAAGTATATTTCTTTCTCTATACGACGGTGTAAAAAATTAAAATGTACAATGATAAAAAGTGTAAAATTTGCAGTACCAAAAATTGAAAAACCGAAATTGCATGTGTTGCGCATTTTAATTTCTATTTTTTTTCTCTCTCTCTTTTCAATTTTAAGAGAAAATGGAGTGGTCCTGTTGCCGCAATGACAAAATTCCTACTAAAATCCATAAAAAAATTAATATATCTAAAGTAAATTGAGATACAGCTTTCAAACAAATTGCATTTAAAAGTAATTTTTTTTCTCTATACGACGGTGTAAAAAATTAAAACGTGCTGTGTTTAGAAATGTAAAATTTGCAGTAGCGAAAATTCCAAATACGAAAATACAGGGGAAAGTATTGCCATTCGCAAAATGACGTATGCGTTACGCACAGATACGTTTGGCCTTTATAATATAGATTACAGTACTTGTGTTGCCACAATTAGATAAACTATATATTTCAAAAACAAATTAAGATACAGCTTTGAGACAAATTGTATTTAAAAGTATATTTTTTTCCTTATACGATGGAGTAAACTTTGAAAATGTACGATGTCTAGAAGTTCAAAAAATTGCAGTAGCAAAAATTCCAAAAACGAAATTTCGTTTCAAATTTCAAAGTGTTGCTATTCGCAAAATGACGTATGCGTTATGGCACAGATACGTTTAGCCTTTATAATATAGATAATAGATAACTTTTTTTCAAATATTAAATTTTGTCTCTGATTTTTTTAAAACCCCTCCAAGGTGATTATATCATTCGAATCTTATCATAATTCCTATCTAACTGTTATTTTTATGACTGGCATTTTGGCTTAACGCGTACTATGTATGGATGGCATTTATTAACCTACACAGATTGTTACACTTCACATCTGGTCTTGCTATTCACAACAGCTAAAAGATTTTGCTGCGTAAGGGGGGGGGGCAGCTACAAAAAGCCTTCATTCGTATAATAAAGTTTTATTTTATTATTATTTTTTTCCGTGGAAATATTTGCTGAATTATTGCGTGGTAGACTTTTGCAGGTAATGACTCTTTGGGTTATTTCTTGAAATATCTTTGCATATAGATTTACAACCACTAATCATTTCTTACTCAAAAAAGGTCATGTTTTTCAAAAATTCAACTGAAAACTATTTCATAATAACCAACCTTTAGCGACATATTACCTTGATTTTAAAAAAACATTATCACTCATTGGCTGATTCCGCGTCTATTAGGTACCTCAAGCACCCTCTAATTACCTTGCTGAACACACTCAAAATAAACATATCTGCTTGATTGTTTTTTGACTTTTGAATTTCTACGCTCTATACTTTTATACTTTTGTAAAAATGCATTGATGGTCAGAAAACTTCAATATGTTGCTAAAGTACACAAGACAGCTACACGATTTTTAAAAAATCATGCTATCGTGCATAGTTATTTTTATACTGACACATTTTGATCCATAATCATCATTTAAATACACATTTGGCAACACTGTGATCAAAAATGAATGTGCACAACAAGTAAAGGTTTCCACAAAACACTTTGTTATGTCAAACCACTCTCACTAAATTCCATAAAATAGTGTGTACTAAGTATATGTTTGCGTAATTAGTTAAGGAATAATTATAACAGATGCAAATTTTTCACGTGGGTGTAAAAAGTCGGGGCCAATATTCTAACCAGGGATGTATTGGCTGAAGCCGCCAATGCTCTTTTAACTGAGCCGTCCCGGACGAATACTGAAAGACTAATTTACTCAACTAACCTTAAAGAGAACACAATCTGGTCTCATACTTTGGATCAGCTCAACAGAATAAATCGAAGATTAATATATGGAACTGCAGGAAACGCTGCACGCGAAATTATTAGATTGATTTATAACACGATTATTCAAATCGGTAAATGAATTGTAGCAGATGTAAATTTTCCAAATGAATGAAAAAAGTCCTGGCCAGGATCGAAAAAAGTCGAACCAGTGTAGTTGCTTAGTTGGAAGAGGATTTGCGGCTTCAGCCAATACCTCCCTGTTCGAATTCTGGCCCGGACTTTTTTCACCCACTTGGAAAACTTACATCTGTTATAATTCTTTACCGATTTGAATAATCGTGTTGTAAATTAATCTAATATAAGGAACAATTAGTTTTTACTTCGATTTTGTATTTTCTTCTAAAAAAATTGCTTGTCATAACTCATAAAAAATAGGTAAAATATTATAGATAATAATAATCGAAATTACCGTAATTTCCGGCGTATAATCCGCGGATCAAACAATCATTTTTCAACCCAGAAAATCTAAAAAATAAAATGTAACTTTTTAGATCATGGTAAATATTTGGATTCAATTACTAAATATAATTTATGAGTCAAAAAACAATTGTTTGATTGTTTTTGGACCCAATTTGATCCGCGGACTATACGCCGGAAATTGCGATACATAAAACTCAATACATATAATTTGGATTTACTTTTATGCTTGGAACATCCGGACATTCTACATCTGGAAAAAATTCAGCTTCACAATTGTTGCGATGGAAAATCAAATCAGGATCCCACAATACAACATATTCATCTCCGTCGAGATCCGATCCTGTAAACAGAAATAAATAAAAATCATACGCACGCACACAAATGCTTCCAGTTTTACCAACCTAGTTCCCATCAAGGAAGGGACTTACCACCTCCCAAGATTTTCAAATTAATTTAAATTTTCTTTAGAAGAAATAAAACGTCCAACTTATCCATCCCAATAGTTTTAAATTAATTAAACACAGCGAAAATTTAAGAATAATTGTGTGCCTATGGTCTATAGCCTAGCCTTGTCCTTTTAGGGCGAGGGGAGGGTGGAGGCTTTTTTAAAAAATATATCATCAAGCTAGCTCATAGTACAGCAATACTCCGCTTTTCAAAATGGTAATCATTTTCAAAACTCCAACTAATACTTTTTTTTTTAAATGGAGAGAATAAAAATAAGATAGGCTAAACAAAAAAATGTTGATCAGGGGGAGAGCTGCCCCCAAGACATTTCGTAAAAAAAATCTTTTAGTTATATTTTTATATATTGAAGAATAGCTTTATTTAGAAAATTTTAATATTTCTTACTTGTTATATTTCTGTTATGTTTAAATTTTGTATTAACCAGAAGAAAAAATTCTCTTTGAAGAAACAAAAAAAAAAAAAAAAAAAAAAAAAAGAACGTATGGGTGATCTTTCGAAAAATCCGAAAGCTTACTCTGCGGATCAACAGCTGTTCTAAAGTCTTGCCTTTTTCTGGATTTCGTTTTCTCGGCATTCATGCTTACCAATATTAAAGAATAACTGGATTTTTGTGTTCAGACTGAAAGGCAATAATGAAAAATCTTAAAATTTGAATGATTCCTGTATATTAATTTTAGTGATTACACAGCACATTGCGAAGGAATTGTCTGCCTTAAGTCTAGCTTTAATGCGTTCATGTGCTCGAATAGGAATGCCTTTGTTGAATGCTTTCTTGTTGCAAGACAATTTGGCTACCAGTGTGAAAGGCGTTGTCCAATAGCGCCAACTTTTAAAAAATATTAGGTGGGCTCAAAAAAATTTAAGTAAAACACAATTTTTTCCCAATGCATGTGTGTAGAATGAGGGTTAGAGGAAGATCAAATAATTAAAAATAATATAATTCGAAGTCAAATTATGTTTTTTAAGTAACATATAAAATTATTATAATTTAATTGTAATTTAATTTAAAAATTAACAAATTCTAATCCTACGCATTCTTCTTTATTATTAATTACATTAATATTTAAGATTTATATTAACAACTAATAAATATACATTATCTTGTATTAATAATTGTTATAAACAACATAAAAATTGATAACTACTAAAATTGCAGAAAAATAAATCTCAAGAAAAATAAATATCATTTTAGTCAACTTTATCGATTCATCAAGACATTAAAACTGATGGGAAAATATGCAGGACATTTTTTGAGAGAAATTTATTTTTAGATTTGCTGAAGGTGACTCCTCCTGTAAGATTAATCGATGTTTTTACTATTTTGAAAATAAAAAAATAAAATTATTTTAACAACTTGAGAAAACGAAATTTTATTTCAGGGACTAAATAATAAAATAAATAAACAATGACATAAATCAATAGGGGGGGGGGGGGAGGGAGATCAAATAATTGGGTGGGTTCATGGTCCACGGGCCCATATAAGTTGGCAACACTGGCGATGTCAATGATTAATTTCAGCAAACAAAGGACAAGTTTTTTTTTAATTGAAAATTTGTTTAAATGTGTAATAATTTTCCCCATTTTTTTTAATGTTTTTCTTCAAAAATGAGTACTGGAAACAAAAAACTAGTCGTTGGTGGCCACCGTAATACTTACCCATCATGGATATGTATATGAAAACAAAACATGTGAAAACTATTTATACAATGTATTGCAATTCATAAACAAAATTTAAATATTGTTAATATACATAGTAATGCTATATTAAAGAACTGCTGATGTACCAATTTCGATAAATTATATAAAACGCCAAATTACTCAAGTAGTACCAAACTGCGTAAAAGAAACATCCTTATAACTCCAAAAATAATTCTATTAACAAACAATTAACTGTGTCGGATTAAGCGTCTCATTTCCAATTACAATATACCTCTGAATTGGAATTTGAATGAAATACAGGGTCATGAAAAATCGAAGAATGTGGAAAACAGGATTACAAATATCTCGGCAACTAATAATATGATCGACTTCGTTCTCTATGCAAAATTTGTGTAATTTTATTGCCTTTTACTCCCATTCCTTAAAATAAAAAAAATCGAAAATTTTTATATACCTTTCATCAGAACGAATTTTTCGAGAGTCCGAAAAAAATAGTTCCGGGTAATCGAGGTTTTTGATATTAAATAGGCTTCTTCACATCCTTACATACTAAGTACATACAAAATTTCAAGTCTCTATCTCAATTTATTCGGGAGATAGAGCGTTTACAGACAGACGGACAGACAGACGGACGGCAATTTTTTTTTTCTAAAACTACGTTTTTCGGAATCTCCACTATCTGAAACGTGTAAATCCGTCAAAAAAATTTTTTCGATTTTCAAAACGATTGCAAGACTTACCCTATACTTACGTATGATGGGTAAGTAATAAGAAATTTAACTGGAAACCAAAAAATGAGGTATTTAATTATTAATCTGTAAATTGTGTTTGAGATCGTAAGAATGTAAAACATAATGCACAAAAGAACAAACAATTCGTATAAATTTCATGCTTTAATATCGACCAGATGAAATTATGAACATTAACTTATGAGCAAACTACTTTGTCAGTTGATTCTGGTATAAAAATATTCCTCCTGTTTGGAATTAACAAGCCTCTTTTGATAGATGCCAAAAATATTTTACCTTTTTTAATTTAATTTTTTTTCTTCCAGGCTCCAGAGATTTTTTTCTTTTAACAGTTGGTAATATATAAAAGCCTTTAAAATCTCTAAACCAATCGACTGCTACAAACATATTATGAAAAATTAAAAACAGGTACAATCAGATATTTTCAGTAAAAATATGTATTTTTAATAACCACAATAATGTAAATAATCGCTAACACACTATATGGTCGAAGATGACCGACCACTTGCGATTTTAGATGATTTGGTAAATATCTTGAGTAAATATATGAGGAAATATTCTGAAACTATAAGTGTGTAAACATAATAGTACAGGTCATACATTTCCGCGAAGATTTTTTTACCGAAACTCCATAGGGGACCGTCAATAAATTGAAAAATATTCTTTCGGATAACCTTGTCAAAACTAATGTAGCAAAAGCTTAATGTAGCAGTAGATTATAATTAAGTGGCTTATTGTAATAAACGGTGTTCATTTTTATGTCGATAGCATGTACACTCACAGAGGAATTAAGGTTTTTATTTAAAAAAGGTCCAAATTTTGCTAAGTTTCCTGCTTATAATTTGCAGAATTCTTAATACAAAGTAATGTTCTTTTCAGAAAATATAACAAACGACATTGTACACAAAACCTTGTAATCAAAATTAGAAAATTATAAAAATTATGTAAGAAATAAGCAAGTTTACTAAATAATTTTTTATTACTACGTTATAAAAATTTCATTTGCATATTGTGTTAGCTAAATGAATAGAGCAACTTTTGTCAAAGTCTAAAAAAAAAAGTTCGAAAATTCTGAAAATTCTCATCGATAGAATAAGCTCCAAATCCGATGTTTCCAAAATGAAGCAAAAAGATGAGGGGCTGTATTCATGTATCCATTGATTAGTTTCAACATAGAACGCACAATCACGTATTACTACAATTGGATACAACCATCTTTTTTTTTTTTTTTTTTTTTTTTTTTTTTTACTTCATTTTGGGAACAACGGGTTTTGATCTTATTCTATTGGCGATAATTTTCAGAATTTTCAAACTATGTTTTTGAGACTTTTACAAAAGTTGCTCTATATATTTACCTAACATAGCATACAAATAAAATTTTGATAGCTTTTACGCATGCGCAGTGAAAAGTTATTTAACAAACCTGCTCATTTTTCATATAACTCTTATTATTTTTTAATTCTGATCACAGGGTATTATGTACAGTGACATATGTCATATTTCCTGGAAGTGACATATTTTTATATTAAAAACTCTGCAAATTATAAGTGAAAAACATTTTTTTAAATAAAAACCTTAATTTCTTTATGAGTATGCATGTTATCCACATAAAAATAAACACAGTTTATTACAATAAGCTATTAAATCATAATCAAGTTGGTTGAAGGAATAAATTTGCGCGAGTTGATGTTACCAATTCTTTTGTTTTCCCGTTCCATGAAGATTTTTTTTATATTCCTGAAAGAATATCGGTTGCATTAATTGTTAATACTGTGCTAAATTTTGACATCTGCGAATTCTGAATTTCTTTGATTCTCATGAGATTTAACGGGGCCTTTTGCATTCCGCGGAAATTTTCCGACATTATTAAAAATAAATCCGGTTTTAAACTTTTAGTCCAATACAAGAAATGTTATAATTGTTTCGATAAAATTTATTCGAAATTAATAAAATGGTTTCTGAAATTTTTTATGCAATTTTTGTAGCTTTTTCGTGTGTGCAATAATTTTAAAACAATATAGATTTTTTTTTAATTATTACTCAGCATTTTTTAAAAGTTTTAGTCATTTTTACCCTTTTTACTTACCCATCATACGTAGTATAGGGTAAGTCTTGCAATCGTTTTGAAAATCGAAATTTTTTTTGACGGATTTACACGTTTTAGAAAGTGGAGATTCCGAAAAATATATTTTTAGAAAAAAAAATTTGCCGTCCGTCTGTCTGTCTATCTGTCTGTCTGTAAACGCTCTATCTCCCGAACAAATTGAGATAGAGACTTGAAATTTTGTATGTAGTTAGTATGTAGGAATGGGACGAAGCCCATTTAATATCAGTAACCTCGATTATCCGAAACTATTTTTTCGGACTCTCGAAAAATTCGTTCTGATGAAAGGTGTATAAAAATTTTCGAATTTTTTTGTTCTGAGGAATGGACGTAAAAGGCAATAAAATTACACAAATTTTGCATAGAGAACGAAGTCGATCATATTATTAGTTGCCGAGATATTTGTAATCCTGTTTTCCACATTCTTCGATTTTTCATGACCCTGTATTTCATTCAAATTCCAATTCAGAGGTATATTTTAATTGGAAATGAGACGCTTAATCCGACACAGTTAATTGTTTGTTAATAGAATTATTTTTGGAGTTATAAGGATGTTTCTTTTACGCAGTTCGGTACTACTTGAGTGGTTTTGCGTTTTATACAATTTGTCGAAATTGGTACATCAGCAGTTCTTTAATATAGCATTACTATGTACATTAACAATATTTAAATTTTGTTTATGAATTGCAATGCATTGTATAAATAGTATTCACATGTTTTATTTTCATATACATATCCATGATGGGTAAGTATTACGGTGGCCCCCAACGACTAGTTTTGCTCGATTTGATGCTATTTTTCACATTAATAAAAATAATCAGATTTACATCTTCCAACAGAATGCAGATTTTTTTTTTTTTTTTTCAAATTTGTTGTACTAGAAATTCGTGAAATTTTTAAATTTTCGTGCGAAATTTAACGGGCTCGGGCAATGTTGGGCAGGAGAGAATTTGAATAAATATTACTCATAAAAAAAGGATTTTTTCCCCATAAAGTAGTAATTAGTAAATACGTGATGTAAAAAAAAAAAGTAATGAATATAATAGACACAAAATACATTTAGAATAAAGTTATTTCATAAAAAGGAGAAAAAACATCCCTTTAAGGATGCCGGCTGGGGAGGAGAAAAGAAGGGGTTACCGCCCCTCTCTGAATTTTGTAAATGAATTTTAAACGAAACTTTCTTCATTTCTGATTGTTAACAGGTAAGAAAAATGATACGTTAAGCTTAGATTATGAAGCACTTTCCAACACTTAATGAAATCTTTAACAAAACTTTGTTATTTAGGTAAATAATAGTGTATAGTCAAATATACCCAAATATGTATTCCAGTACTTTTGAACAGCCCTGTATTTCATATGACAGTTGCTATAATGGGAAAATTTAGTTTAGCAAGAATATACCCAGTAATTTGAAAATTCTTTTTCAGCAGTTCATACTATTAAATGGAAACACACTTGAAAACTTTTGTTCAGCCCTGTAGTTTACATTGTACCTTTATTACACGTCAGCATTTGGCTAAAATTTATTGTAAACTAAAACACTTTTAAAACAACGGAAATCACATTCTCATAAATTATCATTCATAGGCGTCCATGTACCGAATTCTTTGCGTGGCCCTGTATATCCTTTTATCTTTATTCTGCAATCATTTCTCAGTAAATTGAATGAAGCTCAGCGTAAAAATGCATAGCTTATTTAAGAACCACGTTTAAATAATTTACGCTCATATTCAGTAACGTTGGTGAGCTCTTTTGGGTAGCCCTGTATATCAACTATAATATTTATACACACCATATAATGTGCATATATTTAGCGAAATATAAACGCGCATATCATAATTAAAATGCATTTCATCCCTCTATCAGCCATCATCGGACACATATACGGTACTTCGGAAAGAATATACTATTTGAAATCTTTTTTATGGCCCTGTAAATGCTATGTACTTCATATTATGCAAGACAGTAGCGTATAATTTATATTAAGCTTCAGTGACATATATCAATTTTATTATACATGAAACAGCTTAATATATTTAAAATATGTCACACACAATTTCCCCTTACACCATTATCTAATGGAATTATTTTGTATGGCCATGTAAATGAATAATAGCTACATTTTCACCTTATATTTTATAGAATGCATATTTTAATATGTTTGACAGGGTATAACATGTTTAAAATTCCTTTGAAACGATTTTTCCCCATAGGCCGTAATGTAATGGAAAACGTTTGATTCGCCCTGTAGATAAACTAATCATGGTAGAAACTTCATTTTCGATAGAACTTGTGCCAGTGTAAACGTCAATAACGTCCTCAAATTTCATGGCAATCCGAGTATATTAACGATTTTTCCCCACAGGCCGTGATGTAATGGGAAACTTTTGATACTCTCTGTAGATAAACTAATCATGGTAGCTACTTCATTTTCAATAGGGTTCGTGCTAGGGTAAACATCAATAACGTCCTAAAATTTCATGGCAATCCGAGTATATTAACGATTTTTCCCCATAGCCCGTAATGTAATGGGAAACTTTTGATTCTCTCTGTAGACAAACTAATCATGGTGGAAACTTCATTTTCAATAGGGTTCGTGCTAGGGTAAACGTCAATAACGTCCTAAAATTTCATGGCAATCCGAGTATATTAACGATTTTTCCCCATAGGCCGTAATATAATGGGAAACTTTTGATTCTCTCTGTAGATAAACTAATCATGGTAGATACTTCATTTTCAATAGGGTTCGTGCTAGGGTAAACGTCAATAACGTCCTAAAATTTCATGGCAATCCGAGTATATTAACGATTTTCCCCATAGGCCGTAATGTAATGGGAAGCTTTTGATTCTCTCTGTAGATAAACTAATCATGGTAGAAACTTCATTTTCAATAGCGTTCGTGCTAGGGTAAACGTCAATAACGTCCTAAAATTTCATGGCAATCCGAGTATATTAACGATTTTTCCCCATAGGACGTAATGTAATGGGAAACTTTTGATTCTCTCTGTAGATAAACTAATCACGGTAGAAACTTCATTTTCAATAGCGTTCGTGCTAGGGTAAACGTCAATAATAACGTCCTAAAATTCCATGGCAATCCGAGTATAATAACGATTTTTCCCCATAGGACGTAATGTAATGGGAAACTTTTGATTTTCTCTGTAGATAAACTAATCATGGTAGATACTTCATTTTCAATAGCGTTCGTGCTAGGGTAAACGTCAATAACGTCCTAAAATTTCATGGCAATCCGAGTATATTAACGATTTTTCCCCATAGGCCGTAATGTAATGGGAAACTTTTGATTCTCTCTGTAGATAAACTAATCATAGTAGATACTTCATTTTCAATAGGGTTCGTACTAGGGTAAACCTCAATAACGTATAAAAATTTCATAGCAATCCGAGTATATTTACGGGAGTTAGAGCGCGGCCAGACGGACAGACGGCCAGACAAACCGAATGCATAAGCACTTTTCAACTTTGTTGGAAAGTGCTAAAAATGAAAAAAAAATTACCTTTGATTCCTCAATCCCTACCATGGCAAATATTTTTTAATTCTTTTTATTTAATTTTCTTTTTACATTCACGTGTTTTCAATTTATCTTAAATGGGGATTTAATAAAAAATTAAGTCGCTTTGGCATTTTTTTATGTTGGTAGAAATCTATTTTTGAATATTTAATATTTCTTGAATGTTAATTTTGTGCATTGCTTCTGATTATGTTTAAAAATTGTCTTAAATGAAGAATTCGGTCATTATTTATTTATTTATTTATTTTTAATTTATCTTATTTTATATCTACTTTCTGTATCTGGCAAATGGGTGATAATTGACCTCAGCCATATAATGCAAAAAACAAAATATTAAAAAGTGTGGAAATGCAAATGAGACATAAGAAAATAACGTTCCCTTTAGTGTAACATTAACTCTCGTGTGACTTCATCTGTCGGGATGGAAGTCCTAAAACTCCAGTCCCTGCAAGTGAAGACACTCGGGAGCTAATGTTAATCCTACGAGGAGGTTTTTTTCTTATAGCTCGTTTGCATTTTGACGTTTTTAATTTTTTTTCTTTTTTGCATTAGATAGCTGAGATCCATCTCAACATCTCTCATTTTTTATTTTTTCGATTTTGGTGGCAAGTATTTTTTATATAGTTACTGTCACTTTCGAAACCGGTTACGAAACTGGAAGTGTAATTAAAAAAAAAAAAAATCGAAACCAAAATCGAAAAAGTAAAAAAGGAGCGATGTAAAGATAAACCGCAGATATCCATATTTGACAGGATTGATTATAGAAGCGATTTATAATCAAAATTAGTTTTCCATTTCTCGATAAATAAATTAGTAAATTAAAAACGATTTTAGTGACGTAACAATCGGTTTTTCACCTTTCTGTCAGAGAAGGCATCTTGTGAAGTATGTGTTTTAGTGTATTTTTTTCTTTCTTTTTTCTTATAATTTTATTTTTTACTTTGCGCAAGGTTTGGCTCCTAAAAGGCTTTTTTAAGTCCTCACAAGGACTGTTATGTTAGTCATATGCATTTCTTTCTAACATTCTTGCCTATGTAGAAAGCTGTCTTTATGCGTATTTTATGCAGAATAACATCTGTTTTTTGTAAGTCATTTATTATTTAGTTCCTGATACGAAAGCTACATTATAATAATAATGTAGAACATTAAAGTAATAATAATAGATTTTAAACGGCGCGGGGCAAGAAGCTCATATTAAAAATCTATATAATAAAGGCCAAACGTATCTGTGCGTAACGCATACGTCATTCTTCGAATGGCAACACTTTCTGATGAAATTTCACTTTTGCAATTTCCATTACTGAAATTTTTTTAACTCCTAGACCTCATAAATTTTCAATCTTTACACCGTTGTGTAGGGAAAAATATGTACTTTTAAATGCAATTTATTTGAAAACCGTATCTTAATTTGTCTTTAAGATATTAATTTTTTTGTAGTTTTTAATTTAATTTTTCTGGAAGTGGCAACTTGAGTACTCCATTTCTGTGAAAAGCATTACCAACTAGATATAACGGCCTGCGCATTTCGCTAAAAACCGCCGAAAAAGTGAAGCTGGATTCAGCTTCAAACTCTGAGCCATTTCATTAGATCACGTGGCACAAACCTTGCCCAAATTAGCATTTTATGAGCTGATTTCTGTTCTGAGCACATGGTCATTGTTTTGGTTCAGAGTTTGCACGATTGGTCAGAGTAACTTGGGCAAAGTATCAGTCTTCTGGCGGGAGATTTCATAAATTAATCTCAAATAAATGGGCCTTATAGATATAGTTGGCCATGGTGCAAAGTAAAGGAAAAATAGCCATAAAGTAAAAAGAAGAAATAGAGAGGACTTATGTGTGGTGGCTGGGAGTGGTGCAAAAAATGTAACCCTGAGAAATCTGCTACATTAAGCCCAAACACAACCGCGTGTTTTCGTAAAAAAGAAAACTTTCAATGACAAGTCTGTGGAAACTTTTAGTACTATAGTTTTTGTTTATAATAAAATAAAATGCTACTTTAGAATGCGTAAATTTAAGCAGATCATTTTTATTCAGAGAAAAAATGCACGACTGATGTCAAAGGATTTAGTACCTGTTCAATGTGATTCTTTTTTTTCCCTCCGGTTTGAATTTTTTTCGCCGAGTTAGACAAGCAAACAAAGATGGTCTTGGCAATAATTCCTGGTTTAAAGTAATGTCCGGTTCCCCAAATTTTTGCTCAATTGTTTAAGACATTCAATTATAATTATATTAAAATAACATTACTCGCTTTATGTAATTTTTTATAAATTTCAGTTAAACTTGCTATAGCAGACGATTTTTTAACTTCTTTTTTGTTACCGGTCATTTTACCAAAATTATTTATTTATTTATTTATTTATTTATTTATTTGGAATAATTATATTTTTTATGTTATTTATCTTTTACTTTATTTTTAGAATTATTTTTATTTTCCAAATATATTTTCAGAAAAGAAAAAAAGTACATTTTTCACATAGAAAATTGATCTGAAATAGAAAAAGAACAATGTAAATGACGAAATGAGATTTCATAATTCGCTAATATCCAATGTTTAAAATGTAACTGAAAATTTGGTTTGGCATGATTTGTAAAAATCAAGGTTTGCGTATTTCATGGAAAATACGGCATCTTCTTTGCACGTTGAAGTGATGGAGTGCAATGTTTGTGTATTTTAATGTTTATTCTTTTAGTTTGTGTTGTGTATTTTAATTTATAAAACGAATTTTAAATTTGTGATAGAGTTAACTTTGAAGCAAACTTTTTCGAAAAGATATACGTGCAGTCATTTCTTTGCTTTTAACATTTTAGTATGCGGTAAGATTTTTCGGTACTACTTGGTTATCCCGTCGACCAAAAAACTATCGCCAAATTATAAGATTATATGCCAATAATGGATGATTGTGAATGTCATATTGAATGATATTAAACACGATGCACTTTTTTAAAATGTCATCAAAGTTTTAATACTACTTTTTATTTGTATTTTTATTCATGTTTTACTAATTTATTTGTTTTCCCGTTATTTGAAATAAAAATTATGTCAACATACATAACATGGCTATTAGTTTGGCATTTTTTTTAATTTGGCGAAAATGGTCGACGGGATAATCAAGCAATACCGATTTTTCATATGAGCAATATCTATATTGTAACGAACAAATGTGTCCGTGTGTAGCACTGATGTTATTTCGCAAATGACAGCATTTCAGGGCAAAGATGTCATATACGCACCATTTTTGCACGTGCTTTTTTCTCTTACCAATTTGGCGAAAATTTTATTTTTGAATGTAAGTACAAATTGCATGCAATAACAGCATGTAATTTTTTACTCCATTATAAAAATAAAATGACTTAAAAAATGAAAAAGATTCAAAATTTTTAAAAAAGGAAATAAAAATAAATAAATGATAGCTTGATATAAATAATTATTGATATAGTATATAATAAAATAATTTAAAGAATTGAAATGAAAAATAACAGTAAATAATTATGAATTTAATCAAAAGGGAAACAATAAATAAACAATTATAAATAATAAACTTAATAGGCAACAAAACAGCAATTATAATTTTCACAATAATGCGTATACCTATTGCCATATTGAATGCATGCAGTTGCATCATTTAATCAGCACATTTCACTGAAATCTTTAATTTTCCCCATTTCACTTTCCCTAATAATTGTTATAAACTTATTAAACAGATCTTCTCCTTGGCACAGATGTGTAATGCCAAATTGGTGACAGAAAAAAGCACGTGCAAATGTGGTGCGTATATGACATCTGTGCCCATTTCAGGATAAAATGATTTTTTGCAATTTTTGTTACTGCAATTTTTTAATCTTCTAAACTTCGCACATTTTTTATTTTTATTTCGTCATATAGGAAAAGAAATCTACTTTCAAATGCAATTTGATTGAAGACTGTATCTCATTTGACTCATTTATTACGAGCTTATATTTTCAAGCATTTTTTTTTTAAATCTCTATTACGTATCTCCATTAAGAAATAATGATACACAATTTACTCATAAATCTATAAATATTGTTCCTGATAATTTCCCATTATAAAATTTAAATTGCATGAGTAATAAAATAGAAGAATGGTTTAAAACGCAGATTAAATTACTAAAAATTACAAGTTCAACATGTAATAAAATAACTTAACATTTTACAGCGCCAAATAAAAAAAAAAATACTTTGAAAATGCTTTGAATTAGTTTGAAAACTGTATTTCAATTTACTCACTGTAAAGCATTTGTGGTAACGTTACTCCATAAGATTGGTGGCAGCTACGATTTACACTTCATTGAGTAATTTTTCACTTACATAATGGTGTAATAAAAACATGCATTACTGGTGTAACATTGCAATGTTACACCGATTATATCGGTTAAAATACTCCACCAAATTGGAGGCAGCAAGGCTGCCACCAGTTTTATGGAGTAACGTTACACAAATGTTTTACAGTGCTGATTGGCTGTGATTTAGAAAAAATCAGTTGCGAGTTATTTTTAAATATATCTCTACCGAGTGAAACTCGATTACGATAGATTATTTGTCCTTAGAAAAGTATGAAGAGTTCGGGATTTGTTTCCGGCTAATATACTATAGCAAAATTAAAATTTCCTTTATTAATAATAAAATAAAATAAATACAAATTTAACAGACATGTAATTAAATTACGTGCTCGAAACACTGAAATGACCAGAAACAAAACTGCTGCCGTAACGAAATCTTTGCTAATAACTTCTGGCATGCGTCTAATACGGAAACTTCATAGCCTTATTTGATTCCATAATTAATATTTTTCGTTTAACCCTTTAACCTAACCACGTTAGCCTAATCATGTTTTTCCGCTATGTAATATTTTAATTCAAAGATTGATTTAATATAATATTGAGATTAATGTTATTTTTTTGAATTTTATAAGATAAAAAAATATGTAAAGTACAATACAATACAAAAATATGTAAAGTATCAAATACAAATCTTCATATCAATATTTTTCAATAGCGTCACTGTGACGTTTTGAAATTAAAATTAAGTGGGATAAATTTTATCCCACCCCCTTCAAAGTGTTTAAGGGTTAAAATGCTTTTTTGGAGTTAATTAGCAATCTAAAACGCATATAACATGCAGAAAATTCATTAAAGTTTTCAATTAAAAAATCGTTTTTATCTTTACAATGTAACCCGGGAAGCCCGGGTTCGATCTACTAGTGAATAATAAATACCAAAAAGATGTGCAATCATATATATTAAAACGATAGCGATTTGGTTTCAGCATAGCTAAAACTGGTCTCTACGCATGCGCGAAGTTGAACTTATTAGTTTTTCCAGTTAGAGGAAAGTCGAAGCATGTCTGATTAGCTCAGTGGTTTAAGGCCCCAGTCCTCGCTCGAAGAAACTCTCGCGAGCTAATGCTATTCCTATGGGGAAGCATTTTTCTAATAACTCTTTCGCATTTTGACATTTTTGAATAATTTTTTTTGCATTGGATAGCTGAGGTGCATACCAATTGCGCACCTTTTTTACTTTTTCGATTTTGGTTGCAGATATTTTTTACAAAGTTAGTTTCACTTTTAAAACCGGTTTCGAAACTGAAAGTGCTTTTTAAAAAATATATCTGCAACCAAAATCGAAAAAGTAAAAAAGGTGCGCAATCGGCATGCACCTCAGCTATCCAATGCAAAAAAAATTATTCAAAAATGTCAAAATGCGAAAGAGTTATTAGAAAAATGCTTCCCCATAGGAATAGCATTAGCTAGCGAGCGTTTCTTCGAGCGAGGACAGGGGCCTTAAGGCACGGAGCTTTTGTAGAGGACTAGGGTTCGATCCCAACGCTCGGATTTTTCTTTTTCTTTCTTTCTTTCTTTCTTTTTTTTTTTTTTTTTTTTCTGAATAATGATACATTTTACTACGAGGGGAAGTTATATAATTTTTATTCTTTTGTTATTATTATTATTTTGATGCTTTATAATTAAATATTAAAACGATATTAAAACGATAGCGATTTGGTTTCAGCATAGCTAAAACTGGTCTCTACGCATGCAGCAATCTAGCTCATCTAGCTCATCTAGCAATATTTAAAAAAATGTATTCTAATTTTCTAAAAAATGTAAATATTTAAACATTATTTTGTCGGTAGGTAGTAGCTGAAAATTTAAATCTTTCTGTCATGTGCATGGAAGCTTAGAAAAAGTAATCCACTTGTAAAATGTAATATACATGAATTATATAAATAAATAAATGTTATACATCATTTAGACCATATATTAAATGATTTTTAACTAAATCCCCGAGTGCCGTTATGAAGTAATATCTGAATTTTTAAAATTGTGAAGTATGCTAAAATATTTTAGAAATAGTTTAACAATTTTAACGTAAAATATTTAAGCTAGAGTATTTTTCATTTAATTATCTTTTAAATACATTAAAGTAATCTACAATTTTTGTTATATTTCGTATGAGCATTACAAGGAAGATACATGTTTGTGTGCATAAAATATTAATTATTTTCCGGGAAAAAAAAAATTAAAATTAAGAAGAGAAAACAAGAGGAAAGAAAAATAGTCATGTAAGACTTAAAATTGAACTACTTTGTGATACTCATAGTTTAATTAAATAGTGTTAAAACGTCATGAAAAATTCAAATAATTCGAATATATTATAAATAGTTAATTGGTAGCATGAAATTTTAAGTTTTGGGATTTAAAATGAGACTGATAAAAATAAAATTAATAAAAACTTTTCAACATGATTTTAAAAATTAGAAAATACTAAACATTGCTATTTTTTAAAACACTAAGAAAATTCATCAAAATAAATATCAGTTCAATTAATTTTAGTTATCCTTCTGCTAAAAAGCAAGCGCTGTTAAAATTTTTTAAAATTCTTCTTAAATTCTTTCAGATGATTACTTGAGTAGGTTAAACTGACAGAACCATGAAACGCTTTGTATCCGTTGGAATCACATGGATAACATTCAAATAAATCAAGTTTTCAAAACTTTATTTACAGGTTCTAATTAATCTTTTAACATGTTTATCGTCAAATCTTGACGGGTACCATCTAGTATTTTATTATGAAGCCAAATAAAACGTTTCGTGCAAAATGTTATCAATTTTAATAAAAATAAAATTCTTATTATTTAGCATTATTCCATAATCTAACTATATCCTTAGAAATTCCATTCCAATTTCACATTCGTTATGAATTTCGTCACAGAATTATAATATCACTTTACTAAAATGTATGCTTATCAAAATAAAACAAAAAAACACTTTTTTTTCTCACTGCGTTCTTAAGTAATTACAAATTTACATCTTTAGGCCACATTGAAAACATTATTTTAACGTTTTAACCCATTCCTATAATTTATTTGCAATTTCGTTTCCAGATAATTGATTGATCTAAAATTATATTTTAATTTTACTCATATTAACTCGCATTTATGTATAAAATTAAAATATACATTCTGAATAATTGATGATTATTTTTTCTTGTTTTTGAATCTACATGCTGTTGAAATATTAAATTTATACCATTGATTAAAAGATAAATTAATTTAACTTCCTGTCAACTGTTCGTAATTAAAGTAGTAATGCCTTGTGTATGCAGAAACATAAAATTATATCATGAATTGTCTATCCTCTAAGAAAATCGTAAAGAACTTCTTTCACTCGTTTTATTTATTTTTAAAGATAATTATCTCTAATTTACATACTTTCATCAGCATGTTTAGTATATGTACTTCAGGTGAAAATTTCCGAAAAATTCGAATCCATCGAAATTTTTATTCTATATTTAATAGTTTATAAAGTAAAAAAACATTTGATTAGACATGAAAAATATTCTCCAAAAATGATACGGGAATTTCATGTGGCATGTCACCCCTCTTTTCATCTCTACGGGGTGTAAGGGTTACTTAGTCATTTGTTTCTACCGCCAAAATTCTCGCCAGAACTCTTATGTGCGAATAATTACATTTACTTTGAAAATTACTAGTATTCGCCATACATATATAACCATATAATAGGTTAAATAAATTTTGTTTAATCAGTCAATCGTTTTTCAATAGAAAAATAAAAAAAAAAAATCAAATTTAAAGTGGTTTTTCTTTAAAAATCAGTAAGGAACTATTTGATAGCTTTGCCGTGAAATGAGACGATTAATGATCAATCTCGGTTAAAATGAGTTCCGGTTCCGACTTGGGGCCAATCTTCGCGCTCAGATATAAAGTCGGGATTTTATTTGTTCAAATATATTTAAACAAGCATTGTTTCAAGTTTAAATGTTTAAAAATCTTTTGAAAAACAGTTTTAAAAGGAATTGAATTGTTAATCAATTTTCTGATTCTGACATAATCAGTGATAGAAACATAAGAAAGTCGTGAGATGCCCTTGTCTTAGCGCTCTTTCTGTTTGCAATTCTTTTTCAAAATTACAGGAAAACTTGACTGTCATAATTGTGCAATTTTATTTTAAAAGAATAAGAATTATAAGAGTTGTTATTTTTGTAGATTTTCCCTGGTAACTGAGTATAAATAAAAAAATTTTATTTTTATTTTTTTAGATAGATTTTCAGCGACAGTAAAACCACGAAACGTTGACGTGAGTATTTAGGGATTAATATTTATTTCTACGTAAGAAGAGAATTTTTATTGAGAAAATTCATCACGAGACAATTTTAAAATATTATTCTACTACATACTTTCGGTATTGGACTCTATGACAAGAAAAAAAAAAAATCAGACTTGGAAAATGGATCCCGAACTCATCTTGTACCAATTTTCGAACTGCCCTCTGATCAAGATAGATCTAAGAGCGGTGGAATACCGCAACTTTCCCCTTTCGTCAGCTACAGTCCACCATATTGCCGTTAAATTTAGTTCCTACTAGAGCTATGAAATTGCTTTCTAATTTTCTGTTTATTTTTATGTTAAGCAGATTATGTAATTTTTGGAATATCGTTAGTTTTTAAGTTAACACAAAGTGTTAAAAATAACATAATAATACATTCCAAGATACAAACCAGCCATTTCATTGGGATGAGGCCTGGGCCCTTTCTGGGGGAACACTATGCAGTCCACAATGTGTTGCAAGGAAGGTACGTCAACAGCTTGAAATTTTCGGACATCGCCGGGATACATGCATGGATTTTTAGTCACCAAAACTTCACCTAAGATACAGACATGAATAAAATAATTTTTAACAAAGTTTACATTTTTATAGATACAGGACCTGAATATCACACAGCCCCATGGGGTTTGTGTCCTGTATATTATAAACAAAGTATTTGAAATTTTGTTTGTGGAACAGTTATTTTAGGTAAACAAAATAATTTTCTAAAAGTATTTTCAAGCACATAACAAAGTATTTTACGTCTCCTACTCTCATGCTTTGTCTTCGGTAAAAAAATTGACATTTCCAAATTTAATATAATGATATTATCGGATTCCTACAGGTCAGGGATTTCTCCTGACTTTAGGTCAAATAAAAACTAATATTTACTTAGAGAAAAACTTGCCTTTTCCAACTACGCAATTACAAAAGTTAAGTTTTTTAAAAATACTTTTATGTTTAGCTAAAATTATAAGAACCCTGCATTACCTATTTCGCAAATCTCAACTTAAATGGTTAAAGAACTATGTGACGATTAAACCCACTTTTAATAATTTGTAATACTGGGGATATAACCAAACGCTCTCTTTATCCTTTTAAAACCCCAGGGTTTGATTTTATATTTTTCAAACTTTAGTTATGAATTTATATTAGCAAACTAATAATTAAAAAAAAACTGAAAGCGAAAAACAAAATTAAAATTAATTTTTTCCACGTAAAACTTGATGACACATGGGAAAAGTACGTTTTTACCATTTTTTTTTTAATTGCATTGCAAAAATAATAAAAAATGTAATAATTATATATATATATATATATATATAATACCATTAAAAGTAGACAAGATTCACCAATGGATATTATCAGTAAAACAATAAACCAAAAACGAAGAATTAGAATTGAATTGAATTATAATAAAATAAAAAAATAGTGTAACGAGTAAATCTGAAAAAATAAATAAATAAAATGAATGCAAATAGAATTTGTATATATATATATATATATATATATATATATTTACAAATAGACTCTACAAATCATATCGTAACATACAGAAAAATTATAACAGATGTAAATTTTCCATGTGGGTGAAAAAAATGGATAAAATAGTCCTCCAGCGTTCGTGTCCTAGATGGCTCAGTCGGAAGAGCATTGGCGAGTTCAGCCAATACATCCATGGTTCGAATCATGGCCCAGATTTTTTTCACCCACATGGAAAATTTACATCTATCATAATTGATTTACCGATTGAAAAATCGTGTTATAAATTAATCTAATACAGAAAAATCATTTACGTTTTCATTTTTGTACATTTCGTACATTTTTGCCGCAGGTATTTTTGTTATAACACGTATCTTATTATGAAAAGCGCTATGAGAAACAAATTGCCATTTTATTTAGTTCTGCTATCTGTTAGGCTCTATTCACATTAATTTCTGTTTTTTTCTTTATGTTATTTATATAAGCGGAAAAAATGAAATGAGGTGCATCTGATAGGATACATCGGAACTGAAGAGTTTATGCCCTTTTACACTATACAGTGGTGTGAAAATTATTAGAATAATTGTGAAATTTACAATGAAATCTTATCATATTACAGAAATATATTATTTTAAAAATAATGATATATTTAATGTTTAGTATGCATTCCCTTGTTTTTAATTACAGTTTCGATATGTTTTGGCTAACTTTGTATGGATTTTTGGCAATTAATTTGTATATTCTTCTCATGGTACCAAATTCCAATGAGTCTTTCTATCAGATCATTCTTGTTTGTGATGATACATTTCTTTAATTTTTTTTCTTTACAATGGCCCAAAAGTACTTTATGAGATTCATATCTGGAGTGTTTCCAGACCATAGAAAGGTGTTTACATTTTTTTCATCCAAAAATTTAATTACATATGAAAATTTGTGGGAGGGAGTTCCATCATGCATGAATATGAAGTCTTTATTTGGAAACAAGTCTTTTAATTGTGGAATTAGTCTTTGTTCAAACACTTTTTTATACTGATATTGGTCCATTATGCCTTCTACAATGATTAAACGTCCATTATCTTGAGAAGACATCAAGTTCTAATCCATTAATTTAGTTGGATGTTTAAAAGTCTGTGCTGTGCAATTTGGAGGAAATTCTTCACTGGTATTTCTCCTGACATATTGACTGCTTTCTTCTGATATAGTAAACATTGATTAATGAGAAAAACATACCTAAAACATAAAATTTTCTTAAGGTATGTAATTTGTAGAAAAATATTCTTATAAAGAAATTTTAATAAAATTTATAAAAAGTTTTGTATTTTTAGTCAATATATAAAAAATATGATTTCAAGAAAAGAAATGAACAACTTAAATTTAACTGATTAAGGGAATATTAATATTTCTAACCTTGCTCCAGCCATTTCCGAATTGTTCTTGCACAACTTTTGCCCAAACAAGTCCCTTCTTTGCAAATATGATTATTTTTTTGAGAACGAAAAGCACTGAGTCCAGCTGAAATAAGTTTTCTATAGACAGAAGAATCGCATACATTTACTCCAAACGCTTGCACAGAGATTTTTAGTTCATAATTAGTTTCTCTTTTGATAGCTTTGGCAATTTATATTAATTTCCTTTCCTTTCTTTTCTTGCAGTAAATCTAATTTTCCTTCCGCATTTCCCTATTCTAGAATTTAAATATTCACATTTGGAATAATAAGATCTTTTCTATTCTACACACAGATGTTTGCGAAAATTTTGTTTTTTAACGATTTCCTGTTGTTTATAGTTATTTTCTTGCATGAGACACTTTACCACAGCTAGTTCTTTAGATGAAATATCACTTGCCATATCCATAATCATACAATAATCCTTTGACAATTGAAAAAAATAATTTACCAATTTGTATAAACTAATAAAAACAGCAAAAAAGTTTGTTTTAAGAATAAAATACCACTGATGCCAGCTCAAGAAAAGAAAGAAAATAACTAGTAAACAGATTCTTTATGCAGTAGAAACAATTTGATTAATTTGAATCAAATATTTTTCTTTTTAAGAAATGGCAACATTTATAAATTATGTTCCTAAAGGAGTGAAAAATTGACTAGATCGACAAATCAAATTACTTTTCATAAAATATTGCAAATATATACAATATTAATAGAGAAAATCTGAAAAAATTACAACTATTTTAATAATTTTCACACCTCTGTAAATGTTCTACATTTGGAGAGCATTAAGGACATTCAGGTCATGTATTGATAAATATGAAAAATATGAAAATAAGAAATATGAAATATGAAAATAAGAAAAGTTATCTTGAGGAATCTAGAGAGCTAAAAACTCTTTCTAACAAGAAATGAGTGAAAAAAAAAAAAAATCTATTTTATGAATCTTACTGATTTTAATAATAATTTAAAAAATTATATTTTCATAAATAAATTTATAAATTATTTAAAATAAATTCTAAAAACATTGAGACTTAATCGAGTAAAATTACAATGGTCAGTTAATTGCAATATTTAAAATGTTAAAATTTCTTTACATGATACTGTTGAATTTTTCCCTTTCGGTAACTTTCGGCAATAGAATTTTCATCAAATATGAATATATTTTACCTATATATTACATTATAATATAGTAACTGAATAAAAATGAAAAAAATGGCAATTAATAAAAACAAAATCAATGAAAGATTATTATTTTTTTATATATAAGTTTACCTTTATGGATAATAGTATCTGTAATAGTTTCTCCTTGTAGAACATCTCTGCTGTATTGTACGAAAACTTCCCCATAGTTAAGATTGCGAGTCTCATCAATGACTCCAAGCATATTTCGACCTTTACTTGGATCTATAGCAATATTAGCTCGCAATTTGATTTTGTCTGAAAAACAGAAATAGATTGAATTTCTATTTAAGGCGCAACACTAGTCACAGAAAAAGACCCGGATGACAATCTAAAGTCTATGAGAGCGTTCTTTTCAAACGCTTCGCTCAAATTATATATTTTTACATGATTTCTTTTTTCCATAGGATAGCTGAGGACGACCCACAACCGGCCAAGTTTTTATTTTTTCGATTTTGCTTATATATTTATTAGATTATGACAGTTTCAATTTCAGAACCGGTTTTGAAAGTTAAATTTTTTTTTTTTTTTTTTTTTAATCTGAAACCAAAGTTGAAAAAGTAAAAACCAGGCCAGATGTGGATCGTCTTCAGCTATCTTATGCGCAAAAAAAAAAAAAAAAAAAAAAAAAAAGTAAAAATATTAAAAATATTAAAATTTGAGCGAGGTATTTGAAAAGAACGCTCCCATAGACTTTACATTATCACCCGGGTCTTTTTCTGTGACTAGACAATGTAATGCCTTAAGCATTTTAACAATTTTGGGAACTAGGAAACAAATATAAATCGCTATATTACATATTAAATGGCACCTACCAATGCGATGCCTATGGAGAGCGAGAAGAAGATACTTAAAAAACGGTTCTGTAGTTAAATATATTCCTGAGTTCGATAAGTCCTTAAAATTGTAGAGAGCTGTACATGTATTGGACTGGAGGAACTCGGCCGCTACATTTTCTTCATAAAGCATTTCTGTTAGTGTTTTTAACGTAGTTTCTTGAAGTCGAAGAAATGTCCTGTGTCGAACACCGAGACCATTCAAAAGCGTTATAAAAGGACGATTCAAAAACAGAGGAACTGAAAATAAGTCATTTAGTTAATTGATCAATTAAACAAATCACAAATCAATGAGAAGCAAAATAACAATGTGAAAACAGTATTTGTGTTTAATTACTGAAAATGAAATACAAATGTTAATTCTTTATTACAAACTATTCATCACGATGGACCAAAATGCTAATTATTTTCAATATAGCCTATTTCATTCACGATTCTTATTCAAAGTGTAACAAACCGAATTGTTTCTCCTAAAAATTCTTTAAATATTCAAGTAAAAGGCTAGCATACGCCCGATAATGTATTGAAAACATATCGCAGGATTTTAGCAAAGTCCAACGTTCTGCCGGAATAAATCAAAAGTGATAGATCGATCTTAACACATCATCTGA
Source organism: Maratus speculifer (assembly GCA_964019185.1). NCBI lineage: Eukaryota > Metazoa > Arthropoda > Arachnida > Araneae > Salticidae > Maratus > Maratus speculifer. Next base: position 102,438,044 of record OZ025303.1, read on the forward strand.
AATGATACTATGGAAACAAAGAAATAAACAGAAAAAAGTCAAAGAATTTGTGTGATCATTCCGAAGGTGAAGTGACTGCTACACTGTTAAAAATTTGCTGCATTTTGCTGCAACGCACTCCCCTGCTTGTATAGAAAACGGTTACTTGGCCGTGAAGTGGAGCTTTCTCATTGGTTGAAATGGAGATATTATATACAAGCGGTGGAATGCGTTGCAGCAAAATGCAGCAGATTTTTAACAGTGTAGAGGTGAAAAGTTTCTTAAAGTGCTATTACACGTGTGGTCGAAGACGCTTCAAGTTGCAGGCGTCTCCATGCTATCCTGTGGGACCAGGGGAGTTCCTCTCTTTCACAGCGACTCCTCTGGTACCATAGGATAACATGGAGACGCCTGGAATCTGACTTCTCGGATAATAGCACCATTATGGTGCTATTACACGAGGGGTCAAATTCGCGTCAAATTCCAGGCGTCTCCATGTTATCCTATGGGACCAGGGGATTCGCTTGGAAAGCGCATGATTCTATTGTGTCAGAGCGTCTTTGATACCAGGTGTGGTCGATGACGCTTCAGATTTCACGAACCGGAATATCATTCCGGAAAGCTCTAGTACATTTCGAGTCCTTGGTTTAAAATTGCGGTAAATAGCTTAATAGCTCTATATGTTTCTATAACGTTTTCATCATCCAAAGTCGTCAACAAATTTTGAAACTACTATTACTACCATCTATACTAAAGATGAATTCGGAGCCGTTAATCAGAGCCCGAACCAAAGCCGTAGCTAGAAATGAATAAAAGTGCTATTACACGAGGGGTCAAAGTCGCTTCAAATTCCAGCCGTCTGCATGTAATCCTTTGGCTCCAGGGGAGTCGCTCGGAAAGCGGGTGATTCTCTTGCATCGGAGCAGCATCTTTGACTCCTGAAACGAAGCGAGTCTCCAATAACAGCCAACCTAATGCTTAGAAATCCGGATGATGAAAAAACCTTTTCTCGAACAGCCTAATAAAATGCTTAGAAAAAAAACCCGCAGATGATTTTTGTCGCTTAAAATATTTACATGTAATAGCACCTTCAGTGATCGCAAAACTCATCCCCTCAAGAAAGTCTGATCACAAGCGGCGAATGACAACTGAGTTTGAGAATGCCTTAAATGGCTAAGAAAATATAATTGTCTTAATCAGAGAATCGGAGAAGAAGAGCATCATTGATAAAGGGAAGGAGTTCAGAGTTGAGATTTCGTAGTGTTCTTTCCAAGAACCTGGGAGAGAGAATTTCTCTCAAAGTCATCGAAAACAAACCCTAGGAACTTGATCCCAGGTGAAGCGTATCTGCCTCTAGAAGAGAAGGGAATTAAACCGGCTCGCTAATAGTGCAGTTCTCTAAAATTTAGAGAAAGAACGGACTTTACTAGATATACTAGATATTATGATATATACTAGATATATACTAGATATTTATTCATAGATTAAAACCATCTATTCAATTAAATTGAAATTTAACTTTCAACTGTCATGAATTGTGAATCATCCTACTCATGCATTTATTTTTAAAGCGTTGTGAATAAATCCAGTATTAGTCACGAAGCTTTATATTTATTGGTACTACTCTGTTATCCCATCGACCGATTTCGTCAAATTATACAAATCGCCAAACTAATAGCCAAATTATACATATTTTTATTTTAAGTAATAAAAAACCAAATAATTAGTAGACTTAATAAAAATACAAATAAAAAGTCGAAATAAAAATCACTTAATGACTTTTAAACAATGTATAGTATTTAATGTTATTGAATTGACATTCACGATCATCCATTATTGGCATTTAATCTTATAATTTGGCGATAGTATTTTGGTCGACGGGATAACAGAGTAGTACCTATTTATTTTCTTTATTGATAAATAAATCACATTTTTGATTTAATTTCGTCATCGCCTTTGAAGATCACTCCCGCTATCCGCTTCACTAAAATAACAAGGCGTCGGAACTGATTGCAGTTTCAGAGGGATATACAAAAAGAACAGTGATAGTAAAACGAAGCCTAGAAAGCGGACAGATCCGAAAACTCTTGACGCAGAGCAGAAGTAAGAGTCTGGGAAAAGCAGTTCTTCCCAAAAGAAAATTAATCTTGAACGAAAAATCAGTTCATCCTGAACAGAAAAGAGGTTTGTCCTAAAAGTAAAAGCAGTTCATCCCAAATGAAAAAACAATTCATTCTGAACTTGAAAGGAGTTCATCCCGAACGCACGCTAGCATAAATGGAAGTTTCCACGATCTAAATACCAGCCCAGGGGGCCTACCACAAAGAGATCGAAATACGATCATTCTCGGAAGTTTTCCGATGACACGTCCTGTTCCGAGAAGTCCAGCAAAAACGCTACCATGATGTCATCGGAAGTGAATTCGCGTCGGAAGGAACAGCCTCGTATCGATTTTAGCGGTCGGAAAAGCGCTGAAAAATTTCGACCACAAAAAAGTCAGTGAAATTGGCAATACGACAAGATGGCGGCAATATTAGCTTTAGCATTAATTCAGGAAAATGAAAGAATTCCCAGAATTATTCGGCCGGCAAGAGTGAATTGTTTTGATTCCATGAGTGAGTCTGATTTTGTTAAAAATTTCAGACTCAACAAAACCTTGACAAAGCAACTAATTAAAGAATTAAAGCCTTTTCTAGAACCGAGAACAACTAGACAAGACGTGATTTCTGCAGAAACAAAGGTACGTAGTTTTTTTTCCTGTTTTAAAAATGTTAAGATGTTAAGCAATAATGTGTTTTAGTCATTAATCGAAACATTAAATTATATGTTTATATATACTTTTCTCTAAACTAAAATTACTTTTTACGATAGTTCTATAGAATATGCCACATTGTTTGTGTATTTTTTTTATCGCTCCAAACAATACTTCAATTTTAGAATAATAAACAACTTTTTTTGTCTAAACTTTTTAAATATATTGCAATTTGAATACTTTTCTGTTAGCTGAGTGCCAGTGCTATATTATATTCATATGTGGCTATTTCCATGAGTACTTGTAGTGTAAGTCACAGGCTACGATTTTTGGCTACCAGTGTTTTAGTACGAAAAAAATGTGATTTGTTTTATCGGCACATTTTCATTAATTGAATAAGGCCAAGCAGACTTTTCAAAAATAACGGTGGCAAATAAGCATAGCAATTATAAGGTATTGTGACTTACACTACAAAACCCATGGAACTAGCCATGTATATAAATATGTATGTATGTGTTTAAACTATATATATGTAAAGTAAATGTTGATACATAAGGTATATGTGCCGCCAGTAATTTATACCCTTCATAATTTTTAATTAATAGTTATTTTATTCCAGTTTTTTCAATGTTATTTTAATTTTTCAACAATATTTAACCATTCTGATACTCTAATTTCTCAATATTTATTAAAATTTAATTGTTAATAACAGCAAATTCCAGTAATGGGCACCCTATCTTCAAGTAATAAATACGCCACAAAAAAAAACAATAGCTAATAAATGTTTTTATGACTGTATTTAGAGCCATAATTTATGATAGCATATTATTGAATCCAAATTTTCTAATAAATTTTAACTTAGAATAACGATGATTAATGAAATATTTTTGAAATTTAAATTATTTATTGTTAATATCATAAGATCAGTATTTAAATTTTAGATAGATAATGGAATTCTTTTAAGCGGTCATGTAAATAAAGTATAAGGTGGACATATATAACGTTATCAACATTTTGATAATTATGTACCCCCTCCACTCTTTTCGATAGCATAAGTTATCTTTCGAACCACCTCCCCCCCTCAATAATAATGTCATTATCAAAATGTATATATATTTTTTTTCTTTGGAGTAATATACAGAATTGGTTAAATTTATTTTTTGCATATTTTATAGATTCAAATGAAGAGAAGTTAATAAAATATCTCTTTATTTAAATAAAACTTTAAAAAAATAGTTACTATTTAAAAGTATTTTACAATCGCATTTTGTAACATAATGCATTCAAGTCTTGTTGAATTTGCTCCCTGAATGGAGAAAGGGTGTGGAAATGGGGGTAGATAGAAACTTTTATCAACAAAACAAGTAGACAACATTCTTTTTTATTTGTAAACACAAGCTTCATTACAAATATACTTCACATATGTTTTCTCGATTTTATATGCATGCACATACATGAAGATGAATAGGAATGTCAAACAATGGGGTACACCATATTTTAAAATTTTAAAATTTTATAATAATTTAGCGATTTTAATAATAATTTTGTATTTTCATAAAAATAGATAACAGAATAATAAAAAAAAGACATACTATTTAGAAGAAAAGACCATGTTACAAATAAAGAGACAATTCTTATTGGGTCAAAAATGATATCTATATCATAAGGCAACCCCCCTCCCCCTAGAGATATCTTTCGATATCATGTGCCAGACTTCCCCCTCCTCCCTAAAATGTTAACATTATATGTGCACAGCCCCTAAGTACTACATACTTTGTTTTCAATAAGAAACATGCTATAGAAATTTCAAACATGACAACATAAGTTTCAAAACTTGCCTTATCCAAAAATTTAAAAATGAAACTTTCATCGAGGGGGAAAAAAATGCAATTTGAAATAAACTAGTTTTATTGTTTATTTCTAGCAGTGTATACATAATACTAATACCTGGCTATCAGAAAAGTATCACAATTGCTTTTAGAAAATGCACATATTTTAGGTACTACTTGATTATCCTTTCGACTGATTTCTCCAAATTATGCAAATTTATGTACTTTTTATTATAAATAATGAAAAAACAAATTGGTAAAACATTGATAAAAATACAAATAAAAAGTAATTTAAATCAATTATGACATAACAAAAACTTGTATTATGTTTAATGTCAAGATGAATGCAACTATTATGATCATTCATTATTGGCATTTAATCTCATAGTTTGGCGATAGTATTTTGGTCACCTCGATAATCACATGGTAGATATTTTACCATCTATACTTTTTATTACCAGAAACTGCAATACAATAGTACATACTGCAAATTAATGAAATAGCTTAATATGAGAAATTATTAATGTTTCAACATATTCATTTTTTTTTTTTTTTTTTTTTTTTTTTTTTTTACATTCAGTACAAACATGGATTTTGGCACCTCCCTTCCCTATGCAAATTAAATTTATAAAAATAATTTTATTACATTTCAAATACTGACTAATGAGCTTTGTCGCATTTGAATTCATAAAAACCTTGAAAACAGAAAAAATAGACAAACAAAATCTTCATTCAGTTCCCTCTCCCCCTTAGTTTTGCCCCTGCTCATAAGTGATCCATTTTCTTGACTGCTTTTTTCTACCATAACATCTGGAAATCATGGGAAAAACAATACAGTGAAACCCTGATCTATCGTTCTCACATCCATCATTTTCCCACATTGATCATTTTATTTATATGGTCCCTGCACAAATTATATTTAAATAATGTTAACGAAATCCGCAAGCATAGTTCTTCAAAAATTCGTTTTCCTGCATTCATCAACATTTTTCACCTCACCGAAATGAAATTGACAGTCATGCAAATTCATATGACAAATTGCGAATTTCATCTTGCCGCGCAAAATAATGCAATTTTGTCAAATTTAATTAAAAATTGCGAATTTTGTTGATTGGGAGTCAAAAAATGCAGATTTCGTCAGTTAAAGACGGGAAAAGCACAAATTTAGTCAATCGGACATGGAAAAATAGCAAGTTTTATTAATTGGGTTCCGAATTAATTGGGAAAAATTGCGAATTTCACTGGTTGAACATTGAACTATCGCAAATTTTATCTGTCTCACGCGGAAAATAAGAAATTTAGTCAATCAGGCAAAGAAAATTACGTTCGTCAATAAAGTTTTAAAAATTACGAATTTTATCAATCATGCAAGGAAAAAATGAAAATTTCATCGATCAGCTTCGTAGAAATCGAGAATTTTGGCGATCTGCTTCGTAAAATTCTCAAATTTGATTGATCATGTTCGAAAAAATGACGAATTTTGTCGAACAGGTAAAAAAAAATCGCGAATTTCATCGAACAGCCTTGAAAACTTTAGAATTTGCCGATTAACTTTGTAAAAAATTGCTAATTTTGCTGACCAGGTGCTGAAAATTTGTGGGTTTTCTCAATCGACTCGTAAAAATCGCAAATTTCGTCGATCATGAGAAAAAAAATTGCAAATTTCGCCAATCATCATTGTAAACATCCCGAATTTTGTCCATCGGCTTCAAAAATTGATAATTTTGTGGATCACTGCATAAAAATTGCGAATTTCGCAGATCAGTTTTAAAAATATCGCAAATTTCATCGATTGGTTTAGTAAAAATCACAAATTTCGTCAATCGGCTTTATAAAAATCGATATTTTGTCGATCATCCACAGAAAATTTGTGAATTTTATTGATCATGTGAAGAAATGTCGCGAATTTCGTCAGTTTTGTGAAAATCGCGAATTTTGTCGATCGCCTTCATAAAAAACACGAATTTCATCGATAAGCTTTGTAAAAATCGCAAATTTCGTCCATTGATGTTGTAAATTTTGTCGATCAATTTCGTAAAAATCACGAATTTTCTCGATCGTTTTTGTAAGGATCACAAATTTTGGTGATCAGGCACGAGATTGAGTTTTCTCGATTAGTTTCTTAAAAATTTCGAATTTTATCGATTACTTTTGTAAAAGGCACAAATTTGGTTGATCAGGAATGGAAAGCTGCAAATTTTGTTGACTGGGTGTTGCAAAATCAGAAATTTCAGTGATGAGTCATGGAAAAATCTTGCTGATCGGCTCCTTCCCTGAAGGAGATAAAGTTTACACTTTTTTCAGCACTAGCCCTTATCTTTGTGTTTTAGTACTTTTAATAAAACAAAATGTGCTCTCTTGAATAAAGTCAAGGGGTACTTTTACATCTTAAGAATAATCCTTGCTACATCTGTTATACATACAAACGTAAAAACTGCTGATATATCCTTACCAACTAAATTGGATATTTTCACTGGTTAAGCAAACCTAAAGGGACATCTCCCCCACTTCCCTCTGAAAAGGTATTTTTTATCTGATTATAGGCCACAGATCACCTTCATGATTGAATTCTCTCCATGTTATTGACATGGCCCTCGACTACAAAGAAATATTTGTAAGTGGCCCTTCTCTTGAAAAGGTTGTGCACCCCTACCCTAAACATAGGAGAAATGTGTGATAATGCAAAAAATGAAAATATGGCGAAAAAGCAGAAAATAACGTTCATGCCCATGGAGCTGAGATATCAGTGCCAGCTCTGCTTGACGCAATTACGGGATTTGAAACTGTATGAACTTTCATACATGCATATGAAATAACAAAAAATATAATAAAAATAAAAATATAAAATAACAAAATAAGAAAAATGCCGTATATATTAAAAAATAATTTAAAGGACAAGCAGAGTCACTCGAATCGATCTCGTGTACTGAAAAGATAACAAAGTACCGGAACGAAAGACCACCCACAGAGAGACTCCAGCAGATCTGAATTAGAGTCCATTTTACCTGAGAAAGTCTTTAGAAGGCCCAAACACCAGACGAGCGCATCAACAAAGATATAGAAAGAGGACAAGATAGACAGACACCCTCGAAAAATCCTCGGGTAAACCTAAACCTTGTGTGGAAATCATCGATTGTAAAGTGCCATGCAGCCCAGCTTCCCCGTGAAAAAACATCAGCAAACCTATAAGGTAAGCTCATTATTTTGAGTTGTATGGCTCTCAATTTGTTAATGTATGAAAATTTTAATTCTAAATTTGGTATTTTGAGGATGAGAGATTTTGTTTTGTTAGCAAACAAAAATTATTAAGTTAAAAAATAATAATTGTCTGAGCGAAGCGAAGTCTTTATACTCAGAGATACGTAACGATATTAAAAGTCAAAAAAATTCTTTCGTCAAGCAAATCTCAAAAAGTACTTGTCGGATTTTGATTCTGTTTGTACCAATAGGTACCTATGAAGATAATCTGGTGAATGCACTACATACGAAAAATTAGTTCCAAATAGTTTAAAAGTTATATTAAAAAAACTGATAAAAAAGCACAATTTATTTGCATACGTCACAGAAATCTGGTGTGCGTGATTTTCACCAGCTGGATATTTTCGAAGATAACCGAATCAGTACATGGAGTAAATAGTAATCATTAACGCACTCAAAAATATTGAATGCAATAAAACATTTTAAAATTTAATCATGCAGGAAAATAAAACTTATTTTTTTATATTAAAAAAAATGTCATAAAAACTTTGATTTTGAGATTTTGTGATAATCTCTTAATAGCATTTTTTGATCGCTAAAAGAATGTTTTATATATTTCGCGTGTGAAAATTAGAAACAATTACGTTTTTAAATAAAAAGTTTCTTTTATGACATCATTTTCCCTTTATATTTATTTTTATTGCATGTTTTCTTTTAACTTATATTTTGTTTGTGTGTGGAAGTCAATTCTGGTCACTAATTTTTCGGCACGGATACCACAAGCGCATCATATTTGGCGTAATTTTTTTCAAAGCCCATTTGGCGAAAACTCCATTTTCAAATAACGCTTACATACACATTTTTAAATAATTTTCTATTTTCAAAAAGAACTTACAGTAAATAAAATAATAATAATAATTAATAACTATAAAAAGAAATATTTTATATAATTAAAAAAAGGAAATGAAAGTAAATAAACATTTTTTGAGTAAATAAACAAATAATAAATAAATAAAGCCGGGTTACCATCTGAGGTAAAATAATGCCATTTTGACGCCAATTATGTACCCTGGTGCATATGTGACATCTTTTCCCATTTTTCATCCATTTCCTGTTGGCATACAACTTTGAAATTTGGAATATGTATGCATACCTGGGAGCAATACTGGAATTAGACATTGTTTTTTTTTTAATTCGATCCAAAAAGTGCAACGGGGGCTATTTTTTAAAGATTTATACTGCATAAAGGAGCCACTTACCTATTTTTATATACAAGAAGTAGTAAGTGGTATGTAAAAACAATTATAGTATACATAAATAAAATATTAGAGATAATATACTAGAGATATAAGCACCGGGTTTGGCGAGATATTTTATGCCAATTAGGCGAAAACATCGTTTTGATTACCAGATACATATAGCATGCTATAATAACACGTTATTTATTTATTTCAAAATGAAAAAAAGAAATAAACGAAACATTTTCTGTTATTAAAAAAAAAGAAATAATAATCAATAAATGATAATATTTTTAGAACAAACAATTTATTAAAACATTTATATGATAACCAGCATGTTAGGCAACTGAACGCCATTTTGGCACCAATTAGGTACCTCGGTGTGTATAAGGCATATATGTGCCATGTTTATTTGTAAAACTGAGCATGAACGTTTACGAAGTGTGTTTTCATAGTCGCTTAAATCTTTTTGCAACATAGCGCACCTTCCGAAGCCAAAACTGCATAAAAAAAAAATCAATATTTGCAGTTTTTTTTTTTTTTTTTTTTTTTTTTTTTTTAATGTAATGCACATTTTGTAATCAGTAGGCTCGATAATCAGACCTCGTTTTTTTGCTTTCAAAGATATTTCATACGACGTCTTTTTTGGATTCGTCGTTTTTCCGTATTTGATAGTATGCGTCTACTCGTTTTGTAACTTTTTTTGTAACTTTCTTCTTTATTAACAGCGACATTTGAATTTCCTATTTAAATAAAAATTCTTCTCAATACAAAGAATTTTGTTAAAATAAATAAATAAATGAAATGCGGACATCTATTGCTCAAAGCACAAAATTTTTCCTATTGAGTTAATAAAAATCAGTAAAAACATAATTTTTATGATAATAAAAAGGTGACTTATGTAATAACAGAGTCATATATTATGTACGTTATGGATTAAGTATGAATATTTCTCCACCATTTATAAATAATAATAATAATAAAATAAAATGCGGACAGACCAAAGTCTATATTTGACTGAAAACAACAACCATTTTCTAAATGCTTTAAAGAGATGGCCAATGAAAAGTGATATTTCAAAAGTATTATGAAATTAGTTAAAAACCATTTATTTTAAACTAAATGAATAAAAGATTTATATTTTTAATGAAATAAATGGGATTTGAAAAATTATTGGAAATTTACCACCATAGATGTATCAATATTACAATCAGTACTTTGTATGCAAAATGGAACAATTAGCAATAATTTTTGAACCCGAAAAATGGTCTTTGCTTTTTTTAAGGTTCAAAAGGAGGTTACGAAATATTCCTATACAGAGATGCCAAGCTCCCGCTTATTGCACAGCAGAATTTTCTTATAGGAAAAGTTATTTTTTAAATCAGCAGAATGTTCCTATTTAATAAAAGATTTTCTGTATTAAAATACCGTATCCAAAATGCCGGAGACTTGGCAGCTCTGCCTATAACATTTTAATTAATCACGGTACTTTTTTTAATCGGATTCAAATTTAGTGAAGACAATGTTTTTTGGCCAAAAACAGCTTTTTTTCCACATGTGTAACTATGATACAATTCCTTGATGCTGAAATAAAATGTTTTGACTTATGCTATTATTGCTTCCTCTTATTTATTTATTTGAATTTTAAATAAGATGAATCAAAATCGTGTTTTTTAAATGTACGGAAAAAATGCATTTCGAGAGAGGGCGAAAAGAACATTATTTGGAGATTTATTACCTGCGTTTGGCTAAGTTTCTTACTACCTTGTATTTAATACTCTTCACAATACTTCGCTGTTATATGGACTTAGGCGCTTTTATAAAAAGTTTGACATAGTTCGGGCTTAAGAAAGTGAGTATTTTACTGAATAATACAAATAAATGAAAAATGAATACTAAGAAATACTAATAAAAGAAAAATGAAGCGTTATATTGATCTATGTATATTTAAAAATGCATTTGCTAGCACTATTTAGATAATTTATGTGTATATAATAGGAGATAAATAGCTTTTGATTCTGTATTTCTATGCTTTAAAACGTTTGTGTGTTTTTCGTTATCATTGGGAGTACCTAGCCGATTTAAAAAATAATGTGGGCAAAAAATGTTGGTAACTATCTTTGCTGCAAAATATACTATATTTTGCGTAGGAACAATAATCACCATCAATGCACGAGCAAAAAAAGTTCTAAAATTGAGAATTCTTTGATATCGATATGACTAAAAATTATTTTTTTTTTTTTTTTTTTTTTTTTTTTTTTGGTGGCAACTTTTAGGATATAATATTCTCGTTATGAACAATTTCTAAAACATTCGACAATTTAATTTCACAAATTAAAAATTTTTTTTCTAGAAAAAGTTTTAAACCCAATTTATTGAGAATGTTGCAATTTCTAGGATACTGTTGGGGTCAGAAACTATAACTTTGGCATCACAGTAACTTATAAGATGTAAGTGCTCGTTTTGCACAAAATTTTAAAAAAGGATTCCTTACCTCTTATCGACAACCTCATTGCATCCGTGGTGTAGTAACAGATATTCAACATTATAAACTATTCGGACGGATTTCACACCGTATAAAATACACTCCATTCTCTTCAAACATAATAGTTTATGTTATTTATAGTTTCTCAAATCGGTGCGAAGCTTCTGTTTATGCTCATGACATCATTTCAAAGAGTTATATTTCCAATATAGGAAAATTTGGTGTTTTATTTTCTGTATTACTTTTAACATTTTGCATATTTCCAATTTTATATCCATGCATGGTTTGGTTTTCTTTTATAAAAATAGTATATGCAACTTTATATATAAGATTTTGTAATTCTATGATTCAATATGCTTATTTTCATCATATTTTATCACAATGAATGACCAATTAAAGGTAACATCTCATTTTCTTTACTTATCGCAAGTTATTAAATGTTTATTCTCAGCAGTATCGCTCAGACTAATCCCTCTGAGGGAAGTACTAGTTAATGTTAAATATGGAAATTTTAATAATTTAATCTGGCAAATGTATCTTGTATTTATTTTAAATTGAGTAAAAATGCAGGCAGCAAATTCAAAATTTTATTATTTAATGACAATGCATGTTTGTTTTTTGTTGTTAGAATTACCTTTTGTTCAAGTTATTCAAAATCGGTATCGTTGATATGATCTCCTAGTACACTTGCAATGTTTGAATCTTTGCAAATCATTCAGGGTGGAATTTCCATTGTACCTGCAGGTAAATTTGATATATTGGGTGTTTTTCCTTCACCAAGCTGCCACTCATGAAAGGAATTTTACCCTTCAGATCTCATATTTTAAGATAGTCTAAGTTGTATAAATTCGTGCCAAAGTGGGCTTGATTTCAAGCATGTTTCAATAATTTCTGTTCCGTTTCCTCTTATAACTATTGGCAATGTCTGACGAAAGTCTCCACCTAATAACACAACTTTGCCTACAAAAAGTATGTCCTTCTACACTATTTCACGCAGTAGGATATCTATGCAATGAAGAGCATGGCATGTCATCGCTGTTACGTTATCAATTTTAATTCAGTTTGTTTCACATAACATTTCAGCTTCACTTGAAGACATCCGAATGGCAGACGTGGAAGTTTCTAAAACCGGCACTGGTAATTTGAAACCAGAATGAACACATCTACCATCCTTTAATGAAATTGCTGCAATTCCTGTTGTTGCATGTGGAAGAACTATTCGGCATTTACCTCTAGAAAAATGCATGAGCACGTTGTACAAATGTGTTTTACCAGATCCTCCAGGACCATCTAAGTAAAAGCAACGTCTCGTAAAAGAATCATTTATTATTTTTATTTGGTTGAAAGCTTCTCGCTGTAATACATTTAAAATTCGTATTCGTTAAACAGCTACTACTTCAGCTTCATTAAAATAGTCAAATTCAGGATTTTGAATTTGCTGTAGCATATCGGGTACAGGAAGATTAAATGATGCACAGTTTAATCCACGAGCTTTCATCATGCAATTAATATCTTGCAAAGCTCGATTCCGAGCAGTTTATTCATTATAACTTCTTGAATAATATTCGCACATTGAAGTTTTATGTTTTCCCACAAATTAGCAGCATTTGTTCGGTTACAAAATATGCAAATAAATACAAAAGTTTGACGCATTCGTGGTGACATTAAAGTTACAATCATGGCCCGATTAACCTCTAAAGCCATGGGAAGCAAAGAGACATTTTGGAGTCCTTTTCATTCTAGAGGAGCTTTCTAAATTCGACGTACCCGAAAACTCAATAGTGCAAATATTATTCCAAAGAGTGACTTAATGGAGTTCACAGATATTTCGTCTAACAACATTTTATGTTCCTCTATATATACACGAAAAAAAAATGCAATCAAGAAAAATATGCAAAGGCTTTTTTGCATAATATTAGCATAAAAATATATGTTGAATAAAAATTGAATTCACCATAAATGTACAACATAAAATATTAATAGATTGGAACGCTTGTTTCAATTCTAGCATTGATTTAAATTATTTATATTTAATATTTTACTTTGTGAATACAAGTTGAATTTCCTAATATTCAAATTCAATATGTACAATAAACAATCTAAAATAATAGGCAAACTAAAAAATTGTGATCATAAGGTTGAAACTCATCTAATAAATGAAAAGTTAAATTGTTATGAAAAGAGATTTTATATTAAATAAAGGACTTAAATGTGTAAGTTAATATATATTATTATACTAGTTGGGTACCGACACTTCGCTACGGTAAATTCTCTCTTTTTCGTAACTTTCAATTTTGATCAATTGCTTGTCGACTTTTTTTTTTTTTTCCTTTCTCTATCTGTAATTCTAATTTCAACCAATATGTAAAAGTGGAATTAGCAATTATTAACTGATTTTTAGTTCACTTCCTGTATCTTAGAATTATTGTCTGAGCGAAGCGAAGTCTTTATACTCTGAGATACGTAACGATATTAAAAGTCAAAAAAATTCTTTCGTCAAGCAAATCTCAAAAAGTACTTGTCGGATTTTGATTCTGTTTGTACCAATAGGTACCTATGAAGATAATCTGGTGAATGCACTACATACGAAAAATTAGTTCCAAATAGTTTAAAAGTTATATTAAAAAAACTGATAAAAAAGCACAATTTATTTGCATACGTCACAGAAATCTGGTGTGCGTGATTTTCACCAGCTGGATATTTTCGAAGATAACCGAATCAGTACATGGAGTAAATAGTAATCATTAACGCACTCAAAAATATTGAATGCAATAAAACATTTTAAAATTTAATCATGCAGGAAAATAAAACTTATTTTTTTATATTAAAAAAAATGTCATAAAAACTTTGATTTTGAGATTTTGTGATAATCTCTTAATAGCATTTTTTGATCGCTAAAAGAATGTTTTATATATTTAGCGTGTGAAAATTAGAAACAATTACGTTTTTAAATAAAAAGTTTCTTTTATGACATCATTTTCCCTTTATATTTATTTTTATTGCATGTTTTCTTTTAACTTATATTTTGTTTGTGTGTGGAAGTCAATTCTGGTCACTAATTTTTCGGCACGGATACCACAAGCGCATCATATTTGGCGTAATTTTTTTCAAAGCCCATTTGGCGAAAACTCCATTTTCAAATAACGCTTACATACACATTTTTAAATAATTTTCTATTTTCAAAAAGAACTTACAGTAAATAAAATAATAATAATAATTAATAACTATAAAAAGAAATATTTTATATAATTAAAAAAAGGAAATGAAAGTAAATAAACATTTTTTGAGTAAATAAACAAATAATAAATAAATAAAGCCGGGTTACCATCTGAGGTAAAATAATGCCATTTTGACGCCAATTATGTACCCTGGTGCATATGTGACATCTTTTCCCATTTTTCATCCATTTCCTGTTGGCATACAACTTTGAAATTTGGAATATGTATGCATACCTGGGAGCAATACTGGAATTAGACATTGTTTTTTTTTTAATTCGATCCAAAAAGTGCAACGGGGGCTATTTTTTAAAGATTTATACTGCATAAAGGAGCCACTTACCTATTTTTATATACAAGAAGTAGTAAGTGGTATGTAAAAACAATTATAGTATACATAAATAAAATATTAGAGATAATATACTAGAGATATAAGCACCGGGTTTGGCGAGATATTTTATGCCAATTAGGCGAAAACATCGTTTTGATTACCAGATACATATAGCATGCTATAATAACACGTTATTTATTTATTTCAAAATGAAAAAAAGAAATAAACGAAACATTTTCTGTTATTAAAAAAAAAGAAATAATAATCAATAAATGATAATATTTTTAGAACAAACAATTTATTAAAACATTTATATGATAACCAGCATGTTAGGCAACTGAACGCCATTTTGGCACCAATTAGGTACCTCGGTGTGTATAAGGCATATATGTGCCATGTTTATTTGTAAAACTGAGCATGAACGTTTACCAAGTGTGTTTTCATAGTCGCTTATATCTTTTTGCAACATAGCGCACCTTCCGAAGCCAAAACTGCATAAAAAAAAATCAATATTTGCAGTTTTTTTTTTTAATGTAATGCACATTTTGTAATCAGTAGACTCGATAATCAGACCTCGTTTTTTTGCTTTCAAAGATATTTCATACGACGTCTTTTTTGGATTCGTCGTTTTTCCGTATTTGATAGTATGCGTCTACTCTTTTTGTAACTTTTTTTGTAACTTTCTTCTTTATTAACAGCGACATTTGAATTTCCTATTTAAATAAAAATTCTTCTCAATACAAAGAATTTTGTTAAAATAAATAAATAAATAAAATGCGGACATCTATTGCTCAAAGCACAAAATTTTTCCTATTGAGTTAATAAAAATCAGTAAAAACATAATTTTTATGATAATAAAAAGGTGACTTATGTAATAACAGAGTCATATATTATGTACGTTATGGATTAAGTATGAATATTTCTCCACCATTTATAAATAATAATAATAATAAAATAAAATGCGGACAGACCAAAATCTATATTTGACTGAAAACAACAACCATTTTCTAAATGCTTTAAAGAGATGGCCAATGAAAAGTGATATTTCAAAAGTATTATGAAATTAGTTAAAAACCATTTATTTTAAACTAAATGAATAAAAGATTTATATTTTTAATGAAATAAATGGGATTTGAAAAATTATTGGAAATTTACCACCATAGATGTATCAATATTACAATCAGTACTTTGTATGCAAAATGGAACAATTAGCAATAATTTTTGAACCCGAAAAATGGTCTTTGCTTTTTTTAAGGTTCAAAAGGAGGTTACGAAATATTCCTATACAGAGATGCCAAGCCCCCGCTTATTGCACAGCAGAATTTTCTTATAGGAAAAGTTATTTTTTAAATCCGCAGAATGTTCCTATTTAATAAAAGATTTTCTGTATTAAAATACCGGTATCCAAAATGCCAGAGACTTGGCAGCTCTGCCTATAACATTTTAATTAATCACGGTACTTTTTTTAATCGGATTCAAATTTAGTGAAGACAACGTTTTTTGGCCAAAAACAGCTTTTTTCCACATGTGTAACTATGATACAATTCCTTGATGCTGAAATAAAATGTTTTGACTTATGCTATTATTGCTTCCTCTTATTTATTTATTTGAATTTTAAATAAGATGACTCAAAATCGTGTTTTTTAAATATACGGAAAAAATGCATTTCGAGAGAGGGCGAAAAGAACAATATTTGGAGATTTATTACCTGCGTTTGGCTAAGTTTCTTACTACCTTGTATTTAATACTCTTCACAATACTTCGCTGTTATATGGACTTAGGCGCTTTTATAAAAAGTTTGACGTAGTTCGGGCTTAAGAAAGTGAGTATTTTACTGAATAATACAAATAAATGAAAAATGAATACTAAGAAATACTAATAAAAGAAAAATGAAGCGTTATATTGATCTATGTATATTTAAAAATGCATTTGCTAGCACTATTTAGATAATTTATGTGTATATAATAGGAGATAAATAGCTTTTGATTCTGTATTTCTATGCTTTAAAGCATTAACGTTTGTGTGTTTTTCGTTATCATTGGGAGTACCTAGCCGATTTAAAAAATAATGTGGGCAAAAAATGTTGGTAACTATCTTTGCTGCAAAATATACTATATTTTGCGTAGGAACAATAATCACCATCAATGCACGAGCAAAAAAAGTTCTAAAATTGAGAATTCTTTGATGTTGATATGACTAAAAATTTAAAATCTTTTTTTTGGTGGCAACTTTTAAGATATATTATTCTCGTTATGAACAATTTCTAAAACATTCGACAATTTAATTTCACAAATTAATTTTTTTTTCTAGAAAAAGTTTTAAACCCAATTTATTGAGAATATTGCAATTCCTAGGATACTGTTGGGGTCAGAAACTATAACTTTGACATCACCGTAACTTATAAGATGTAAGTGCTCGTTTAGGACAAATTTTTAAAAAAGGATATTCCTCAACTCTTATCGACAACCTCATTGCATCCGTGGAAAACAGATATTCAACATTATAAACTATTCGGACGGATTTCACACCGTATAAAATACACTCCATTCTCTTCAAACATAATAGTTTATGTTATTTATAGTTTCTCAAATCGGTGCGAAGCTTCTCTTTATGCTCATGACATCATTTCAAAGAGTTATATTTCCAATATAGGAAAATTTGGTGTTTTATTTTCTGTATTACTTTTAACATTTTGCATATTTCCAATTTTATATCCATGCATGGTTTGGTTTTCTTTTATAAAAATAGTATATGCAACTTTATATATAAGATTTTGTAATTCTATGATTCAATATGCTTATTTTCATCATATTTTATCACAATGAATGACCAATTAAAGGTAACATCTCATTTTCTTTACTTATCGCAAGTTATTAAATGTTTATTCTCAGCAGTATCGCTCAGACTAATCCCTCTGAGGGAAGTACTAGTAAGCTTCATGTTTAGTGATGTGTTTATAGGTCCATACAGACAATGCAAAATTTTAATATAAATAACGCAATAATAAGTTAATACATTAATTTTAAGGCATTTACTGTTAGCTCGTCTCGGGTAATAACTCACTAATTATTATCTATAAATTGTAAAACTTAAAGTGAGTCAAAATATCAATTCATTCGCCAATACACTAATAAACACTTAGCAAAATATGCCAAATTATTAAAATTGGAATAATGAAACATTTTAAAAGAAAAAAATACTGAAAATGAACAGAAAATTAAAAGTTAAAAATGTATTATTTAAATAAATTTATTTTAATTTAATTATTAATAATTTCAGATTCTATTAACGACATTATGCCTCAGTAAAATATACTACTTGGCTGTTTTCAAGATGTACGGCAAGGTGCATAACAGAAAATAATCTTTCGTGAAAAGGAAAAAAATGCACCAAGCTACCTCAGAGCTATTGATATACATTGTAAAAAAAAGGATGATTATACTGATAATCCGGACACCCGTACAATTCATTGCTTTTTAACAGAAAAATTCCCGTAAATTCTAGAAAAAATTCTGTTTTATCGGAAAAAACGGAAAAATTTTCCGTTAAAAAAAAGTAAACTATACTGACGACTCGTTTGTCAGTACAATCTATGTAAAATCGTCTTTTTTTTTTTTTTTTCTTTTAACAATGTATCGTCCCGTGTCTCATTACTTCGGCCAGATTTTAAACGGTGAAAGCTGCCTGATCAGATTCTTTGTTAAAATATCTGCAGATGTATTTTATCGATTCTATTGAATTACAATGTTGTATGGAATTGTATGAAATCACCGACCAATTATCAATATTTATTCCGCCGATATTAGCAGTGAACCCAATCCCCCTTCCCATCCACTAGGGAATATTAAGGATCCACTTAGGGAATATTAAGGATTTATCCACTGCGATATTAAGGATAGCTATTTTATCCGATTTGTGTTTCTTTCAAAAAGGATTTAGAGTAGGAGGATGTTCCATTATTGGACTTGTATATCTTTAATCATATATTTTTCGCATTCGACGGCAAATACTTCTAGAATGATCAGAAAATTTCTGGATACTTGACTCATCGGAAAATAACACCCCACTTTACTGCTGTATTGTCCAGTTCTTATGTTTCCGGCGAAGGTCAATCGTTTACTTTTCATAATCTGGGTAAGCAAAGATTTCCTAATAAGTGTTCAATATAATAAATCAAAATCATTGTTCAAACGTCTTGAAATAGTTCTCAAACTGACGTCGATATCCTTTGAAGCCAGAGTATGCTTATGTTCTTGTAGGAGGCTCTTGGAAGTCATGTTACCATCTTTCAGATCACATGATCATCATTAGCATTGGTGTTTCTTGACCGGCCACTTTTCTTCAGGTCTGTGTACTTTCCCGAAATATTAAATTTACTGACAGATTGATGAACAGCAGTCTTGTCCACATGTGCCCTATTATCTAATTCATATTCAGAAAAACCAACTTATTGAAAGTCAATTATTTCTGCTTTTTTTTTTTTTTTTTAACTGAAAATGACGATTTTTTACCCATTACAAAGATTAAAAAACAGCACCATCGATGGTTAAATCTACCAAACAACTGGCGAGGAATGAGACAGAAGGAGTGATTTATAAGAAGCGAACAAATCTGATGCAATCGATGCATGATACCGTGATGTTTGGTGCAAAAATACCGAAATACAGCAGCTGGTCATACGACTGTAGATTCGCGGGGATCTTACAAAAATCCAGGAACGCACATTAAAAACTTAGACGGATATGACACGATCATTATTTAAAAATTAACATTAATAAAGGGACTGTACATGTTAAACATCATTTAAATATATCAGAGATGGTTGGAAGAGTCTTAAAATTTATAAATTTTACAGTCAAATTATAATATACACACTTAAGATTATTTTTAATTTCAATGGGCATGTCTGATACACATTCTGAATTGAATTTTATTCATAAACGTATAAAATTTGAATATGTTTTTATTTAGAAACTATGTAATCAAATAGCATTTTTCATTTTTGCTAACGACAAAAGCTTTTTTAGAATATGCAATCAAAATTGATGGTTTAAACCGAATTTATGCATACCACAGTCCAACAAAAGCCAGCATGAAATAGCAATCATTTATAACTCAAGATATAATGCATGTATAGAAAAACTAAAAGCGCTAATCAATTTTAAAATACTTTAACATTCATGCCTGAAAATTGCATGCTTTTAGATTTAATAAGTTTTTGAATATGTGAGAAAGTTTCACGTAGTTGAGTCGATTTTTTTAACTTAGAGCTTTTTAACTTATTAAAAATTTATTTTATTAATAGAAACTCGCTTTGTAAAAGGTGCTTGAATTCTAAGATTTATTTAAAGAGCAGAAAATGTATTACCTGGAGCGCTGGTTCTAGCTATTTCTAGTCTAGTGCTGTTGGGACAATTAAACTTCTTCATGCTTTTACGAAACACTATCTGGGCGTCTTTGAGAGTGGGATCTACAGTAAGCATGCCCTTGAATCCGCCATAACGGATTTGGAAAGCACTGCACAACTTGTCATGACCAAGAGCTTCGTGGACCTAAAATGTTACAAAAACGGAAAAAATCTATAATGTTAAAACTGACATAAATAAAATGCTCAGTTTTGTTCACCATGCATTCATGTTTTGTCCATATTTTGGCTATGCTGCAATGAGAGTCATTGCGACACTGATATAAATTCCGTAACAAATTACAGGACATGTAACAAAAAAATAAAAATAAAAAACTTCATTAGTAAACTACTCTTTTAAACTTTACGGCAGTTTTCAACTAAAAAGATCTTAATCTGCAGCACGTGATATACCAAAAATGACTCATCAAGAGACAAACGTTCACAGCTATTTCTAATAGAAAACACTGAATCAGGCTTACTTTAGAACCACTGTGTGATTTAATAATAAAAATTACATTTGGGTCACATTTGACTGCAATACCACACTGAATGTATGTGCTACAAAAGAATTCCCTTAAGGTCCCACACTAGTCACTGAAAAAGACCCGGATGACAATGTTAAGTCTATGGGAGCGTTCTTTTTAAATATCTCGCTCAAATTTTAATATTTTTACATGTATTTTTTTTTACATAGGATAGCTGAGGACGATCTGCAACCGGGCTAGTGTTTACTTTTTCAATTTTCCTTATATATTTTTTTTATTAATGATAGTTTCAATTTCAGAACCGGTTTTAAAAGTTAAAGTATTTTGTAAAAAAAAATAAATAAATAAAATAAATAAATAAATAAATAAATAAATAAATAAATAAATAATCTGAAATTTAAAATTGAAAAAGTAAAAACTAGCCTGGTTGTGGATCGTCCTGAGCTATCCTATGCAAAAAAAAAAAAAAAAAAAAAAAAAAATCATGTAAAAATACAGTCGAACCTCGTTAATACGCGAATCAGGGGTCCGATCAAAATTCGCGTATTAAGCGAAGATCACGAATTTTCGTCGAGTGGTCTATCTAATAACATTCTATGCGAAAAAAAAAACATTTTTTGTCGATTTTTAGCGTTTTTAAGACATAAAATGACCTTATTTTTATTTTAATCATTATGTGCCTATTAAGCAGGAACGTTTGAAGGCTGAAAATTCAAATAATCGTTATTTTCTCAAGCAAAAATCCTACGCCTTTTCAAATTTAGATTTATTATGTATGTCGCATAAAATTGAATAAAACAAACACAAAAATTTCTGCTATATTAACTAAAACTAATTTTAACAAAATTGAAATCTTTGTTAGCTATACAGAACAGATAGATTGCGATAGTAAATAGTGTTGATAATAATAAAAAGTCAATTAAAAAAAAAAAAAAACTTACTGAAGTCAATAATGTCATAAAAATTACCTTTTGGAAATGTAGCTGTCTATTGTCCATGGTCAACCAAACTGTGTGGGCATGTCTTTGACCGTGATGATAACGCTCGCTGATTGGCTTAAAAAACAGTAATAGACTCAGCGCTATATGTCTGAAATATGCATCCTGAGGAGAAGAATACAACGAAGTAGCAGCAGATCGATTTGGTGACGCTCGTTGTAGATTTTTACAGCGAAATCCACGTTCATATTTGAATTTCGACGAAAATATCTTCAGCCATGTGCGATTTATACAGGGTGTTCCAAAAATGACCGCTATATTTGAAAAATCTATAAAAAATAAACGGGCAGCGATAGAAATACACCGTTTGTAGCAATATGCTTGGGGCAACAGTAAATTTTCAGGCAGACAAACTTTCGAAATTAGTTGCAATTTTCAACAACAGATGGCGTTGCAGGCGATTTGAAAGATATACAGTCGACGCTCGTTTTTGCGAACACGTAGGGAACACTCAAACGGTTCGTAATATAGAAAGTTCGTAAAATATAAAATCATCAAAAATGACATGAATATGTACATTATTTATGTCTACTTTTATCAATCTCCCCTCTCTACATAGATGATACAATATTTTAAGATTTTTTTCTGAAATAAAGTTATACATGTATTTTTACTTTCTTCTATCTTTACAAGAAGAAAGTATTGGATTCATGAAAATTTTCGACTTCCGGTTTTCGACGGATTTAATCGTTTTAGAAGGTCCTGAACACGTTTTGACTATTTTTAGAAAATGTCTGTCTGTGAGTCTGTCTGTATGTGACAAAACATTTGTGGGCGCTCTATCTCAAGAACTAATGCTCGAAATTTAATAAAATTTTATATTCAGTTAGACCTTGATATGAATTAGTGCCTATTGGTTTTTGGTGAAAATTGGCCTGCAGGTGGCACTGTTATACGTTTTTCATGATTTTCAAGATTACTATATCTTAAAAACTAATGCACAGAATTTCACCAAACTTCAGATTCTGTGACCCCTTGATATACATAGACGTTGATTAAGTTTTGGTGTAAATTGGCCAGCAGGTGGCGCTGCTATACCACGTTTTTCATGATAGCTATATCTCAAGAACTAATGCACAGAATTTCACCAAACTTCAGATTCCGCGATACCTTGAGATACATAGCCGCTGATAAGGTTTTGGTGTAAACTGCCCTATAGGTGGCGCTGCTATGCTACATTTTGCACGATTTTTGTGATAGCTATATCTCAAAAACTAATGCAGAGAACTTCATCAAATTTTAGATTCTGTTACATTAGAATATATAACATAATTAGACGCTGATTACATTTTGGTATTAACCTTGCAACAAGTGGTGCAGCTATACTGCATTTTGCACGATTTTTCCGATAGCTATATCTCAACAACCAACGCACAGAATTTCATCAAACTTCAGATTTTGCTACAAAATGACATATAACATAATTACACGATGATTACGTTTTGTTATAAATCTTTCAACCGATGGTGCTGCTGTGCTATATTTTACACGGTTTTTTTAACTAGCTATATCTCAAGAACTAATGCACATAATTTCATCAAACTTCAGATTCTTTTACACCATAACATAATTAGACGCTTTTTTATGTTTTGGCATAAATTGTCCAAGATATGGTGTTGCTGTGCTACGTTTTGCAAATTTTTTGTTATAACTATATCTCAAGAACTAATGGACGAAATTCCATCAAATTTCAGATTCTGTTAGGTCTTGACATAAATAGATGCTTATTAGGTTTTAGTATAAATTACCCAACATGAGGCACTACTAAGCTCATTTTCTCAGAATATTAATTAAATTTTGCGTTTTAGGCTTTTCGGATACCAGAATCTCATCAGGCTAGGTCAAATGTTCGAGGAAATTCGATAGTGGGTAACTTTGGGGTCACCACGTTTTGTTTTGTTTTTTAAATATTAAAATGTACTTATGAGATAGAAGAAAGTTTTGGGATTGACACATCCAACTAGTTTTAAATAAGAAAATGTAAAATACAAATTTATGCACAGAAAAAAATTTTAGCACTCAGAAGAATATGTTATTAAGCTTTGAAAAAATTACATGTGAAAAATTACTGTATTAGTACTTAATGGATGAAAATACATAGATAAAAAATTAGGAAAATGGAAATAATCACTTATCTTTTTAGCACTTTCGAACAAAGCTGAAAAGTGCTTATGCATTCGGTTTGTCTGTCCGTCTCTCCGCGCTCTATCTCCCGTAAATATACTCCGATTGTCATGAAATTTTTGGATGTTAATGACGTTTACCCGAGCACGAACCCTATTGAAAATGAAGTTTCTGCCATGATTACTTTATTTACAGGGACAGTCAAAAGTTTTCCATTACATTACGGCCTATGGAGAAAAATCGTTTCAAATGAATTTTCAAGATGTTACAACCTGTCAAACATTTTCAGATTTATATGCATCTAAAAAGTGCACTAAAATATGCATTTTGTAAGTATGCAGGGAAAAGAATAGTTATTATACATTTACAGAGCCACACAAAAGAATTCCAATGCATGATAATAAAGGAGAGAATGGTTTGCGACATATTTTAATTATGGTAAATGATTTCATATATAATCAAATTGATATACGCTGCTGAGAATTAATATGAGTTATTTCATTCATAATATGAAGTGCATAGCATTTACAGGGACACACAAAAGATTTCAAATAGTATATTCTATCCAAAATCCTGTATATTATAGAAGATGGTTGTTAGATGGATGAAGTGCATATTTAATTATGTTACACGCTTTAAGGTTTCACTTAAACTTTAGCAAAATACTTTCGTGTATAAAAGGGTCAATGTATTTTACAGAGCTAAATAAAAGTATTCAAGTATGTTTCCATCTATTAGTATAAATTGCTGAAAGGAAAATTTCAACCAGTTAGGCGTTTTCTTGCTAAACTAAATTTTACCATTATATAGTCTGTATATTAACCAACAGATCAAATACAGAGCTTTTCAAAAGTATTGGAATATATATTTGGATATGGACAATAATACGTTATTTCCCTGGATAACGAAATTTTGTTAAAGATTTCAAGAAGTACTAGAAAGTGCTTCATTATCTATGCTTAACGCATGATTTCTTTACTTGTTTTGTTTTAAAATCACATTTTGGAAAATATATGTTTCTATGCTTGAATCATTTCACAATTATTGTTCTCTTCAAAAAAGTGCCTTAGCCCTGACAACCATTGAGCTATGCTTGTTTGACAGTCGGTCGTTGGATTATTTCATTTTCTTCTTGTTCCAAATCTGAAAATTCTTCTTCCTTTTCATTTATCGTGTCAGCAATAATTTGTTCATCTGATATTTCTTCCGTACAAATCATGTCTGAATCCACACTCAAAAAGTCCTGGAATGAAATTTCAGGCAAAGGTGGATTTCTTTTACGGAGTTTATGAGTAACTCATCTCCACTAATATCGTGGGCTACATTTTCTTGGTTTTCTTCAATTAAGGTACTAAAGCCTGCGTGTTGAAATGCTTTAGATATTGTAGTCGCTTGAACATCCTTCCAAGCACAAATTGACAAATGCTTCGCATCTAGAACATCAGTTTCATATGGCTGATTCAGCTCCAATCCCATGACTACTCTTTGCAAAAGCACTCTTTGATACATGCGCTTGAAGCTGTTAATCACACCCTGATCCATCAGCTGTAAAATTGAAGTTACATTCGATGGAAGAAACTTTACACGAATAGATTTAAGATCTGAGACCAACGTGAGCTGAACAGTTATCCACAATAGCAGAATTTTACGTTTTTCTGAAACAAATTGACGATCCAAGTCTCTTAACCATTTTTCATAATTGGGTCATTTTCTCTAAACAGCGATATTTTTGTCCCTGCTTCAAAAATAATGAATAAACTTGTATAAAAATTGAATAAATGCTAGAATACTTTAATTACATGTTTTTATGTATGTTAAACAGGTTAAAACATACTATAGTACCTGCACCCTATATGAACACCTTAAGGAAAATGTATTTTTTTCACCCCCATGTACAAGTCAGAGGACTCCAAAAATGTGTGTCCACTATCCTTGGACTATTGACTATCATTATTAAAATTAGCGACCTTGTAATTATTCTGGTTTAATTTATATGATAAAAACAAAAAATGTTTACAAGTGTCCATATAAGGAACTACCTGTCCCTATTATGGACAGGTGTTTCCTTATTGACTTTCTACACAGTGTGTATGGAAGAGCCACTTTTAGTGGGATTTTAGAGGAGAGGGAATAAAAAAATGTATCTTAAAGTAGTCCGAGGAGGAGGGGTGATAGTAAATATCTTCAGAACATGCATTTTAGAAAGGGGGGGGGGCATTCTCGGTTTTTACCCTTCGAAGACCCATGGAAAGCCCCTTAGTTACTAGTAAATATTATGAAGTAATATTGTTGGTTTTGCTTAGCTTTAATGCATCTGTCTGCGATTTTACATCTGTTATTAATCAGTGCTCACAGCATGGACAAATAGAAACTTTTTCACCATGTAAGTCCCACATAATCCTCATGAACATATCTGCCACATGTGATGCATGGCGGCATGTTTGAAAAAGCATCAATACTGCAAAAGAAGCAGTAGCAGCTTTCCTTTGTTGAGGAAGTCATACCATTGGTACCTACGATTTCGCCAACAGATATCCTACAGGCGGGGGGGGGGGCTTATTTTTATTTTTCTGCAAGGGGTTTTTGGAGGAAGGTTTTGGGGGGATTGTTCAAATGGCATCTTGTTGAACAAAGATTTTACCACTTTGATGCCTTTTTAATTTATTGCTTGGCAACGTTGAATTTTCTAATTTCTTACAGTTGTAGTCGATGGGGACATAAGCTGCCCATATTGGGAACCGGGCGTAGTTTTACTAAATCTAGTAACAAATGAATAAGGAAAATATTTTTAAGCAAAATATGCAATAACAATCAAAAATATGTTTTATTAGCTTTCTAAAATACTCCACTTTTCAACATTTAATGTCATTTTACCATATCTTATAAGAATTTAAGCTTACAAGTAATTAAGATTAGCACATCTCGAAACAACAGGTTTCCTCGTAAATAGCGAATAACGCGCTTTTTTACACTTTCCAGCCTTAATTATCTTTTCAACTGCTTTTCTTCGCGAAAATGTTGAGCCATCTCTCGATTAAAATTATTACCTTTAAAAATATTAGGGGTGTCCATATTGAGAGCCCTGTCCATATAGGGTACAAATACCTTATTAATAAATAAAAGTCAGTTAAATAATTTTATATGTTGTAAAAATGTCATTCCCTTGTGTGTCCCTGTCGCCGCCTTAACACAAAAGTAGTACCCAAAACTGACCATCCGAATATATTTGTAATTTTTTTGTTGGTTAAATTATTAAACAATAT
Organism: Maratus speculifer; assembly: GCA_964019185.1. NCBI lineage: Eukaryota > Metazoa > Arthropoda > Arachnida > Araneae > Salticidae > Maratus > Maratus speculifer. Next base: position 102,465,348 of record OZ025303.1, read on the forward strand.
CATAGAATGCTAAAATTTAAAAAAATAAAAAGTTTTCATTTTTTGTATTTTTAAAAAATAATAATAATAAATGTCCCTTGGTTTTGTTGTCATTCCCCTGACATAAAATGAAAGCAATGATTCTCAGCTGTGGCAACACTTATATTACTCCAAAATTTCATCTGTGAACAATGACATCATCAGAGAAGATATCTTAAAGTGTTCTTTTTTGCAGCATTAATTTTTACAAGTAAAACTTTGTGATTTCCAGTTACATATTGGTAAGTATTTTTATTGACTGTCATTACCCTGTCTCTCTTATTTATCTAAATTTTGTAAAGAAGGCTGAATCAACGATTAAGCCTTATTTGCACTAAGTTTTTAAAGTTTCCTTTAAGTGCAATTTAATTTTGTGTATATAGTTAAGATAATATACAAACTAACCTTAATCCCCTGTGGTCATTCCCTTGTCATATTTAAGGTAGGGGAATGACTACAGTTTCTAATTTTCACAAATTATGAATATTTATTAGAAAATTAATTAGAAAATTAAATATTTTATGTAATTGTCACACACTATGGGACCGTTCAAGTATTACGTAAGCATATTTTTAGTCATTTTGTACCCCCCCCCCCCTTGTAAGAAAATATAATCAAATGCTAGACCCCCCCCCCCTTTGCTTACGTAAGATTTTATGACAGTTTATACATCAATACTTCTTGACTTATAAAAAGTTACCAATCAATTGCATTATTAATCCTACAAATTTATATAGGCATATAGGGATTGTGATATCAAAATATATAAAATGATTTTAATATATTGTTGCTTATTGCATTAAACAAACCACAGAATACAAAATGGTTGAAATATATTGTTATTTATCACATTGAACAATAAAACAAGATATACAAGAAGTCTTAACTTACTTAAAAGCATCATAGTTAAAATTTTTGACATGAATCATACGAATGTCGGAGTTCAATTTGGTGTTCATATTTTAATCTGATGTCCAAGATTCTTGAACCCATGTTTCAACATTGTCTATTATAAAGTCTTTCACTGGAATTTTGAAATAAAAGACGAACCAACTGACGTACAAAAGTAATATATTTTAAGATAGAATTTGATGAGATGAATAAAAAGGCAATGTAAAAATTTAACATTTAAATAAAGGAAATTTTAGAATTTAAAATAAACAGGTTTTCAACATACATAGAAATTTGTTGATTTTTTTTATTAACTAGAGAGCTATGCCAAGACTTTAGAAAACACTCTTGAGAATATCACGCAAGCTACCTACTCTATATTTCTACGAACTTTAATATTTGTTTGATAAAATTAAACACTTACCTTATTGAAAAAGTTCAAAAAGAGTTGATTTCTTTTTGGTTGCAATTTGCAGTTCTTCTTGAATTCTCTTTAAAACAAGCCTTTCAAGATCTTTGTCGCACTTTACTTCATTTTTGTACCGTCGCCAAACATCATTCGCCATTTTTTGCACGACTAAGGCAGGAGTATCATTTCGAAATTTTTTAAAGCTCTGATAAATTTCTGATATAATAAGGATTTGTCAATGTTAGTATCCATAATTAATTCCGACAAAATTCACTATGCAACTAAAAGCAATACTCTTTCCAGGGCTGCGGAGTCGGAGTCGTGGAGTCGGAGTCGGGCCCATTTTTGAGAAAAAGGAGTCGGAGTCGGAGTCGTGAAAAACAACCCGACTCCGACTCCGACTCCGGCTTTTTTCTTAGACAGTTTGAAGTGAAATTAAACCAATAAAATGTAATTTTAAAATCATAGAAGGAATACTTATTGTTTTTTTTTGGATTATATCGGCCAACCCAAGTTAAAGAATCCCAATAAACTGCCCAGCGTATACAGGAGATGAAAGTTTTTTTTAATTGAAAGCTCTGGTAGATCCTATATTATTTGCGAAATAGTAAAATTTCCATCTTCAATTTTATTTTCTTCTATCTTTACAAGAATAAAGTATTGTATTCTTGAAAAATTTCGATTTCCGGCATTCGATAGATTTATACGTTTTAGAAGATCCTGAACTGAACATGATTTGATAGTTTTTCGAAAATGTCTGTCAGTGTCTGTCACTTCGTGAGTCCGCATGCGACAAAAATTTTGGAGCGCTCTATCTCAAAAACTAATGAATGGAATTTCACAAAACTTTAGATTTTGTTAGATCTTGATAGAAACTGTATCTGATTAATTTTTGGTGTATATCACTCGACAGGTGGCTTTGGTATGCTGCATTATTCACAAATTTCACAGTAGCTATATCTTAAAAATTAATGCACGGATTTTTATAAAACTTTAGATTCAGTTAGTCCTTGATATAAATAAGTGCTGCAATTTTTTGGTGCAAATAGCTCAACAGGTGGCGCTGCTATACTGCATTGTTCATGATATTGCAACAGCGCTATCTCAAAAACAAATGCTCGAATTTTCACCAAACTTTATATTTAATTAGTTTGTAATCTAGATTAGTATAGTTTAGTGTTTGGTGTAAATCGCCCTTCAGGTAGCGCTGATTTATTTGCGATTTTGAAATAGCTGTGGCTCAATCACTAATGCATGGAGGTTCATTAAACTATAGGTTCAGTTAGTATCTGATAGAAATTGATCCTGATTCGTTTTTGATGTACATCACTCAACATGAAGCGCTGTTATGCAGAATTTTAAAATTTCAGCAATAGCCCTTTCTCAGAAATTAATGTACTGATTTTCACCAAACTTCAAATTCAGTTAGAAGTTGATATAACTTGTTGACTAGATTTTGGTGTAAATCACAGAAGAGGTGGCGCTGCTATGCTGCATTTTTCAGGAAGTATTAACATGTGTGTGATATAGAAGAAAGATCTAAGATTAACACATCTGACTATTTTTTTTCCTTTCCATTGAAATTTTTCTGCTCTGGATAGCACTAGTTAACATAAAAATTGTACAGATTTCCCCTTTTCGAAGCCACGGATCCGAAATAGTAAAATATCCGTTTTGTTATCTCTTTTATATTTCGGTAATTTAATTTTTCAGGTTTGTGGTACGTAAAATTAAAGTATTTGTAAAACGGAAAATATTTTTTTTTCTAAAGCTCTAAGAACTGAATACCGAAATAATGACTTTTTGCCTTATTTTTCTCTTGTTCCCTCATAACTTTAACCAGCATCAACATTAGTATATTAGCTAGCCAGGAGTCGGAGTCGGAGTCGTTAAAATTTCCGGAGTCGGAGTCGAAGTCGTTAAAAATTCCGGAGTCGGAGTCGGAGTTGGAGTCGGCAATTTTTCCCACCGACTCCGCAGCCCTGACTCTTTCACTAAAAATTCACTATGCAACTGAACTAAAACAGTAAATATATGTGCTGTGTATCCGAGACAAGAAAAACCCCAAGTAGGTTTTCTCCTTTCTAAAGTTCCAAAACCTGTAGAGAAAAGTTCGACAATAGGAGCGGAAAGACAAAAATTTCCGGAATTCCATGACCGATTGAACGGGAGAAAAGAAAATACCGGACTTATCTAAAATAAAGTCAACTGACCAGTTACCCTTTTAACAGAACCCAGCCACACCGGTTCCTGTGTTTTTCTTGTACTTGACTTGGCACACAACTTAACAGACAACAATTAAGACAAAGGGCGAATGGGTGATGCGGGTCACGCGACTGCCGTGCAAAGGATAAAATCAAAAATAAACGGCGAATTTCAAAGGGACTGTAGAACGCTCTTTCCCCATCATACTTTGTTTGCTTGTTGAGTTTGAACTGCAGTTGCTTCGTTGTTTAATGCTTACGTAAGAAATGTCGTGACCTCCCCTCGTCAGAAAAAAATAAGCAGACTCTGGACCCCCCCCCCTCCCCCTTTAGGGCTTACGTAATAATTGAACGGTCCCTATTTGCTATTTTAAAAGTAAAAAATGCATGTTTTTGTTAGTTCGATTCATCAAAAGATGAAAAATTGCTATTTAAAAAGTTGGATTTATTTATTTATTTATTCTATAAGTACATAATCTATATATTAAAACGAAAGGCAGAAAAAGTAATCGTGGTTTAATTGCTTCTCTACGCATCGATACTTGCGCCGGTCTCTGAGAGTCTCCTCCTATTGGTTAATCGGAGGAGAGTGTAGTTACTGTCTGTAAGAGCATTTGCAAAGCGCGTTTGTAAATATGGGATAAGAACGCTGACACTGTTTAATGCAATGCTATAATAATTAATTTTTTAACTCCACCTCATCTTATAATGATTGGAATACATTGTTTTTTTCACTTTACGTAAGTTAATTAATTTATTTCCATCTGTATTCTTTATTTGCAATGTTATTGCCGGCAATCTTAGGCTTAATTGTAGAGATGTTTCATATGAAATTGAAACATTCAATAAGTTAATGATTAAAGTGTTTATTTACATTCTTGGCCGATAAATCATTTTCTATATTGTAATTTTCAAGTTTATTTATTAGTATGTATAAAAAAAAAAGGCTGGAAATCACATTGTTTTTTGTTTTGTGTTTTGATGGTGCGATTTTCGACGGATAGTTTGACTTCATGGATGTAAACAGATTCGCAAATCACTATTTATTTTTTGCTTCAGTTTCTTATTATACTCATGTCAAAAAACGGTGATTTTTTTCCCACTTATAATTTCATTTTTGAGCAAATTCATAACGTTTAGGAAGTATTTACATTACATCTCATAGTCTCGCCGAATAATAGAGAATTGCATATGAAATGAAAATAATCCCAGTTATAAACAGCCTTGTAAATCATTAATATTTATTTAATGTTTCACTTTTTTTTTGAGTACACTTTTTTTAAAAAGTGTTCCCGTGACAAAATTTGCTGAGTTTTTTTGGGGAGAAGGAGGAGGGAATATTTTGATGAAAATTGCTATTTTTTTTCTTTTTAATCGCTTGATCTTGATCTCTCAACAATGTTTTTTCAGAAATATGAAGATCATTATAATCAACAAAGAAAAATAAAATTATCAGAAGAGATCCCTCTTTTTGCATAGCTTTCAATCATGATAAAGCAGTCTTTATATACCATATTCATTGCTTGCTGGTTTTTTTTATGATTATTTGGCAAAATTTGCATTTTTTGTGGTACCTAGACGATTTGAAAATTACAATATAGAAAATGATTTATCGGCCAAGAACGTAAATAAACACTTGGAAATAAAATAACTTATGTAAAGTGAAAAAACCAATGTATTTCAATCATTATAAGATAAGTAAAGAAAAAAAATATAATTATCATAGCATTGCATTAAACAGTGATAGCAAAAATGCAGTCTCTCTGTGTTGTTTTCTCACAATCTGTTTACCAATATTTGCGTTTTTTGAAGTACCTAGACAAATTTAAAGTATTTTTTCAAGATCTTTTGACGAAATTCACATCTTTTCTGGTACCAGGAAAAAATTATTTGTTTTCTTAGGGATTTTCGGTGAAATTTGTCATTTTTTTCTCGCTATCTTTCGATGTAATTTGCCGTTTTATCAAATTTATGCTTTTTTAATGATTTTTTTTTTTTAATTTGTCGTTTTTTTCGTTATTTTCAGAAATTTGTCATATTTTCGCTTTTTTTCTTTGCAAAAATTACCTGTTTTGCGATCTTTTGATGAAATGTGCCTCTTTTTTTCATCTTTTGACAAAATATGTTGTTTTCTCACAATCTGTTTACCAATATTTGCGTTTTTTGAAGTACCTAGACAAATTTAAAGTATTTTCAAGATCTTTTGATGAAATTCACATCTTTTATGGTACCAGGACAAATTTATTTGTTTTCTCAGGGATTTTCGGTGAAATTTGTCGTTTTTTTCTCGCTATCTTTCGATGTAATTTGCTGTTTTATCGAATTTATGCTTTTTTTGTTAAATTTGTCGGGTTTTTTTCGTTATTTTCAGAAATTTATCATATTTTCGCTTTTTTTTCTTTGAAAAAAATTACCTGTTTTGCAATTTTTTTCATGAAATGTGCCTCTTTTTCATCTTTTGACAAAATGTGTTGTTTTCTCACAATCTGTTTACCAATATTTGCGTTTTTTGAAGTACCTAGACAAAGTTAAAGTATTTTCAAGATCTTTTGACGAAATTCACATCTTTATGGTACCAGGAAAAAATTATTTGTTTTCTTAGGGATTTTTGGTGAAATTTGTCATTTTTTTCTCGCTATCTTTCGATGTAATTTGCCGTTTTATCAAATTTATACTTTTTTAATGATTTTTTTTTTAATTTGTCGTTTTTTTCGTTTTTTTCAGAAATTTGTCATATTTTCGCTTTTTTTCTTTGCAAAAATTACCTGTTTTGCGATCTTTTGATGAAATGTGCCTCTTTTTTTCATCTTTTGACAAAATGTGTTGTTTTCTCACAATCTGTTTACCAATATTTGCGTTTTTTGAAGTACCTAGACAAATTTAAAGTATTTTCAAGATCTTTTGACGAAATTCACATCTTTTATGGTACCAGGACAAATTTATTTGTTTTCTCAGGGATTTTCGGTGAAATTTGTCGTTTTTTTTCTCGCTATCTTTCGATGTAATTTGCTGTTTTATCGAATTTATGCTTTTTTTGTTAAATTTGACGGTTTTTTTTCGTTATTTTCAGAAATTTATCATATTTTCGCTTTTTTTTCTTTGAAAAAAATTACCTGTTTTGCAATTTTTTTCATGAAATGTGCCTCTTTTTCATCTTTTGACAAAATGTGTTGTTTTCTCACAATCTGTTTACCAATATTTGCGTTTTTTGAAGTTCCTAGACAAATTTAAAGTATTTTCAAGATCTTTTGACGAAATTCACATCTTTTATGGTACCAGGACAAATTTATTTGTTTTCTCAGGGATTTTCGGTGAAATTTGTCGTTTTTTTTCTCGCTATCTTTCGATGTAATTTGCTGTTTTATCGAATTTATGCTTTTTTTGTTAAATTTGTCGGGTTTTCTTCGTTATTTTCAGAAATTTATCATATTTTCGCTTTTTTTTCTTTGAAAAAAATTACCTGTTTTGCAATTTTTTTCATGAAATGTGCCTCTTTTTCATCTTTTGACAAAATGTGTTGTTTTCTCACAATCTGTTTACCAATATTTGCGTTTTTTGAAGTACCTAGACAAAGTTAAAGTATTTTCAAGATCTTTTGATGAAATTCACATCTTTATGGTACCAGGACAAAATTATTTGTTTTCTCGGGGATTTTCGGTGAAATTTGTCATTTTTTCTCACTATCTTTCAATGTAATTTGCTGTTTTATCGAATTTATCCTTTTTTCGTGATTTTTGTTTGTGAAATTGTTGTTCTTTGTTATTTTTTTTAGAAATTTGTCATTTTTTCCACTATTTTTAGCTAAATTTACCATTTTTTGCAATTACCTGGATAAATTTTATGTGCTTTTTGAGATCTTTGGGCGAAATTCACATCTTTTATGATAACTGGATGAAATTCGTCATCTTGAGGTCTTTCGGCAAAGTTTATCGTTTTTCTCAAGTTCTTTCGATGACAGTTGTCGTGTTGTCATGATTTTTCGATGTAATTTGCCGTTTATTGAAGATCTTTTTGCAAAATTTATCTTTTTTGTGATTATTTGATAAAATTTGCTTTTTTTTCAATCCTTTGATGAAAATTGTTATTTACTCACAATCATTTGACGAAATTTGTTGATTTCTCACAATATTTTGAATTTTTTTTCATATGTTTACAAATTTGACATTTTTTAAGGATTTTTTTGTCAAAATTTGCCTTTTTTTCGAAATTTTTTCATGAAAATTGCCATTTTTTTAGACGAAAGAAAGATTTACAATATCGAAAATGCTTTATCAGCCAAGAACGTAAATAAACACTTGGAAATATAATAACTTACGTAAAGTGAAGAAACCAACGTATTTCGATCATTATAAGATAAGTAAAGAGAAAAAATATAATTATCACAGCATTGCATTAAACAGTGATAGCAAAAATGCAGTCTCTCTGCGTTGTTTTCTCACAATCTGTTTACCAATATTTGCGTTTTTTGAAGTACCTAGACAAATTTAAAGTATTTTCAAGATCTTTTGACGAAATTCCCATCTTTTATTGTACCAGGACAAAATTATTTGTTTTCTCGGGGATTTTCGGTGAAATTTGTCATTTTTTTCTCACAATCTTTCGATGTAATTTGCTGTTTTATCGAATTTATCCTTTTTTGTGATTTTTGTTTGCGAAATTGTTGTTTTGTCATTTTTTTCCAGTATTTTTAGCTAAATTTACCTATTTTTGCGATTACCTGGATAAATTGTATGTGCTTTTTGAGATCTTTGGGCGAAATTCACGTCTTTTATGATAACTGGACGAAGTTAGTCATCTTGAGGTCTTTCGGTAAAGTTTATCATTTTTCTCGAGTTCTTTCGATGAAAGTTGTCGTGTTGTCATGATTTTTCAATGTAAATTGCCGTTTATTGAAGATCTTTTTGCAAAATTTATCTTTTTTGTGATTATTGATAAAATTTGCTTTTTTTCAATCCTTTGGCGAAAATTGTTGTTTACTCACAATCATTTGTCGAAATTTGTTTTCTCACAATATTTTGAATTTTTTTTCATAATATGTTTACAAATTTGCCATCTTTTAGAAATTTTTTTTGTCAAAATTCGCCTTTTTTTAAAAAAATTTTCATGAAAATTGCCATTTTTTTAGACGTTTTGGCAAAATTTTTATTTTTGTGCAATACTTTTGCAAAATTTGTTTTATTTGGGATATCTAGACAATTTTTTTTTGCAGTTTTTTGACAAATTTTTTAGAGATCTTTTGAAGAAATTTGTTGTTTTTTGCAATCTGTTGACGATATTTGCTGTTTTATTTTCCCACATCTATTTATAAAATTTCCGGGCAATGTTTTTTTTTTTTTTGGGGGGGGGGGAGTATTTTGATGAAATTTTCTAATTTTTGTGATTATTTGCCAGAATTTGTGTTTTTTATGGTACCTAGACAAACTTTGGTACATAGCAAATGATTTCTAGCATTTTTTTGAAAAAACTTAAACAGTTAAAAAATAATCTTCAAACATTTTCAAGAGTCTGTGACGTGTGTCGCAGCGTTGCACCAATTCTGCGCCCGGGATCATGTCATGTTGGTGTTACGTTGGTAAATGGAAAAGCATATTGAAATTTTTAATAAATATTAATCTTAAAAAAAAAAAAAATTTCTTTGAAAATTTTTTTATTGTGGCAAAATACTTTTTTTTTCTTTGATTCTTTCATATTGTTGCTGTCAAGTTTTGATGGGTTTCACCTAGCCAGAATAAATATTATCATTAATTTTTTTAATATGTGAAATTTACATGTATTTTTGATTTATGAAAAGGTAATAGAAAAGTAGTTAAAAATGCAAATGTTTATTTGTTGAATGGGGTGGGTAATGTAACAACAAATTAACCACGGAGAGGATCATTGTTATAGTTGTTGCTAAATGGCAAACTATAAATTCAGTCTTATTTTGCTGCGAAGTAAGTGAAGTATGTATATTTTGTATGAAATGAGTGATGACAGTAATTTATGATTTATTCATGTTATGTACAATTTATTGGTGTTGTATTTGTAAATGAAAAATTATCAAATGAGAGAGATTCTAATTCTATGACAGCATGTTTGAATGTAACTCGGCCAATTGCGGGTCATTTGCCTGGATGTAAAATGCAGGTTGTTCTTTTATTTATTGAAATTTTTGCTGAAGATTAGTCGTTAAAAAATCCTTTAATAGCTGGAAAATACCTTTTTCTTTCTTCGGTGCCGTCAAGTTTTGACGGGTTCCATCTAGTTTGAGTAAAAATAAACACTTACTGGTCTAAAAAAGCAAATGAATCGGACAAAGCAAGGGGATTACATGATTGTCAAGCATAAACTCAATAAGATGGTTTGTGCTTATTATAATTTATCAGTTTTAAAAAGGTATTAGTTAGGGCTTAAAAGGGCTTAGTTAAAAGCATTGTTAGCTCATTAAAATATAAAATTTTTATGGTTTTTAAGAGTGTTCTTAATAAAAATACCTGTTAGATTTATAATAGCCTCTAAAAAATGAACAAATGGCCAGAAAATATTGCATGAGAAAGCATCTGGAAACATTAAACCAGTATCCAAATTATTATCTAGAGGTCAGAGAATTCAATGGAAACGATGGAAGATATATCAAAGAAATAGTCTTGCAAAAAAGAAAAATATCACTGAACACTAAGATTTCTATCTTTCTGAAGATATTGTCTCAGTTGAACATGATGAAATCCAGTGGTTATAGCCATCAAAAATCAAAGACTGCTCTAGCCAAATAAGCCAAAAGAATAGTCTAACTACCAGGCAAAACTCGGGAAAAGGTAATGAGGTTATTAAAACTACTTTAGTTGAATCTAAATTATTCCAAGAGACAGAAAAAAAAATTCCAAAACATAGTGAGATGGTAGAAAAAAAGTTGGTCATAGTTATCAAGTAAGAAGGGATCGAGCAAAATTAGCTAAACAAATTGGAAAAGTTGAGAAAGAAACTATTAGAGACTTGTCAAACTTCTGAAAAGTACAAGAAGAAGTTTTATAGACTAAGAGACAAATATTCCAATCAAGAATCAATTGGAAAATACATTAGAAATATCTCAAAAAAGATTAATGCAGCGCCTGAATTTAAAAAAAAAAAATGGTGTTTGGAGAAATATTGACAAAGGATTTGGCAAATGGAAATAGCAGTTTGAAAAAAGAAAAATAAAATCAATTTTTTAAAGGAATAATGCAAGGAGACCTTTTTAAAAAATACAAGGTAGTAAGTGAAACAAAGTTTTTGCCTTCCAAAATACACATAACACACAAGATAAGAGTTTAATAGTTTGGAATATTTGCGGAAACAACGAACTGGATTTTTTGTTACAATTCTAAAGGTACGTTTGAAGAGCCAAAATCTCTGAACCCAAACCATATAGATCTCAGGCAAATACATTTTATTTTACTGACTTTCTCCATAAAAAATTTTCAAAATAAAATTGGTTTTGAGCTTTTGTTTATAATAATATTTTCTTGATATTTACTATAAAATTTTGTGAAAAAAAAAATTAATAATTTGTAGTTATACCTGTTTGTCATTTCTCTGTGCCTGTTTGTCATTTCCCTGTCTAGTTGAAATTTAAAAATTTATTTTTGTGTATTTAACATAGTAAAAGATTTTTGCTGACTCTATTTTATTAGTTAGAGACATTGTCTAAACACAATGGAAACCAATTTTAAAGAAAAAAATTAACATTATTTTTTAAAAATATATGATGTTCAAATTGATCTGTTAAGAGAAAATGACCCAAATGTGCCCAATCATCTATGCATTTTTGTTAGCATGGTATGCAACTGGTAATTTGTTAACATTTCTGAAGCATCTAGGCTTCAAAATTTTTCCAATGAAAAGCAAGGGCAGTTTTTGTGTTCCATTCATGTTGGCTGTCAACAAGATTGAGATTCCCTGCTTAGCCTTTTTGCCTCCGCTACATTTTTCACCTCTGAAGGTAAATGTTTTTTCCGGCAGCATCTTAAAAAACAGACCTGTTTCGATCGCATTAAAGACATCCTCTAGAGCACATTTAGTTAGCAATGCTCTTAAATTGAGTTCTTTCCATTCATTTGCCAAAGTTGTATTTGCTGTTCCACTTTCACCGCACAATTTTCTGAAGCTCAAACCGTGCCTGCACTTAAATTTTTGTAACCAACCGTTTGAGGCCTTGAAGTCTTTGATGTTCAGCTTCAAAGCAAAAGAGTTCGATTGTTCTTTAAGGAGATTACCATCTATGGGAATGTTCAGTCCTCTCATTTTCCTCCTCATCCAAGAAATCAAAGCTTTCTCCAATTGGGGGTGTCTTGCTTCTCTGAAATATTTACGAGAGGGGTTTTTATTGGTTCTTCTATTTCCGACGATTTTCTCTCGAGATTTTAAAATTGTGGAGAAACTATATTCTTTGGAATTCCATACTTTTTCGAAATTTCTGTCTTACTTAAGATTTTCTCATCTACTTTTAGAATTTTCTTCTTTACCTCAACGGATAAGCACTTAAGCAACGGATTCTTCAACTGCGACATACTGAAATTCTGTAATGTTCTGGCCCAATCTCCGTCTCAACAAACGAGACTTCACAGATTGAGTAGTCCAAAAGGTATGAGAAAATAGACGATTACAGAATGCAATCTTTTAAAAGATTTCGTTTCCTCTTTCAACAATGACACCTGCTTGTACATTTAAGTTTCACTCGCCAATCAGAGACTTTCCAGACGCGTGCCTTTAAAATCAGTCATAATAAACCACGTGACGCTAAATAAACTTATTGCTACGCTACTTCCCCCTCCCTCCCGAAAGCGGGTGGGGAAAATAACACATTCTTGAAATGCACCGGCTGTCTTTTGCACCTGTTGAGAGTATAATTGGTATAATTGACGTTGGCACTTCTTTTCGGTATTTAAAAAAATAAAAAAATAAAAAAAATCGCAGAATTATAAAAGTTAAGCTTGCAAAAAACAGATTTTCATAATTTGTAGTTCGTAAACAGGAGCGAAAATTTACATAGCGTCTATGGGAATATATTCGGGACCACGCTCTAGTTCGTAAAATCGCAAGTATTTGCAAAAAAAGAGGTTCGTAAAAACGAGCGTCTACTGCAGAAGAAAACGCACTCTATGAGTTCGCCATTCTGTAAGTCATCTATCTGCTGTAACTGTGTACTGTTTACAGATTGCAAGTTTGCTGTGAAAAAATGGTTTATTCCTTAGAATCGAGGATTTTTGACTTGAAAGACCAGGTGTACCGTCACAATCCAGAAACAATTGAACAACTGAAGCAGTACATCTCTTCTGCATGTGAAGCCATCCCGCCTGACACGTTTACAAAGGTTCCTGGTAATTTCGTTCAGGGACTACGCCATATTATTGCTGCGCATGGTGGATATGTGGAAAATATCGTACTTTAGATTTCTCCAAACTGCAGCACCATCTGTTGTTGAAATTGTAATTAATTTCGAAAGCTTGTCTGCCTGAAAATTTACTGTTGTTCCAAGCATATTGCAACAAACGGTATATTTCTATCGCTGCCTGTTTAATTTTTATTGATTTTTCAAATATACCGGTCATTTTTGGAACACTCTGTATTTCTCCAATAACTTTGTTGGAGATGAAGGGTAGCAGCGGGTCAACATGTTTCCAAACAATGCACGAATTTGATTTAGATGTGACGTCTTGTATGCGTGATTAATGCTTACATTCAAATGTCGGTCGTTCTCCAATAAATTTACAGCTTAACATACACTGGGGAAAATGGCATGTGTAACGCCGCTGAAAATTCGCAATTGCTGGAAAGATGTTGGACCGGGCACATTTACCAACAGCCTGCGAAGAAAGAAGCATTCATCTTGAATGGGATGCAAAGTATACAGTCTGCCTATCGTAGTCAGGGGCGTGCAAAGAGAAAACTGGTCCTGGGACAGAGTTTCAATTTGTCGCTCCCCCCCCCCCTCCCCAATAATTTCTTGTGACAGGCCAAAAAATACATTGGTAGATTTGGCGGGTGCAGTTTCAAGTTGGCACCCTCTCCCCACGTTTTCTTGAGACAGACCAAGAATGACGTTGGTAGTAAAAATTTGGCGCACCCTAAATTTACGAGCCCGGGGCGACTCCCCCTTCCATTTCCCCCCGTCACACGGCGCTGATCGTAGTTTCTTTGAATATGCCAGGCAGGGGTGCAGAAAATGTTTCTAATCTCAACATTTCCCCCAGTCCATAAGAAAATTTCCCTAAAATTTTATGGTTATGTTACAGATCAATGCTGTACTACCATATGTATCAAAAATACATTTTTCCACTATTTTTAAATTTATGTGCAAGTGTGCAAGGCAAGAGTGATTCTAAGTGAAAAAAAAAAACAAAAAAAAAAAATCTGAAATTTACACTAAGTTTTCTAAAAGGTTACAGCAAGGAAGTGAGTGTGTGTGTGTGGGGGGGGGGGGGGAAATCCACTCACAGCATTAACTTTTTTTTTCCCCTCGCAGCCCTTTGACTAAATTCACTATTTTTTATGTCGCTAGACGAAATTTGTAATCATTTCGTGATCTTTTAACAAAATTTGTGATCCTTTGACAGAATTTGCATTTATTTTGTGATCTTTTGGCGATATTCTCGATATTTTAATGATATTTGCAGGTTTTTTGGCCTGCTTTGACAAAATGTCTGGTCATTTAGAGATTTCTTTTGATGAAATTTGTGGTTGTTTCGCGATCGTTTGACAAAATTACTAGTTTTTTTGTCATTTTTAGGTGAAATTTGCATTTTTTAGCAATTGCGAATTTTTTTACAAAATTTGTGGCTTTGCATTCTTTTGACTAAATCTGCAGCTTTTTAACTATCTTTTGAAGAAATGGACATTCATTTGCAGTCTTTTGACAAAATTTGTGTTCGTTTCGTGATCTTTTGACAAAACTTGCAGTTCTTTACAGAAAATTTGCAGATATTTTGCGATCTCATGATAAAATTTGCGTTTTTTTCCGTAATTTTTAGACAAAATTCACAGTATTTTTATATCCAAATTTATCCAACGAATTTTTTTTTTTTAATTTTCGAAAAATTCGTAACAGAATCACCCGTGACATACGGTACACATCAATTTTGTGCAGATCGCCAAACAGATCTTTATGTTTGTACTGAATTTTCTTTCTCAGGGAATTATGGAATTCGTTGTTAAAATCGAAATGTTTCAGCAAAATTTCCCCCGATCCTAGATCGCCGAATCGGACATATTCTGCACCCTTGATGCCAGGTTGCTTTCACCTTGCGTAATTCAAATGATTTCCTTACTCACCTTTCATGTGTAATACGTTAGACACTTTCAAATATAGCGGTGTTTTCGCAAACGCATCATTTTAACATAACGTGAAAAAATGAATTAAGGTTGTATATGGTGAATTCAGGGCTACTTGTTGCACATTTGCAAATGTGAAATAAACGCTTTGTTGATTGTTTAGATATATTGCTAAGTGAACAAAAGTAGATTTCGTTCATGTATGGAAAAATGAAAGAATTTTCTATAGAGCTTCATTGTTGCTTATGTATCATTCAGTCGAATACTATGTAATTTAACTGAATATGGATGGTCATATTCCTATCACTTCTTTCTAATTGCACGCCATAAACTACCATGTCGCTGGCTTTATTCTCGTACAGTAAAACCTCTAAATAACGGACACCTCGGGAGCGTGGAAATTTTCCGCTATTCGGAGGTGTCCGCTATTGGGAAAAACCTTAGAGACTCAAAAATTGCTAAGAAATGCTTAAATTTTCATTAATTGACTTTTATATGTCTTAAAAGTTTTATTTTACGATTAATCAGAAATTAAAATTATGTTTTTAAGCAGTAAAACTGAAATAAAATTGTAAATATCTTTTATCCGCTGTTTATTATATTCTTACGAAAAAAATCTGTTACAAAAAAAAATTTTTTTTTGATTGCGATTACATGAAATTTGCTTTTTATTGTGAAGTTTCAATTCTGTCATTAGTTTTAATCCTTCTGATTTTTTTTTTTCTTTGCAACGACATTGTGTAATTGCCGACTGTATTTTGCTGCTTTTTGGAAATTCTTGATATCGCACGAAGCATCTGCAGAATCAATATCTGTTTCATCTTCAGTAATTGCCAGTTTTGTCGAAAATCCTGAAGGAGTATAATAACAAAAATCAATTGATAACTCATCATCAATAATAATGAAAATTTCGGCTGTTTCTTCACTCCTGATACATTTCAATAGGCCAAATTCTATTCCTGTCTTATTTTAGATTTTTTTTTTTTTTTTTGCACATTATGCCTTCTAATGCTTTAGTTAAGGGATATTAGTTATTAATATGGTGGGGAAAAAATTTATATATAATTTTCAGAATGTCCCCAATTGGGAACATTTGTCACTTCCGGTGGTCATTGGTCATTTGTATGATTTTCAGTACATTTCCCATAAATGATAGAAATGTAACTTCTATTTCAAAAAATCAAGTTATCTAATTCGAAAAATCTATTTAAAAAAATCCTTTTTATGACTGATTATTTTCCAGTGGTCATTAATCATTTTTATCATTTTCTACACATTTCCTCATTAATGATAGGAATGTAACTTCTATTTAAAAAAAATCAAGTCATCTTTTTACTATTTCTGCTAATTTTTACAAGTCAATTTTGATTACTTTAAATTTTTAATAAAAAACAAACTATTGGCCTCTAAAAGGTTAATTCATTTAATTCTTTATTTGTGTCGGAAGTGTGTGTTTCATTTCCCTTCAATATAAATCCTACTTTCCGAAACATTATCTTACGCTTTCTAGTTTTATGTTTTTTAAAGTTGAGGAAATACAAATTGGAGCATCAGGAGCATTAACTAATTTTAGGCGGTTCTCAAGTGTATTCATAGAATCTAACTTTTAAAAAATGTTGCGAGATAAAAGCTTTCTGTGCCAGGCTTTAAAATGGTGTATAAAGCCTTGAATAAGCGGCTGGCATACTGAAATGTGTTAGGGAAAAAACACACACACACACACAATTTTAACAGTGCTGAATTTTAATGTTTTGGATGATAAGTTGCATTGTCCAAAAGCAAGTTGTCTTTACATCTTATTATTATCAAAGGAAATTAACTATTCGATCTTTAAAGATCTAAATATCCACTCTCTTTGTTTCGACATCAACATAATATGAAATTTATTAAATTGAGTGTTCTTTAGAAAGTTCCTCCCGGGCCACCCGAATCCAACACTGGACGTGGATCCCCCTCCTACTCTTCTTCAACCCACTCCTACATTTATCTGTGATCACAAAATTTGTGACACACTGTCCTCGTAAATTTAGAGGCTTTTACTTTTTTTTTCATTTTTTTTCCTCGTTGAAAAATATTTTTTCATCCTTTATCGCCAAAATTACTGTCCGCTATTCGGAATGTCCGTTATTCGGAGGTTAAACATACAAAAATGTTGATTTTGGGAGTGGGGATTGGAAAACTGTCCGTTAAATAGAGGTGTCCGCTATTCGGGAGTGTCCGTTATGGAGGTTTTACTGTATTTAAAAATGTACTTTATCGATTTAACAGAGTAATACAGTGTTCCATGTTTATGTGCGCTGTGTGATCTTTTAGCATTGATATGGTTACTAATTTTAAGCCATCTTCTGCTGATCTTCTCCTGTATAAAGGATATAAATCGATTCCAGTGTGTATTTAATTCATCATTGCTATCACCGATAAAATAAATTTGTAGGAGATGTTGCTGGTCAACAGTCAACATATTCCCAAATGTTGTCCATCTGGGAACAGAAGCAAGGAGCATGGATTGTGATAAATTTGTCCTTCCACTTTGAAAATCGACATATGATTTCTGCGCCGAACGACGTCACCTGAAAGCGTGAGTTGTCCTTCCTGATGTTAGATAGGAAAGTCTTTGATTTTGCAATATATCCCGCAAGTGAAGTTTTTAACGGTCTGGCGGTTCTCTAAGTTGAGGTAATTTAATTTTTCCAGCGGCGCAACACATTCCTATTGTTTCTGCATATCGTATCGCAAACCTCATAAATTTCAAAACTTGCAATAAGGACACACACTTCAGTCAAAGTGTCTAGGAAAACATGCCGGGTCAAGCGATATTCATCAGCTGGGTTGTACCGGAATCATTCTCAATCTATCACGTCCATTCTGTTGAGAACGAAACAAATATGAAGCTGCAGAGCGCACTTGCTGTGCTCTCAACCGTGCATCCTCAAGTATGTCTGAAAGTCGCTCTGCTATCTCCTCCTATTTAAGCCATTTTTTATTAGCCTCTGATGCTATTGCTTTCAGACAAGCTAAAAAATGTCGTGTCGTCAGCCCTGAATTTTCTACTCAACCGATTTTGATAATTGCTTTTTTAAATGAAAGCTATTTATTTGTAGTTGTGCCCATTTTAGCTATTTTTTAATTTATTTCCATTTTTATATTTTATTTTTAATTTTAAATGCTTTTTACGATATTTCTTAAATATGGTGGCAACTCAGTTTAGCTTTTCTCTCGATAATAAAAATTTATTTTCCATTATCACTTTCCATCAGAAGCTTTATTTCATCAGTGAACATGTCCTTGCATTTAAAAGAAATAAGTCAATTGTTTTCGTAAAATTTAACCACAATAAAATGATTGTGTATAATTATGCACTAATTGAGGTAAAAAAATATATTTACTGAGAAATAATAATAATAATGTAAATAAAATAACAGAAAATAATTTATGATAAAAATTAATGTCTAAAGAAAAAGTTTCAAATGAGGAAAAATATGTCGTTCAGCAACCAGATAAATGGGAATTACAATATTATTACGGATGCCTTTTTCATATTACTAATAACAGTAACTTTTAAAAAACATTTAAAGAAAAAATGACGTCACTATTTAAAACATCGCATTTTTACTCATAACGATATTACATTTCAATATTTCTTTTCATTATAGACACTGAGATTAAGATTTTACTTTCAGATTACTTCAGTTAGTGAAAATAATGTCACAGTAAAAATAAAATTAGTTTTTTTTTGTCTAATAAAACTATTTTTCTGTGAGTGCATATAAAATAAAATTTCTGGATTTCGCCGGCCCTCAGATTACAATTTTAACTGAAGATGTGCGAATATTTGCATGCAAAATTGTAACTGGCAAACTTGACATTAAGTTTGGAAATATATTTATTACTAGCTGTTCTGCCCGGCGTTGCCCGGGTTCATCAAAAAATAACAAGAATTGCGAAATAACTTTAAAAATCACAATAAAAACCTCGAAAAATTTAAAAAATGCTGCACAAATTTCGTCTAAACGTCGTTGAAAAGAGATGGGCTAGAAAATTGAAGTTGGATTATTTTTACTAACGTGGAAAAATCTTACAAATCGCAAAAAAACATTAAAAATCTCATAAAAATATAAAACAAAATTCAAAAATTGTGTTTCAAAATTCGAATAAACTTTGAAAAAAAGAGATCAGAATTTAATAAATTCGGCCAAAAATTGAACCTCTAAAATATCGAAGCGGGTCGCGAAGAAACGTAAACATCGCTTTAAAAATGGCAAAATTTTCAAAAATCACGGAACTCAAAATTTACTCTACTGGGATAAATATTTTGAATTTAATTAATTTGATAATGTAAAAAGCATTGAAATACGAAAAAACAGCTAAAAAATCGCAATAAAAATCTTTAATCGCACAGGAGAAAATTTATCATATTAGCGAAGAAATTAAAAACCGAATTCCTTTTCCGTATCTGAAAAAAATCACCGTGAACTCAAAGAAAAAAAAAAGCATACTGCATTAAAAATTGCTGTAGATCAAAATAAGAGAGCAAAACAATTACCGTAAAGGATAAAAGTTTCAAACCAAACTCTTATTAGTCTAGAAATTTAAAATCGAATTCCTTTGAAAAATGTTAAAAAAAAAAAAAAAAAAAAAGACTGAGGAAGTTCAAAAATTGCATTGAAAATTGTAATGAAAGTCGTAAAACATTAAAAAATCTCAAGGGTAAAAATTCACTGTTATAATATAAAATATTGTAATCAAGAAATTAACCATATTAACCAAAAAGTTTGAAATCGAAATCGATTTCCGGATGTAAAAAAATCGCCACGGAACTTGAAGAATTGCTAAAAATTACATTGAAAATTGCATTAAAAATAGCTAAATATTTGGAAGTCATTGCTTAAAAAATAATATTAAGGCAGGGCGGGGGGGGGGGGGGGGGTTATGATCGAAATCATTCATAAATTACAAAATGTAGGCATGGAACGTCAAAATCATATTAAGAGATAAAACATTGCATTCGAAACATAACGACATTAAACAAAATGTTTGATATCAAAATTAGTTTCTGAATGGCAGAAAATCGCCAAGCAACTTAAAAAAATGGCTAAAAATCGTATCGAAAACTATATTAAAAATCGCTGAATATTTAAAAGTCATGGCTGTAAAAATTTAATATTCAGTCGAAAATATTGTAATCGGAAATCGTTCATGAATAAGAAAAAGTCAACACGGAACACCTAAAATCCCCCAAACTAACTAAAAATTTCATTGAATATCGCATTAGAAATTGGCAAAATTCATAAAAGCGTTGAGAACAAATTGTACTATTTATGCTAAAAGTTAGAAACCGAAATTCTTTTACCGATGTCAACAACTGTCACAGAACTTGAAAAATCACTATAAAACAGATTAAAAATCAGTAAAATTCAAAAATCCGGACAAAATTTGCCATAGTAAGATAAACATTTATATTAAATTCCTGCGGACATAATTTACCATAATGGGACAAAACATTGAAATCTGAACTCTTTTATTAGTTAAAAAATATCGACACAAAACTTGTTAAACATTTTATGAAAATACACAAAAAATCTGAATCACTGATGTCAAAATTTACTACATTAAGCTACAATTTATTTAAAAATTTCTTTTCAAATTGTGAAAAAATCGCCGTGGACTCGAAAACATCTAAAAATTGTATTCAAAAAATCATTACTAATCGTTTCAAATTTAAAAATAGCGGGGGACAACATTTACATTAACCCATCCGTGCCCACCACCTTTTACGCAAATTTTATTCGCTTGGCACCACTATTTTTAAAAGAAATAAGTTTAGTTCATTAATTACGAAAATGTTTCAATTAAATAAAATAAAAATTGCTGTTCTTTTTTACCGGTGTCAAAAACAGTGCTATATGCACCTTTTGAAGTGTCCCTAAAAAGGGACGCTAGGCACTAATCAGTTAATAGAGTAAAATAGTGTAATCTGAATTATTTCTTAAATACGAATAAAAAAATCGGCGCAAAGCGTGAGAAATAATGAAATCATTGCTAAAAATTGCATTAAAAAATCACTAAATTTCAAAATTCGTAAATGAAGTATAAATGTTTGAAATTAATTTCCTTTTCGAAATTTCAAAAAATAGCCGTGAGATTCAAAAAACCAATACAAAACCATTGAAAAATTCATTAAAAATCGCTAAATGTAAATACATCCCGTGAATAAAAAAATATTCTAGTCGTGTAAAACGTAGCAACCATTCTTTTTTCCTTGAATTACAAAAAAATCGACTCAGAACACAAAATATATCAAAAATCACATTGAAAATCGACAAAATTAAAAAAAGGTAAATGGTGAAATTTACTATATTGGGCTAAAAGTTTGAAACCAAAATAATTTTTTAATTGTTAAAACACCACTGTGGTGGGGATCGAAAAAAATAGTATTAAATCGCATTAAAAAGTTCATTAAAAACGCATTGAAAAATGCACTAAATATCGCTAGTTATTTTTTAAATCGCAGTAATCAAAATTTAATCAAACGGATAAAACATTCTAATCGGAAATCTGAACTATTTGATTATCCGGTTGACCAAGAAACTATCTGGGTCAAACCATAAGATTAAACTACAATAATGGCGGATCGTAAATTCCATATTCACTTGACATTAAACATGTTACATATGTTTGTTACGTCATCAAGTGGTTTTTACTTCTATTTTTATATGTATTTGTATTAATGTTTTTCTAAATTATCTCTTCTTTCATTATTTAATATAAAAATTACATCTATTTGCATAACTTGGCTTGTTTCACGATTGATATCATTTGGCGAAATTGGTCGACAGGATAATCACGTAGTAAAAGGAAATCCTTTATGGATAATAAAAAATCGACACGGAACACAACAATTCTTGAAAAATCGCGTTGAAAATCTCTAAAATTATATTAGATTAAAAGTTTGAAATCAATTTTTACTTCCGAATATCAAAAAAATCACCATAAAACTCGAAAAATTTCTAAAAATTGCATTGAAAAGTGCATTAAAAATCACTAATATTAAAAAATCACAGGGGTCAAAATTTACTCTAACAGGGTAAAACGTTGTAATTGGAAATATCTCATGAATGACAAAAATCCTACATCAAACGCAAAAAATCTCGAAAAATCGCATCAAAATTAGCTGAAATTCATAAATCTTAACAGCTAAAATTTAATACGTCAGCCTGAAAGTTTTAAGCAAAATTCTTTTTACTAATGTCGAATAATAGCGGCAAAATTTACATCAAATAATTCACTAAAAATCCAAACATCGTTGCACGAAATCCAAATAAAATATATTGAAAAGAGAACAAAATTCACTAATTTAGGTCAAAAGAATGAAACCGCTTTCCCTTTCGCTAATGTGGAAAAATCGCCTCGAATCCCACTAAAATTCGCATATGAATTAAATTTAAAAAACTGAAAATCGGCCTTCATTGTGTAAAATTTCATGCATAACTTCGTGCAGCGGTCTCTCCAGAGCATCGCCAGTACTTTAAAAATCTTAACATGCGTTATAAACTACCTTAAAGTGTAAAACAGATATCCTTATTACATTTCCTAATTTTGTTCGCGCCCCTCCTTTCACGCACCCTGAAATGTGTCACACCATTCTTTGTTTACATTTTTTATCATGTATTATAAACCATTTTAAAATTTAAAATAAATCACATTGTTATATTTCCAAATTTTAACAAAATCGCGTTCTGTTAGTTCCATTTTTCACCACCAGCTAGCGCACTCTATTCTTCAAAAACTTTATCAAAACGATACTCTGTTAAACAACCTATCAGGTGATATATTATTCGAGGGGGTAGCGGTCTTAAGCAAGAATTTAAGATATTTTATGAAATTGCTATTCGAAAATAGAGGTAACTAAATTTTTGACATTTTAGGTAAATTTCGCAAAAATTACTACTTATTGCATTCCCAACAGCTCAAGATTTTGGTAGAACAACTATGAAAAAAATAGATGCTAAACGCAAAAAATCTTGAAAAAGAGTTAAAAATCACATTGAAAATCGCATTAAAAATCGTTAAAATCTAAAATTCGTAACAAACACAATATTTAGGGCTAAAAGTTTAAAACGGTTTTCTTTTTGACAATCTCAAAAAAAAAAAAAAAAAAAAAAACCCCGCAAAATGAGAAAAAACACAAAAAAATCGCATTAAAAATTCGTTAAAAATTCAAAAATCGCTGTACAAATTCCGAATAAACTTTGCTGAAAAGGGAAAAAATTGCTATATTGGGTTAAAAGAATGAAACCGTATTTCTTTCACTAATGGGATAAAACTGCAAAAAGAACGCTAAAAATCGCCTAAAAGAATTATAAAAAAAAATCTAATCAAAAAATTGAAAATCGGGCCTCGAGGTGCAAAACTACTTGTATAAAAGTACCTTCCCTCCACATTTTGTAACTCTACGTACAGCAGACTCTTCAGAACAGCGCTGACACACACACAAACTTGTCTCTTTATTATTATAGATTTAAAAAAATAGCGTTCTATTAGTTCCATTTTCCACCACCAGGTAGAGCACTCTATTCTTCAAAAACTTTGCCAAAACCATACTCTGTTACCTATCAGGTGATATATAACTCGAGAGGGTAGCGGTCTTAATTTAAGATAGTTTATGAAATTGCTATTCGAAAATAGTGGTACCTAAATTTTTGACATTTTAGGTAGATTTTACAAAAAATACTACTTATTGCACTCTCAACAGCTCAAGTTTTTGATAGAACAACTATGAAAAAAAAAGATGCTAAACGCAAAAATCTTTAAAAAACGTTAAAAATCGCATTGAATATCGCATTAAAAATCGTTACAATCTAAAAATCGTAACAAACACAAAATTTAGGGCATTAGGCTAAAAGTTTAAAACGATTTTCTTTTTCTTAATCTCAAAAAATAGCCGCAAAATGAGAAAAAACACAAAAAATCGCATTAAAAATTCGTTAAAAATTAAAAAATCGCTGTACAAATTCCGAATAAACTTTGTTGAAAAGAGAAAAAAAAATGCTATTTTGGGTTAAAAGAATGAAACCGTATTTCTTTCGCTAATGGGATAAAACCGCAAAAATAACGCTAAAAATCGCCTAAAAAATTATTAAAAAAATCTAAACAAAAAATTGAAAATCGGGCTTCGAGGTGCAAAACTACATGTAAAAAAGTACCTTCCCTCCAAATTTTGTAAATCTACGTGCAGCAGTCTCTTCAGAACAGCGCTCACAGACAAACATCCTTCTCTCTTTATTATTATAGATATATTGATTCAATAATGTAATTACTTTTGCTTTTTTTTAAAACCAAATCGATCGGGTCTTTTAAATATTTCATTCGTCGAATTCGATGGGATTCCACTCGTTTTATTGTTAAAATGCATTTCGTTTTTTTCAGCGTCTATAAAAAAGCGTTTAAACTAAAGAAAAAATCCGTTTTTGATGAATCTAGTCAATGAAGAAGTAACACGTCAAATTGTATCTCTTTATTATTCCGCAATTCCAATGACTCAGAGAGAAATTGCTAATCAATTGGGTATTTCACGCCGTTCTGTTTGCTATTATATTGATAAACACAAGAAAAATGAAATTAATTCATTGCGTTCTAAACGGGTTCTCCCTTCTAAAAGACCCTATCGATTTTTTTTCCCAATCGGAGGCGAAACTGAATTCTGCAATGGCAGAATCTACATTCAACTTATCTATTTCGTTCGTTCGCTGATGCCTGTTCTTCCTTAGTTTGATATGCAATAACTCGTCAAACTACTTCCGCCCTGCGAGTACAATGACCTAAGTTTGTTTTTCTGCAAGGCATTATTTGGATGAATTACAGCAGATCGATTGTGCTGAAAAAAAAATGTTATAACAAAAGCATATAAAATTGCAAAATAAAAAAAAATAAAAAAAAATAAATTAAAAAAAAATAAATAAAAGAAAAAGAAAAAATAAAAGAAATAAAAAACAAAAAAAAATACTAACGAAATAGCTCAGTAATATGGCTCTTGGGAATAAAATTGAGGAGAGAGGGACACGAAGAGCTTAATATGATCGAGTGGTCAAATGTCTTTTTAATGATGTATCACATAACCAGTGTCGGAAAAGTATGCCCACGGAAAGGGGGAGGGGACAAATGGGAAGTAAGGCTCATAAAAGCTAGATAAAAACAAGCGTGTATTCAAATGCAACGCAAATCGGCGAAGAACCTTCGGAGATTTCAGATTTTCTACAAACGAACATTTATATTTTTATTTATATAAAAATATGTGTTTCCCAGAGGGCAGAGAAGAGGTGAAGTGCACAGTAGAGGTCTGCACGGGCCGGGCCGATTTCCAATAATGGCATTCGGGCCGGGCCGGGCTCGGGCCTTACTTCTGAAGACTCGGGCCGGGCCGGGTCGGGCCTAGTCACTAATCCTTTCGGGCCGGGCCGGGCCTAGTCACTAATCTTTTCGGGCCGGGCTGGGCTCGGGGCCTTAATTTTTTTGCTGGAGTATCGGGCCGGGACTAACTTTATTTTCCGTACGAAGCCGAGACTGATTCCATTCTTCTTAGTTTTCATGGACCAAAATAATCAGTTCCTATTGAATCTTCCTATATGAAAATGCTTTTTTCGACTTTTTATAAATCAGTAATATTTGGCTTTGTCCAAAAATATTTGCAAAAAAAGCATATACTTTTAAGCCGTCATTATTCTACAATTAAACATTAGAATGTATTCCTTTTAAAGAATCGTAGATTACTAGGCGTTTTAAAATGGAATTAAACACACACACACACACACACACAAAACATGATTATGACGGAATTTTTTTTAAAACTGAAAACTGAAAGTTTCTTTTAAAATGTTCATCCATGCAAAATGAATACAACAATACGGGAGAAAAAAAATATATTAAACATTTACATCTGTTAAGAAGGGGATGTATTTTTTTCGTTCCAAAGCGATTTCGTCTTTGGAAATTTTACCATGTACCGCTTTTTCGATTTTTTGTCTCTATTACAGGGAATATGGATTAATAATACTAGTGATAACTGAAACATTTACATACAACAAACAAAGATTCATTTAAAAGCATAAATATCGCAGCCTACGGCACTTCTGCATAAATGGAGATTATAAACATGGAAAAGAAAAGACTAATATAATTTTTTTTGGTCAGAACTCTTCCATAAGATTAAAGATCAATGTTCTGTAGAAATTTACTCGAGCCGGGCCGGGTTCGGGCCGAATTTTAAACTTTTTTCCGGACCGGGCCGAGCTCGGGCCGAAATTTTTACTTTCGGGCCGGGCCGGGTCGGGCCATTATTTTTTTCGTTCGGGCCGGGCCGGGTCGGGCCAATATTTCTTTTGTTCGGGCCTGGAAATTTCGGCCCGTGCAGACCTCTAGTGCACAGTATGAAAGAATGATCAGAGGGCTTTCTAATCATATATCACATGATGGATGTCAGAAAAAATAAACAAAATCGCTCTCTTTTTTTTTTAACCACAAAACAAGGTTCATAAATAGAAACACGAGCATATTCGAAATTCGAATGCAAAGCAATCCGTGAATTTCAAAGCAATCGGTGAAGAACTTTCGGAGATTTGATTGAACATATTATTCTTGAAGAGTAATATGGGAAGTCGGAAATCTCCTTACTATACGATTTCTTTCATTTACTTTCAAATATCATAGACAGATAGCACCGTACTGTCTCAAAATCTAATAATGCCCAATAACACTTTAATTTCAAAACGCAAACCTGTTTTTGATGATTTTACAGATAAACAGAATGAAAGGTAAAAGTTAAGTGATCACTTATCCAATTTTAGGAGTTAGTTTGTGCTTCAACAGTTCGAAGCAAAATACTGTCTATTGTCATCAGAGGCACCAACTTTTTAAAATATTCGGGGTGGGGGTGGGGGGGGGGGGGTTGAGTCGAATATGGAAGCCGTAAAAATCAATCGAAAAAACGAAGGGAAGTCTCTCATTATTAATAACATATTTTTAGACCTAAAATATATAAACTACACACGAGCACGTGTTATTTCATTGCTCTACCGTAGTATCTTTGAGCGTCATCTATTGGTGATATTTGGAATAAAAACCAGAAAGTCATTCCATATTTCACACATTACTCTCCTTCAATAATAACTTCAATAACTGAGAAAGGTTAGTCATTGGATTAATATAATTGAATTCTATTCGTTTTAGAGGGACTTGTATAATAAAAAAAATCTTACCTTTGACGCTAACTCAACTGAAATTTTTCCAATACCATCAGAAAAACAGTACGGTTTGCGATTTTCTTCATCATATCCTCCTTCTATGTCGTGTTCCATTCGTACAAGTTTGTGGTGCAAAGGAACCGATAATGCATCTTCCGTCTGGGAGAAGCATTGTCCCATTCGAGCCATATACTTTGGGACACTGTGTATATGGGAAAAATCACCCATCCACTGTCTTATCATAGAAGCCGTCTGACCTTTTTTGTCCTCTGCATACATCCATACGCCGTGATCTCGTATTTGAGAGTTGGACCATGCGAGAAATTCGTACTTCCGAGATCCAATCCAAATGCCGTCGGTCATGGGATTTTTTATGCAAGAATCCAGTACAAATGTATGGGCATATGGTGCATTAAAACTCAATCTAGACAAATTATCTTCACGGAATGAAACACGTACTGAATACTCAGCATCAAATTTTCGTAACACACGGTTACTCATCATAATTTCTTTAGGCCAAAGCAACTGTCTAGTCGGAGTAAGTATTATTCTTCGGATCATAGTGCATTTCGATGGCACAATATAATCCTTGAAGCTTATCTCATCCTTGTTTGATGTGTAAAATATGTATTGACTTTCAATAGTGTGCCAGAAATTAATGATTTTGCCAGAATCCAGAGCAAAGAGTACCGAAGTCAAGGCTTTTTCTAAGAAGTCTGGATTCTGTTGACACAAATCTACAAGTCTTCCGAGACTATCATCAATGTCCGGTGTTTGTGAAAGTAAAGTAAAATTTCTTCTAAACAAGGCAGTAATGAGATATGTGCAATCAAAACCTATATTTTCTATAATAGGATCTAATGGTTTATCCTTTCTTTTTACGGATATGCAAGAATAATACACAGATTTTTCGCTGCACCGATTATGAATACGAGCAAGGACTTCTCGAACTTTCTGGGGATCTTCAAAAGTCATGGATAAAACATTTGCCCTGCCTAACACATCAGGATCTACATCAGGAAGATAAGTTCTACTTCTTCCTGAATCAACTTCGAAAACGATCGGAGGATTAAACAAATCAAAATATACTCTTGATGGGTTGTTATCAATATTGACAAAAATCTTTTTTATGTTTTGGTAAGAAAAAATTATTTCGAAATCTTCATTATAACGTATAAATACATTCCTGGTATCGTGGTAAAAATGTACGCTATCACTCATTATATTTTCTAATTCTGAAAATTGATAAAACCTACCATTGTGAGGCAGAACTCCAAAAGTGATTTTTTGGTATGTTAATTCATGACAAGCATGCTTACATTCCACAAAGCTATGATTATTATAAAACTCAATGTATGAAGGGGGGAACCAATAAAAATAATCCCACCACTTTATATAGAATTTTTCATATAATTGTGCTTTTGACGTATTGGGTAACGTTTCGGTTTCGCCGCTGATTTCTAATGTCAGCTCTTCAATCTCGGGGTAATCTTCATTTTCATCTTTCTTTGCTCTAGGATACTGAATGACGGACGTCAATCCACATCTCCCAAGAGTTGACATCACCAGAGAAATAAGTTCATTTTTTTCAGTGGAAGTCAACGGTTGTCTAGGAACAAGAGTTATTCTAAAATTGAGTTCCGTCATAATTCCTGAAAAAAAAAAAAAAAAAAAAAAAAAGTTATTATTAGTTTCTCGCCGCAAGTCAACAAAAGATACATGCCGTGATACTTCCATCATTTTTGGCTGTCATATGATGAAAAGTGGCTGATACCAATGAGCGCTATGAACGCAACCTAAGGTAAAGGCTAAAATTCATCTGCAGGCAGTATTTAGTATAGCAGTCTATGGAATGTGAGTTTATCAATGATTGTTTGTTAAAAATACCACAAATATATTTTTGTTGTAGCAGCATACACTTAATATATTGTAATATAAATTCAAAATATTGTTCTGCTGTTCTGCATGAGATAAATTTCTTTAAATTTGGAAATTTTCCGTCGAAATGTATGCACTTAAACTGGCAGGGCCTTAACTAGAAGAGAATAATTAGGGAAGGGGTTAAAAATATAGAAAGGGCTCGTATTTTCACTCCCCCCCTTTCTCTCTGACGCGGAAAGATAAATTGGTGCATATTCATTTTGTAGGTACTATATTTCTAATTAAATTGTTGTAATAACTTCATTTCTTGCTAAGAACAGAATAGATAATGAAAAATTTGAGTGTATAACTAGTGCAATATTAAATATCATGTTAGCTTCATATGTGCAAGTGTGATGAACGAGAGTTGAAAAATCTATTTTAGATACAATTTAGTATGCCTGCAAAAGTGTGAAGGAGCCTCAAAACTAAATTAGATTTTTGAGCAGAATTTTATTTGGATTTTCGGAACATAAGTCATTTAGTGATCTTGTAATGTTGGGGTGTTTTATATGGGGAGGGGAGGGGGGGGGGCTGAGCAGCCTTTAGCACCACCTTAGTTACATCCTTGTAACTTTTTTTTTTTTTTTTTTTTTTTTTTTGTAACACTATTTGATCGATCCCTTTTGTTGTAATACTAATATTTTTTTCTAAATATTTTGGTTAATCTACTTAGTTGAATGAATCAGATACGTTTCAGAAATCTCTATTCTCAATCGACAGCAACAACCATTTTCCAAATGGTGAAAAACAAATAAATACCAATATTTTAGCACGAAAATTTATTAAAGTATTCAATAATGTAATGCTTATAATTCGTAAAAATATCAAAGCGTTTGGAAAATAAGAAATATTCTAATAATAAAATTAAATGACTCGATGTAGGTGGGCGATTGAGAAAGAAAGACTTTTTAGCTGCCGAAGGCATCAAAGCCATTGCGCCACTATTACTCTAGTTTGTGAAGATTTTCGTTTAAATGTATAAAAAGCCTACAACATTGATTTTAAGTACATTTAAAGGAACTCTTTCATTTAAATATATAAACTTAAAACCAGGGTTGGCATGATTTAAATCAATCGATTTAAATCAACTGATTTTTTAAAAAAAATCATTTGATTTAAATCAATTTTTTTTTCATATTTGAAATTAGTCAGCAGAGAAGTAAGAAATAGGTGTAAATAAGTAACTGGTGTTTTTCTGGTATTTTCAGGATTGCTATCAGAAAAAATGTGGCAGGTACAGGTTAAGGCCCCTGTCCTCGCTCGAGGAAACACTCGCAAGCTAATGCTATTCCTATGGGGAAGCATTTTTCTAATAACTCTTTCGCATTTTGACATTTTTGAATAATTTTTTTTTTTTTTTTTTTTTTTTTTTTTTTGCATTGGATAGCTGAGGTGCATGCCGAAAGCGCACCTTTTTTACTTTTTCGATTTTTGTTGCAGATATATTTTTTAAAAAGCACTTTCAGTTTCGAAACCGGTTTTGAAAGTGAAACTAACTTTGTAAAAAATATCTGCAACCAAAATCAAAAAAGTAAAAAAGGTGCGCAGTCAGCATGTACCTCAGCTATCCAGTTAAAAAAAAGTTATTCAAAAATGTCAAAATGCAAAAGAGTTATTAGAAAAATGCTTCCCCATAGGAATAGCATTAGCTCGCGAACGTTTCCTCGAGCGAGGATAGGGGCCTTAAGTCCAGGTGTCCCCCTCCTAATCCTTTAATTGTTCTTTTGTAATAAACTTTAGACGATGAGGCGAAACACAGAAACACTTTATAAATCATTTTTCGTTTTCCAATCTTGGCAACTAAATTATTTGAATCTTTTTTTGTTTCACAAGTTAATAATTAAACAAATTCATTAATGTTCACCAAAAAATCGGATACTGCAAGCTAGGAACAAGTTTTAAAACTTGCCATATTGCACTGTCAACTTTCAATCAAAGCTTACGAATTTTTAAAATTTTTGGGTAAAACGCTAGAAAATGTATTAGATAAAGATAGCAGAGTTGCCAAGTCTCGTGATTTTCAGATGTTTCTCCATACTCCTTATTTTTGACATATTTCTCCTAATTTTTCACACTTTTTAAATATTTTGTTATTTAACAATCAAATGTGCTGTGATTCAGTGAGAAAAGCTCTAGTACAGGTGTAATTGTTCTTTAATATGTTCGACCACTAGTGTTTTATGTGATGAATTACACCCTGATTCATGACAAAAAACATCCCTCTTTTAATAATATTTAGTCAAACTAAAAATATTGTAAAATATACTAAATATTATATTCTTAAATGTGTTGTACTTGTAAAGAATACATACTTTCCTTATTTGAGTAAGGGTGATACATTTCTTTTTAATCTTCAGTAATAACCAAGCAATATTGAAACAAACTTTTACTAAAGATGTTTACATCAACAAATTAACAAGTTTTCATTCACAAAAATATCTCCGGTATTCTGAAATAAAATCTCCTGAGTTTTAACTTTCAGAACTTGTCAAGTCCGAGATAGAATTAAAAAATTTAAAGCAAAATATGAACAAGCTATTAATGGCTTTCATTTTGCTGGAGTTTTATTAAGTCCCTCTGTTTTAAATTGAAATGAAATTTCACTTAGTGCAGAGGAAAATAATGAAGATTTGGCATTCTTTAAAGAAAATTGTCCAAATCTTCTCACCTTTGTAGCACATTTTGAAGCAAAAAATGGCCCATTCCAAAAATTACCATTGTTTGAGAAAAAAGTTTTAGATATTATGACAGATTATGATTGATGGAAGTCATTTTATATAATGGGAGGTAAAAAGATAATCAGCAAAATTGAATTTATTTACCAAATAACAACAGACGTGGCTTCATCTGCTGGAGTAGAAAGACAATTTTCTTTTTTTGGACTAGTTCATCCAAGCCTTCATAATAAATTATGAGTAGACAAAGCTTCAAAATTAGTGTTTTTGTTCAAACAATTAAATCCCTGATTTATTTCTATTTGCTTAAAAACTATTGAATTAATTGTGATTTTTATCCCTTAATAAATAGCTTGCATTAAATGAATATTTAATTTGTTCTTTAAATTTTACCATTTTCTATTCATTTACAACCTATTTAATTTTATTTCTTATTTAGTGTGCACAAATCAATTACAAAATAATAGAATGGCTTTAGATTAAAGCCTAAATGTTTAATTTTTAGTACAAATCAATAACTAGAATATAGTATTTAATGAACTATATAATTATTTCTTATATTATTTTTATAAATTATAAATATTCTTTTTTTAGTTAGTTTTATAAAAAACTGCTCCATGTATTGTAAAAACATAAAAACACAATAATTAAAAATAGAATTCTAAAAAAATCAAATAAATCCGATTTTTTTTTATTTTTTTAAAAAAAATCATGATTTTTTCCCAACCCTGCTTAAAACAGACCAGAGCATGCATACTTTGGCAAATGCAACAGGATCTCCAACTCTGAGTATGCTAGATTAGATTTTCATTAGAAAATAAAAAATTATACAAAATCAAGGATGAACATTATTAAACACAGAGAAGTCCCAGCATTAGGATAGTTTAGAAAAATTTATGTATAGATACATAAAATTAAGAAATATATGCAAGCAGGGTTGTAGCAAGGATTCTCGCTGCCGCTCGCCATTGCGCCAAACGGCGATAAAATCTTCCATTTGGCGAGTAAAAGAACAATCAGACTTTCCAAATTGCGAGGGGTCATTTATACTTATCTTTTTTTGTTTGTGTATGTGTGCTTATACAGTGGAGATTCTTATCCACGTTGCTGAACGGTTGCATGTCGATTTACATGTTCAATCGCATTGTGCCATTTAGTATGTTCCATGTATAGAGATACGGACTCAACATCAATTCTGTTTATCAACAGTCAAATATAGAAATGATTATGCGATATATATTTATCTATTGTTAGTTGATCACTATTTGAGTACTGGCATCATACTGATAAAAACACAAACAAAATTACTCGCATTAAATGCCAAACAGAGAAATGTTTTGCTGTGATGTGGTGCTGAAATCAATCATTTACCATAGTATTTATTAGTTGTATGGAAGGTAATTATTGGCCAATCAAATTGTTTCTATCGAGTCGAAATCTCATAGATATTTTTAGCAAATGTTTTCACAACGGCAAATCAACGATAACTGTTTTTAATTTTCATTTAGACTACTAAAAGAATGTCTAAAACATTTACACATTTAGGACTAGGAAACACATAGAATGTACTTATTTGTATACTAGTTTCGAATAAGTAGTACAGAGTCGATTTTTATATTATAAGCAATTACAAAAAAATCGGGTTATTTTAGAACATTTGGAAAACAGGGATACAATAAGAAGTTAAAGATATATTTTTCAGTGTTTCACACCAAATGTATTTTGCTAACATTTCTTTTCATTTGGCGACTGTTTTTTAATGCTTATTCTCCAAAAAAATTCAAATTACATTACTCAACCATTCAAAGTTCAAATAAGTGGAACACGATAGTAGAAGATTCAATACTCGTTTTTGTCGATACTGAATATGACAGAGAATTTCGAGAATTTAATCAACTTTATACAGGCTGGTTTTATTTAAAGCCATTTATGTCCGATCGCTAAATTCGGCGATTTAATGATGGGCCTGCTTTTTAAAACAACAAGGTAGAACCCGTCGAATTTTGACGAAAGAAAATGTTTAAAAGAAGCTGTTTCATTTATTTCTAATAAACCTACAAAAATAGTTACAATAAAAAATGCACCTCATTTTAGTAAGTCTAACTCTTAAACAAATGATATTTAACTTAAAGTTAACAAAATGCTATTTCTGTAATACAGTAAAACCTCTAAATAACAGACACCTCGGGAACGCAGAAATTGTCCGCTATTCGGAGGTGTCCGCTATTGGGAAAACCTCAGAGATTCAAAAACCGCTAAGAAATGTTTAATGTTTCATTAATTTACTTTAGATGTCCTAAAACCTCCATTATAATTAATCAGAAATTAAAATTATTTTTTAAGCAATAAAATTGAAATAAAATTGTGCACACTTTTATCCACTGTTTATTATATTATAGTGAAAAAAATCTGTAACAAAAGTTCATTTTTGCTTGCGATTACATGTAATTTGTTTTTCTGTGTGATGTTATAGGACATTGTAGAGTTCCGGGCGAGAAGGGAGAGACTGCACTTTTTGATCTTTTAAAGCATAAAATTTCAAAATGTTCTTGGAAGACATGTCAAAAGTCTGGGAAATTATTTTTCCCGCGCAGCCCCCTGTATTTTGCACTGAATGTTGGTGGAGGGGGAGGGGGAATTTTCCCCAGCTCTTTATCTATATTTAACTGTGATCACAAAATTTGTGACACATTGTCCTGATAAATTCAGAAGCTTTTTTACTTTTTTTCATTTTTTTTCTAATTAAGAAATAATTTTTCATCGTTTATCGCCGAATAAAGTGTCCGCTATTCGGAATGTCCGTTATTGAGAGATTAAACATACAGAATTTTAAGTTTCGGGAGTGGGAATTGGAAAACTGTCCGTTAAATAGAGGTGTCCGCTATTCGGAAGTGTCCGTGTTAGGTTTTACTGTACTCACTTGTAGAAATTGTTAAAATTAAACTTTAATCGTACTTGTAAGCAGTAAAACAAATAATAAAAATCTGCTATTATGATAAAGTTATCAATTAAGGGTCTCATAATCCGAAATCATTTACACTACATCCAAATTTTCACATCTGTATTCACCTTTTTTTTTAAATTGGCATTTTAATTTGATCACTTTGATTCAAAACATGAAATCTCTAAGCTATTAGCTGAAACAAATTCTAAACTATCTATATTATTTTAAGTGAAAATGAAATTTTGTGAATGAATTCAAAATTCATCCGGTTTTATAAAAGAGATACTCTTGACGCAGAACGTATTTAATTTTTTTCTTTTTTGAGAAACTATTTTAATGTGTTTTTATAATACAAAAAAATAGGTTGTAAAAAGGGATAAAATTGCAACTTTCAGAAATATATAAACATTTATTTAGAATATTTACCCCCTCCCCTTCTTTCTGCAACAAAAATGACCAAAACAAGTTGAATGTAGATTCTGCCATTGCAGAATTCAGTTTCGCCTCCGATTTAAAAAAATATATATATCGATACAGGTCTTTTAGAAGGGCGACCCCGTTTAGAATGCAATGAATTAACTTCATTTTTCTTGTGTTGATCAATATAATAGCAAACAGAACAGTGTGAAATACTCAATTGATAAGCAATTTCTCTCTGAGACATTGGAATTGCGGAATAATAAAGAGATACAATTTGACGTGCTACTTCTTCATTGCTAGATTCATCAAAAACGAATTTTTTCTTTAGTTTTAACGCTTTTTTATAGACTCTGAGAAAAATGAAATGCATTTTAACAATAAAATCGTATGTATGTCTCGTTTTAACGGCCGATTACGAAACTAGTCGCAGTTTCCCCTAGAGGGTTTCAGGAAGGCGCTCCGCCCCTCCTGCCCTTTAGTTTAAAAAATACCGCCCCTCTTGCCCCTCATTAAAAATCTAGCGCCCCTCTTGTCACTCATTCAAGAAAAATACCGCCCTTCTTGCCCCACATTTAAAAAACGCAGCCCTTCAGCGATGATCCAAACGTAAATTACGCAAAAAATAGTTCTTAACGCGTCCCGTGGAACGGGTAATTTCGTCAAAAAATCGCTGAAAAAACCGGCAAATTTTGTTAAAAATCGCGAAATAACTACTAATTTCCGGCTAGATTCACATAAAAATGGCTAATTTCATTACTAAATCCCCTAGATAGGCGAATTTCCTGAAAAGATCGTGGAAAACGACAAATTTCTACCGAAAATCGTGATAAAACGGAAAATTTTGTCAAAGAATTTGCGAAAAACGGCAATTTTCGTCAAAAAATTGTGATAAAATAGCAGATTTTGTCAAAAGATTTGCGAAAAAAAACGGCAAATTTGGTCGAAAAATCGCAATAATACCGAAAATTCTGTGAAAAGTTCAGTTTTTTCGCGATCTTTTCACGAGATTTGTCGTTTTTTCGCGATTTTAAAGCAAAATATGCCATTTGAAAATTTTGCCGTTATAAATACAATTTGTCGTTTTTTCGCGATCTTTTCATAAGATTTGCCTTTTTTCCGCGATTTTTTAGCAAAATATGCTGTTATTTGCAATCTTTTAACAAAATCTGCTGTTTTTTCGCGACCTTTCAACAATATTTGCCGTTTTTTTCGCGATCTTTTAACAAAATTTACCTTTTTTACTTTTTTTGATGAAATATTTGTGTTTCCATGACTTTTTGAAGCGCTGGATTCTAGATTCAACTCTATAAAAGTGCCCTTAAAAAAAAAAAAAAAAAAAAAAAAAAAAAAGTGCCCTAAAGAATGTAAAAAGTGCCCTTTTAAGAAAAGTAGCGCCCTGCCACTTTTTAAGCCTGGGGGAAACTCTGCTAGTCGTTAGGAGCCACCGTGATACTTATCCATCATGGATATGCATTGTATAATATGTGAAAATAAAATATGTGAAAACTATTTATAAAATGCATTGCAATTCCAAGACAAAGTTTAAACGTATATTTAAATATTCTTAATATACATAGTAATGCTCCATTAATGAATTGCCCCATTTCGACAAATTATGTAAAATATTAAACTACATAAGTAACACCGGACTGCGTAAAAAAAACATCCTTATAACTCCAAAAACAATAATCATATTAACTAACTGCGTCAGATTAAGCGTCTCACTTCCAATTAAAACATATATTTGAATTGAAATTTGAAGAAAATACAGGGTCATGAAACATCGAAGAATGCGGAAAACAGGATTAAAAATATCTCGGCAACTATTAATCCGATCAACTTCGTTCTTGATGCAAAATTTGTGTTATTTTATTGTCTTTTACGTCCTTTTGTTAAAATAAAAAAAAATCGAAAATTTTTATAAACATTTCATCAGAACGAATTCTTCGAGAGTCCGAAGTTCCGGATAATCGAGGTTACTGATATTAAATAGGTTTCGTCCTATTCTTACTTACTAAGTACATAGAAAATTTTAAGTTTCTATCTCCATTTGTTCGTGAGATAGAGAGTTTACAGTCCGATAGACAAACAGACGGACGGCAATTTTTTTTTTTTTTCTAAAAATATGTTTTTCGGAATTTTCAGTATCTAAAACGTGTAAATCCGTCAAAAATTTTTTTTCGATTTTCAAAACGATTGCAAGACTTACTGAGTATGATAGGTAAGTAAAAGTGGGCCACAATTTTTAACATGACACTTTTTAGCTTGTATGAAAGAAATAGCATCGGAGGCTAAAAAAAACTAATATCATTTTTACTATGACATTGTCACTAACTGAAGTCATCCGAAAGTAAAATCTCAATCTCATTGTCCATAATGAAAAGAAATATTGAAATGTAATATCGTTATGAGTAAAAATGAGATGTTTTAAATAGTGACGTCATTTTCTCTTCAGATGTTTTTAAAAGTTACTGTTATTAGTAATATGAAAAAGGCATCCGTAATAATATTGTAATTCCCATTTATCTGGTTGCTGAATGACATCATTTTCCTCATTTGAAAATGTTCTTATTTTGCTTTAGACATTAATTTTTATCATAAATTATTTTCTGTTATTTTATTTACGTTATTAATATTATTACTTAACAAATATATTTTTTTTTACCTCAATTAGTGCATAATTATACGCAATCCTTTTATTGTGGTTAAATTTTACGAAAACAATTAATTTTTTTCTTTAATGCGAGGACATGTTCACTGATGAGATCAAGCTTCTGATAATGGAAAATAAATTTTATTATCGAGAGAAAAGCTAAACTGAGTTGCCACCATTTGAAGAAATATCGTAAAAAAACATTTAAAATTAAAAATTAAATATAAAAATGGAAATAAATTAAAAAATAGCTAAAATGGACACAACTACAAATAAATAGCTTTCATTTAAAAAAATAATTATCAAAATCGGTTGAGTAGAAAATTCAGATATGATGACACGACATTTTTAGTTTGTCTGAAAGAAATAGCATCGGAGGCTAATAATAATTAGTAGAATATTAATAAAAAGTCGAAATAAAAATCACTTAGGGCGTGTTCAGCGCAACTTACCAAAGTAACCAATGTTACCGACCGATTGTAGGGCAGACGAATGCGAATTATTGCACCAATGAAAACTATCCTGTTGAATTGTAGCTGACGTCACACTTCGCCTTGATTTTCATTTCGTACTTGTTTACAATTGGTAAGTCACCGGTAAGTGACCGGTAAGTTGTGCTGAACACGCCCTTAATGACATTTTAAACACGTGAATCGTATTTAATGTCATTGAATGTGACATTCACGATAATCCATTATTGGCATTTAATCTTATAGTTTGACGATAATTTTTTGGTCGACGGGATAATCCAGAAGTACCAATTTATTATATTGGGTTACCATGTCAAGGAAAATAACGACATTTTGGTATGAATCAGGAACCCGGTGCATATATGATATCTGTGTCCCGATTTATTATAAAAAGTAAACTGTTGACACCATCTAGGAGAAAAAAAAAAAAATCCAAAGTCGAGTTTCAGATGGAGGTTTTTCTGGTACTCGAAATTATTTTATAAAAACCGTCGGAAATATTTTCAGTTTCTATTATCATATTTTAGATATTATTTTGTTTTAAAAGGTACTGGTGTATTATCCAGGACCAAAGTTATAGATCGTCAAAAATGGTTGACTACTGCCAATCATGTTTATCGATGCCAATGACGTTTAGAGTAGTAAATCAATGTTATTACGCAACATTTTAAAAAATGATTAATAATATAAAATTGAAATAAAAAGGTAAATAACCTATATAACAAATATACTCTAATCAATAAATAATAGAAGTATAAATTATAATATAAATAAATTATAAATTATAATTAATAAGCAAACTATGAACGATAATAAACACACTATAAGCTTGTCAAAAAGTAAGGTTTAATGTAATTAGTATTGTAGGCATCATGCTTGGCCAATTTCTATCTGATATGGCCCGGATATTGATATTATTATCCGGGCCCGAACCGAAACACTACCACCCAAACCGAAACCTGCTCGAAGCGTTTCGGGCCGAAACCGAAACGCTATTTCAAAATTACTGCTGATTACAAACTCTTTTGAAATACAAAAAATTATATCTAACCAGTTGCCTATATATTTAAACTAGTTGCATGTGCCAATACCAAAACTTTCTTTTATCTCATGCATCTTAATATTTCAAAGGGTAGTTACAATTACTAGTAATTTAATATTATTAGTTCAAAATTTCAATATTGTTAGTTCAATATTAAATTTCTGCTTTAGTCAATTAACCGGAATAAAAAACAAGTGAATAGTCCGTTTTCTAATTACAGCTTTTCATAGGTCCGTGTGCAATTTTATGATTAAGTATCGTGAGTGGTCTCATTTTGTTCCTTATGTATTGTAGACTAGGAAAAGCGATGGTGGACATCCGGGACCCGCGACTGGGGAGGGGGAGGGGGAGGGGAAGGGTTGAAAAGTGCAAGGGAAAAAATTCCATGTCATAAAAAATAAAGAAAATTACGTATAAATATTAATGTTTAAAACATTTATAGATTAGGAAAAATATTTGTGGACATCCAGGAGCCGTGACTGGGGAGGGGGAGGGGAAGGGGAGGTGTTGAAAAGTACAAGGCAAAAGAAATTCCATTTCATAAAAAATAAAGAAAATTATGTATAAATATTAATTTTTAAACATTTATAGATTAGGAAAAATATTTGTGGACATCCAGGAGCCGTGACTGGGGAGGGGAAGAGTTGCAAAGTGCAAGGGAAAAAATCCTATTTCATAAAAAATAAAGAAAATTATGTATAAATACTAATGTTTGAAACAATTATAGATTAGGAAAAACATTTGTGGACATCCGGGACCCGCGACTGGGGAGAGCGAGGGGGAGGGGAAGGGTTGAAAAGTGCAGGGGAACAAAATTCCATTTTATAAAAAATAAAGAAAATTATGCATAAACATTAATGTTTAAATCATTTATAGTTTAAAAAAACATTTGTGGACATCCAGGACCCACGACTGGAGAGGAGGAGGGGAGGGGAAGGGGAAGGGTTGAAAATTGCAAGGGACAAAAATTCCATTTCCTAGCAAATAAAGAAAATTATGTATAAATATTAATGTTTGAAACATTTATAGATTAGGAAAAACATTTGTGGACATCCGGGACCCGCGACTGGGGAGGGGGAGAGGGAGGGGAAGGGTTAAAATGTGCAAGGAAAAAATTCCATTTTATAAAAAATAAAGAAAATTATGTATAAATATGAAGGTTTAAAACATTTATAAATTAGGAAAAACATTTGTGGACATCCGGGACTCGCGACTGGGGAGGGGGAGGGGGAGGAGAGGAATTTGAAAGGGGCAATAAAAAACATCCTGTTTAAAAAAATTATGCATAAATATCAAAGTTTAAAACGTTTATAGAATGAGAATGGCATTGGTGAATATTCGGGACTTGTGATTAGGAAGACGGAGTTAAGGGAAGAAGAGGGTAGGGGAATGGAAAGCGTTGAAAGAGGCAAGAAAAAAATGCCATTTAATTATACATATATATATATATATATATATATTAGTATTTAAAAATTTTATAGAATAAGGAAAGCAATAGTGGGCATCCGGGATCCATAACTATTCTGGGAGGAGGGGGAGGGAAGGGAAAATGGTTGAAAAGGGCAAGAAAAAAGATCTGAAGCTTTAGTGGGACTGCATTCTCTTTATGGATCTGACACCACTGGTTCATTCAGTGGTAAATCAAAAACCAGTTTTTGGAAGAGCTTCATAAATGCTAACGACAGAATTCTGAAAGCAATTGCCACATAAGGTCAAACAGATATCTTTGAGAGTGAAACATATATTGCACTTGAAGAATAAATATGTTCAGTGTATATGCCAAAATTAAACATTAAAACATGAATGAGTTAAGATGATGGTCATTTGCAAAAAAGCAAGCTGAAGGAACAAATATGCCTCCAACTAAAGCCGCCCTTTACCCAGCCATAAGAAGAGCTCATTACCAAGCAATAATAAGGCAAGGAGTACACATTTTAAAAACCAATATTCCACCCCCAACTGATTTTGGTTGGATGATAAAGGAAAAAGAATACCTACCTGTCATGTGTAACATGCCACGTGCTCCTCAAGAACTGGTTTAATCGGTGCGTTGTTCGTGTGTCAAGTCAAGATGTGAAGCATCCTGTAAATGTTCACAAAATGGATTACCTTGTAACTGAAATGTGTTCATGCTCGGGTGAGACTGATAAATATGATAATGTTGGAGGCCTTGATGATGTAAATGATGATGACAGTGATACCGATGATCCTGCTTTGTTCTGAAGCTAAACTTTTACTTGCAGTTTAAAATTTGAAAATTTTTACTATTTAAGTTTATGATGTATAATATAGAATAACAATACAAAGATAATAAATAATATTTAGCGTTAAAAAATGTGTATCATTTAGTATTTATCCTCACTCAGTTCCTTTTCAATTACCCTTATTACTTATTTTTTCCCGTGCACTTTTCACCCCTTCCCCTCCCCCTCCGCCTCTCCAGTCGTGGGTCCCGGATGTCCACAAATGTTTTTCCCAATCTATACATGTTTTAAACATAAATATTTATACATAATTTTCTTTATTTTTTATGAAATGGAATTTTTCTCATGCACTTTGCAACTCTTCCCCTCCCCACCCCTCCCCAGTCGCTGCTCCTGGATGTCCAAAAATGTTTTTCCTAATCTCTAAATGTTTTAAACATTAATATTTATGCATGATTTTCTTTATTTTTTATGAAATATAATTTTTTTGCCTTGCATTTTTGAACCCCTCCCCTTCCCCTCCCTCTACCTAGTCGCGGGTCCCGGATGTCCACAAATGTTTTTCCTAATCTATAAATGTTTTAAACATTAATATCTATAGACAATTTTATTTATTTTTTTATGAAACGGAATTTTTTCTCTTTCACTTTGCCACTCTTCCCCTACCCCACCCCCTCCCCAACCCCATCCCCCACTCCCCTCCCCATCCCCCTCCCCACTCGCTGCTCCTGGATGTCTACAAATGTTTTTAATAATCTATAAATGTTTTAAACATTAATATTTATACATTATTGTCTTTATTTTTTAAGAAATGGAATTTTTCCCTTGCACTTTTCAACCCTTCCCCTCCCCCTCTCCCTCCCCAATCGCGGGTCCTGGATGTCCACAAATATTTTTCCTAATCTATAAATGTTTTAAACATTAATATTTATGTATAATTTTCTTTATTTTTTATGAAATGGAATTTTTTGCCCTTGCACTTTTCAACCCTTCCCCTGCCCCTCCCCCTCCCCAGTCGCGGGTCCCGGATGTCCACCATCGCTTTTCTTAGTCTACAAGACATAAGGAACAAAATGAGACCACTCACTATACTTAATCATAAAATTGCACACGGGATGCAATTAGAAAACGGACTAGAATCTCGATTATGACATTTATTAAAATCAACAATTTTTTCGTTATTCTATCGTTCATAAACAGAAATAACAATGAGCTATATGCATAAAACTGTAGTATAATGTTTTAAAAATTTCAAGAACTGGAACGATATTCACCATAATTTCACGAACCGGAACAATATTGGTCATAATTTCACAAGGGGAGATTTATATTTTGTACATTATTTTAGCTTTTAAGAAAGAATTAATTGAATTCCCACCAGGGCAGGGCTGTAGCTAGAAGTGAACAATAGGGGGGGGGGGGGGGGGCTCATAATATTTTTTTTTCTCTCTCTCTGACGCAGAAAGATAAATTAGTACATATTCACATTATAGATACTATGTTTCTTATTAAACTGTTGTAATAGCTTAATTTTATGTTAAAAAAATATATGATGATGAAAATTTTGAGTGTATAACTGGTGCGAAATTAACCTGGGATGACGCGCGCCGGGCCTTTTAGACCCGGAGTGAGTATGGTTTTTGCAATTGCAACCACTAATTTTTTTTAAAGTAATCTTCAACATATTTTATCTCAAAAATTGGAAGGATTGTCACCGTCTAAATAAAATGACGGTTACAATTTAATTTTATTGGTGGCAAAGTTAAAATCATTTATACCCTGGGTAAGCGCGCGTTCTTCCGGGTTAAACATCATGTTGACTTCATATGTACAAATAGGATGAGTGTTGAAACACTTATTTTTGATACAATTTAGTAATTTTGCAAAACTCTGAAAGGGTCTCAAAACTAAATTAGATTTTTGAACAGAATTTCATTTGAATTTTCGGAACAGAAATTCATTGAGTGACCTTGGAATCTTTTTGAGGGGGGGGGGCCCATAGGTAGCTAAGAAGCCACCCATAGCGCCTCCTTAGCTACGGCCCTGCATCGGGGATATGTTTAGGGAAAATTTAATCCTTCAAAGGTCTCTTCACAAAATAACTTATCTTAAAATAGAACCGTTCACAACGTATTTTATCCAAAAATTGGACCCTTTATAAAGCATTTTATCCCACAACAGGACCCTCTACAAAATTATTTGTCATTTAAATAGACTTTTCACTGACTTTTTTCACCGGAAAATTTAACATTTCACAAATTTAGTCATTAAAAATAAAATCTGGCTTGTAAATAAGCAACTGAATTCACCAAAGAGCATATTACTTAGCTTTTTATATAGTATGAAGAACAGAACCTGAAGACATCGATAGTTTAAAATTCACAAAATTATGATAAGAATTTTCACAAATACAGTAGACTCCCTCAAATCCGCAACTCTCTAAAATCCGCATATATTTTACGGGCGTAAACAATGAAACATTCAGTTCGGATGTAGGTGCAAAATTTGACTTTTTTAGTTTTATATCAATTCCATATATTTTTTAATTTGTGATTATTGTTAAGGTTATTGAATTCATGTTTTTTCACGAAGAAAGATTAATTTATTTCTGAAAAAATAAAGATATTACTGATATCATTGGTAATCACAATCTTACCAAATATATTTATGTATTAATCAAGCTTTTTTAGTTATTAAGTCTGGCTAAACCTGAAATAAAGCTTCATTATTTTATGATTTCGATGTGAATTAGTAATGTACCTTTATGAGGCAAGTTTCATTGAATAATTTAGGAAAACACACATCTCTATAATGAATATTTAATTGTACATTATTGATTATTAATTTGACCTTTACTTTTAGTATTTTTATCATTTTAAAAACTATCTAGTCTTATTTTAGTTTATTACTTATTTTAATATTTTAGCATATTGTAAGCATTCATTATACTTTTGATTTCATTATTAATTACATTCAAATTATTTTTAAAAAAATTTAAACAAAGCAATGACCAGAAATCTGCAAAATTCTAAAATCCGCAAAACCTCTGGTCCCAAGCTTTGCGGATTTGAGGGAGTCTACTGTATAAGAAAAAAATTCCCGATTCAACAAAAGCAGGACCCGGTCAGAAAAGTCTGGACATACCCCTACCCATATAAATCAATATAAAATCTGTCATCGGTTAACGAATAATTTGGTTAGAGAACACTGGTTTTGGATCGGACTGAGCTGAGATCGTTAATCGATCACCCATTGTATATTGAAAAGAATACATGTTTCACATAGGTAAAAAAAAGGGGGGGGGGTAGGCAGAATCTAAAAAAAGAACCGAAATCTAAATGGTTAAAAATTGATAAATTAAATTATCCTTCTAATAAAAGAATTGAGATGCAAAATCCAAAATGTTTTTTGAAATTAATAAATAAATAACAGAGAAAAAAATAACTGCCGAAAAAAGAATATCACTTACTTCTCACCAAGTTGAATTTATATTTTATCCACTTATGAGATTCCGTTCAGGTATGATATCAGAATGACA
The DNA here is from genome assembly GCA_964019185.1 of Maratus speculifer. Taxonomy (NCBI): domain Eukaryota; kingdom Metazoa; phylum Arthropoda; class Arachnida; order Araneae; family Salticidae; genus Maratus; species Maratus speculifer. Next base: position 102,510,261 of record OZ025303.1, read on the forward strand.
ATTATCAATTTAAAAAAAAATAAAGAATCCTGTACTACAGTCAAACCATACTGCATTGATTAAGCGACAAATAATAACGGAAGAACAAGTCACGTGCAGACGCTACTTACAGCTTCAAAATAGTCTAAACAGATAGATGATAAAGAACATAAATCACTACTTTCGAGCTGAAGGTCAAACATTCGGCACACAAGTTTAGCGTGTCATATCAGTTGTACGAATGCAGACGATTTTTCCTTTTCCTGCCAAAACAGCGATGAATTTTTCATTGAGCTAATAAATTTGTACTAAATTTCTGATGATTATATTCACATGATTTTCCTGTGACAAATGTTTTGTTAATCTCATATAAATTCTAAATTAGAACCAATGCCGATTAACATATAATTATTTAACAAATAAATATTATTATTTTCTTTTCAATTTCAACCCTGAAGTACAGTAATTTATTACCATCTTATAACGCTTTTTAAAATATTTTTACTTTCTTCTATCTTCAATAGAAGAGAGTATAGTAATCGAAATTTTTTTCGACTTCCGTTTTTCGACGGATATTACTACGGATATAGATTCTAAATTAGAACCAATGCCGATTAACATATAATTATTTAACAAATAAATATTATTATTTTCTTTTCAATTTCAATTGAAGTACAATAAATTATTACCATCTTATAACACTTCTTAAAATATTTTTACTTTCCTCTATCTTCAATAGAAGAAAGTATAGTAATCGAAATTTTTTTCGACTTCCGTTTTTCGACGTATTTACCGTTTTAGGGGTCAGGGTCAGAGATTCCAAAAAACCAGTTTTTACAAAATGTCTGTCTGTCCGTGTGTCTGTGTGTATGTCGTCATTCTACCATCAAAAAGTGTATGAAGTTATGCATAAAAATGAACCAAATTTTTTGTGAATGTTTCTAGCTGTGGCAAGCAGGTCCTCCTTCAGTTTTGAAATATTCCGCCAGAAGGGGGCGCTGCAATCGCGATTTTTGTGCCTTTTCAATATTGTACCGGCCAAAAGTATATGAAGTTATGCATCGAATTGAACCAATTTTTTTGTGTAAGTGTATGACTATGGCTAGTTGGTCCTCCCTGAATTTGAAAAAAATGCGCCAAAAGGGGGCGTTGCAATCGCGATTTTTGTGCCATTTTCAATATTGTACCGGCCAAAAGTATATGAAATTATGTATCGAATTGAACCAAATTTTTTGTGTAAATGTATGGCTATGGCTAGTTGGACCTCCCTGAATTTGAAAAAAGAATCCGCCGGATGAAGGCGCTGCAATCGCGATTTTTGTGCCATTTTCAATATTGTATCGACGAAAAATATATGAATTTATACAACGAATTGAATTGAACCACATTTTTGTGTAAGTGTATGGCTATGGCTAGTTGCTCCTCCTCCCTGAATTTGAAAAAAATCCGTCGGAACGGGGCGCTGCAATAGCCAATTTTATGCCATTTTCAATATTGCACCACCTAAAAGTGTATGAAATTAGTCCCCGGGCCGTAGCTAAGGAGGCGTTATGGGCGGCTCAGCCCCCCCTAAAATATTTTGAGCCCCCCCCCCCCTGGAAAAAATTCCAAGGTCACTAAATGGATTTCTGTTCCGAAAATTCAAATGAAATTCTGTTAAAAAATCTAATTTAGTGTTGAGACCCTTTCACAATTTTGCTAAATTATTAAATAGCATCCAAAATAAGTGTTTCACCCGTCCCTCATCAATTTTTGTACATATGAAGCTAACATGATGTTTAACATTGCACCAGTTATACATTTAAAATTTTCATTCTTCATATTCTTTTCTTAGTATAAAATGAAGTTATTATAACAGTTTAATTAGAAACATAGTACTTACAATATGAATATGCATTAATTTATCTTTCTGCGTCAGAGAGAGAGAAAAAAATTATGAGCCCCCCCCCCCCCTGCTGTTTAGCTCTAGCTACGGCCCTGGTTAGTCCTAGAACTGAACTAAAATTTTTGTATATAATTATTTTTTGGTAAGGCAAATAGGTCCTCCCTGAATTAAAAAAAAAAAAAAAAAAAAAAAAATCTGCCTATCATTCTATTGTTCACCGGCTCGTGTAGAGACGGAAATTCGTTTTTACTCCGATTAATTGATTGAAGCAGAAATTTAAGATGAAAACCAAAGTTCGTATGGTATTGAATTAAAATTATTGAAACATTAAAATGAGTAACTATTTTTTTAAAATATTAAAATGTACGCATGAGATAGGAGAAAGTTTTGGGATTGGCACATCCAATTAGTTTAATATTATTCGACAATAAATATAATCTAATAAATAAATAAATAAATATTTGTATAATATATTTAATCTAGCATTCAAGTGTTTCCATCATTCTCTCTGATCTTTCAAAAATGAACAAATCTGCTTTCACAAATATTCTTAAGGGATTGGGGAGGGGGGGGGGGTGATAATAACACACTCCAACGCAGTGTTGAATTCAGACACTTTTCCCCGGGAGGGAACAGTGTGGCTCCGGGGGGCATTATAGAGTTCCGGGAGGGAAATTTCACATTTTGACCGTTGAAAACACAAAATCTAAAAATTTTCTGGGGGGGGGGGGGGGCATGAATTCAACACTGCTCCAACAGATTTTTCTGAAGCTCTGTTAACCATTGATAGCTTGATAGCTCACATTAGTAACGCGAAGAAATTCTGAAATTAATGTTAAACCTTGGGATATTCTTTTCAAAATTTTCGCTTGCATTTTAATATTTTAATTTTTTTTTTTTTTAAAGGATTGTTGAGGTTGATCTCTAAACGGGCATATTTTTATATTTTCAATTGTAATTAATGTTTTTTATTATTTTTATTGAGACTATTTTTACTAATTGAAAAGTTTTGATTGCCGAATTTTTATTCAACTTGCTTAATGGACATAAAAGCAACAGAACGAAAAAGTGTATATGCTTATCATCAACCCGGATCATTAACATTATGCACCAATATTCTACCACTGAGCTACCTGGGCGATATCAAGCCTTCCACTTTTTACTCTTATTATGTTGGCAAGGCAGCAACTGATGTGGGAAGCAGAACGTTTCGGTCCCGCCGTTTCGGTCCCAAGACATTTCGGTCCCGAGACACTTCGGTCCCGAGACATTTTGGTCTCTAGCCATTTCTGTCCCAAGACGTTTCGGTCCCTAGACGTTTCGGTCCCAAGACATTTCGGTCCCTAGTCATTTCGGTCCCTTCTCCTGCAAAAATGAAATTTTGTGAAATAAGACATAATTTTACAGAGAACATAATTTTATAGGGTTTTTAAACTGAAAGCCATAAAATTTTAGTATAATGCGATTATAAACGCCCGAAAACCGCACACACGTATAACTCTTACCCAAAATATTATAATTCACACAATTTTTGTATAGTAATCCTAATCAATCAATCAATAGGGATTACCAATTACCACTTAGGTAATCCTAATGGTAATTGGTAATCCAAATTCTCAAAACAGTTAATAATTTTAATATAAAAATCAAATTAATATTTTATTAAATATATTTATTAATTGATAACATTATTAATTTACATAATGAATTTTACTTTAAAATAAACTCAATACATAATCCACTTTATATTCAATACATCATTATATTTCCCAGTAGTTCTAAACTGAAATTTATTTTTACTTGAATATTTAAAATTACAGAAATTCGAAACAATTAGTATAGTTAAAAATAAAACTAAAATAAAGTTGTTTTTTTTTTTTTTTTTTTTTTTTTTTTCTGGGAAAGTAGGAGCGAAAAGGTAATACAAATAAATAAATAAATAAAAGCTTAGTTTTGTCACTTAAAAATTGAAAATAAAATTATTTAAAATATTATTATATTATATTTTAATATATTTTATACATAATATTTATATTATTAATTTTATATAAAATATTTATATTACTTTATTTTAAAATATTGTTATATTAAATTTATGTAAATAAAAAAAAATAATAATCATCTTATTAGAATGAAATAGGCCCAGTTTCAATAAAATTAACTCACAAAAATTGTCTTCATGGCGTGAAGAAGTCTTAAAAAAATGCAATCAATAATTACTATTATAAAAAAAAAAAAAAATATCCCCTAAACTTATATCACATTGTTTAATCAAACGAAATTTTCAGCTCGCTATGATTTCATTATCACGAGTTATAAAAGTTTAAATTTATCGGACTCTTATCTTCAACTTTTTATAAAACTTGGGGGGAGTGAGTTGGAGAATTAAAAAATAAATTAAAAAAAGCCCGAATAATGTTGAACTTTTACCATTTGGCAGACCCATACCAATTAGAATCCGACTTATAAGGTAGCGAGCAAAGAAATAACAAGGGACCAAATTGTCTCGGGACCGAAATGTCTTGGGACCGAAATGTCTCGGGACCGAAATGTCTCGGGACTGAAATGGCGGGACCGAAATGTCGTGTACCCATTTTTATGAGCCACCAATGCTGGGAACAAACACGAAACGAAAAAGAATCTGGCATTAATGAAATTAAATAAACCTAATTTCGAAACAAAAAAAAAATCCGAATTATATGTACGTTTATTGCAACTTTGTAACTTTCTTTAAAGAAAAAATACATACAAATAAATGGAAAAAGTAAAAATTAATCCGATTAGAGATCGCATTCAACTATTCTATGCTAAAGAAAATATTTTAAAAATATTGAAATACAAGCGAACAATTTGAAAAGAAAGAATCTTATAAGTTTAACGTTAGCCTGCACGTGTCCTCGCATGACTAGAGTCGGCATACAACTGTTGTGACAAAAAATGTCGCAATGCAAAAAAGTCATAAGTCATATATCTTGGTGGAAAACATCTAAAAACCCGATTTTATCGGTTGACTTGTAGGAAAGCACAAATATAAACCTACCAGTTAACCGGTAAGATCGGATTTTTAGATGTTTTCCATTCAGATATGATTTATGATTTGGCAGACCGATTGCATTTTAACATGCGAATCGAGATTTAACTAATTGTAGATTTTCTTCCGTGAACTCGATGAGATGATTATTTGTGCTGCCACCTCTCGGTCTATATATTTTTATTTGATACTAAACTTTTTATACGATTGAATGTAGGTCTCATAAGATTAATTATGTGCAGGAATGTAGTGAAGGTTTTACGAGGGTATACGCCATATACTTTCTGGATTTATTAAAGGAGTATACCGTATACCCTTTTTATCTCAAGAAAGCTTAAAGTATACACACTCTAGTGCATATCCTCTGCTTTAACATTATGCACCAATCTTCTACCACTGAGCTACCTGGACGATATCAACGCGATTTGAGCGTATATTCTCTGTTACTTTTAAAACTGCAATCCTGATTATGTGCAAGAGACAAAGTTATGTTTATGTAAGAAGTTAAAAAGTAATTTTTGCAATAATACGCGCTAAAAATAAAATACGAATTTGCAATAACCCTTTAATAAATTCCTTCTGAATTTATTAAAGGAGTATCATATACTTTCTATTTCTCAAGAAAGCTTAAAGTATACTCACTCTGGCGTATACTCTCTGCCTTGAGCATATATCCTCTGGTTAGAGCGCATATTCTCTGTTATTTTTACGACTGCACCCTTGATTATGTGCTAGCGATTAAGGGTGTTCTTAAATCAAAAAGGACAACTTTGTGACATATGCTTTAATTTATTTTTGTTCGGAAATGCATGGAAATAGCAGGGGTTGTTATTCAGAAACTGTCTAATTGCACTCATTTTTCTGTTGTTTTTTTTAAACACAATAGATCTTTCATAACAAGCCTTCAAAGTTGATGTTTTTGAGCACATTTCCCGACGAAAGCAGAAAAACCGGTCGAAAAGAAGGAGAAAAACGGGTGATCACGTGATCCAAATAGCTTAGAACTGGATAGGTAATTTAATTATCATAAAATGGAAAAATAAGTTCGATTCGAAATCGCTTCCAGAACCAGGCATCCCAATTTTACATCTCTCCGTTAAAAAATGAATTTGTAAATGTGTCAAAATGTTTCGCGCTTTTTGAGCGGAGCAGTTGAGAACACCCTTAAATTTTTTTCACGTAAGAAGTTGATTTGCAGAACTTGGGTTTTGATGAAAACCAAATGGATTTCGAACTCATCTCCGGCAGGGCCTGATTAATGCACGGGCCTCCGGGGCAGGGCCGTAACTACCGCTGGGGCAGCCGGGGCACTGCCCCAGGGCCTCCAAGCCTGAGGGGCCCCAAACTGATGGTTAAAAAAAATATTGATTTTAGTTTCTAGTCTTATTTTCTATAAAATGCCCAGCAGCTAACTAAAAGTTAGTAATACAAAAAAATCAAAATGCTAGAGTAAATGTTACTGTGTGTCCGTCGTTATACTCCATACGTTTCGCATGCAAAAGCAGCTCTAGAGCAGACAGCAGAACGTCGAGTCAAATGTGCCATGATTTGTGAAAAAAAATATCAAAACCCATCTTTCAAAAGGTTTTTAAACAGAAATGTATGATTAAGTTACATAAACTCAAAAATCATGCGCGTAGCCAGGGGGGGGGGGTGCCCTGGGTGCCCGGGCAACCCCCCCCCCCCCGCTCGCACAGATCCAAGATTGATTTTTTTTTTTTAATCAAAATTTATAAAAGAAAAAAGAAGAAAAATGTAAGCAAAGTTAGTTCAGTTAGTTAATCAAAACTAACAGTCTACGTTTTGAAATGTGATAAAAGAAGTGACCTTGATTCTTTCTTTTTTTCTTTTTAAGAAAATTATTTTATTCATCTTTCTTAAAACTAGAATATTTACTACAATCTGTATTAATCACTGTAAATAAAAAAAAATTGGTTTTATAATCCCAATTTGATGTCGTTTCTTTATGGAATTTTTTTAACACATTTCTATTGCATGCATATTTCCATAAAAAATTATAGTAAATTCTCGACAAGGATAGAAACTACTATTTATATCTTTGCTTTTGTTATCTAAAGTCTAGATAGGAGCAAAAAAAAAAAAAAAATAAATAAATAAATAAAAAAAATTGAAAGGAAATACAGATATGAAACGATAATTCCACCATGTGATTAGCCTGGAGAACGAAGGGAGTGGAAGGTTGTACAAATTAGAGATGAGACAGGCTCAGCCCCAGCACGAAAGCCCGAGCCCAAACCCGGGTCCGAAGCGGGCACGGGCTCTATTTTCAGTTTAGTATTCGGGCCCGGAGGGGGGGGGGGAGGGCTCGGGCTCATTCTTTCTGAGAATTAAAAAATATTTATGTGTAGAAGAGATTGAAAGAACTACTATTTTCCTTTTAAAATTATTTATTCTTTTTCAAGTCATTTCAGTGTTATTTTGATCAAAATGAAAGAAAAATAATTTTTTTTTCTTTTTTTTTTATGTTTCAATAGTTGATTGTTGCTTCAAAAGAAAATTTGTGATGTATGGAGATTTATGTCTACTGCATTTCCGTCGACGATTAATTGATAAGGCGCCTATCAAAATAACCATAAATAATAAATTAGCCTCTGGTTGGATTTTCGTTTAAGGCAGAAGATATTTTTTAATTCGATCGTTTATTTATTTATTTTGTTAGAGAATGATTTCTTCATTTTTGATGCAGACCAGATGCTTGAGGTTTGCAAATTATTTGACTGTGCACGAATCATAATCGTTCTCATATGACAACAGCATTGTGATTTTTTTTTCTGTTTGTCATCATGAATTTTGCTTATGCTGAGGATTTCCCTTCGAAGGTAAACATATTTTACACGTTATTCCTATAGAAAACATTCGATTAATGTTTCTTCTTTTCCCATAAAAACAACGGAACTTTAACATAACTGTATCAATGTTTTAATTTGCGTTGATTTTAAGGTTCCCGTCAGTCATGAGGAATTGTTAAGAGAAATGAATTGATTATAGATAAATGTACAGGGGATGTAGTGAAGGGTATACTGGGTTATACCTTCTGGATTTTTTAAAGGAACACCGTATAACCCTCTGTTTCTCATGAAACCCATAGGATGTACTCTCTAGAATATACTCTGTGCCTTGAGCATATACCCTCTGCGTCGATCGTGTAACCTGTGGTTTTTTTACGACTACACCCCTGAAGATGTACACTTTCTATAGGAAATTGAAAACGTTTTTTGATTCTTCAGCATACAAATAGTAATTTTTATAAACTCTATCCATTTATTCATTACACTTCTTTAATATGTCCACCAAATTTTCTTCTTAAAGGACAAGAAATATGGGAATCATTTTAGGTATGAAGGATATTTTTATTTGATAGCAAAGTTGCTCTTTTCATAAGCTTGAATTAAAATTTTTATTTAACAGTAAATTTTATAAGAAAATTTAAAAATGGGATATCACATTTGAAACAATTTTAAAATATGATTAAATCTTTTATTTATTTATTTTTGTATACTTTTTGTATCGGGCTCGGATCAATGGCGGATCTAAGGGGGGGGGGGGCGATGGGCCCACCCCATCGTGGTTTGAAAACCTTTATGGGCCCCCTTTCTTGGGCCCATAAAGGTTTTCAAACCAACATGAGAGATCTTCATGGAATAGGACTTAGGCTGAAGGCCAAGGTCGGCACGGCCCAGGCCGCACCAATTCATGAATCAGGCAGTGGCGGATCTTAGGTGGGGGGGGGGGGGGAGATGGCGAAGGGTCGATCACACACCCTAGGGTTGAGCTGGGTCAGGTTTTCTGACTTTTAGAGCCGGGCATTATCCTGATCTTTATTTTTTCTGATGATTTGGGTCGGGCCAGACTTGTTTTTCTTCCATGTCCTTTCCAGCCCTGCCTGTAGTCATTCTTCCTAAATGTCTGTATTAGACAAGAGACAGTGCTCGGACCCGGACTCCTTTTTTTCTGCAACCTATAAATTTTATTTATCAATGAATAGAAAATATTAAAAGAACTTGCCTCCCCCCCCCCCCCCCTCAAACATTACTTGTTCCTTTTCAAATCACTATATTGACATTTTGATTACAATGAAGGGGAAGCAGAAATTGTGTTTTTTTCTATTGTAGCTTTAGAATGCTATTTTAAAAGTAAATTTTTAGTCACTTCTACAAACCTATTTTAGCCATTTCCGACGATGTTCTGGCGCCAACAAAAAAGCGGGAATAATGAATTTGTCTGTAGTTTGGTTTTTGTCTGTAGCAGAGGTTATTTTGTAATAGGGTTGTTTATTATCATTGTTATTTAGACATTTAATGCGAAGAGGATATTTTCTTCCATTTTTAGTTTGCTTTTGGCGCATAATTTAGATTACTATTATACAAAGCTTACACAGATCGTAATCGCTTTTCATATGGAAATAATTTTAGTGATTGTTGCTTTTTTGTGAATTCTGATCATGCTGAAGCTGTTACTCTGCAATTTACGAAGTCACTTTTGGTCGTAAGTAAATTTAATTTCCATATTATTCCGATAGAAAGCAATTGAGCAGTGTTTCCTTTATTCCTGTAAAAGCATCGTAATTTAAAACTTTTAATTTAATGTTATTGTCTGGGTCACGCCTACCCAAAAGATTCTTATGAGGAATGAAATGGTCATAGTTAAAAATGTGCACTTTTTATAGAAAATTGATAAATGTTCGATTTGATAAATAATCGATAATAATTTCTACAAGTTCCATGCATTTATTCATGAAACACACTTCATTAACATGTCCATAATATTTTCTTATTAAAGGAGACAAAATATGAACTTTTTTTATGTATAAAGTACCATTTTATTTTATATACTATTTTTTACCAAACGATTCGTGCAATTCTTCACTCCGAGCCCAATTCGGGCTGGCATCTTATTTATTCGTAAAAAATATATTTATGTTGCACATTTGTTTAGCGAAATCTTAAGAAATGCATTTTTTAAAATTTACTTTTCTTCGTATTGTACAGCTTTACTATTATGATTTATATTATAAGTAGAAGTTAACCCGACCGGCAGCAAAAAAGAAGTCATCCGGACCCAAACGCAACCCACAGCAAAAGAGGTTAACCTGACCCACTGCAAAAAGTATAAGTCAAATGGACCCAAATGCGAACCACAGAAAAAGTATTAGTTACAGCTTGGTGAGAAAGGGTGGGGCGGTCGCCCTGGGTCCGGAAATTTAAACGACGTCAAATTTATACTACCAACGTCATTTTTGCCTGTCACAAGAAAATTATTCTGGGGGGGGGGGGGGGGGCAAGCTGAAATTTTGTCCAGGCGCAGTTTTCTGTTCACACGCCCCTGATTAGTTAACACGACCAGCAGAAAAAAGTAGAAATCAAATGGGCCCAAACCCGACCCCCTTGAAAAAAAAGTCGACCAGACCCAAACCCGACCCGCAGAAAATATAGAAGTTAACCGGACCCAAACCCAACCCGTAGAGAAAATATTAGCCCTGACCCGCGCATAGGATGCGAGTTTCCCAATTTTTAAAATCGCCCCCCCCCCCCCCCCTTGAGGACTCTCCAGATCCGCCCTTGGTTCGGATGGTCTCGTGCTCCAATGTACTAAAAATCTTTCGGGCGCTGGTTTCAAAAATCGAGCCCGAACTCATCTCTAGTACAAATCTGTGCTTCCTCTGAAAATAAGAAATGATGCTACGCAAAATTCAAATATGGAGGTTGGTTCGTTGGTTTGCTAAATTTCGTTTTTTGGGATCATATTTTGACATTCGTACGGGCTCATTTTTTTAACGGGAAAATTTTATTTAATCATGAGTAGAAAATATAAGAACTATTTTTCACTTTAAATTGCGTACTACATGTTATTTCAATGCTACTTTGATCAAAATGACGGGGGGGGGGGGGGGAGAACTAAAGATGTGCTTATTTATTTTACTATTTTATTGCTGTTTGAAATGAAAATTTGTGATAATTACAGATTTATGTTTACGGATATCTTATTTTTATATCTATCATGTTTTACTAGTGAAAAATGCTCCAAGGAGCAGTGCAAAAGCAGAATATGATTTTAATTGAGCATTAAAAAATAATGGACAAGTGCTTCTGTTAATTACTGAGCATGAGGAAGGATAAGGGATCCCTTCTTGGCTACAACTCACTTCAATGCCAACTTTGAAAAAATGATATTTGCGCTTTTTCCATATAAAAGAAATTTGCGGTTCTTTAGTAGAATTTTCCACCGTGCTTTAGATGTTAACCAGGGGTGTAGTCATAAAAATAACATAAGATATATGCTCTAAGCAGAGGGATATTCTAGAATGTGTATACTATAAGCTTTCTTGAAAAACAGAGGGTATATGGTGTTCTATTAAAAAGTCCAGAAGGTGTGCGGCGTATAGCCTGTACTACATCTCTGATGTTACTGCACTGTTCACTCTGCACTAATACTACAAATCAATTTTCTGTGCAATTATACACTTAGGGTATGCTTGGTGGCAGTGCATGAATGTGATACCTGCAGGAACTAGGTATCTGGCATTATGTAGCCTTCCTTTACATTTATGTCTAATTAAGCTGCATCTTTAATGGTTACGTCTTTACACTATACATTTTTATAGTAACTGCGACTGATTTGTTTTCACGAAAAAAGCGCAAATATGATTTTTTCAAAGTTGGCATTGAAGTGAGTTGTAGCCAAGAAGGGATCCCTTACCCTTCCTCATGCTCAGTAATTAACAGAAGCACTTGTCCATTACTTTTTAATGCTCAATTAAAATCATATTCTGCTTTTGCACTGCTCCTTGGAGCATTTTTCACTAGTCCTTCTATTTTTCCATATTCCATAGGGATACTGCACAACTTGTTTTGTATTTTATATATAGAAAACAAAATCTTATTTGTATTGAAATTTAAAAATGCTACATACTCTAATACTCTGGTGTTACAAATTAAAAAAAAATTTAAACAGGTTTTTCTATACCAAAATTCTACGGTGGTTTTCAAAAAAAAAAAAAAAAAAATCAGTTTTTTACTAAAGTGAATAAAATAATAAATCCTTTCAAAGAATAGATTTTTCATTCAAATATCCATTATTTTTGCCAAAAACAGGAACTTTTTTTATGCAAGAGTAAAGTTTGATACAAAAACCATGCTTCTTTGTTTTCTTAATCCGTATTTATTACGGACTTATTAAAAACGTACTCCACCGCTTTTATAGGAAACGATTGCTTTACTGTGTTATGGAGCATTCTCATTGGCCATAAAGAGACATTCTATAAAAGCTGTGGAGTGACTCTGCAATAAATGGGTCAAATTTTTAACAGTGCACTGTTAAAAATCTGCTGCATTTTGCTGCAACGCCCTCCACCACTTGTATATAATATCTCTATTCCAACCAATGAGAAAGCGCCATTTCACGGCGAAGTAACCGTTTTCTATACAAGCAGGGGAGTGCGTTGCAGCAAAATGCAGCAGATTTTTAACAGTGTGCATATCCTTGGCGCTATAGTTTACAGGAGTGGTACATTGTTCAAAATTTGAAACTTTTGCTGCATCGCCACTCCATCGCTTTGATAGAATATCTCTATTTTGATCGATGAGAATCCTCGATAATGCATTTAAGTAATCGTTTTCTACTTATCTACTATTAGGCCAGTCAAATTGTCATAAATAGATGCAAAAATTCTGCTAGAAGATTTTATGTTTTTAAACTGTTTATCGGGATGCTAGTAACAAGAATTAATGGTTTCCCAACAAAATATCTCGAGGCTAAACTTTTTGGAGCCAAAAAACCACGAAATTTTCGGACTTTTTTCAGTTTTTTGCCTATAACTCAAAAAGTATAGATTTTTTGTGCAAATATGCAATTAGAAAAAGAAAGAGCATTAAATTCTCTACAAATTTCATTATACATTTGTTTTTCTAAAGCTATTATGAAGCGTGCTACAGCTTTCTGAAAATGACTCTTTTTTTCTAACTTTGTGGAAATATTGCAAAAATGGAAATTTTACACCGTTTTTCATTATTTTATCCTCTTTAATGTAACTTATTTATATTACAGGCATTTGCATTATAGCAATCATGATTAATTACAACGGTAACATAGTAAAATAATTAAGAACAGTGTAACTTTTTTTGTATTTAGAGCTTAAGTGGAGAACATTAATATTAGGTATTTAACAGAATGTAAGTAAAAAATACTTACGATGATATTTTTCATTTATTTAATAACGTCTGGAACGCTTTCGGGTTAATTGAAATAATTCCTCAACCTCAGCTTGAGGGGCAAATGAGCAGGTTTCTTGTTCTTTAATAGCCTTGATATTCTTTGAGCAAGTTGCGACATCAGCTGCCTGACTGTGAAAGTCCATGATAAAACCAATTGATCCCATGAAAGACATGAGGAGATGAAAACCTCCAAGCCTCACTGTCACATTGTTCAATTCTGGATGTTCATTCGTCATTATGTCTCTAGCTTTCAAATAAAGAGGTTGGTCATACGTCACAAAGCATGTCTTCTGGTTGAGTTGTCTACATTTTTCAGCAGCAACCAATAGTGAGGTAAAAATAGTATCATAATGTGAAGGATGGGCATTAATAAATGGAAGATACTTTATTTTAGAACGTTTATACTCTTTGTTGGATGTAACTTTCTCCATGAAACCGTTCCAACCGGGAATGTTTTCAACATTTGACCACTTCCCATAGAGCCATACTATGTCTGTTGTTGAGGGAATTATTTCATTATTAAAGGGAGAAAGTTTTTCCAAACTTTCAATTTCTATATTTTGTAAGCCACTCATATCTGTTCTGTGAAATGTCTGTAGATCAATTTTTTCAGCTTGACAGACAATTTCATTTGTGGACTGATGTTTTACTTTTTGAATTCTTTTTTCGGGATGCAAGGCGTCGTGAGGAGTAACACACATTATACCTCCCATTGCATGAAATGTACCAGTCCCATCTAGAGTGCTGGCATTAAAATCAGCATTGTCAAAAATAAATTGGCAGAATGCATCATCTCGTTCTTTTGTTTTCTGAGGCCGCAGAATGGTAGACAATTCAAGAAGAGAGGCATCTTCATAGGACCCTGCAAAGCCAAAAGCAGACATAACTTGGAGCAAATGCTTTGAACCAAACTTTCTGTACAAATATGCACTGATCCCTGTCATGATGGATGAAAGGAATGATCTTGGTCTAACCGAACTTATTAGGGCATGTGAAAATGCAACGCACTTTTTTTTCCATTTCTCAAATGAACCACGTTTGTGTTTTAAAACTATGCTTTCAAAAAGCAATTTTACTGATTCTGGGATAACTGTCTCAGCGTCAGACAGAAAGTTATCAGATGGGGGGTATTGTGTAATATCATACATTTGTGACCTTATATCTTCCACAATTATATCAGCGGCTGTTTTCACAATACGAAGTCGCTCCTGTTGAGGATCTAAATTCCTACTCAAATACCAATGATCAGTGAGTATTTTGTGCCCAACATTTTTGAAACAGAGCACTGTTTTCTTTTTCTTGTTTTCAGAAATCAGCACAGCATCCCCATATTTCTGGATTATACGGGCCTTAACAGTCCGTGAATCGGGAAGTTCTAATAACTGTGGTACTTGATTCATCAACTCATCTAAAGAAAACTGGCATTCTTCAAACTTTTCTTCAATGTACATAAATATAGCCTCCATAGCTTCGTCAACAGATGTTGCGGGTCGACGCCCTCTTTTTTCTGCAACTGTTACAGACTGATATAGTTTTACGCGACAAAAACTATGATACCATGCATCTACAGCTACCAAGTCAGGTTCGTGTTGAATACGTTCAATTATTTTCTGGGACCATTTATCCCCACGTTTTTCTGCAGCTTTCAGGAACGTAATTTTTGCTTCTAACTTCATTACTTTGTGAATCAAATTTCTCTTTGCGTATGGCTTTTTCGATTGTTTTTCGTTGAAGTCAACGGGATTACCTTTTGCACATAAAAAGCAATTATCTTGAAATTTGAAAGAAGTGCTTGATCGGAGGGATAAACTAGTCTGTGTAGAATCTTCATTCCGACGAATATATGCTGCTATCATTCTCTCATTCGTATATGTTTTTTGGCAATCATCATGTATTCTGACTTCCTTGCAACTTTTCAAAAAACGTTGATGAAAATTATTTTGCCGTTGAACGCTACATTCAAAAAGCCTGGCAAGTCCTTTTTTGCTCACAACGCGAGTATCACAATTTGAAGCCGTTTGGCAAACGAAACATAATTTTGGATCGAGATCGCTCATTTTTAATTACTGCATGCGAAGAATACTAGCAATACACTGAATAGTAACATATTAGAAGAATGTGCCTTAAAAAAAAGGAACACCTGCGACAGAATGAACGCAAATTGGGCAGCAGCTGACAAGTGGTCAGTATCTTCCGTCGGCATTCCTTTTTTCCTTTTGTCGGCATTCTACCCCCGGTATTCCTCCCCTTCACTCCCCCAACTCTTCCGTGATTGTTTTCGTATAGTGTTTCCAGAATTTCTGTTCTTTCGGCCTGCCTTTCTTAAAAATTTGAATTCTCATTCATTAATATGTGTATTTAATTTTCATAGTTAGCAATGAAAGAAAGTTTTTTAGGATGGGAGACGAAAAATAGATCTTTTTCTGTAAAGTTAAAAAAAAGTGACATTTTCAAAAAGCCCTAGCGCGCTTAGTAATGGGTTTAGAAAAACGTTTTTATAATGAAATTTGTAGAGAATTTAATGCTCTTTCTTTTTGTAATTGAGTATGGTACACAAAAATTTTATACTTTTTGAGTTATAGGCAAAAAATTGAAAAAAGTCCGAAAATTTCGTGGTTTTTTGGCTCCAAAAAGTTTAGCCTCGAGATATTTTGTTGGGAAACCATTAATTCTTGTTACTAGCATCCCCCTAAACATTTTAAAAACATAAAATCTTCTAGCAGAATTTTTGCATCTATCGGCCCTTTTTTCTGACAATTTGACTGGCCTATATATCGTTTCCGTATATTTATTTTTTCAATCAGCACCAAGGTGCGCACTTTATTAGAAGACGCGCTCTATTAGAGGGCGCATTCTATTAAAATAAATACGGTATATACTTATAGTAAATACACTTTGTCAAAGTACAGGGCTCCAATATTTGACAGGTATGCCAGGCATTTTTGCCATTGATGCCATTGTGCTAAAAACAAAATATAAATAAATGAAAAAAATGGATAAAATATAAATTTGGTATGGTGCAAAAAATTGCCTAATTTAAAATTAAAAATCAAATTTAACAGCCACCAGGGCTAGACACCGTGCATAATTATTCAGTAAATGATTCATTAAAAAATGACAAAAATCAGCATGTCAAAAATTTCAAAAAAATTCATAATTTGTTAAAAAATTAAGTTAAAAATAAAGAAAGAAAAGCATTCTGTATTTTTTTATGCTTAATCGAATGGTGTAACTGGTTTTTCTCTCCGATGATCACGAGTACCTTAGATTGATGACTGCCATTCTTTTATTTCATCTTGTAAAAAAACTGTTTAACGTAAAGCTATGATTTTTTGCAGGATTAATTAGCATCGCAAAATCTTTAAAATAAACTTTACCGCAACATTCTATCTGCAATAGAACGTTAGATATACCCATTTATGACCAAGTTTGGAAAATACGCAATTTCAGAAAAACCGCCCAGCGAAATAACGTTTTCTCGATGACTACCCCGGGATAAAAAGTTTGTCTTTTGTTTTAAAAAAAAATTAAGTTTTTATCTTTAGTAGTTTTCGAGAAAAGTGCTGTGACACAAAATTTTTGTCCGATTTTCAGAATACTCTACAGTACACCTACAGTATGCCATAAAAAAAAAAAAAATTGTGCTATGTTGTGCTTCTTGGTCAGACGAACATTTAAAAAAAAATCATCAAAATTGGATAAGTATTTAGTTAGTTATTGCAAAAAGAAAAATTGAAAAATCCGTGTGCACCATCGCTCAATCATATTATTGTAGCGCGCTGCCGCGCGCACAATGATTTATGTTTATGTATCTTTTTCTTATCTATTAGCAGCGTCGTGCGAAAGGGGGAGCGTATGGGCAGCTGCCCCGGCGTGCAATTTTATGGGGCGCCAAATTTATACTACTTACGTCATTTTTGGCTGTTACAAGAAAAAGTTGGGTTTAGGGGGCGCCAAATTGTAACTTTGCCCCGGGAGCAGTTTTCTCTTCGCACGTCCCTGTCCATTAGATTTAGTTTTAAGCAATTTCTCATCCTTCTTCACGCAATGAAAAATTGCGTTTGGGTCCTTTTTAAAAGAAGTTCTACACAATTATACCTTCCGCAAAAAACCTGTCTAAAACGGAAATTTGATAAGTTTTATGGGGTTCCGTTTTATTAGGTTTTATTAAATAAGATATTGTTTGTACCCAACATGTTCAGGTTAAAAAATTTGGGCACCCCCCCGTTCAAGAGGCTGGCTACGCCTATGAAAATGAACCTAAACAAAACGCTCTTTAAAGTATTCAACCAATAAAAAGTCCGTATTTTCTCTCCTTCAGTGGGATCGGCAAAAATTGCGTCGCGTCAGGAGCCTGTCGAGTAGCGTTGCCCAATTCTACGTTTTTTTAGTCAATTTTGGGCTGTGTACGTTTAAACAACGGCGTGCAAAGAAAAAAAAACTGCACCCAGGGCAAAGTTTTAATTTGCCCCGGGCGCGAGGGGCCTCACTAGTTTGCCCCAGGGCCCCCAAGTTTATAGTTAAGGCCCTGCTCCGGGACCTCGGACCTTGGCCCAGAAATTATATGGCTGTTTTTTTCCCCTTAATCAAATACTTTTCAAGTAATATTGTTTTATAATATATTAAATGTAAAATTTAAATATTCTGAATGACTCAATAAATTTTTTAGAAGCTTCTAACCTAAGCACTTTTTACCCAATCAAATAAACCTTCTGTTTCTTTTCTGAAAGTGTCCTCGAAAATGGGTAGGTAGGGGGCCCCAACTTTTTAACAGGCCCTGGGCCCAGCTTCAGCTTGATCGGGCTCTGATCTCCGGCAAACACCCAACTTCAAACAGACCGCTCTGTCGTTGTTCTCTTTTTTTTTTTTTTTTTTTTTTTTTAAATAAAAACGTGAAGTAATTACATTCATAATAAATAATATCCAACATCTGGAATTATTTAAAAGTGATTTTCTAAATTACAAAATCATGAAAAATAAACATTTATCAAAAATTACTTTTTACGAAGAAATCCAATTGTTCGATTGTATATTGTTTCCGCTAACATTCATTATAAAATAATAGCAATTTGACCTTGGATTGCAAGAAAAAACTAAGAATTTGTAAATTGTTCAAAATGGACATTGCAATCCGGTTATGTAAATTGCTTATATGACGTCATGCGCATACGTTTTGAATTCGGCTTCCAGACAGGTCAAGTCTTGTGGCTTCTTTTTTTCTTTCTTTTTGGATCTATGGATTTGGAAGAATAAACAAAATTTTTAATAGAAGGCTTCGGTATCCGTACTGGGGAATTACGAGATAAAAGGATCTCTTTCATTCTGCAATACAAAGGATTAGTCTTGTAGGAGTTACTGTTCATTGGTCGGAAATTTTGTGAAGATTTTACTTTGAAGTGTTATTTGGTAAGTAAAATTTTTCTCATTTTATTTGACGAATTTAACAGATTTAATCAGTTTTGAATTCAGACACTTTTCCCCGGGAGGGACACTATAGAAAAATGCAACTTTTCGACCGTTGAAAACACAAAATTTCGGTTTTATTATAGTATTTTTAGATGATTTTTTTTTTTTTTTTGCACTGAATAGCTGAAATGAATCTGTACTAACACCATTCTTTATTTTTCGATTTTGTACACAGATATTTTGAACGAGGGCGCTTTCATTTTTGGAACGATTTCATTTCGAAAATGAATGCATTTTCATGAAGAAAAAAAAAAACAAGTTGAATGTAGATTCTGCCATTGCAAAATTCAGTTTCGCCTCCGATTAGAAAAAAAAAATCGATAGGGTTTTTTAGAAGGGCGATCCCGTTTAGAATGCAGTGAACTAACTTAATTTTTCTTGTATTTATCAATATAATAGCAAACAGAACGGCGTGAAATAC
This sequence comes from Maratus speculifer, assembly GCA_964019185.1. NCBI lineage: Eukaryota > Metazoa > Arthropoda > Arachnida > Araneae > Salticidae > Maratus > Maratus speculifer. The sequence continues at coordinate 102,529,274 of OZ025303.1, forward strand.
CCAATTGATTAGCAATTTCTCTCTGAGTCATTGGAATTGCGGAATAATAAAGAGATACAATTTGACGTGCTACTTCTTCATTGACTAGATCCATCAAAAACATATTTTTCCTTTAGTTTAAACGCTTTTTTATAGACGCTGAGAAAAGGAAATGCATTTTAACAATACAACGAGTGGAATCCCATTGAATTCGACGAATGAAATATTTAAAAGACCCGATCGATTTGGTTTTAAAAAAGCAAAAATAATTACATTATTCAATCAATATATAATAAATATATTTCCAAACTTAATATCAAGTTTGCCAGTTACAATTTTGCATGCAAATATTCGCACATCTTCAGCTAAACTTGTAATCTGAGTGCCGGCGAAATCCAGAAATTTTATTCATATGCACTCACAGAAAAATAGTTTTATATATAAAAAAAAAAAAAAAAAAACTAATTTTACTTTTATTGTGACATTATTTTCACTAACTGAAGTCATCTGAAAGTAAAATCTCAATTTCAGTGTCCATAATGAAAAGAAATATTGAAATCTAATATCGTTATGAGTAAAAATGCGATGTTTTAAATAGTGACGCCATTTTCTCTTCAAATGTTTTTTAAAAGTTACTGTTATTAGTAATATGAAAAAGGCATCCGTAATAATATTGTAATTCCCATTTATCTGGTTGCTAAATGACATCATTTTCCTCATTTGAAATTTTTCTTTAGACATTAATTTTTATCTTAAATTATTTTCTGTTATTTTATTTACATTATTATTATTATTATTTCCCAGTAAACATATATATTTTTTTATTTCAATTAGTGCATAATTATACGGAATCATTTTATTGTGGTTAAATTTTACGAAAACAATTGACTTTTTTCTTTTAAATGCAAGGACATGTTCACTGATGAAATAAAGCTTCTGACTCGTGGAAAGTGATAATGGAAAATAAATTTTTATTATCGAGAGAAAAGCTAAACTGAGTTGCCACCGTTTTAAAGAAATATCGTAAAAAGCATTTAAAATTAAAAATAAAATATAAAAATGGAAATAAATTAAAAAATAGCTAAAATGGGCACAACTACAGATAAATAGCTTTCATTTAAAAAAAAATTATCAAAATCGGTTGAGTAGAAAATTCAGGGCTGACGACACGACATTTTTAGATTGTTATTTATTTTAGATGCAATTTACTAATTCTGAAAAACTGTAAAAGGATCTTAAAACTAAATTAGATTTTTGAACAGAATTTCATTTGAATTTTCGGAACAGAAATGCATTTAGTGACCTTGGAATCTTTTCCAGGGGGGGGGGGTTCAAAATATTTTAGGGGGGGGGGGGCTGAGCCGCCTATAGAGCCCCCTTAGCCACGGCCCTGCTGGGAACAGGAAAACACAATGGTAAACCTACGAGTCAATTGCTAGAATTGGGTTTTCAAGTGGTTTCCCGCAAGATATGACTTGGCAAACCGATTGCGTTTTAATATACAAATGGAATTTCAATTAGTTCTGGAATTGCAGACGTGAACTCGATGAGGTGATTGTCTCTGCTGCCGCATCCGAAAATTCGCATAGTCAAAAATTCTATGTCGTTGATGAATTACTTACATTTTATTTTATATGAAAATAAAAAATTTGAGCCAGAGGCCCAGAGAGCCAACTTGACCACACATATAATTACACGTATAATTAATTTATAACTATGCATATTTAACGAAAAAACACCGAAAACACTGGCAATAAATAATAATTAAAATATTACACTTTGTAAAATCACCATAATCAAAGCAGGACGCGCTTCGAGCTGAAACAATAACAGCTCGTCATCAGCTGAATGTGTGGCACAGCACACGCGTCCGTAAACGCTTAAAATTCAATTATAATAGGTTTTTATCAAATGGAAAGAAATTTCAGCAGATATAAAAAAAGAAAATGTATTTTACATACCCTATAGCAACAAGCAAAATTTTCATTTAAATATATGTTGTTAACAGAGTCGATCAGGCAAGCACTTTATCATGCCATCCATCGGTTAAAATAAATTTATTTAAATTAGCGTGAACTTTTCCTTTTGAAATTCAATTGTTTTGGTTGCTGGATTTCATCTTGCCTGGCAACGTACGAAAATATCAATAGTATAAAACTCATTTTTAAAGTGCAAGGTCAAACCGGCGTTCATTGAGGAACAGTAGGATATATTATATCGATTAGTGTTGAATTCAGGGGGTGGCCCGGGGGGACAATCCCCCCCCAGAGCTATCAAATGTCTCCCCCCGGAGAATTTTGATATTTTGTGTTTTCAGTGGTAAGAAAAGTGTAATTTTCCACCGGAACTCTATTGTGTCCGCCCCCCACGAACCCGCCCCGGAGCCACAGAAATCCCTCCAGGAGAAATGTGTCTGAATTCAACACTGATATAGACATTACTTTAATCATGTTTTCCACGAGAAACTTTTAAGCTTTTCCTTATTTTAAAGCAATTTTTTTTCTAAAATTCCGGTTACCAACATTACAGAGGTACAATTACTTGCCACTGAAAGAATTAAAGGGGCGCGTGAGTTTTCCGCTTTTTTTTTTTTTTTTTAAGCATATTTTATTAAATATATAACAAAATATTTTTAATTTGTTTTGAAAATGACTCCGTGGCGAGTTGAAACATGTCAACAAAATAAAACTATGTTTCTGTTTTTAAAATCTTCATTATACATTTTAAGCAATTAGAAATAATAAATTTTATTAAGTTTATTTCTGATGTGAAATATACCGTCGGAAAAGGAGAAAAGTAAATATCCGCTACTCTGCAACAAATAATCGTAGAAGAAAGTTAGTTGGAAATTTAATCTGCTTTTAAATGATGTATATAAAGTACGTTTAGGAAGTCATTTATAAATTAAAACCAGTTGAAGCTTTGTTTCTTTCAATGTCAACACCCAATTTTGACAAGATATTTTACATCTTCGGTTCAAACTATGACTAAAAACGAAATTCCATGTCATTGGGATAATAAGTTTAAACATACAAAATTTAGATCTTCTGATGCTAATTTCCATTTCCATTTTTTTTTTTTTTTTTTTTTTTTTTTTACATCTTCTTAAATTTTAATCCTAATGTGAAAGTTTTTTATTTGGTTATAGTAGCAAAAAACCAAACATTTAAATAATAATTAAAAAAAAAATTTTTTTTGATATAAATCATAAATTATAAATTAATATTCGAAAAAAATCTGAACTATAACTTAACAATTTTTCGATGGATTTATATCTGTTATGTCCTTTTTCATGCAAATCCAAAATTTCAAAATTTTTCCATCAAGTAGTTTTCAAGTTATGCTTAATCTTCAAAATGCTGATTTATTTGGACATCTATAATCTGCAGAGAAGCATAATTCGAAAAAATATATATCCAGTGTTGAATTCAGGGGGTGGCCGGGGGAAGGACATCCCCCCCACACTGGAGCAATAAAATGTCCCCCCCCCGGAAAATTTGAAAAATTGCCTTTTCAATGGTCAAAAAGTACAATCCCCCCCCCGGAGCCACTGAAGTCCCTCCCAGAGAAAAGTGTCTGAATTCAACACTATATATATCTTTTACTCTTGTTATTGAAGCATTTGGGCTAGGTACGGCACCTCGCTGAAGGTGAACTTAGAGCATAAGCCTGTCTTACAATGTAACAAATAAGGAGGGAAAAAAGGCAAACCTCGGAATGCAAGACAGCAAGCTGAAAATTTGCAAAAAGCTTTATTTTGGCTTTCTAAATGTTACCTGAAAAGTCTCATAAAGTATCATGTACGCGTCGCCAGATAAGCTCAAAGGTCCGAAAATCAGTTTTTTGTTCATATCTCGAAAACCGTGCATTTTATTGAAACAAAAAATACAATTACAGAGTTAAAGCAAACAAAATTTCCTATAAAATACACGCATTAACTTTTATTTTCTGATAAACAGTTTTGGCTTTAGAGCGCGCTAAAGAACGGCAATTTTTCGACCTTCTGGCCAAAACGAGAAAAAAATCCTCGCCCATACTCAATTTTTCAGAAACTATTCATTTTATCGAAAAAAAAAAAAAAAAAAAAAGGGTTACAAAATTAAAGTCGATTAAATTTTTAATAAAATTCATAAAATAATTTTAATTTTATAACAAAAAGTTTAGGCGCTAGATTACGTTGAAAAAAAAGGCAATTTATTTTAACCTTAAAATGATTTAAAATGAGAGTTTTCCTACTCTCGATTTTTCGAAAACTTATGCATTTTATCGAACAATCCCTGTTATAAAAATTGAATGGGACGACTTTAATTTCTAAATATTACAAAAATAACTTTAATTTTCTGACAAAAGAGTCAGGCCGTAGACAGTGCTGAAAAAGGGAGAGTTTTTGATCTCCTGTAGAACATGAGAGAGACAATTTCTCAAGATTTTTTTTTATGCCTCAAATGATTTTCGTAAATATTAAAAAGATTTTAGATTATATAAGTCTTTACAAGTCATGAAAGAACAGTTGATTGCAACTCAAGATGTAATACATTTATCGAAAAAAGTAAAACACTTTTCGATTTCAACCCTTTCAATAGTCTTGCCTGCAAGATTCCATGCTTTCGTGTTAAAAAAATACTACGTAAAAATGCTAGAAAGTTTTAAGCTTATAAGAAAGATATATATAATTATATATACGCTTTTCTTTTTTTTTTGGGGGGGGGGAGGGAGGCCCACTTTAAATACACTTTCTAATATTTAAAATAAAAGCACACAGAAAGTCGTATTCATTGACGTATGAGCATATAATTACTATCTACTCACTTCCATTCAAAGCCAGGTTTCCTTAAAATAAGCTAGAGAAAAAAAAAATTGTGAAAGGCCTTATATATTTTGAAATAAATCCCCCCCCCCCCCTTAAAAAAAGTTTCTTTAGAAGTTCTTTATAAATGCGAAAGATAGCCGTGGATCAGAGTAAAATCCTTTTTTATTCAAAGATATAAAAATATTTTTTAAATTTTAGTCTGTTTGAGACATTTTATAAGCGCTTTATGATTTCCCTGTATTTTCAAAGTTGGCATTAAAGTGAGTTATACTCAAGAAGGGATCCCTTGTTCTTCCTCATGCTCAATTATTAATAGAAACTCTTATCAAACCCTTTTTCATACTTAAACATATTAACCTTTTTTGATGCTCGTCAGAACATTTTTTAATACTAGTATTAATTTATATTCAAATCTAATAGTCCAAGAGTCGACAGCACAAAAACCTATGTTACCGAGCACAAGAAAAAAAAAAAAAAAAAAAGAAAATCTTTATTTTATGGAAGAATAGTGATAGAGGAATCTAGTGATCCATGTCTGCCGGAAGTGAAGTGGTGCATACACTAAAAATTAATACCACTAGTGGTTTATTCATAGGTTTAACATTGTGTTTGCCGTACACTCAAAGGTACGAAAACATGGAAAACTGGAAGCAGGAAAACACAATATTAAACCTACGAGTGAGCCACTGGTGGTATTCATTTTTGTCTTATGCACCACTTCACTTCCGGCAGACATGGATCACTAGATTCCCCTGTCACTATTCTTCCATAAAATAAAGGTTTTTTCTTGTGCTCGATAACATAATTTTTTGCGCTGTCGGCTCTTGGACAATAAAAAAATTGTGTGAATAAATAAAATATACACATTTTATGCAATTAGTTTTTTTTACATATTTCTTATTTGACACATCTCGACAAAAATAAATTTCACAGGAGAGACAAAGGAAAATTTGCATGATTTTACTACAACATAAAAATTAGCACTTTAAGCAGAAATAAAAACGTGCATAAAAGCTTAACTCTTTTGATTGCAGACATAGTGTGAGGTTTGGAAGGTTGAATAATTTTACCTCCCTGCACAATCCACCTCTCTTCTGTGGCCACAAATGAAAGCATAGCGTCATAATTGTCCAAGTAAAGAGCCGACCGCACAAAACCCTAAGTCATCGAGCACAAGAAAAAGAATCTTTATTTTATGGAAGAGTAGTAATAGAGAAATCTAATGATCCATGTCTGCTGGAAGCGAAGTGGTGCATAAGACAAAAATTTATACCACTAGTACTTGACTAGTGGTATAAATTAGCATTGTGTTCACTGTACAATCAAAAGTATGAAAACATGGAAAATTGGGTGCAGGAAAACATAATGCTACGCATACGAATCAACCACTAATGGTATTCATTTTTGGCTTATGCATCACTTCCGGCAGACATGAATTATTAGATTCCCTTATTACTACTCTTCTATAAAATAAAGGAATTTTTCTTTTGCTCGATGACTTAGGGTTTTGTGCGGTCGACTCTTTGACTATAAAGTGATTTTCAGTATAACTACAGTGATGAAACTTTTTGAGTAGCAAGACGCACCTATGACAGACCTATTCATGGAGTAAAACCCAAATGATTTTTTGCGAGATGTGTCACTTTTCTAGCAGGTGAGCAATAGGTAGATTATTTTTCAAATAAAATTCCTGAATTTTTTTTTTTTTTTTTTTATAAACGTTATTGCTTTCATGCGTTTCTTTCACAATGTGACAATTGGATTATTTGTAATCAGGAGCCACTGGCTGCTAAAAATTTTGGAAATCTGCACCTATAGTGAGAACAAACACCCTTAAGTAATTTTAAGCTACTCGTATTTATTGAGATTCCTGTAGCATATGTGTTCAATATTCTGTTTATAAATATGAAGTTTAACTAACTTGCTATCAGGGCCGTAACTATAAACTTGGGGGCCCCGGGGCAAAACCTCCGGGAGGGGCCCCCATGGAGGGCAAATTGAAACTTTCCCCCGGGCATAGTTTCTTTTCTCGCACACCGCTGTTTAAATGTACATAGTATGATAAGCCCAAAAATGACTAAAAAATGTAGAAGAGGGCAACTCTACTCGGCAGGCACTTGGCGGCGACGCCATTTTTGCCGATCCCACTGAAGTTAGCATAGGGAAGAAAATACGGACTTCTGATTGGTTGAATACTTTAAAGAGCATTTTATTTAGGTTCCTTTTTGACTATATATAACTTAATCATGCGTTTCTGTTAAAAAACCTTTTGAAAGATGGATTGTGATAAGTTTTTTTCGATTTTATGTATTTATTAATAGACTAGCTGATCTATCCGGCATTGCCCGGGACCCGTTATGATAACCTTAAGTAAACAATTAGCACTTTAGTTCTACAATTAGTTAAATTAAGCAGCATAGGATATGAATTATTCGTTAAATAATATTTTAAAGAAATGCATAAAAAAATGAGTAAATGCTTTAGAAAAGGCCTTTGGACCTCAATAAAAACATCAGGGTGTAGGTCCTGAAATAAGAGTCCCGAACTCAACTTTAAATTTATGCATTGAGAAGGTTTGATAATAAGTGGGTGAAATATGCATGGAGAACAAAAATTTCAAGGTGCCTAAGCCGAGACCATAGGGAGTCTCAGGCTTTTAAACGGAATGTAAGAACATGGGAATAACTAAGTGAAAAAATAGTTCCAAAAATGAAGATTGGATTAAGAGAGGGCAGTTTAATAGCATTTTATGGTACAAAATCTTCAAGGGGCCCGGAACTTATTTCGCATGTAGTTGGGTATAAAATATTTTTTGTAGTTATTAAAGTGATGGGAGGACGCTAAAGCAATGTGAAAGAAAATTGCAAGCAATCCGGATCATTTTTAAAGAAATTGCACCAACGGCCACAAGAACGCGATTAATATTCAAAATTGGTGGTAGCTAGACTATGACGGTTTCTTAGTAGCTGATGGATTTAAGAAGTTGTTTAAAAAAAGCGAATTAAGGTGTCTCAGGAGTCTTACTTTTTACCTGGTAGTGCGATTTAGCAACATATACATTTGATTTTTTTTCTCAGTCCCTATTAAACTAAAATGCATAAAATTTTTAACATACACAACTTAATGTATCTTCTATTTAAAATAATTTTTTTAACATTCTATATTCAATTTTTATTATATATTTTTTTTATTTAATTTTGATTTAAAATTTAAATTGTTCTTTGACTGCGCGCAACATTTCTCAAAAAATAATGAAGCAATTTGTATGAAACTTGGTAAATATCTTCATTTTAAGATTAAGAACAACTTATACCTCAAATTTAGAATTTTAATTACATTAATTATTGATAATTGGCAATTTTTTTTTAATAAAAAATGATTTTTTTTCAATTTTTTCAATTTTAATTTAAATTTTAAATAAATAAATGCATATATTGCTTTAAAATGAGGTATAAGTTCAAGATACATTAATTTTACATCATTATCAACTTTTTTAGCGGTTCTTGAGCTAATAGTTTTGCTAGAATCTTGCGCGCAATGGAAACAAGTCTATTTTTTTTTAAATCAAAATTAAACATTAAAAAAATAAAATAGAATTTCAATGTAGAATATTTAAAAAATTATTTTTAATAAAAAAGATAGTCAGTTGTCTATATTAAAAATTTTATGCATTTATGTTTTATAGGGACTGAAAAAAAAAATCAAATGTGACATGTTGCTAAGTTGCATTACCAGGTAAATGTAAGACTCCTGAGACCCCTTAATTGAACCATTTTAAAGGGATTTATAATAAGGGCCCAAAAAGGACAACTGACAGTTAAAAAGAGGGCCCTAAGCCTAACAGGAAAACATGTTAAAATATCTTAGTATACTTAGCTCTTTAGATCTACAATTAGTCAAAACTAATCATAAGGTATGAATTATTCATTTTAATAATATTTTATCGAAATGCACGAATTGATTCGGAAAATGTTTAAAAAAAGGGGTCCTAACCGCGGATGAAAATATGAGAATCTTGTTCCTGAAAGAAGAGTCCAAGACTCAAATTTAAAAATTTTGCACTGAGAAGGGGAGAAATTTAAAGAGTGAACTATGTTTGCCTCACAAAATGTCCAGGGGCCCTAGATTGAGCCCTATGATTCCATAGGAGGCCAAAGTGTCTTATATGGAATGTCAAAACATTAAAATATCTAAATGAATAAAGAAACCTAAAAATGAAGATCGGATTAAAAGGAAACAATTTATTAACAATTTATTATTACAAAAACTTCAACGGGCCCCAAGGGGCCAGGAATTTAGTTTGCATGTAGTTGGGTATAAAGATATTTTTTGTAGTTATTAAAATGATGGAAAGACGCCGTAACTATGTTAAATAAAATTGAAAGCAATTTGGTTCATGTTTAAAGAAGTTGCACCAAGGGCCTCAAGAAAGCAATTGATAAGCAAAATTAATGGTAGCTGAAGTCTGAGAAATTCTTTTGTCGTTCATGTAATAGGCAGAGGACATAAAAAGTTGTTAGAAAAAAAAGCTAGTGAATTGGACCATTTTTAAGGGAGCTATAATATGGGGCCGGGCCCCGTGGGGACCAACTGACAGTTAAAACCAGGGTCCTAATACTAAACCATGTTAAAATATTTTAGTACATAGCGCTTTAGATCTTTAATTAGTCTAAAATTAAGCATGTAGTAGGAACTATTCTTTGGAATGATATAATTTTTTAAATGCACCAATTGATTGGACAAATGTTTAAAAAGAGGCCCTAGGGTCCGAATAAAAACATCGGGTTTTCTGGATTGGTCCTGAAAGAAGAGTCCCAGGCAACTTTAAAATTTTGCACTAAGAAGATCAGAAATATAGGAAGTGAAATATGTTTATTTCACAAAATGTTGAGGGGCCCTGGGCTGGACCCTATGATTCCACAGGGGAACACAGTGTCTTGTATAGAATGTCTAAACATTAAAATATCTAAATGAATAAAGAATCCTAAAAATGAAGATCAGATTAAAAGGAAGCAATTTATTGACAATTTATTATTACAAAAATTTCAAGGGTGCCTGTACTGGGCCCCAAAGGACCAGGAAATCATTTCGCATGTAGTTGGGTATAAAAATATTTGTGTAGTTATTAAAATAATGAGAAGACGATAAAACTAAGTTGAATAAAATTGAAAGCAATTTGGATCATTTTTAAAGAAGCTGCACCAAGGGTTCCAAGAAAGCGATTAATATTCATAAATAGTGGTAGCTGAAGTCTAAAAAAAATTTTTTGTTGTTCATGTCGTAGTTGGAGGACCTAAAAAGTTGTTAAAAAAACGTAGTGAATCCGACCATTTTTAAGGGAGCTATGATAGAGGTCCCCATAGGGGCCAACTGACAAATACAATCAGGGCCCTAACATGAAAACATGTTAAAATGTTTTAGTAGATAGCGCTTTAGACCTTTAATTAGTCAAAATTAAGCATTGAGTATGAATTATTTGCAAGAATAATATATTTTTTAAATGCACCAATTGTTTGGGTAAGCGTTAAATAAAGGGCCCCAGGGCCCGAATAAAAATATGAAGGTGTTGGTCCTGACATAACAGTCCAAGATTCAGCTTTATAAATTTGCACTAAGAATATGAGAAATTTAGGGAGTGAAAAATGTTTAGCACACAAAAAGATCAAGGGGCCCTGGGTCGGCCCTATGATTATCTAGGGGGCCCCAGTGTCTTATATGGAATGTAAAAATTTGAAAATATCTAAATGGAACAGGTATCCCAAAAATGAAGATCGAAATTAATGGAAGCAATTTATTAACAATTTACTATCACAAAGACTAAAAGGGGCCCCAGTCCAGGGTCATAACTGAAAAGTAAAAAGGCGAAAATATCTAAAAGGAGAAAGGTACCTCAAAACGGAAAAGATTAGATAAAAAGGAGTCAAGCTATTAACAATTTGGAGCATAAAAATTGTAAGAGGCCCAGGGCCCTGACCCTTAAAATATTAAAAATCTGAGCCTCAGGTGCATAAGGACCTGTCTTGGACTATCTTCACCTAAAATTTCAGACTTCTACGTGCGGTAGATTTTGCTAACCATCGCAGTCACACACTCACACACACATACGCAGACATACACAAACAGAGAGTTTTGTTACCTTATTAGTATACATAAGAAGAAAGATTTTCTAGAATTTTTTAGATGCTTTTTATATTATTCAGTCGATTAGGAGTCTATATTTTCTTCCTTATACTAGCTTCGGTGGGATCAGCAAACATGCTAGCGCAACATGACACATTCGGCTCGACATTTTGCTGTCTGCTGTAGAACTCCTTTTGCATGCGAAGCGTAAGGAGTGTATTGAGGGATACGCAAAAACATCTATTCTAACACTTTGATTCTTTTTTTTATTACTAACTTTTAGGTATATGCTGGGCCTTTTATAGGAAATTACACTAGAAACTAAAATCAACAGTTTTTTTAACCATGAGTTTGGGGCCCCTCAGGCTTGGGGGCCCCGGGGCAGTGCCCCGGCGTTAGTTACGGCCTTGCTTGCTATGACGAAGATCTACCTAAAACGAAACATTCTCAGTCCCATGCGATTTCATCTTAGCAGGTTTGATTGTATAATATATGCATTATATCATAATATATGCTTCATATCATAATATGTGCTTATGATGTAAAACGTGTACGTGTTTGAAGTAAAAATGTTTCGGTTCCTTGCGATTGCATTCCATTTTAAAAACTTTTACTGCATTTTCAGCCTCTTCCTAAATATTAAGTTTATGATACGCCATTGGCGTTTGAGTAAGAAACCAGACGTATGAAAAAATGCCAAGCGTATAAGTTTGGCGAAATGGAATTAGGTCGGAGCAAGGATCATTAGTGATAGTGACGATCTAATTAATAGTAAATTCTTTTTTCACGCCAGGCTTAAAGAGAAAGAATGCAGAACAGCTGAACACGCGCTACTGTGGGAATATGAAACTAAAACGTAAGCAAAAACACTTTGTGAGCTGAAATACATTTCCGTGTCGGTTAAAATGAATTGGTGAAAATATCGTCTGCCGTAATAACCAACGGACGAGGCGATAATTGCCACATGAGTTTTATTTTTGTAGCAACACTTAGAAACATACAGAGAAAAGATATTTCTTATGTATGTTTATATAATACATATGTGTGTGTCTGTGTGTGTGCGAGAAAAGTTTTAATGGAGAACTCAAAAATTAAATGCCTGAAATAATGACTGTAAAATGCTCTAAGGCTTGCGGTAAAGAATGAATTTTAACGTAAAGAATACAGGGAAAAATTAATTTTCGAAATATGAAATAATTTAACACTATTAAATTAAACACCGTCAGATTCTTAAAGTACTGTTTTTAGGTAGATTTCGTATGAAATACTACCTATTGCATTCTCTCCCATGTTGGAATTTCTGAAAAATTTTTGCGGATCTACACGAATCATGACTCCTAGACCCTAAAACTACCATCAGTAAAAAAGTTTATATATATATATATATATATATATCTGTCTATCTATCTATCTATCGGTGTATATCACTTTCTTCTAGACACGATAACTTTCATAATTATGCTCAGATCTTCTTCAAACTTTTACATAAAATCAAGGAGCTTAAAATCTCGGTCGAGTTCGTTAATGGGCAAAATCGGACCAAGGGGGTGGAAGTTAGGAGGGCTTTTGTGAAAACAGAAAAAACGCGATAACTTCTAAATTAAAATAGATATAGAATCAGTTTAAAGTTTATATTACTTCTAAAGAATTGTCCAAAAGTTTATGCATGACAGATTTTCGATAAATATAAAAATGGGCTCAAGGGGCGAAAAAAACATGGTTTTGGAGAGAAAAAAATTCATAACTTCGTCAATTCTCAAGATATCAAATCCAACTAAATTTTATATAAATGTACTCAATATTATCTAAAACTTTTGTACTTACAAGTTTTTGATAGGACCAATTTTTCTCGATGAAAAAAATTAAAAACGAAAAGAAAAAGGGGGGAGAAAAAAGAAAAAAAAACCCATGACTTACTCAATTCTTAAGCAATCTAATCTAATTAAAATTATTTTACATCTTCACAATAATATCTACAAATTTTATATTGACAAGTTTTTCATAGAACCAATTCTTATAGCAAAAATAAATTAAACAAAAATAGGAGTTGGAGAAAAAACATCAAATCCAAACTGCTTATATTCTGACTCATTTTAAAATTCATTTTTGATTTTAAACGCATCTAAATAACAGATCCTCTTATTTAGGAACTATATAATGCGACGTATTGGCCAATTTTTTGATAAAGGCAAAATATATTTTTAAAAAGGCTGCCAAAAAAGGTATTTTGAACAGATTTCCCGAAGTTATCGGCATTAAAATATTGATTAAGTATAACAAATTGCGTTTTTTCTGAGTCATTTTTAAATTCATTTTTGTTCTCAAACCCATCCAATTTACAGGTCCTATTATTTAGGAACTATATAACTTGACGTATTGGCCAGTTTTTTGATAAACGCAGAATATATTTTTAAAAAGGCTGACAAAAAGGGTATTTTGAACAGAATTTCACGAAGTTATAGTGATTGAAATTTGAGGAAATTTAAGAAATTGCGTTTTTACCGAGTCATTTTTAAATCTTTTTTTTTTTGTTCTCAAACGCATCCAATTTACAGGTCCTATTATTTAGGAAATATATAATGTGATGGAGTGGCCAGTTTTAGGTAGATTTCGTATGAAATACTACCTATTGCATTCTCTCCCATGTTGGAATTTCTGAAAAAATTTTGCGGATCTACACGAATCATGACTCCTAGACCCTAAAACTACCATCAGTAAAAAAGTTTATATATATATATCTATCTATCTGTCTATCTATCTATCTATCGGTGTATATCACTTTCTTCTAGACACGATAACTTTCATAATTATGCTCAGATCTTCTTCAAACTTTTACATAAAATCAAGGAGCTTAAAATCTCGGTCGAGTTCGTTAATGGGCAAAATCGGACCAAGGGGGTGGAAGTTAGGAGGGCTTTTGTGAAAACAGAAAAAACGCGATAACTTCTAAATTAAAATAGATGTAGAAGTGGGGCGGACGAAAAACGGGTGTTTGAAATAAATCAACAGTTCCAATATTTCACTGAGTGAATATTTAATTAGAAATAAGCTCTTGGTTAGATAACTGGTACATATACAATTCTAGGCTAAATAAACTGTAAAATAAACAGGACAAAATAGCTGATATTAAAGTTAATATGGGTATCAACCGATCCCTTTCACAAAGTTCTTGGTCGGAAACTCGTTCCGATAAAAACACGGGCGTGCAGGAAACCCATCTGCTCTGCACCGCAGATCAAGGCCCTTCTCTCTCTGCAAAATCTTCTAGCTCCCACACTTTTCCATATTGCACTTAGCTTGCAAATATTTTCCTGGGATGGGCATTTGAACTTCGCTCAGCTATCGAAACTATGCACATCCATTGTCAGTCGAAGTCTTGTGGTTTCTGGGGCTAAATTACCTCTACATCTCGTCCATCCTGACCTATCTGTGCCCTCACAGAGCTTAATACCAACTATAAGCTCCAGATCAGACTCCATACGACTTTCATAAAAATAGTGGAATCACAAAACACACACTAAAATTCCATATTAAATCACTGAAAAACTAATAATAATAATAAAAAGTCTGGTGCTAGTCCAAGTGTTCATAAACTATTAAAAGTTTTTTTTTTCTCTTCAGTCACAGTTCAGTTTTTTTTTTCTTGCATAAAATAATGTCAAAAAAATAACGTTAAACGGATGTACTTGGAGTCATAAAACACTATATGGCGATACATAAACAAATAAACAACAACAACAACAACAAAAAAAAACACATAAAAGAAATACTTGAAAAACATCATATTTTAGGGTGTAGAAACCCATGGTTTCATGCAGTCAGCTGCAGTCGATGTCACTCTTGGACCCTCTTGGAAGCCCACTTTTTCGACATCGTATCTGTCATTGCTTTTGATTTTGATCACTTTGTAAGGACCAAAATATTTAATTTTTAATTTCATGCCGACCCCAAATTGGGTTCTTTTTATGGCAACTAGATCACCAATTTTATAACACCTTGCTTTTTTCCGCTTACGATTAAAACTTTTACTATTTTCTTCCTGGATTTTTAGAATGTTTTGCTTAGCAATATTTCTATTGTTAAGTCTTTCTTCCATGAACGCGTTTTCATGTTCCTCATCAATAATTCGTTTAATATTTAAATCCTCTTTATCCCTTAATTTTACTCCTGTTAATAACTCAAAAGGGGTATACTGAGTGCTACGCGAAATCGTACTGTTCATTATTCGTTGTACGGTTGGCACATATTTATACCATTTCGTCGGATCATCGATGGATAATTTACTCAGGATATTTATGAGCGTTTTCTGTGATCGCTCTGCCTGGCCGTTTCCCCTCGGTATCCCTGTCGTGATTAAGACGTGTTCTATCTTTTCATCTTCGAGATATTCCTTAAATTCATTTGAAGTAAAAGCGGCTCCACGATCGCTAATTATACGTTCTGGATTTCCGAATATGGCTTGTTGGATTTTTAATTTCGAAATCATTTCCTTAGCGGAAGTTGTTTTGACAGGATAAAACCACACAAATTTTGTGAAAGCGTCCACTACAGAGAAAATAAAATTATAATTTTTGTTTGTCGAAGGTAGCGGACCTAAATGATCGATATGGTAAGTTTGAAGTGGCGAATCTTGTTTAGGGATGGGATTTAGCAATCCTTCACCTTTACCTTGTTTCCTGTTACATAGTATACACTCAATACAATTTCCTATCACGCTTTCGATCTGTTTTCGAAGGTTAGGGATTATCGAAACTATGCACATCCATTGTCAGTCGAAGTCTTGTGGTTTCTGGGGCTAAATTACCTCTACATAGATATAGAATCAGTTTAAAGTTTATATTACTTCTAAAGAATGGGCCAAAAGTTTATGCATGACAGATTTTCGATAAATATAAAAATGGGCTCAAGGGGCGAAAAAAACATGGTTTTGGGGAGAAAAAAATTCATAACTTCGTCAATTCTCAAGATATCAAATCCAACTAAATTTTATATAAATGTACTCAATATTATCTAAAACTTTTGTATTTACAAGTTTTTGTTAGGACCAATTTTTCTCGATGAAAAAAATTAAAAACGAAAAGAAAAAGGGGGGAGAAAAAAGAAAAAAAAACCCATAACTTACTCAATTCTTAAGCAATCTAATCTAATTAAAATTATTTTACATCTTCACAATAATATCTACAAATTTTATATTGACAAGTTTTTCATAGAACCAATTCTTATAGCAAAAATAAATTAAACAAAAATAGGAGTTGGAGAAAAAACCTCAAATCCAAACTGCTTATATTCTGACTCATTTTAAAATTCATTTTTGATTTTAAACGCATCTAAATGACAGATCCTCTTATTCAGGAACTATATAATGTGACGTATTGGCCAATTTTTTGATAAAGGCAAAATATATTTTTAAAAAGGCTGCCAAAAAAGGTATTTTGAACAGATTTCCCGAAGTTATCGTCATTAAAATATTGATTAAGTATAACAAATTGCGTTTTTTCTGAGTCATTTTTAAATTCATTTTTGTTCTCAAACCCATCCAATTTACAGGTCCTATTATTTAGGAACTATATAACTTGACGTATTGGCCAGTTTTTTGATAAACGCAGAATATATTTTTAAAAAGGCTGACAAAAAGAGTATTTTGAACAGAATTTCACGAAGTTATAGTGATTGAAATTTGAGGAAATTTAAGAAATTGCGTTTTTACCGAGCCATTTTTAAATCTTTTTTTTTGTTCTCAAACGCATCCAATTTACAGGTTCTCTTATTTAGGAAATATATAATGTGACGGAGTGGCCAGTTTTAGGTAGATTTCGTATGAAATACTACCTATTGCATTCTCTCCCATGTTGGAATTTCTGAAAAATTTTTGCGGATCTACACGAATCACGACTCCTGGACCCTAAAACTACCACCAGTAAAAAAGTTTATATATTAGGTAGATTTCGTATGAAATACTACCTATTGCATTCTCTCCCATGTTGGAATTTCTGAAAAATTTTTGCGGATCTACACGAATCATGACTCCTAGACCCTAAAACTACCATCAGTAAAAAAGTTTATATATCTATCTATCTATCTATCGGTGTATATCACTTTCTTCTAGACACGATAACTTTCATAATTATGCTCAGATCTTCTTCAAACTTTTACATAAAATCAAGGAGCTTAAAATCTCGGTCGAGTTCGTTAATGGGCAAAATCGGACCAAGGGGGTGGAAGTTAGGAGGGCTTTTGTGAAAACAGAAAAAACGCGATAACTTCGAAATTAAAATAGATATAGAATCAGTTTAAAGTTTATATTACTTCTAAAGAATGGGCCAAAAGTTTATGCATGACAGATTTTCGATAAAGTTAAAAATGGGCTCAAGGGGCGAAAAAAACATGGTTTTGGGGAGAAAAAAATTCATAACTTCGTCAATTCTCAAGATATCAAATCCAACTAAATTTTATATAAATGTACTCAATATTATCTAAAACTTTTGCATTTACAAGTTTTTGATAGGACCAATTTTTCTCGATGAAAAAAATTAAAAACGAAAAGAAAAAGGGGGGGGGAGAAAAAAGAAAAACACCCATAACTTACTCAATTCTTAAGCAATCAAATCTAATTAAAATTATTTTACATCTTCACAATAATATCTACAACTTTTATACTGACAAGTTTTTCATAGAACCAATTCTTATAGCAAAAATAAATTAAACAAAAATAGGAGTTGGAGAAAAAACCTCAAATCCAAACTGCTTATATTCTGACTCATTTTAAAATTCAATTTTGATTTTAAACGCATCTAAATGACAGATCCTCTTATTTAGGAACTATATAATGTGACGTATTGGCCAATTTTTTTATAAAGGCAAAATATATTTTTAAAAAGGCTGCCAAAAAAGGTATTTTGAACAGATTTCCCGAAGTTATCGTCATTAAAATATTGATTAAGTATAACAAATTGCGTTTTTTCTGAGTCATTTTTAAATTCATTTTTGTTCTCAAACCCATCCAATTTACAGGTCCTATTATTTAGGAACTATATAACTTGACGTATTGGCCAGTTTTTTGATAAACGCAGAATATATTTTTAAAAAGGCTGACAAAAAGGGTATTTTGAACAGAATTTAACGAAGTTATAGTGATTGAAATTTGAGGAAATTTAAGAAATTGCGTTTTTACCGAGTCATTTTTAAATCTTTTTTTTGTTCTCAAACGCATCCAGTTTACAGGTTCTCTTATTTAGGAACTATATAATGTGACGGAGTGGCCAGTTTATTAATAAAGGCAGAATATATTTCAAAAAAGGCTGCCAAAATGGGCACTTCGCGCAAAATTTCCCAAAGCGATCATGATTAATGAACTGTGGGTATTCAAATAACAAATTGGTTTATGACTCATTTTTAAATCCAATTTTGCTCTGAAACGCATTCAGTTGACAGTTTTTTGTTACTTAGGAACTATATAATGTGCGTATTCGTCGATTTTTTGATGAAGGGTGAATATATATTTTTTAAAAGCTGTCAAAGTAAGCACTTCGCAAAAAAATTTCCCAAAGCGATCATGATAAAAGAATTGAGGTTGTATTCAAATAACAAATTGTTTATTTTATGACTCATTTTTAAATTCAATTTTGCTCTCAAACGCATTCAATTGACAGTTATTTGTTATTTAGGAACTGTGTAATGTGCCGTATTGGTCAGATTTTTGATAAAGGCTAAATATATATTTTAAAAAAATCTGTCAAAGTGGGCACTTCGCATAAAATTTCTCAAAGCGATCTTGATTAAAGAATTGTGGATGTATTAAATTAATAAATTGGTTATTTTATGACTTATGACTCATTTTAAAATTCAATTTTGCTGTCAAACGAATTTAATTAACAGTTTTTTGTTATTTAGGAACTATATAATGAGCATATTGGTCAATTTTTTAAATAAAGTAAGAATATAATTCAAAATATGTTGCCAAAATGGGCATTTGAGTAGAATTTCGTTTAAGACGATTTTGATAAAACCAGTTCTTACAGAAAAATGAAATTAAAAATTTTTTTAAAGCGGCTGATTAAAGTAGTTAAACTGGGTTTATCTCTAATCATTTTTTTCTTAAATATATATATTTGAGAAATTTTTATCTTTTTATCCTCATTTTTTTCTTTTTTGTTGAGATGAAAACTTTTCGAAATCTACCTCCGCCTATAGGCCATGCCGAAAGAGATTTTTTCCAATCCCCCGTTTTCAATAAATTTATTTAAAAAAAATTGTTTGTAAGACCCTCTTATCAAATATTTTTAGTTAGAGTTTGAATATGTTTAACTTTTTATGGTATTGAAAAGCGTGCCAAGGTGAGTTTCTTTGTTTTTAAGTTTTCATGTTCTCTGGTTTTCCGAATTGAAGTTTTTCAAAGAACCCCGCGTCATCCTTTTTTAGTGAGCTCGTAATTATGTAAATACATAGCACATATTAGATGTCTGCGCGGGCCAAAATTTCCAGGCCCGAGCCCGGCCCGATCCATAAAAAAAAAATAATTCGGCCCGGCCTGAAAGTTAAAATTTCGGCCCTAGCTCGGTCCGTCCCGAAAGTTAAAATTTCGGCCCGAGCTCGACTCGGCCGGAACCCGGCCCGGGTGAATTTCTATAGAACATTGATCTTGACTCTTACTGAAGAGTTCAAACCAAAAAAACTTATCTTACAAGGAAGGTCTCCATTGGGGGCATACTCAGAATTTCTTGAAAAAAATACGAATTAAACTACTCATGTAGGTAATAAAGGATCAGTGAAAATTAGCGGCGGAATTACATTATTAGATATGTAAAAAAATAAAATAGTTTGGAATAATTGGCGTGAAAAGCTGAAAGCGACGCGGGATTTGGCGTACAGTGCATTTCCTCGCCAAAAGCAGACGATTTTAACGAATCTGAAAATTGATTTCAATTGACTTCACTGTTAAAAATCTGCAGCATTTACTGCAACGTCACTCCACTACTTTTAAAGAATATCTCTCTTCTGACCAATGAGAATGCTCCATAGCACCGTGAATTGGCCGTGTCATACACTGTTAAAAATCTGCTGCATTTTGTTGCAACGCACTCCTCCGCTTGTATATAATATCTCTATTCCAACCAATGAGAAAGCTCCATTTCACGGCCAAGTAACCGTTTTCTATACAAGCAAGGGAGTGCGTTGCAACAAAATGCAGCAGATTTTTAACAGTGTATTTTTCAATTTGGAACAATTTTAATCAATTTAAATTGTGTTTTAAATGATAAAATATATTAATTTCATTTTGTTTAAGTACGTATAAACGTATGTGACAAAATTACACTTAAAGTAAAGTAAAAATGCAAAACTAAAATTACTTTAACTAAACTTATTTAAATAAATTGAACATAGAAAGTTTTTTCTTTAAAAAGTATTCGAAGCGTAAAAGCGTATTTTTCAAAATTTCGTTTTTTCGCCAACCGGAGATAAATCGCCAAATAAACGAAATTTTTATTATTTTTTTACGGACGTTATAAGGAGATTCCGCCGAAATGTTTTTTATAAACATGTATAACTATATGAGAAGAACATTCTGTAATTTTTTCAGATTTTTCTGAGTATGCCCGTATGGAGACCTTCCTTGTTAGTCATTTTAAAGATTAAGTATATGTTTATTGTATATGTTTATAATCTCCATTTATGAGAAGTGCCGTAGGCTGCGATATTTATGCTTTTAATGAATCTTTGTTTGTTGTGTGTAAATGTTTTAGTTATCATTAGTTATTTAGTTATCTATTAATCCATATTCCATGTAATGGTGACATAAAAATCTAAAAAATGGTACATGGTAAAAGTAAAATCTTCTAAGACTGAATCGCATTGGAAAGAAAAAATACGTTCCTTCTTAGCAGATGTAAATGTTTAAAATATATATATTTTTTTCCTTGCGTATAGCTGTATTCATTTTGCATGGATGGATAGTTTAAAAGAAATTTGCAGTTTTCAGTTTAAAAGAAAATTCTGTCATATCATGTTTTATTTTTCATGTGTTTAACTCTATTTTAATAAGATTCTTTGAAAAGAATAAATTCCAATGTTTAGGGAGAATGAACTGTACATACTATAATATACTGTATATACTATAATTCCATCAACCTCCTCCCTTCTTTCGGTATGCTATGATGTCAATGAGGACTAACGCTCTTCTTTCGGTATGCTGTGATGTCAATGAGGACTAACAAGAGAATAACAAGAATCGCTATTTCACTGTTTGACAGAAGGAAAAGTTACAGATTTATCTACAAAAGTAAGGATTGCAGAAAACAGAATTATAAATTTATCTCAAACAAAAAAAAAAAAAAAAAAAAAAGAAAATCCAGCATTTATTTTTTCATTTCATTTTCGACTAATTTGAGAGGGAGCTGTAATCCTATTAGCCTCTTTTGGTATAATGTGGAGTCACTTTGTACTAATAGTCTAAGAGCCCGTGACTGGCAGACCTTCGTTATTTTATAAAAGCTGAAACTTTCTCAGCGCAGTCTCCCAACAAAGATAGAAACGATGGGTAATTATGAAAATTGGATCATGGTGGCTTTTGCAGTGACCAGGGAGCAAAGGTGTAAAAAATACCAACTTACTTTCGTCATTTTATAAAGCGTAATTTTTTGATATTTCCTTTGGAATGATGTTAGAAATTACGTCCTCCATTGGCAGACACTTCCTGTGGTTCCAACCCCCGGCCGACAACCACTAAACTTCAATAATAGGAAATTCTACTTTCGTCATTTTATAAAAGTTGAATTTTATATATGTTACTTGGGTAACTACCAGAAGATAGTTCCTCAGTTGGCAGACAGTTTTGGTGGTTCCAACCCCCGGCTGACAGACATATACGGCGGCTTCTCAATACACTAGAGTCTCTGTATAGCCCGGCCCGAAACATACATTTCCCCCCTTTTACCCTTGGCTCTGAAATTGGCGACAGTTATTTAAGGTTGCTTCACTGAAGAGAAAGCGAAGGAGGAAAATCCCATACATTTCACTATTTTAAAAAATATATGTGCAGATATTTTTAGTTAAAACTATGTACATCTGCATCTTGCCTTTTTATAGTATTTCCTATGTTAATTTTGGCACTGTAAAACATGATTTGCATCCTAGTCTAAATAAAAACTGACTTTTAAAATTCTCAAAAAAAAAAAAAAAAAAAAAAAAAAGGAAGTTGTTTACACGCAAACGGATATTTATCACAGTACTAATTTTTTCGTTTGCTTACCATATAAAGGGGGAGGAAGTAGCTTTCATATTCGTTGTTTTTGTTAAATATAGCTTCTTTTACGACTCGATTAGATGAGTTCATAAAAATTCTTTAATGCTTGATTTTTATCTTATTAATATTTTACTGAAATTTTAACATAAAAAGTTACGAATCCTATAAAAGGAAATTTTGCAAATGCTGAATGAGAATTGCGCCAAATTAGTAAACTATAGCCAAATCGGCAATATTTATGATTTCTTAGTTTTTGTCGTCAAATTTGGCGATATTTTTCCATATTTTGGCGATAAGTGTTTCCAAGCTTGGAGAGAATTCGAAGCTAACGTTCATTAATACTCGTAAATAAATAACTGATTTTTAGCTATTTGGAAAATAGTTGTTATCCTCGGTAGAGAATTGGGAAATTCGAAGTATATCTGAATGTTTTTATTGGTTGAATTTCTCTTTTATTCGGTTTCTGGTTGGTCCATGTTTAATGTCCAAAAATAGAATACAGTAGAACCCCGCTAATTCGGACCCCGATAATCCGGATCTACGGATAATTCGGATCGGTTTGGTCTTTTTTTTTCAAGTTTGAGAAGCGATTGGCTAATTTCCATAACTTTAACTTGTTTCATCGTCGTATTCTAAATAAAATAAAAAAAAAGAATACTGCCCAGTTAAACTGAAGGCATTGAGCTCACAGGCTACAAATACTAATTGCACATTAAAGCTTTATATTTTCAAGGGTTAATTCCGTTCGAAAAAAAAAATTAAGAAGGGGAAACAGCTCTCCCCTTTTCTCTTTTTTTATACTTAATCATTGAACCTCCTATACTATCAAAGACATGCTTTATCATATAAAAAATCTATATCCAAAATTCAGAGCAAATTAGATAATTCTTAATAAAAACCCATTTAGCATTTATATAATTTAAAAAGAGTTATCCCCCTCTTTTATACTTAACCATTAAACTTCCAAAACTATTCAGAGATTTGAACGAAATCTGAAAATTCTGCTTGAAAAACCCATTTATATAAATTAAGGGGGGGGGGACATTAGAACTCCTGTTCCCCTTATTTATACTTATTCAATGAACACCTAATAAGAGTCATGGAATCGCCTCATCAGAATGATCCTAATCTAAATTTTGAACGAAAATTAATTCTGCATGAAAATCCCATTTATATCAACTAACGGGGGGGGGGGGGCATTAGAGCCCCTGTTCCCCCTATTTATACTTATTCAATGAACACCTAATAACAGTCACGGAATCGCCTCATCAGAATGATCCTAATCTAAATTTTGAACGAAAACTTAATTCTGCATGAAAATCCCATTTATATCAACTAACGGGGGGGGGGGCATTGGAACCCCTGTTCCCCCTATTTATACTTATTCAATGAACACCTAATAACAGTCACGGAATCGCCTCATCAGAATGATCCTAATCTAAATTTTGAACGAAAACTTAATTCTGCATTAAAATCCCATTTATATCAACTAACGGGGGGGGGGCATTAGAACCCCTGTTCCCCCTATTTATACTTATTCAATGAACAACTAATAACAGTCACTGAATCGCCTCATCAGAATGATCCTAATCTAAATTTTGAACGAAAACTTGATTCTGCATGAAAATCCCATTTATATCAACTAACGGGGGGGGGGGGGGGGGCATTAGAACCCCTGTTCCCCCTATTTATACTTATTCAATGAACACCTAATAACAGTCACGGAATCGCCTCATCAGAATGATCCTAATCTAAATTTTGAAAACTTAATTCTGCATGAAAATCCCATTTATATCAACTAACGGGGGGGGGGCATTAGAACCCCTGTTCCCCCTATTTATACTTAATCAATGAACACCTAATAACAGTCACGGAATCGCCTCATCAGAATGATCCTATTCTAAATTTTGAAAACTTAATTCTGCATGAAAATCCCATCTATATCAACTAACGGGGGGCATGAGCCCCCCGTTCCCCCTCTTATACATATCGAATGAACTCCAAAAACTAATCAGGGAAGCGCCTTGTCAGGATATACCTACATACAAAATTTCAAGTGGATCGGATATTTTTATCATGAGTTATCGCGTTACGTACATACATACAGAACGGACGGGCACATAAGCTCACAGGCTATCTATGATAGCCTGTGAGCTAAAAAAACTTCTTCTGATATGTTTTCGGAATAATTAAGCACAGTAAACATTATTACTGTCTGCAAATATTCAATAAGTTTAACATAAAGGTGATTGTCTGTCAGTATGTTATATTTTATTTCATTTTTTTCTAATTCTCCGGATAATCCGGATTGGGTCCGGTACCAATTAATCAGAATTATCGGGGTTTTACTGTACTTCTGTTGCAACAATGACAAAAAAGTAATAAAAACTCTAAATTATAATAATGATTTGAAAACAAGTTGTCATAAAAATTTCAAACGAATTTAATTTAAAAGTGCATTTTTTTTTTCTATGCAACGGTGTAAAAATTTGAAATGTGTAATATTTAGAAGTTTAAAAATTTGCAGTTCAAAAAATTGTAAAACTTAAATTTCATTTAAAATTTTTATATGATGGATCCAGGAATATTAATGTTTAATCCATATCATATGTAATAGGAGACAGTCAGCCTGATTAATTCCATAAACTACTGTTTTTTAGCTCACAGGCTATCATAGCCTGAGAGCTTATGTGCCCGTCCGTTCTGTATGTATGTGCGTATGTGCGTAACGCGATAACTCATGATAAAAATATCGGATCCACTTGAAATTTTGTATGTAGGTATATCCTGACAAGACGCTTCCCTGATTAGTTTTTGGAGTTCATTCGATATGTATAAGAGGGGGAACGGGGGGCTCATGCCCCCCGTTAGTTGATATAAATGGGATTTTCATGCAGAATTAAGTTTTCGTTCAAAATTTAGATTAGGATCATTCTGATGAGGCGATTCCATGACTGTTATTAGGTGTTCATTGAATAAGTATAAATAGGGGGACAGGGGTTCTAATGCCCCCCCCCCTTAATTAATAGAAATGGGATTTTCATGCAGAATTAAGTTTTCGTTCAAAATTTAGATTAGGATCATTCTGATGAGGCGATTCCGTGACCGTTATTAGGTGTTCATTGAATAAGTATAAATAGGGGGAACAGGGGTTCTAATGCCCCCCCCCCCCGTTAGTTGATATAAATGGGATTTTCATGCAGAATTAAGTTTTCGTTTAAAATTTAGATTAGGATAATTCTGATAAGGCGATTCCGTGACTGTTATTAGGTGTTCATTGAATAAGTATAAATAGGGGGAACAGGGGCTCTAATCCCCCCCCCCGTTAGTTGATATAAATGGGATTTTCATGCAGAATTAAGTTTTCGTTCAAAATTTAGATTAGGATCATTCTGATGAGACGATTCCGTGACTGTTATTAGGTGTTCATTGAATAAGTATAAATAGGGGGAACAGGGGTTCTAATCCCCCCCCCCCCCGTTAGTTGATATAAATGGGATTTTCATGCAGAATTAAGTTTTCGTTCAAAATTTAGATTAGGATCATTCTGATGAGACGATTCCGTGACTGTTATAAGGTGTTCATTGAATAAGTATAAATAGGGGGAACAGGGGTTCTAATGCCCCCCCCCCGTTAGTTGATATAAATGGGATTTTCATGCAGAATTAAGTTTTCGTTCAAAATTTAGATTAGGATCATTCTGATAAGGCGATTCCGTGACTGTTATTAGGTGTTTATTGAATAAGTATAAATAGGGGGAACAGGGGCTCTAATCCCCCCCCCCGTTAGTTGATATAAATGGGATTTTCATGTAGAATTAAGTTTTCGTTCAAAATTTAAATTAGGATCATTCTGATGAGACGATTCCGTGACTGTTATTAGGTGTTCATTGAATAAGTATAAATAGGGGGAACAGGGGTTCTAATCCCCCCCCCCCCCCGTTAGTTGATATAAATGGGATTTTCATGCAGAATTAAGTTTTCGTTCAAAATTTAGATTAGGATCATTCAGATGAGGCGATTCAGTGACTGTTATTAGGTGTTCATTGTATAAGTATAAATAGGGGGAACAGGGGTTCTAATGCCCCCCCCCCTTAATTTATATAAATGGGTTTTTCAAGCAGAATTTTCAGATTTCGTTCAAATCTCTGAATAGTTTTGGAAGTTTAATGGTTAAGTATAAAAGAGGGGGATAACTCCTTTTAAATTATATAAATGCTAAATGGGTTTTTATTAAGAATTATCTAATTTGCTCTGAATTTTGGATATAGATTTTTTATATGATAAAGCATGTCTTTGATAGTATAGGAGGTTCAATGATTAAGTATAAAAAAAGAGGAAAGAAGAGAGCTGTTTCCCTTTCTTAATTTTTTAACGGAATTAACCCTTGAAAATATAAGGCTTTAATGTACAATTAGTATTTGTAGCCTGTGAGCTCAATGCCATCAGTTTAACTGGGCAGTATTCTTTATTTAATCTATGGTCTAGGAATATTAATGTTTAAAGCATGGCGTACGTAATATATGACTCGTTATGATCATCCTAAAAATGATGCTTATTATTATTAGTTTATATATAGAATTTCTTTTTAAGTCTTTCAAATTTTAGTCTTTAAAAATATCATTTTCCAAATAGTCGTTCTAATTTGTTAAATTACACTTTTTTTCTTTCATTGTGGTCTTTTTTCAAAATGTCAACAACCGTAGAATTACATGCAACAACCGCAAATAACTGTCGCCAATTTCCAACCCAGTGGAAACTAGAACACTAGAGTCTGCTTCGCGCAGACTCTAGTGTTTTGAGAAGCCGCCGTATATGTCTGTCGGCCGGGGGTTGGAACCACCAAAATTGTCTGCCAACTGAGGAAATATCTTCTGGTAGTCACCCAAGTAACATATATAAAATTCAGCTTTTATAAAATGACGAAAGTAGAATTTCCTATTATTGAAGTTTAGTGGTTGTCGGCCGGGGGTTGGAACCACAGGAAGTGTCTGCCAATGGAGGACGCGATTTCTAACATCATTCCAAAGGAAATATCAAAAAATTACACTTTATAAAATGACGAAAGTAAGTTGGTATTTTTTACACTTTTGCTCCATGGTCACTGCCAAAGCCACCATGATCCAAATTTCATAATTATCAATCGTTCCTATCTTTGTTGGAAGACTGCGCTGAGAAAGTTTCAGCTTTTATAAAATAACGAAGGTCTGCTAGTCACGGGCTCTTGCTCTATAATATGGAAATTTAAAAAAAAAGAAAAAAGAGAGAGAGAGGCTAGTTAGTTGATTGATAAATAAAATTACAAATTTATCTTAAAAAAAGAAAAGGCATTTTTTTAATTTTATTTTTGACTGTTTTGAGAGAAGCCTGCAAGCTCCTCCTTTTTTTTTTTTTTTTTCTGAGATAAATTTGTAATTTTCCCTTTATCAATCAACAGACTAGCCGCTGGGACTAATACGGTCACATGTAACCCTATTAATCCCTTTCACCTCTTTGGGTATAATACAATGGCGGATCTACGGCGGGGGGGGGGGGCGATGGGGCGATCGCCCCCCCCCCCTTGAGCCCAATAAAGGGTCTGAAAAACGACATTAGATGCCCGCACGGAAAAAAGGATTGGACTTAAACTCGAGACCGGCGCGGCCCGACCCGGGCTGCGCCATTTTTAATTCACGAAACTGGGTCAGGTCTTTACATTTTCAGAACCGCGGCGGGTTTACTTTTTCCTGTAGAGCGGGATCAAGTTACACTTTTCTTTTCAGGGCGGGCCTGGCGTGGATTTCATTCTTCCTTGAGGTAAACGCTCAGTCTGGGATCGAATCAGACCATAAGGAGGGAGAAGCAATGGCGGATCTAAGGGGGGGGGGGCGAAAGGGTGATCGCCACCCCCCTCCCTTGGGCAAATAAAAATTTCCTAAAAAGACTCATTTCCGCAGGAAATGAATTGAAGCCTAACTCGAGTCCGGCGCGGTCTGCGCCTTTTTAATTTCGCGAGGCTCAGGCTGGATCAGGTCTTCTCGCTTTCAAAATCGGGCCGTATCGTGATCATTATTTTTCTGCAGATTTGGGTCGGGCCCAATGGCGGGTCTGAGGGAGCGATCGTCTTCACTTTCTTGGGCTAATAAAAGTTTCCCAAAAATACATGCTCCTTGCAAGAAATGAGTTACATCCTAACTAGAATCCGGCGCCCCCCCCTCCCCCCGGGCCGCGCCTTTTTTAATTCGCGAGGGTCGGGCTGTGTCTGGTCTTACCGTATTCATAACCCGGCCGTCATTTATTTGATACTATCATGATCATTATTTTTCTGCAGATTTTGGGTTGGGCCTGACTTATTTTTCTACCAGATCGAGTCTGGACTGGAGTTATTCTTCTTAGATGTCTGCATTAGAAATGACACAGGTTCATACTTAGCCCGTGTGCGATACGAGATCGTGCTCTGTTTTTATGCTGGTCTACATATTCGGACTCATTTTTTCCGAAATCTAAAAATTTTATTTATTGATGAATAGAAAAATATAAAAAACTTTTTCCCCTTAAAAATTAGTACTTATTCCTTTTCAAATCAATATCTTGCTATTTTGATAAAAATGAAAGTGAAGCAGAATTTTTTTTCTATTTTAGTATTTAAATGCTATTAAAAAACAGTCATATCTACATCTGTAGACTTACGTTCAAGCATTGCCGACGACCGACGATCTGGCGTCTACGAAAAAAGGCGGAAAGTCTTTAGTTCGATTTTTTTTAGTGGCAGAGATTTTTTTGCAATTGGATCGCTTATTATTACTTAGACATCTAACGCGAAAAGAATATTTTATTTTAATTTTATTTTGCGGTTACCGAATAATTTAAATTTCTAGTGTATGCAACGTATATAAGTCAAAATCGCTTTTCATAGGGAAATAACTGTAGTAATTATCATTTCGTTTGGGATCTCTTCTAATGCAGTAGCGGTAAGTAAATGTATTTACCATATTCTTGCGATCGAGTAGTGTTTCCTCTGTTCCTAAAAAAGTATTGAACTTAATTTTTAATTTGAGGTTATTTTCTGGGTCATGCCTATAACGAAAGCTTGTTATGAAGAATGAAAAGGTTATAGTTAAAAATGTGCATTTTTTACAGAAAATTTTAAAATGTTGTTCGATTTGACAGATAATAGACAGTATTTTCTACAGGTTCCATGCATTTATTCATGAAACACACTTCATTAACATGTCCATTGTCCATAATATTTTCTTACTGAAACAGAGACAAAATATGAGAAACCTTTTATGCGTAAAGTATATTTTTATTTTATACCAAACTGTTCTTTTGATAATATTAAATTTAATTTTTCGTTTAGTAGCCTTTTTTTACATAAAAAATAGCTTTTAAATTATAATTACTTTTGGAATATTTTTAAAGTATTATGCAATTTTTTGTACTGTATAATTTCATTATAGGGCTTTTGCTCTTGATGCCGCAAAATGTTTCTTGCTGAAGCGGGACCGGGCTGTGGAATAAGAGCCCGAATTTATCTCTAGTCCGCACTGACCAAAATTTCCCTGGTCGGGGCTCGGCTCGGAATGAAAGTTAAATTTCGGTCCGTGTCAGACCCAGCCTAGACGTATGCACGTGCCCGGGCCTGGCCGAGTCGGCGAAATGTTTCCGAATTTTCTAACGGGCCAGCAAAATTAGAATAATTTTTCCAACAGGCCGGGCCAATAAACAAAATAAACGGGCCGAGCCGCAAAAAAATTGAAGGGCCATATGGGCCGAGCCTATAGAAAAAAAGTAACGGGTCCACTGGCCCTTTATAAAGGTTTAAGCAGGAACGTTAAAATATGAGCTATTTTCAGTTATATGGATTTAATGAGAATAAGTATAAATGTGCGTCACCAGCCGATACTAGTTTGGCAACATCAATACAGAAATGTAACTTTTACAGTGTAGAGATCAGCATCGGAGAATTATATTGTGTGTAACCCGGGTTTAATATTTTTTTTTTAGCAGGCTCGTCCCGGCCCGAGATCAGGCTTGCATTGTGTTTCTACATATAGACGAGCCGGGCTGGGAGCTAGACTTAATTGTTCTCAAGATGTGTTGGACAGACAATATGTAGCGCCGTGCGAAAGGGGAGTGGGAGCGAAGGATGCGGTCGGCCCAAACGCGGAAATTTAGGGGGCGCCAAATTTATGCTACCAGCGTAATTTTTGGCCTGTCACAAGAAAAAGTTGGGTCGGGGGGGGGGGGGCACATTTTGCTTTGCCCGGGAGCAGTTTTCTCTTCGCACGCCAAATGATTGCAGATTTTTCTACCTTCTCAGGCTGTCGCTTCTAGAAATTCTATTCAAAACGATAATTTGCACAATATTTTCTTAAACTGCTTATCAAAAAATGGATAACGCCATAGTTTCTGAATAAAAACACCTGCTAATCCTGCTAATGTGATCCACAACATAAACATTAGTAAACTCGACCAGCAGCAAAAAAGGAAGTCAACCGGACCCAAACCCGACCCACAGCAAAAACTAGAAGTCTACCGGACTCAGACCCGACCCGCAGCAAAAAATAAAAGCAACATGACCCGCAGTGAAAAAATTAGCCCCGACCCACGCATTAAAGTCGAGTCTCCAAATTTCTAAAATCGCCCCCCGCCCCCCCCCCCCCCCTTGAGGACTCTCCAGATCCGCCCTTGGTATAATGTGGTGTCACCTCACACAAATGTAGAGCTAAAGATATTATAGCGCCTAGTCTGTTGAAAGATAGGATAGGAGGGGAGGGGGCGGGTTTTAAGTTTATTTCAAACAAAATGAAAAAAATAAGCACTTTTTCATTTCATTACCAATTATTTTTGGAGGAGCTGCAACCCCATTAGCCTCCTTCCACTTTTTGGGGAATAATGTGGTGTCAGCATGTACTAATATGGAACATTTTCGATTATTTTGAGATGAAGGGTACTGCAATTTAACCCCCCCCCCTTTTTTTTCATTTAATTTTCAAATATTTCGGGAGGAGGAGAGGACTGTAACCCTATCAGCCCCATTTATCTTCTTTGGTGCAAATGTGGACTAATATGGTGATAATGAGAAAAACTCTTCCATTGTATGATAGTAAAAAAATAAATATTTTTCCAAAAAAAGAAAGACTAACAAGAATCGCTATTTCGTTGTAAAACAGAAGAAGTTACAGATTTGTCTACAAGAGTAAGGATAGCACATTACAGAATTACAAATTTATCTCAAAAAAAAAGGAAAAAAAAAAAACAGCATTTTTTTTTTTCATTTCATTTCCGACTATTTTGAGAGGGATCTGTAATCCTAGTAGCCTCTTTTACTTCTTTTGGTATAATGTGGAGCCACTGTGCACTAATATGGAAATTAAAAAAAATGAGAGCGGCTCTGCTGATTGATAAGGAAAAATTACAAATTTATTGAAAAAAGAAAAAAAAAAAAAAAAAAAAAAAAAAGCACTTTTTTTTTTTTGTTTTATTTTCGATTGTTTTGGGAGGGGGCTGTAACCCTATTAGCTTTTTCCACCTCTTTGGGTATAATGTCACTGTACTCTAATATAGAACTAAAGAGACTATAGCGTTAAATCTATTTAATGATGAGGAGGGGATACAAGTTTATCTAAAACCAACAAAAAAAGAAATTAGAACTTTTTTCGTTTCATTACCAATTATTTTGAAAGGCGGCCTCCTTTCATTTTTTGGGGTATAATGCGCAGGGCCGTGCGAAGCGGGGCCTAGCGTCTCGGGCGCGGAAAGTGAGGGGCGCCAATTTTATACTGCCAACCTTTTTTTTTTTTTTTGTAAAAGAAATTTACATTTGTACATGTTCGGAAGTTTTTAATGACAAAAACATACATTTTCAAAATAGCATGTACAACTTCTTTCTTGGAATACAAAAAGGTTTACAAACTGTTATATTGTAGTGTAGATACATTTATTCCATATCTGTTTTCTAGAAAGGCTTTGCCAAAATATAAGTGAAAATTTATCTTTTATTATTTAGTTGTTAAAATTAAACCTTTTAAAGTTGTAAAGTTTAAACGTGAAATATCTATTTAATAGAATTTATGTACGTTTCCACACTTTTCAATTTTGTGACACCTGTCATAAAAAGAAGGGGGGGGGGGGCGCCAATTTGAAACTTTGCCCCGGACGCAAATTTATCTTCACACGCCGCTGATAATGTAATGTCAGCATGTATTAATATGGAATTATAGTGAAGGGAACTAGTATGTTGAATGATAGGGAGGAAATACTTCTTCGATTATTTTGAGATGCGGGGGCTGTAATCAAGGCCTGATTAATGCACGGGCCTCCGGGGCCTCGACCAGTTTTCACCCACCAATTTCAGGGGCCCACAAATTATGTGGTTGTTTTTTTCCTATATCAAATACTTTTCAAATAATATTATTTTATAAAATATGAAAAATAAAATTTAAATATTCTGAATGACTCAATAAATTACAATTTTTATGATTTTCGATAACGCGAGTTTTAAAAATGACTTCCTCATTTATTCTGCAACATAAACTGTAGATTATAGATGTTTGTGGATTATACGAATGCTTATTTCAGAAAGTGGACAGTAATTCATTTTGTTGATTATTTTTGTAAGTTGTTTATTTATTTATTTTGTAACCTTGAAACATTCACAACTCATCAAATAAACCTCTTTTTTTCTGAAAGTGTCACCGGAAATTGAGAGGTAGAAGGCGCAACTTTTTACCAGGCCCTGAGCCCAATTTCAGCTTGATCGGGCTCTGGCTGTAATTTTGTCAGCTCCCTGCTCATCTTTGAGTATGCTATGATGTCAAAGTGTAATGATATATGGGGTTAACAAGACTAATATGGTTCTTTTTCGCTGTTTGACAAAAGAAAAAATTATAAATTCGTCTGAAAAAAAAAAAAAAAAAAAAAAAAACTCTTTTTTTCATTAGACTTCTGAATATTTCGGTAGGAGAGGGGGGGATGTAATCCTATCAGCCCCATTTCTCTTCTTTGGTGTCAGTTTGGTGTTAATTTATTTGGACTAATATGGTGCTAATGAGAAAGGTTCGTCCATTGTATGACAATTAAAAATTAAACATTTTTCCAAATAAGAAAAAAAAATTGAATTTCTTTTCATATCACTATCGAAAAATTCGGGGGGGGGCTGTTGTCCTATCCCCCCCCCCCCCTTGGGTACACCCATGGGAGGAGGTATTATTGGAAGTATCTCAGTATTGTATAAAAAAGCAAAATGGAGAAGCAAAAACAATCGTTTACAGTTTGATAATTATTAACTAAAAGAAAAAATTACAAATTTATTTTTTAACTAATTTATTTTTTCAATTTATCATTAAATTTACATTAATATAGAAAATCCTTTCTATTTTCAAGGTTTTGTGATTAAAATAACAAAATTAAAAAAAAATGTTTTCTGTTATTAACACATAATAAGTAACTTATTTTAATTTAATCAACGCATATACCGTAATTTCGGGTGTATAAGCCGCGGATCAAACAATTCTTTTTGGACCCAGAAATCTTATTTAGTGATTGAAGACAAATATTTACGGCGATCTAACTAGTTATATTTGTTTCTTAAAAAATTCTGGGTCGAAAAAGAATTGTTTGAGATGCGGCTTATACACCCGAAATTACGGTAATTATTTTATAGCAATTCGAATATTTACGACATAATTTAATACCAACTTCCAGTGGCGCAGCCAGAATTCGGTTTTAGGGGGGGGGGGGGGGTTGAGTTTCTGATAAGTGTCTGCCGGTTATTTGAATTGCCGGTTAATAGAGTCAATACTAATTAGAATATTCACTGTATAATACTTAAACTCAAAGAGCATCTGTGTGGCAGGAAATTATTATTGTTTTAGCATAATACGTCTCAGAAAAGTAATTTAGCTCTAATAATAATTTTTACTTAACTAATCTACCTAATATGCACTTTCACAGTTTTAAGTAGAATTTTTGGCATTTAACTGAATCGCTTTATTAAATGAAATCTGATTCAATAAAGCGGTGGATTCCGAAATACGCGAAAACGTTTAAATATTAAGTTTGGTTTTGATTCATATAAGCGGAAATTATTGCGATCTTTTTAGGTGCGTTTGTAATTATGTAAATACGTAGCACCTATTGTTGTCGCTCAGTCCGTCCGTCTGTCTGTCCGCAAATAACAACGCAAAAACTATTCAACCGAATCGTTTGAAATTTAAAATATATAATTATTACATAATTTTGTGGAGTCATTTCAAATGTTATGAAAATCGGATGCATAGATCAATTACAGGGACAATCAAAATGATTCCGTTACATTACGGTCAATGGGGAAAAAAAGTTTCAAATGCATTTTAATCGTTTGAAATTTAAAACGTATAATTATTACATAATTTTGTCGAGTCATTTCAAATGTTATGAAAATCGGATGCATAGATCAGTTACAGGGACAATCAAAAGTAAACCGTTACATTACGATCAATGAGGAAAAAAAGTTTCAAATGCATTTTAATCGTTTGAAATTTACAACGTATAATTATTACATAATTTTGTCGAGTCATTTCAAATGTTATGAAAATCGGATGCATAGATCAATTACAGGGACAATCAAAATCAAAAGTATTCCGTTACATTACGATCAATGGGAAAAGATGTTTCAAATGCATTTTAATGGTGTTACACTCATTTGAACATAATATTAATTGACATGAATCTATGATGTATGTATTAAAATATACATTCTGTACAATCTGGGATGCAAAGAATATTTATTATTAAATTACAGGGCCACACAAATGTATTTCACTGAATAATGTTATACGGGGAAACATTGTTTGGGGCGTGTTTTAATTATATTAACCTACTTCACATTTTATGAATAGGATATACGTTAATGAAGTATAATAAAAATTACTCCCTGCATATTTACAGGAACACAAAGATTTCGACCACTATACTGTATCCAAAGTACGCTCTACTATACCAGCAAGATCTGAATATCTTAAAACTTATAGTACGAACGCACCTCATTTGCTACGCTTCACGTGCAATTTCTAACTTGTTTAGCTCTGGGAGGGGTTTTAAACCCCTAAACCACCCCCTTGGCTGCGCCACTGCCAACTTCGAACGAAATGTTATCTAGGAGGCCAAGAAGCACTGGTCGGACTATAGAAGAAAAACGAAAATATATGTATTAGATGCTAATAGATGGCAGCACATACGACTTTTTTAACCTTAATTATCTTTATGAGAAAAAGCCTAATAATTTGTGCGACAAAATAATTTTATTTTATTTAAATTATTATTGATGAGGCCACAACATCCTAATTATTTGACGAATAACAAGTCCAAATAAATTATTAATGTCCTACATTTATATTTACTTTTACTCTGGTAAAAAATTATTGCTTTAATTTTTCTTTTTATTCGTTATGCAAACTAAAAACAGAAAAAGAACAAAGAATCTTATATCTACACTGATATTATGCTTGAAAATAAAAATGACAATTTAGACAACATTACCTCAAATTATACTTGACTTCTGGGATTGTTTAAAATTCTTTTTTACATTTAGTTAAGAATATTTCCATGTAGATTAGTAGATTACGTACTTGTTGAATGCTGAATGGACGTTGTTGTGATGACGTCATTTCTGTTTATTTTCAATGTTTATAAAGATATTTTAATGCATCTTATACCTATGAATTTTAAAAACGGGGAAAAAAGAAACAAATTGCTAATTCTAAAGGCAGTAATTTCCCCCTTCCCTCCATTGGAATTTCATAATTAAACCAACCCGAGCTGCGAAATCACCTCCCCGAAGAAAAAAAAAAGCTCTTGTGGGTAAATGAATTTTACTTTAATTTACAGCCAATAGATGGCAGTGTAAAACATAAAAGTAATCGGATATTTTGCGAACATTTATAATCGAAAATCGAATTAATAAATACTAATCATTATCGTTATGTATTCTACATAACAACAAACGTATAGATTTTTTTTTTATAAAAAAGTTATTCAATGCGATTTTTTTGCTATACTTTTCCATTAATTCCATGACTATTCTCCAAAAATTCTAATAAACAGAGGAAAAGTAAGTAATTTATCTTTATTTTTTTATTCTGCCTTGTATTTTCTATTCTTTCTTTTGTTTTCAACAATCATCATACAGTGGCTCACAAAAGTGTTCGTACACTTAGGAATTTCAATGAAATAGGGCTCTATCTATTAATTAAAATTAATATTTTAGAATGGGCATTTAAGAGTAAGATCTATGACTCATCATTAACAAAACTACATACAATATTTTAAATACATAGCAAAACTTTATTTTGAAAAAATCACTAATAAAAAAATAACAAAAAAATTATCTCACAAAAGTCTTCGTACACTTTAAAATAATCGCTGTATATTTGTAAATATTGTAATACTTCGCTAAAGTTGCACTTAATAGGATATTATTTAGTACCACAAAAGTTTTTTAAACACCTGGGAATAGATTTAATTAGTGTTTTTGTAAGTTCTGCATGAAAGTTGATGCCTTCATCGAACATTGCTGTTTTTACTTCGCTTTTTGTTTCAATGCTGTGTTTTCGTGTTCTAACTTCCAGTTATCTCCAAATATGTTTTACTGGGTTTAAATTCAGCAACTGAGGTAATGTTTTCAGAACTTGTGAACAATTATAAAGACGCCAGAGGCGAACATTGTGAGCCATGTGCCTTGTATCATTATCCTGATATAAAACAAAGTTACATCTGTTATCCATATATTGGCCTGATAATTTTAAATTGCCTTTTAAAATATTGGAGCAAAGATCGTGATTTATTATGCTATCAATATATACCAAATTACCTAATCCTGATGCTGATATGTACCCTTATACAAGGACAACTCCACTGACATGCTTAACTGTTCCAACAAAGTTCTTTGAATTAAATTCTTAATTTTTTTTCTCCATACTATTATGCACTCATTGGACCAAGAATGGCATACTAGATTTCATCTGTAAATAAAACATTATTTTAATACGATTCGGGCTTATTTATCATTGATTTTGCTAAAGAAAGCCTAAGCTTTCTGTTTTTCGCCCTAACAAAAATTTTTCTATGGGCAGAATACCTATATAATGCAGCTTGGCTTACCACTCGTCGAACAGTTTCAGATGAAAATGAAGTAGAAACTGTTTCATTAAATACTGTAGCAACTTTTATAGAACTTAAACGGGGATTTTTTAAGACTTTTCTAATTGTAAGTATTTGATCCCATTGCGTTAACTTAGATTGACGACCTTTTCATACCTAGTTTTCAATCCATTTTTTTTCTACAAAGCCTTTTATCGCATACTTCACCATAGAATGGAATAAATTAACTAATTTTGCAATATTTCGAATTGATTTACTACTATTGTAAAGAAAAATAACTAATTTAAAACGCTATTAGTCGCGACATTACGATTACAAACCACTTTTAATTAATAAATAGAATATTACGGACCAATTCTGCAAAATATAAAGCCCAGCGATTTTTTAAATGTCAATACAATGCAAAAATAAAAATAAAACGACAAACAATATTTTTAATAATGAAATTATCCAAAAATGTTTCTGTGTACGAAGACTTTTGTGGCGTCTTCTTTCTGTAGCATCTTCCGTTTTCATTTTTAGATTTAAAGAAAAACCCCTTAATGTTAAACAAAAAGGTTGTGTGTTATTTAGAATAACTTGGAGATAATATAAAAAATTTCTCAACTTCATTGTACGAATTTAATTTCAGGGAAATTTCTTTTTAGTAAAAATTTTTAAAGTGTACGAACACTTTTGTGAGCCACTGTATACGAAATCGTAGGGGATCAATGAAATTCTGTTTATTTTTTGTTATATAAAATAAGTTAATAAGCATGAAAATGTTACGTACAGTGGCGGATCCAAGGGGAAGTCACGGGGGTCATGACCTCCCTTCTGAACGAAGAAAATTTTTAAAGGAAATATGTACTGAATTCTTTCAAATTTATCCTTTGCTTCACAATCAGAATCTTTCTGACTCAAACCTTTCTAGTAAATCAAAGTAGGTAATTTCTGACATATCAATAACGTATTTTTTAATCTTAGGTGCAAGATGTATTTATTCAGAGCGAATGCGATTGATTAAAGTTTTCCATTTTTCAATAAAAGCAAAAAATCTTTCACGAAATCTGCGCAAACTGTAGAATTTTAAACTGAATTTCACTCCGTGACAGCCAATTGTTCCCTCATCGCAGCTTTTTTTAACTGTCAAGTTCTAAAAATTTGCATATAATGCTCAATTTTTTGAATAATTGTTCGATTTTACATAAAAAAGGAAAAATCAAGTTCTTGGCATTTGAATGAAATGTATATATTTATATTTTTATCAATATTTATGCAATTTTTTTATTACGAATGAAAACAACTTCTCAAAAATATAAAAAAATAGCTATTTTGGATGTGGAGACAATACTCACTATAAAAAATGCTAATTAAGAGATGTGAGCCCCCCCCTTACTTTAAAAAAAGAAGCACGACCCCCCTCTAAAAGGAAGGCTGGATCCGCCCTTGGTTATGTACTTTTCCGTTAGATGGGTGCCAGTGTTATATGTAAGAGAGACTGGTAACAACGTGGACCACTTCTGATGGCTACTTTTTTTTTCTTTAATGGTTTGTCCAATCCGCCCAAAAATATTCTTAAATATTCCTTAGGCATTTTTACATGCCACAGAATTTTTTCAGAACGCAGTTTCGAATACATTAAAAAAAAAAAAAAATGTATATAAAGTGGACCAGTGTGCCTCAGAAGCATCATACACTGGTCCACTATTAAGAATTATTTGAAATATAATATAAATTTATCTTCTATTTCTATTTCTAGTTTAAATCCTCTTTATTTCCCCTTTACCCCCCCAAAAAACATTATAATGTAAAATTTTTAGGTGAAATTTTCAAACAAAACATATACAAAATAGAACAGAAAAATTATTATATTTTTCTAGTAACAACAGATTGATACAGGATCAATTGAAAATAAGGTGAAGTTATTAAAAAAAACAAAGTCATTGTCAGGAAAATTTTAAAATGAATACTTATAAGCTTGAAATTTTTCTGAAATAATTTTGGATCTTAAGGGAGATTTATGATTGCACCAATTCAAACAGATTAATAACCATATAAAGTTTTCATTCCAAATTTGTTTAATGTTACATCTGAGATGGTAATGAAATTTTAGAACCTGCCAGAAGTTGTTTTTATAATAATCAGTTACAATCTAATTGTTTTAAAAACAGTAAATGAAAAACAAAATATTTTTTACTATGATACATAGACATTTTTCTTTGTTTACT
This sequence comes from Maratus speculifer, assembly GCA_964019185.1. NCBI lineage: Eukaryota > Metazoa > Arthropoda > Arachnida > Araneae > Salticidae > Maratus > Maratus speculifer. The sequence continues at coordinate 102,568,754 of OZ025303.1, forward strand.
TTATTTTACACTTAAGTAATTACTTTAAAACAGTATTTATGTATAGAGAATAAGCAATTATTAAATATTTTGAAAATTTTACATTACAATAACAGAGTATATTGTGAATCACTGTAGCCGAACAGTGGGTGGTCCACTATGCCCCTTGTTGAAGTTCAATGCATTCTCATAAAATTATAACTTAAAGCTTTCTTTTTAGCATATTAATTTTAATATTAAATAAAAACAAATATCTTATCGTGATAAAAAAAAGATGTTTTTTTCTTATTTATCTATAACCTTTAATTAATAATGAAGAAAAGTACAATGATGAAAAATTTCGGTGCTACTTTGATATACCCCCCCAAAAATTATGTGCCAAATCTGGCACTCCCTACGCACTTTTCCTACGGAACTTTTAGGTTTGCTGTTACTCAGCTTCATTCCTTCATTTGTATTTTTTATGTATTCATTGTATTTTTTAGGTATTCCTTTTTTGTATTTAACGATTAAGTAATTTTTGTTTATTAATTATTTGTATTCAGCGAGAATTCATCTTGGCGAGAAAAAGCGTTAGAAACGGGTATTTTGCTTGGCGAGAAAAAAAAGTCGCCAAATTTACGATTTGGGGGGGTATATCAAAGTAGTTCCAAAATTTCACTTTTAGAAAGTCAAAAAAAAAAAAAAAGTGAGGATAAAATGAATCATACTGAGCTAATGATGTGTTTTAAAGGCTGTAAGTAATCGGTTCAGTGCTGTAATAAATTAATATAAAAGAAAAGCTTTAAAAATTTAAAAATAAATAAAATATAAGGGGTAATCCATTGTGTACTTGGGTCTGCTGCACACCAATCTCCCATATATATTATATGTAGGCGAAAGTGGGACAGTAGGTTTCTCTCTTTAGGTCTCATGTCCTTAGATTTGGCCAAGTTTCTCTGAGCTTTCCATCTGTTGCGTCCGGTCAATATAAAGATCCTGCTGTTCAAACCCTTTCGTAGACCCAGCGACTTTGGAGTGCTCACCAGAGGATGACTTTGCAGCTGCAGAAGAAGTCCTGTGTTGCCAATCGACGAGTCCCATAATTTTATGTTTATGTTGTCGGGTTGAGCCCTACCTTTAACCCTTCCACGGTTTTGTCCTTTGAAGTTTTAACTACCTGAAATGGTTCCACAGGTACGCTTTTGTATGTGTATAAATGGTCAAGGTCTTCAGTTTACAAAACGCATAGCAATGCATCTGTAAAAAGTTCCTTCCCCTCGTAGAATTTGAAAGCAAACCATAATCCGTTGAAACCCTTTGTGTATTCTTGGATAGGGAAGACGTCCGCAACATTTTTGCAGGGTGATTGATTACCCATGAACTAATTCCCTTCCAAAGGAGCACCTGTTAAAAAATAACTTGCTGTTTGCTCTGAAATAAGCGAAAGGCGATTTTTAAAAGTTAGCTATTATTCTCTGTATCATCAGTATAAGTATAAATTAATTAATTTAAAATATTTCAATACGATATGAGATACAGTTAAATACAGATATGAATTTATTTTTATTATTTTTCAAATATTATTTGTTATGCCAGATGCATTAGATTAAGGAGTTTTTAAAAATGATAAATTCAAAGATAAAAATATGTAATTTTAAAATGTAAGAAGCACGATTCCAATACTGTTTTATCGATACGCAAGTGCATTAAGTAGAATGTGACAAAATTACTTTTTAAACATGGAAATCTTCGGATACAAAAATTTAATCTTGTAAACATTTTTTTCACTTGATATCAAATATATTTTAAAATTTAATATATATATATATATATATTAGATGTTAATTATGTTCAAATATGGATGCAGTTCGCATGCAGAAGTTCCAAATTCGATAGTAATGGTAAATTCGTTTTTATTGCAAATATTTATACTTATCACAAATGTTATATCTTATAAAATAGAAATTTCCTTTTAATATAAGATTTATAAATTAATTTTAGAACAAATGATGGTTAATTCTATTGTAAATGTCGTAGCAAGTTTCTAAGAACACAATTCAACAGACATATTGTATAAAATGTGTAAATGGCATATATAGCAGAAGGCACAAATAATTATAGTCATAAACTAGCTAGTGCGAATTATTTTAATTTATATGAATGTTTTTATTGTCTTCATCTCTGTATCGATCTATTTTTAACTGCATTTTCAAAGAACTGTTTTCATTTTATTTCACTGTTGAAGATGGCACGCATTTAAGAATTACTAAGGGATACTTCAGTCTACACCCTTTCACTAACACTAATCCTATGGAAGAATTTTGTAAAGATATCTAGTTTATATTCATTACACCATTTTTTAAAAGTTTTTTTTTTTCATTGGATAACTGAGATCGATCTATACAAAGACCGTTTCTTACTTTTTCTATTTTATTTATGGATACATACGGATTTTTACTGAGGACACTTTAATTTTCGGAACTGGTTTTGAAAATAAAAGCATCTTCATAAAAAAAGACGGCATTCAAAATCGAAAAAGTAAGCAATGTCTTCGTACAGGTCAACCCCAGCTACTAAATGTAAAAACATTTAAAAGTATTGAAATGTAACCTAGATATGTTATAAATTTCTCGTGGAAATCTCTAGGATTCGTGACTAATGTAGCTCCTTAAATGAAACTGTTATATTAAATTCTAAAAAATGGTTTTCATTTTCGTCCTTAATCATTAAATTTTATTTTACTTCTTCTAGAAAGAAAACTGGAAAATAAAAACTGATTTTCTGACTTAACATTTCAAAAATTAAGGAAATTTTAAATTCCTAGTTAGAATATCTCTCTCTCTATCTATCTATCTCTCTATCTATCTCTCTATCTATCTCTCTATCTCTCTCTCTCTCTATCTATCTATCTATCTATCTATATATATATATATATATATATATATATATATATATATATATATATTAAAAACATTGGCAGTAATATGCTCCAAAGTAATTTTATTGCAATATCTGTTATAAAACATCTTTCGTACTATTGAATAAAATGACAGAAATGATGTTTAATAAATTATTAACAATATGAAAATATATTATATTTAGCCATTATTTTGTTTGTGTTTAAATGAATAAAAACCAGGACGAAAAATGGCAACTGATGGAAAAGGAGCAGGTTCCCTTAATAATAAAAAATAATATTGTCCAGTTAAACTGATGGCATTGATCTCTAAGGCTACACATCCTAATTATATATAAGAGCCTTATAATTTCAATGAATAATGTCGCTTGAAAAATAAATTAAGGGAGAAAATAGCCCGCCCCATTTCATTCTTTTGACACTTATTTAATCATTGAACCCACAAAATTAATCAGGGATATGCTTTATTTAATAAAAAAAGAACATATATCTAAAATTCGAAGCAAATCGTATAATTCTGTGTAGAAATCCTTTATTCGCCTCCTTTAAACTTAACCATTAAACTTCTAAAATTACTCAGAGATTCACCCTATCAGGAACAACCAACATCCAAAATTTAAAGAAAATTGGATAATTCTGCATAAAAGCCCATTTATCTAATTTAAGGGGGTAATCGCTTGGATCTCACTTTACACTTAACAAAAGAAACCCATAACTAATCAGGGAAACATCTTATCACTATGAGCCTGTATCCAAAAATCGAAGCAAATCGGATAATTCAGCATGTAAAACCAATTACCTAAATTAAGAGGGGTAGTCCATACAATCCCCCTATTTATACTTATTCAATGAATTCTCAAAACAAATCGGGGAAGCGTCTTATCAGGATGAGCTTATGTCCAAATTTTGAAGCAAAACAATAAATTTTGCGTGAAAAAAAAAAAAATAAATAAATAAAATAATCTAAATTAAAGGAGAGGTTAATCGAAATTAAGGGTACCTCCCATTTTCCTTTTTTTTTCTTCTTATCTGATGAACACCCAATACTAATAACGGAGGCGCCTCATCAGAATGAGCCTATTCCTAAAATTGAATGAAATCTGATAATTCGGTATGAAAAATCCATTTATCTAAATTAAGGGTGGAGGGTAAGCCCCCGTCCCCCTCTTAGACTTATCTAAAGCACTCCCAAAAAAAAAACATGGCGGTGCCCTTATTAAAATGATCCTATGTCTTAAATTTCAATGAAATCTGGTAAATCTGCATGAAAAACCTATTTTTCGAAATTAAGTGTGGGAGATTAGACCCTCGTTCCTCCTGTTTATTCTTACCCAATGAGCACCTAATACGAATCACGAAGGTGCCTCATCCGAATGATCCTTTATTTTAAATTTGAACAAAATCTGCATGAAAAACCAAAACTCATGTTTAAATTCAATTTTGCTCTCAAACGCATTCAATTGACAGTTTCTCTTATTTAGGAATTATATAATGTGCCGTATTGGTCGATTTTTTTTTCAAAAAGTCAGAATAAATTTCAAAAAAAATGCTGTCAAAGTGGGCATTTGAGCCGAATTTAGCTTAAGATGATTCTGATTAAAGCTACTCCTATAAAAATAAATAAATAAATAAAATAAAAATAATTTTTTTTTTCAAAAGCGGCAAATAAAGTTGTTAAACTGGGTTTATCTCTAATCATATTTTATTTTTGGTTGTTGAACTGAGTATTTAACTTCAAAATCTACCCCCAACTATAGGCCAAGCCGACAGGAATTTTTTTCATACGAAATGTACTTAAAAATGCGGATTGGAAATAAATTTACTTCAACAGTTTCCGTTTGCAATGTTATCTAACATTTTCCCTTAAAAATTTAAATCTTAGTACCTATAGTATTACAATCATATTTTTTTTTTTTTTTTTTTTGTAAATTTATTTAATTCTGATCTAGGAACGTTCTTTATGCCAGATGGCATCATGACTTTTATTTAATTTAAAAAAAAAAAAAGAACAGTTCTTTTTTATTTGACCGCAGAAAAAAAAAGCATAATTAGTCCATCATGCTTTGTTATTTAAAAAATAAGTTTTCATTTTTTAAAATATTTTCTCCTGTAAAAAAAATGCATAATTATCCCAAACATTCAATTGTTTAGAAATTTTATGTAACTTTTTTTTCCTTCAGGATTCCATTAATCATACAGATGTGATAATTTTATTGTGTATAAATATTTATTTCTATAAATTTTTTCATATACAAAAAAAAAAAAAAAAAAAATCTTTATTTATGAAGAATAAAGTTTGTTTACAAAATTTTGTATTACTAACACATATATACCATAGTCATTTGTTTTGAAAAAAAAAAAACTATGTATATTATTGACTAGAAAATGAAATATAATGTTCTCTGTATATGACTATATAATGTTCTCTGAAAAATACAAAGGAAAAAAATTCTTCAACTGAACTTTTGTGACAAATCGGATGTTTTATGTGTATTTCAACATTTATTGCATTCCTAGCTGCAGTAAGTTTCATTGATACAGATTACAAACCCCTTTTCTCTCTTCAGATACAAAGGGATAGGAATGAAGTTCATTATTTTCTTCTAAAGGTCTTTCTACTTATGTGGTAGCTTGTCAAAATTATAATACAGGTTTACATTTTTGTAATTCAAATTTAAGCCGATTTGTTACCCAAACATAGCTATTTCTACTTGTCTCTGTTGTCCATTGTTTGCGATTTTTTCCGCCTACCTGTTTGTATATCCTTTGACTATTTGATCTTAGCAATTTTAATCTGTGTTATTTCCATAATTTTAGATTATTTTTCTATAGGTTAATTATAGTAATAGCGCCATTTTAATAATTTTTATATTTAAATTTGTTTAAAAAAATCAAGTACAGTAAGTGAGCCTTTATATAGTAGACAAGAAATTATGATTTTAAATTGGCTTATATTTCAAATTTTTGTAAAAAGAATGGGAAAACTATCAGGGTTGGGGAGGGGACATATGGAATTCATGACATTTTACAGTATTTTCGCAATTTGAAAAATAAATCAAATTAACATGTTTGGACTTAAAATTCCCTTCCGTTAAAGCTAAATAGCTACCAATAATAAATTAAATTCATGAAACAAACTTACACAAAATAATTAAAATAGATGCCAAAGAAATATGGACAGAAATAATAAAATTTAAACTCAATATAAATATCTAATAAATAATAATAAAAAAAAAATCAAGGAAAATAAAACTTCTTACATATAAAATATATGACGGAATGAAATTTTCGCCTTGCTTTTAACATAAAATCTATAATGCTTACTTAAAAAGGGATTAAATAATTAATTATAGATGTTAAAATTTAATTTTATTTAAAAATCTTAGTACTTTTAAACCTTTTCCAAACAGGTTCTTCCCCAGAGAATATTTTCTTTAATAAATATAAATATAAGATTTTGTTTTGAAAAATGAACGAGACTCGTAGCTTGAAGATTGAGTTAGTAATATTTTCACGTGAACGGTAAAAAATTATTTGATAGTTGTACCACGAAATTTTAATACGTCATTTTCTCAAATTGTCAGGATTTTATTTTTAGGATGCTAAACCATAAACGGGGTATATTATAAGATAGGGCATCATTACACACTTTATTGCTCTTGCATAAGATTTCTATTGATTCTCTTACAATCAAATAATTTTTTACCGTTCACGTGGAAATATTACTAACTCAATCTTCAAGCGACGAGTCTCGTTCATTTTTCAAAACAAAATCTTATATTTGTATTTATTAAAGAAAATATTCTCTGAGGAAGAACCTGTTTGGAAAAGTTTTGAAAGTACTAAGATTTTTAAATAAAATTAAATTTTAACATCTATAATTAATTATTTAATCGCCTTTTAAGTAAGCATTATTCATTTTAAGGTCTTCTTTTTAACACTATTGTAGCAGACATAGCAAAGTATGGCACACTATGATATAATGACACCCAAAGAGATTAGATAAAAATAAATTGCAAGAATTTTCAAGACCGTGTGCGGCCTTGACAAAAGCCAGTGAAAACAGACAATGCGCGTGGAAAGGAAAAATCAGACCCGAACGACCAAAAATTCAGATTTTTTAAAACATACAATTAAGATTCTTAAAGAATAATATATATATATTTATGGAAAAATTTTACAGTATATTTTAAAATTATGATTATTATAAATTACGAAAGACATAAAATACATAATGACAACATTAATAATTACTTAGAATCAGATTTTTAGCCCATTTCTGAGCTCATTTCTTTTCGAAAATTAATAAAATCGACTGTTTGTATTCAGAAGCAATATAATAGAATGGTGTTATCCCTTTTTTTTAAGTGATATAACTTCGCAAAAGAGACTATCAAAATTAGCATTTTAAGTGGAATTTCCAGAACTATCGGAAGCGATAGCACGGAATGGGGAAAAAAGCAGTCACGTGACTAGAATCTCATATTTCGACAAGTAATTTATTTATCGAAAATGGAAAACGCTATTTCATTCCAAATCCTTTCAATAACAGCCTGTGAATTTTATGCATTTTCAGTTAAAAATTATTCAGAAATTCTGACAGGAAGTTTCACATTGTTCAGCAGTGAATTTCAGAATCCCTTCTCAAATCCAAAAAGGCAACTTTATAACATAAATTTTATTGATTTTTTTTTTTTTTTTTTTGGGGGGGGGGGGGGGTTCCGAAATGTAGAAGATTTTGTTAAAAAACTATCTAATCGATTTATTTTTTCAAACGCAATAAATCCTGTCAAACTGGGAGTTTTGAATCAATTTTTCGCACGAAAGGAGAATATCCGCTCAAGGAAGGGTGAAAACGTCTTTGTCACGTGATAAAAATCGCTTATGACTCAATAAGTAATTCATTTATTAAAGGAAATAGAAAAATCAGCTCGAGTTCAAATCGCTTCCTTAGCCAGGCCTTCCAACTTTATATCTTTCCGTTAAAAAATAAAGTTGTAAATGTGTCAAAACATTTTGCGCCTATTGAGCACAGCAGCCGTAAGGTATATTTCGAAAGATTCCATTAATAGAAGTTTATTATGTGTATTAATATTTTAAGAAAACCTATTGCCTACTCTACACATCACTACTACACTCTCACATAACAATTAAACCCCAAAAACTAAAGGAATTTCCAAAAAAAAAAAAAAAAAAAAAAAAAAAGAACTGTTAGCGTCATAAAATAAAATTTATAGGAGAGGACTTAGAAATAGCACCTTTTTAAAAAGGGAAATGTTCACAAACCTGTCTGAAACTAGCTGTTGTTCAGAAACTATGTAATCAAGTTGTTTTATTTATTTATTTGGGGGTGGGGGGGGGGGGGGCAAACGTCTACGGGATCATACAGAAAATATTGTCAAAGTGGGCGTTTTTAATCGAATTTCTACTTGAAATTTGAATAACTACTCAGAAAGAATGAAAAACGTATTCGTCACACAATCAAAATCACTTGCAATTCAATAGGTAATTTGTTTACCAAAAAAGTGAAAATACAGTTCAATTCCAAACCGCTTCCACAGTCAGGCATTCCATTCTGTTAAAAAATGAATTTGTAAATGTATCAAAATATTTTTTGCTACCTAAGCACAGTAGTTGAATATATATATGTATATATATATATATATATATATATATATATATATATATATATATATGTGTGTGTGTGTGTGTGTGTGTGTGTGTGTGTGTGTATATATTTATTTATTTATTTATTTATTTTTATTTTATTTTTATTTTTATTTATTTATTTATTTATTTATTTATTTATTTATTGTAAATGCTGCTGATAATGAAGAACTAAAATTTATAAGAATAGCAAATGAACATTTGAAAGGTTGAGAGAAAAATTGAAATTTGCAAAACGATTAATTTTGATTGATTACTTAAATAATAATAATTATAAACCCTTTAAATGTTTTAATACTTTTTCCATGTACAGAATTTGCATATAAAATAAAAAACAATAATTCTACAAATAATTTAAAGATTTGGTAATCAATTGAAAAATTTAATTTATTAATTCTCTATTTCTTTTGTGTCTCATTAACGTAATTTATACACTTTGGGTGTATTTAAGTTTGGCATTATATATATAAATTGAGATACAGCTTTGAAACAAATCGCATTTAAAAGTACATTTTTTTTTCTCTATACTGCGGTGTAAAATATTTAAATGCACGATATTTAGAAGTGTAAAATTTGTAGTACCGAAAATTGCACAGACGAAAATACATGGGAAAATATTGCACATTTTATTTTCTATTTTTTTTTTTTTTTTTAATTTTTTAATTTTAAGTGAAAAGGGGGTGATTCCGTTGCCACAATTACAAAATTCGTAATAAAAATTAAAAAATAATAATATTTCAAAAATAAATTGATATACATCTTTCAGACAAACTGCATTTTGAATTAAATTTTTTTCTCTTTACGACGGTGCAAAAATTAAAAATATGCGATGTTTAGACGCGTAAAATTTGCTGTAGCGAAAATTGCAAAAAGGAAATTTCATTTCAAAGTGTTGCCATTTGCAAAATTACGTATGCGTTACGCACAGATACATTTGGCCTTTATAATATAGATTTGATTTTTTTTTTTCACTTTTATTGAAAAAGAATTTATATTTTATTGAGTTGTAGAGAAGTTTCATTTTCACAAGTTTTACTGTAATGCAGTGCTCTATTACAAAGTGAACGGCTTAACAAATCTGAAGATACCTGTAAAAAAGGAAACTGTCTATAAAATAATTTTTTTTATATTCAATATGTTAAATTTTACGTGCTAAGGTGGAATACTGTTTAAAATGAATATTTTCAGGGTTCTTCAGTGTCTTGTAGTTTTGACTTTTTTGTAAATATGATTCAATAAACGTTTCTGTTCAAAAGGGGAGAGGGGATTAAACCCAGGAACCTATCCTTATAAAATCTCCCCCCCCCCTCTTCCATTCCGAAAGAAAGTTCTGTAATGACGCCCCTGATATTAAGAAAAGTGACACAACAAAAGTGATGTAAGGAAAAAAAAATAAGTATTTAGTAATATAATTCAATGCAAAACACTGAAACATTTTTCAGAAAAAAAAAATTAAAAGAAAATAAGTACTTATTCTTTCAAATAATGCAGTAAAGAAATGAAACATGCAAACGTTTTAAAATAATAATACTTATTATAAAGAAATATAATGTTCTGGAAAAGAAGAATAAAATAAAATAAGTAAGCATTAATATATTATTTGATGAATTTGCTTAGAACGAATCTATAACATTTCAAGTACATATAATCTTTAGATTCACCTTAATATTTGTTTTGAAATATAATGCCATTTTTTATCATTCACAGAAAACATCATACTCTAAGCATTTTTTAACGAAATCTCCAAACCACAAAATCTTTTAACTACAATAAACTACTTGACAGGTAATCTGCCTAAGAATGGGTATTGTTCAGTGGTAAGAAGGAGGAGTAGCTATACGCCTACCTTACTCCCAGGTCCGAACAATGGGGGGAAAGCAGAACCGCGTTCACGCGCTCTTAACCATCTCAGCACAGAAAAACTGGACCGTCTGTGAGCGCTTATAACCATTTAGTAGCATACGATTCTGGGCGTTCACAGACGCTCTTAACCATTTACAAGAACAATATTTTGGGCGCGTGTGCGCGCTTATAACCACCAAAGGGTTAAGTGCGTGCATGTATTTTTCAATGTATGCAGCGCGATCTTGTTCTATATATAATGAATAAATATTTTTAATATCATTCTAAACATTTCATCAGTTAAACACAAGATGAAGCAATGGTGGCCTCACTAATCTTCAGTTGGAAAAATTATCTGTATAAGCATGCAATTGCATAAAGGAAAAGATTATTTTAAGAATCAAAAGTAAATTTGCTTCATGTACTTTTTATGGTTTCTGCATAATAATAATTTGTTTATTGCATAGATGTAATAGTGTCTATATTTATGGAATATTATACTATTATCTATAATTTAAACTAAGCCTAAAAGCAGCATTTTTGTTTATGCAGGAAGTTTAACACAAAACAAAGAAGTCAGAAGGAATGGGACATGTCCAATTCCCTTTTTTAATAAGATGAATAAAAATTACTCACATGCAAACATTTTTAGAGGATAATATATTAATTATAACTAGCACTGGGCTGATGTAGGAATTTCTTAAATCGATTTATCACCCAGCTAAATCGCGATTTAGCGATTTTACCTTTAGACTATGAAAACCAGTTTTTTTTTATTTATAGAGACAAAATACAGTATTTATTACCCCCCCCCCCCTTTATCCTTTCTTGTGCTATATAGTATACAGTTATTTCGCATCATTAAATAGTATATCTTGGGGGGGGAAATAATCCAAGAGCTGAGCATGCAACAGAAATTTAATATTGAAGATACTGAAATGTCCTTGAAATTCATTTGCATCCAGTGTGAAAAAAGAAATAAATTATTTGAAATGCATGTGGGATCAAAGCTGATGAATATATTTTCCAGAATAAAGCTATATTTCTTGGAAAAAAAAATCAAACTGAATATACTAAAAACACATGGCAAAAAACCCCCGCAATATTGAAAATTGAGATTTAAGTTTATTTCAAACAAAATGAAAAAAATAAGCACTTTTTCATTTCATTACCAATTATTTTTGGAGGAGCTGCAACCCCATTAGCCTCCTTCCACTTTTTGGGGAATAATGTGGTGTCAGCATGTACTAATATGGAACATTTTAGATTATTTTGAGATGAAGGGTACTGCAATTTCACAGCCCCCCCCCTTTTTTTTTCATTTAATTTTCAAATATTTCGGGAGGAGGAGAGGACTGTAACCCTGTCAGCCCCATTTATCTTCTTTGGTGCAAATGTGGACTAATATGGTGATAATGAGAAAAACTCTTCCATTGTATGATAGTAAAAAATTAAATATTTTTCCAAAAAAAGAAAGACTAACAAGAATCGCTATTTCGTTGTAAAACAGAAGAAGAAGTTACAGATTTGTCTACAAGAGTAAGGATAGCACATTACAGAATTACAAATTTATCTCAAAGAAAACGAAAAAAAAAAAAAAAAACAGCATTTTTTTTATTTTTTTTCATTTCATTTCAGACTATTTTGAGAGGGATCTGTAATCCTAGTAGCCTCTTTTACTTCTTTTGGTATAATGTGGAGCCACTGTGCACTAATATGGAAATTAAAAAAAAATGAGAGCGGCTCTGTTGATTGATAAGGAAAAATTACAAATTTATTGAAAAAAAAAAAAAAAAAAAAAAAAAAACAGCACTTTTTTTTTGTTTTATTTTTGATTGTTTTGGAGGGGGCTGTAACCCTATTAGCTTTTTCCACCTCTTTGGGTATAATGTCACTGTACTCTAATATAGAACTAAAGAGACTATAGCGTTAAATCTATTTAATGATCAGGAGGGGATACAAGTTTATCTAAAACCAACAAAAAAAGAAATTAGAACTTTTTTCATTTCATTACCAATTATTTTGAAAGGCGGCCTCCTTTCATTTTTTGGGGTATAATGCGCAGGGCCGTGCGAAGCGGGGCCTAGCGTCTCGGGCGCGGAAAGTGAGGGGCGCCAATTTTATACTGCCAAACTGTTTTTTTTTTTTTTTTTTTTGTAAAAGAAATTTACATTTGTACATGTTCGGAAGTTTTTAATGACAAAAACATACATTTTCAAAATAGCATGTACAACTTCTTTCCTGGAATACAAAAAGGTTTACAAACTGTTATATTGTAGTGTAGATACATTTATTCCATATCTGTTTTCTAGAAAGCTTTGCCGAAATATAAGTGAAAATTTATCTTTTATTATTTAGTTGTTAAAATTAAACCTTTTAAAGTTGTAAAGTAAACGTGAAATATGTATTTAATAGAATTTATGTACGTTTCCACACTTTTCAATTTTGTGGCACCTGTCATAAAAAGAAGGGGGGGGGCGCCAATTTGAAACTTTGCCCCGGACGCAAATTTATCTTCACACGCCGCTGATAATGTAATGTCAGCATGTATTAATATGGAATTATAGTGAAGGGAACTAGTATGTTGAATGATAGGGAGGAAATACATCTTCGATTATTTTGAGATGCGGGGGCTGTAATCAAGGCCTGATTAATGCACGGGCCTCCGGGGCCTCGACCAGTTTTCACCCACCAATTTCAGGGGCCCACAAATTATGTGGTTGTTTTTTTCCTATATCAAATACTTTTCAAATAATATTATTTTATAAAATATGAAAAATAAAATTTAAATATTCTGAATGACTCAATAAATTACAATTTTTATGATTTTCGATAACGCGAGTTTTAAAAATGACTTCCTCATTTATTCTGCAACATAAACTGTAGATTATAGATGTTTGTGGATTATATGAATGCTTATTTCAGAAAGTGGACAGTAATTCATTTTGTTGATTATTTTTGTAAGTTGTTTATTTATTTATTTTGTAACCTTGAAACATTCACAACTCATCAAATAAACCTCTTTTTTTCTGAAAGTGTCACCGGAAATTGAGAGGTAGAAGGCGCAACTTTTTACCAGGCCCTGAGCCCAATTTCAGCTTGATCGGGCTCTGGCTGTAATTTTGTCAGCTCCCTGCTCATCTTTGAGTATGCTATGATGTCAAAGTGTAATGATATATGGGGTTAACAAGACTAATATGGTTCTTTTTCGCTGTTTGACAAAAGAAAAAATTATAAATTCGTCTGAAAAAAAAAAAAAAAAAAAAAAAAAAACTTTTTTTTTTCATTAGATTTCTGAATATTTCGGTAGGAGAGGGGGGGATGTAATCCTATCAGCCCCATTTCTCTTCTTTGGTGTCAATTTGGTGTTAATTTATTTGGACTAATATGGTGCTAATGAGAAAGGTTCGTCCATTGTATGACAATGAAAAATTAAACATTTTTCCAAATAAGAAAAAAAAAATTGAATTTCTTTTCATATCACTATCGAAAAATTCGGGGGGGGGGGGCTGTTGTCCTATCCCCCCCCCCCCTTGGGTACACCCATGGGAGGAGGTATTATTGGAAGTATCTCAGTATTGTATAAAAAAGCAAAATGGAGAAGCAAAAACAATCGTTTACAGTTTGATAATTATTAACTAAAAGAAAAAATTACAAATTTATTTTTTAACTAATTTATTTTTTCAATTTATCATTAAATTTACATTAATATAGAAAATCCTTTCTATTTTCAAGGTTTTGTGATTAAAATAACAAAATTAAAAAAAAATGTTTTCTGTTATTAACACATAATAAGTAACTTATTTTAATTTAATCAACGCATATACCGTAATTTCGGGTGTATAAGCCGCGGATCAAACAATTCTTTTTGGACCCAGAAATCTTATTTAGTGATTGAAGACAAATATTTACGGCGATCTAACTAGTTATATTTGTTTCTTAAAAAATTCTGGGTCGAAAAAGAATTGTTTGAGATGCGGCTTATACACCCGAAATTACGGTAATTATTTTATAGCAATTCGAATATTTACGACATAATTTAATACCAACTTCCAGTGGCGCAGCCAGAATTCGGTTTTAGGGGGGGGGGGGGGTTGAGTTTCTGATAAGTGTCTGCCGGTTATTTGAATTGCCGGTTAATAGAGTCAATACTAATTAGAATATTCACTGTATAATACTTAAACTCAAAGAGCATCTGTGTGGCAGGAAATTATTATTGTTTTAGCATAATACGTCTCAGAAAAGTAATTTAGCTCTAATAATAATTTTTACTTAACTAATCTACCTAATATGCACTTTCACAGTTTTAAGTAGAATTTTTGGCATTTAACTGAATCGCTTTATTAAATGAAATCTGATTCAATAAAGCGGTGGATTCCGAAATACGCGAAAACGTTTAAATATTAAGTTTGGTTTTGATTCATATAAGCGGAAATTATTGCGATCTTTTTAGGTGCGTTTGTAATTATGTAAATACGTAGCACCTATTGTTGTCGCTCAGTCCGTCCGTCTGTCTGTCCGCAAATAACAACGCAAAAACTATTCAACCGAATCGTTTGAAATTTAAAATATATAATTATTACATAATTTTGTCGAGTCATTTCAAATTTTATGAAAATCGGATGGATAGATCAATTACAGGGACAATCAAAAGGATTCCGTTACATTGCGGTCAATGGGGAAAAAAGTTTAAAAGGCATTTTAATCGTTTGAAATTTAAAGCGTATATTTATTACATAATTTTGTGGAGTCATTTCAAATGTTATGAAAATCGGATGCATAGATCAATTACAGGGACAATCAAAATGATTCCGTTACATTACGGTCAATGGGGAAAAAAAGTTTCAAATGCATTTTAATCGTTTGAAATTTAAAACGTATAATTATTACATAATTTTGTCGAGTCATTTCAAATGTTATGAAAATCGGATGCATAGATCAGTTACAGGGACAATCAAAAGTAAACCGTTATATTACGATCAATGAGGAAAAAAGTTTCAAATGCATTTTAATCGTTTGAAATTTACAACGTATAATTATTACATAATTTTGTCGAGTCATTTCAAATGTTATGAAAATCGGATGCATAGATCAATTACAGGGACAATCAAAATCAAAAGTATTCCGTTACATTACGATCAATGGGAAAAGATGTTTCAAATGCATTTTAATGGTGTTACACTCATTTGAACATAATATTAATTGACATGAATCTATGATGTATGTATTAAAATATACATTCTGTACAATCTGGGATGCAAAGAATATTTATTATTAAATTACAGGGCCACACAAATGTATTTCACTGAATAATGTTATACGGGGAAACATTGTTTGGGGCGTGTTTTAATTATATTAACCTACTTCACATTTTATGAATAGGATATACGTTAATGAAGTATAATAAAAATTACTCCCTGCATATTTACAGGAACACAAAGATTTCGACCACTATACTGTATCCAAAGTACGCTCTACTATACCAGCAAGATCTGAATATCTTAAAACTTATAGTACGAACGCACCTCATTTGCTACGCTTCACGTGCAATTTCTAACTTGTTTAGCTCTGGGAGGGGTTTTAAACCCCTAAACCACCCCCTTGGCTGCGCCACTGCCAACTTCGAACGAAATGTTATCTAGGAGGCCAAGAAGCACTGGTCGGACTATAGAAGAAAAACGAAAATATATGTATTAGATGCTAATAGATGGCAGCACATACGACTTTTTTAACCTTAATTATCTTTATGAGAAAAAGCCTAATAATTTGTGCGACAAAATAATTTTATTTTATTTAAATTATTATTGATGAGGCCACAACATCCTAATTATTTGACGAATAACAAGTCCAAATAAATTATTTATGTCCTACATTTATATTTACTTTTACTCTGGTAAAAAATTATTGCTTTAATTTTTCTTTTTATTCGTTATGCAAACTAAAAACAGAAAAAGAACAAAGAATCTTATATCTACACTGATATTATGCTTGAAAATAAAAATGACAATTTAGACAACATTACCTCAAATTATACTTGACTTCTGGGATTGTTTAAAATTCTTTTTTACATTTAGTTAAGAATATTTCCATGTAGATTAGTAGATTACGTACTTGTTGAATGCTGAATGGACGTTGTTGTGATGACGTCATTTCTGTTTATTTTCAATGTTTATAAAGATATTTTAATGCATCTTATACCTATGAATTTTAAAAACGGGGAAAAAAGAAACAAATTGCTAATTCTAAAGGCAGTAATTTCCCCCTTCCCTCCATTGGAATTTCATAATTAAACCAACCCGAGCTGCGAAATCACCTCCCCGAAGAAAAAAAAAAGCTCTTGTGGGTAAATGAATTTTACTTTAATTTACAGCCAATAGATGGCAGTGTAAAACATAAAAGTAATCGGATATTTTGCGAACATTTATAATCGAAAATCGAATTAATAAATACTAATCATTATCGTTATGTATTCTACATAACAACAAACGTATAGATTTTTTTTTTATAAAAAAGTTATTCAATGCGATTTTTTTGCTATACTTTTCCATTAATTCCATGACTATTCTCCAAAAATTCTAATAAACAGAGGAAAAGTAAGTAATTTATCTTTATTTTTTTATTCTGCCTTGTATTTTCTATTCTTTCTTTTGTTTTCAACAATCATCATACAGTGGCTCACAAAAGTGTTCGTACACTTAGGAATTTCAATGAAATAGGGCTCTATCTATTAATTAAAATTAATATTTTAGAATGGGCATTTAAGAGTAAGATCTATGACTCATCATTAACAAAACTACATACAATATTTTAAATACATAGCAAAACTTTATTTTGAAAAAATCACTAATAAAAAAATAACAAAAAAATTATCTCACAAAAGTCTTCGTACACTTTAAAATAATCGCTGTATATTTGTAAATATTGTAATACTTCGCTAAAGTTGCACTTAATAGGATATTATTTAGTACCACAAAAGTTTTTTAAACACCTGGGAATAGATTTAATTAGTGTTTTTGTAATTTCTGCATGAAAGTTGATGCCTTCATCGAACATTGCTGTTTTTACTTCGCTTTTTGTTTCAATGCTGTGTTTTCGTGTTCTAACTTCCAGTTATCTCCAAATATGTTTTACTGGGTTTAAATTCAGCAACTGAGGTAATGTTTTCAGAACTTGTGAACAATTATAAAGACGCCAGAGGCGAACATTGTGAGCCATGTGCCTTGTATCATTATCCTGATATAAAACAAAGTTACATCTGTTATCCATATATTGGCCTGATAATTTTAAATTGCCTTTTAAAATATTGGAGCAAAGATCGTGATTTATTATGCTATCAATATATACCAAATTACCTAATCCTGATGCTGATATGTACCCTTATACAAGGACAACTCCACTGACATGCTTAACTGTTCCAACAAAGTTCTTTGAATTAAATTCTTAATTTTTTTTCTCCATACTATTATGCACTCATTGGACCAAGAATGGCATACTAGATTTCATCTGTAAATAAAACATTATTTTAATACGATTCGGGCTTATTTATCATTGATTTTGCTAAAGAAAGCCTAAGCTTTCTGTTTTTCGCCCTAACAAAAATTTTTCTATGGGCAGAATACCTATATAATGCAGCTTGGCTTACCACTCGTCGAACAGTTTCAGATGAAAATGAAGTAGAAACTGTTTCATTAAATACTGTAGCAACTTTTATAGAACTTAAACGGGGATTTTTTAAGACTTTTCTAATTGTAAGTATTTGATCCCATTGCGTTAACTTAGATTGACGACCTTTTCATACCTAGTTTTCAATCCATTTTTTTTCTACAAAGCCTTTTATCGCATACTTCACCATAGAATGGAATAAATTAACTAATTTTGCAATATTTCGAATTGATTTACTACTATTGTAAAGAAAAATAACTAATTTAAAACGCTATTAGTCGCGACATTACGATTACAAACCACTTTTAATTAATAAATAGAATATTACGGACCAATTCTGCAAAATATAAAGCCCAGCGATTTTTTAAATGTCAATACAATGCAAAAATAAAAATAAAACGACAAACAATATTTTTAATAATGAAATTATCCAAAAATGTTTCTGTGTACGAAGACTTTTGTGGCGTCTTCTTTCTGTAGCATCTTCCGTTTTCATTTTTAGATTTAAAGAAAAACCCCTTAATGTTAAACAAAAAGGTTGTGTGTTATTTAGAATAACTTGGAGATAATATAAAAAATTTCTCAACTTCATTGTACGAATTTAATTTCAGGGAAATTTCTTTTTAGTAAAAATTTTTAAAGTGTACGAACACTTTTGTGAGCCACTGTATACGAAATCGTAGGGGATCAATGAAATTCTGTTTATTTTTTGTTATATAAAATAAGTTAATAAGCATGAAAATGTTACATACAGTGGCGGATTCAAGGGGAAGTCACGGGGGTCATGACCCCCCTTCTGAACGAAGAAAATTTTTAAAGGAAATATGTACTGAATTCTTTCAAATTTATCCTTTGCTTCACAATCAGAATCTTTCTGACTCAAACCTTTCTAGTAAATCAAAGTAGGTAATTTCTGACATATCAATAACGTATTTTTTAATCTTAGGTGCAAGATGTATTTATTCAGAGCGAATGCGATTGATTAAAGTTTTCCATTTTTCAATAAAAGCAAAAAATCTTTCACGAAATCTCCGCAAACTGTAGAATTTTAAACTGAATTTCACTCCGTGACAGCCAATTGTTCCCTCATCGCAGCTTTTTTTAACTGTCAAGTTCTAAAAATTTGCATATAATGCTCAATTTTTTGAATAATTGTTCGATTTTACATAAAAGGAAAAATCAAGTTCTTGGCATTTGAATGAAATGTATATATTTATATTTTTATCAATATTTATGCAATTTTTTTATTACGAATGAAAACAACTTCTCAAAAATATAAAAAAATAGCTATTTTGGATGTGGAGACAATACTCACTATAAAAAATGCTAATTAAGAGATGTGAGCCCCCCCCTTACTTTAAAAAAAGAAGCACGACCCCCCTCTAAAAGGAAGGCTGGATCCGCCCTTGGTTATGTACTTTTCCGTTAGATGGGTGCCAGTGTTATATGTAAGAGAGACTGGTAACAACGTGGACCACTTCT
Organism: Maratus speculifer; assembly: GCA_964019185.1. NCBI lineage: Eukaryota > Metazoa > Arthropoda > Arachnida > Araneae > Salticidae > Maratus > Maratus speculifer. The sequence goes on from OZ025303.1 coordinate 102,588,285, forward strand.
GATGGCTACTTTTTTTTTCTTTAATGGTTTGTCCAATCCGCCCAAAAATATTCTTAAATATTCCTTAGGCATTTTTACATGCCACAGAATTTTTTCAGAACGCAGTTTCGAATACATTAAAAAAAAAAAAAAATGTATATAAAGTGGACCAGTGTGCCTCAGAAGCATCATACACTGGTCCACTATTAAGAATTATTTGAAATATAATATAAATTTATCTTCTATTTCTATTTCTAGTTTAAATCCTCTTTATTTCCCCTTTACCCCCCAAAAAAACATTATAATGTAAAATTTTTAGGTGAAATTTTCAAACAAAACATATACAAAATAGAACAGAAAAACTATCAGAAATATTATTATATTTTTCTAGTAACAACAGATTGATACAGGATCAATTGAAAATAAGGTGAAGTTATTAAAAAAAACAAAGTCATTGTCAGGAAAATTTTAAAATGAATACTTATAAGCTTGAAATTTTTCTGAAATAATTTTGGATCTTAAGGGAGATTTATGATTGCACCAATTCAAACAACAGATTAATAACCATATAAAGTTTTCATTCCAAATTTGTTTTATGTTACATCTGAGATGGTAATGAAATTTTAGAACCTGCCAGAAGTTGTTTTTATAATAATCAGTTACAATCTAATTGTTTTAAAAACAGTAAATGAAAAACAAAATATTTTTTACTATGATACATAGACATTTTTCTTTGTTTACTTTATTTTACACTTAAGTAATTACTTTAAAACAGTATTTATGTATAGAGAATAAGCAATTATTAAATATTTTGAAAATTTTACATTACAATAACAGAGTATATTGTGAATCACTGTAGCCGAACAGTGGGTGGTCCACTATGCCCCTTGTTGAAGTTCAATGCATTCTCATAAAATTATAACTTAAAGCTTTCTTTTTAGCATATTAATTTAATATTAAATAAAAACAAATATCTTATCGTGATAAAAAAAAGATGTTTTTTTCTTATTTATCTATAACCTTTAATTAATAATGAAGAAAAGTACAATGATGAAAAATTTCGGTGCTACTTTGATATACCCCCCCAAAAATTATGTGCCAAATCTGGCACTCCCTACGCACTTTTCCTACAGAACTTTTAGGTTTGCTGTTACTCAGCTTCATTCCTTCATTTGTATTTTTTATGTATTCATTGTATTTTTTAGGTATTCCTTTTTTGTATTTAACGATTAAGTAATTTTTGTTTATTAATTATTTGTATTCAGCGAGAATTCATCTTGGCGAGAAAAAGCGTTAGAAACGGGTATTTTGCTTGGCGAGAAAAAAAAGTCGCCAAATTTACGATTTGGGGGGGTATATCAAAGTAGTTCCAAAATTTCACTTTTAGAAAGTCAAAAAAAAAAAAAAAGTGAGGATAAAATGAATCATACTGAGCTAATGATGTGTTTTAAAGGCTGTAAGTAATCGGTTCAGTGCTGTAATAAATTAATCTAAAAGAAAAGCTTTAAAAATTTAAAAATAAATAAAATATAAGGGGTAATCCATTGTGTACTTGGGTCTGCTGCACACCAATCTCCCATATATATTATATGTAGGCGAAAGTGGGACAGTAGGTTTCTCTCTTTAGGTCTCATGTCCTTAGATTTGGCCAAGTTTCTCTGAGCTTTCCATCTGTTGCGTCCGGTCAATATAAAGATCCTGCTGTTCAAACCCTTTCGTAGACCCAGCGACTTTGGAGTGCTCACCAGAGGATGACTTTGCAGCTGCAGAAGAAGTCCTGTGTTGCCAATCGACGAGTCCCATAATTTTATGTTTATGTTGTCGGGTTGAGCCCTACCTTTAAGTGCGTGCATGTATTTTTCAATGTATGCAGCGCGATCTTGTTCTATATATAATGAATAAATATTTTTAATATCATTCTAAACATTTCATCAGTTAAACACAAGATGAAGCAATGGTGGCCTCACTAATCTTCAGTTGGAAAAATTATCTGTATAAGCATGCAATTGCATAAAGGAAAAGATTATTTTAAGAATCAAAAGTAAATTTGCTTCATGTACTTTTTATGGTTTCTGCATAATAATGATTTGTTTATTGCATAGATGTAATAGTGTCTATATTTATGGAATATTATACTATTATCTATAATTTAAACTAAGCCTAAAAGCAGCATTTTTGTTTATGCAGGAAGTTTAACACAAAACAAAGAAGTCAGAAGGAATGGGACATGTCCAATTCCCTTTTTTAATAAGATGAATAAAAATTACTCACATGCAAACATTTTTAGAGGATAATATATTAATTATAACTAGCACTGGGCTGATGTAGGAATTTCTTAAATCTATTTATCACCCAGCTAAATCGCGATTTAGCGATTTTACCTTTAGACTATGAAAACCAGTTTTTTTTTATTTATAGAGACAAAATACAGTATTTATTACCCCCCCCCCCCTTTATCCTTTCTTGTGCTATATAGTATACAGTTATTTCGCATCATTAAATAGTATATCTTGGGGGGGGGGGAAATAATCCAAGAGCTGAGCATGCAACAGAAATTTAATATTGAAGATACTGAAATGTCCTTGAAATTCATTTGCATCCAGTGTGAAAAAAGAAATAAATTATTTGAAATGCATGTGGGATCAAAGCTGATGAATATATTTTCCAGAATAAAGCTATATTTCTTGAAAAAAAAATCAAACTGAATATACTAAAAACACATGGCAAAAAACCCCCGCAATATTGAAAATACAAAAATGTCATCGAAATCTGCTTTCATCCAATAGAAAAAAGAATTAACCAGTTCTCTAATTAGGTGTAATCAATGTAGATATGCATATTTTGATGAAAAAACTGTATTTCGCTTGGCAATCAATAATTATTATTTTAAGTCGTCACTTGGCGAGTGATGACTAGAGTGGCGATAGATGACCAGCAAATTACTTGAAATGCATGTGGAATGAAAGCTGATAAATATATTTTGCCAAAATAAAACTGTATTTCTTAAAAAAAAAATCCAACTGAGCACGATAAAAGAACTCGGCAAAAAACCGAAATATTGAAAATACAGCTATGTCATTGAAATCTGTTTGCATCCAGTAGGAAAAAGAAATAACCACTTTTTTAATTAGATATAATCAATGTAAAGATGCATGTTTCCATGAAAAAAAACTGCATTTCACTTGGCGATTGAAAATAGATTTTTTAATCGCTACTTGGTGAGTGACGACTAAGGTGGCGATCAATGTCCAATAAATTTACTTGAAATGCATGTGAAATCAAACCTGATGAATTAATATATTTTCCAAAATAAAACTTTTATTTCTTGGAAAAATAATTCCAACGACCACACTAAAAGAACATGACAAAAAACGAAAATATTGAAAACCCAGCAGCAGAAATTTTTTCTGCAGTCTGCAACACAAGTAAAAACTTAAAAAACAGTCTGCAGACCAATCCCTCACATTATATTATATGCACTCAAACCTCCTAAGTATTTGTGATAGACAAAGGAAAAGTATATTTTAAAAAGAAGTTGTCTTTGTTCTCAGAATTTTTAACACCTCATACATTGTCCAAAGGAGGGGGGGGGGGGAGTCCCCTTTGACGAAACCTGCTTTTTTTTTCGCGATCTGCTGAAGAAATTTGCCGTTTTTTCGCGATCTGCTGAAGAAATTTGCCGTTTTTTCGCAATCTGCTGAAGAAATTTGCCGTTTTTTCGCGATCTCCTGAAGAAATTTGCCGTTTTTTCGCGACCTTTTGAAGAAATTTGCCGTTTTTTCGTGATTTTTTTTTACGAAATTTGCTGTTTTTTGGATTTTTTTAACGAAAATTTCCGTCTTCTCATAATTTTTTGAAGAAATTTGTCGTTTTTCGCGATTTTTTGAAGAAATTGGCCATTATTCTGTGATCTTTTACGAAATTGCTGTTTTTACGCAATCTTTTGAAGAAATTGGCCGTTTTTTTTTCGTGATTTTTTGTCGAAATTATCCGGTTTTTTTTGTAATTTATTCATAAAATTTGTCGTTTTTTTTCTTGATTTTTTGACAAAAACTGCCGTTTTTCGTGATCTTTTGAAGACGTTTCCCTGTTTTTTGCGATGTTTTGAAGAAACTTGCTGCTTTTTTCGTGAATTTTTGAAGAAATTTGCCTTTTTTCGTGATTTTTTGACGAAATTTACCGTTTTTTCACGATCTTTGAACGAAATTCGCGTGTTTTTCGCGATATATGACGAAATTGATTTTTTCTCGAGGACTATCAAAATTCGCGATGCATTTTATGTCCAAAATTTTGGATTTAGGACAGAATTTTTTAAATTTTTGCTAAATTTTTAAAAGTTAAAAAATAGTTTGCCGCAGCGTTGCGCCGATTCTGCTCCCGGGATTGAAAATACAGCTAAATTATTGAAATCTGTGTGCATCCAGTAGGGAAAAGAAATAACCACTTTTCTAATCAAATGTAATCAATGTAGAGATGCGTATTTCCATGAAAAAATCTGCATTTCACTTGGCGATCGAAAAAAAACAATTATCGCCAGTTTTATATCTTTAATTACCGCATGGCAAGTGTCGGCCGCTAATTTTTATTGTATTAAATCAAATCCTGCTACGTCGATTTAACACATAGGGGGCGCTATGGGCGGCTCAGCCCCCCTAAAATATTTTGACCCCCTCCTCCCCCTGAAAAAGATTCCAAGGTCACTCAATGTATTTCTGTTCCGAAAATCCAAATGAAATTCTGTTCGAAAATCTAATTTAGTTTTGAGACCCTTTCACAGTTTTGCAGAATTACTAAATTGTATCTAAAATAAGCGTTTCAGCACTCCCTCATCCTATTTGTACATATGAAGCTAACATGATGTTTAATTTTTCACCATTTATAGACTCAAAATTTTCATCATCATGTACTTTTTTAGCATAAAATGAAGTTATTACAACAGTTTAATGAGAAACATAGTATCTACAATGTGAATATGCACTAATTTTTCTTTCTGTGTCAAAGAAAGATAAAAAATAAATAAGCACCCCCTACATTTTCTCGAGCCCCCCCCCCCCCCCCCCCCCCCGCAACCTATTATTCACTTCTAGCTACAGTCCTGTCCTGACCTGCTAAATCGATTTAACACAAACTTGCTCTCTTTTCCCTAAATCGTATTTTTCTTACGTGGCCTTTTTCCTAAATCGGAAAGCATTGAGGCAAGGCTACATCGTTTCACTACATCGCGATTTAAGAACTGGCTAAATCGCGACGTCCGATATATCTATTGAAAACCAATAGTTAAATTGGATTTCTGATGTAAGCGTTAAATCAAGGCTACATCGTTCCGCTACATCGCGACGTTCGATGTATCCATTCAAGACCAATAGTTAAATCGGATTTCCGATGTAAGCGTTAAAGACGATTTAAGGCTCAGACTTGCAAATTTGAATTTTAACTTTAAACTTGCTCCCCCCCCCCCCTGATGTAAGCGTTAAGACGATTTAAGGCTCAGACTTGCAAATTTGAATTTTAACTTTAAACTTGCCCCCCCCCCCCCCCAGGCATAAATAGTGAATTAATAAAATAAAAAAAATTGTTTTTTGGATTTTAATTAATAAATAAACGCAATGTTGAATTCAGACACTTTTCTCTGGGAGGTATTTCTGTGGCTCCGAGGGGGGGGGGAGAAATTGCACATTTTCACCATTAAAAACATAGAATTTCCGGGGGAGGGACCCCCTTAATAAATGTTACTAATACACTACACACATCACATGCAGTTGACATCTATGCTAGCAGTAGCATATGTAGACTTATCATTTCAGAGGGGGCTGAGATACAGCATATATTTCTGAGAGGGTAGCGCCGTGCAGAAGGGCGGGTGGGGGTGGGGGGGGACGAAGGGAGCGGTCGCCCTGGCGTGGGAATTTAGGAGGTGCCAAATTTATACTACCAACGTAATACAGTTGGTATCTATACTGGTGAGTGTATTTCGCATCATTAAACAGTATTACCTTGGGAAAAAAATAATCAAAGAGCTGAACATGCAACTGAAATCGAAAATTGAAGGTACTGAAATGCTCTTGAAATCCATTTGCATCCAGTGTGAAAAAAGGAATAAGTTATTTGAAATGCACGTAGAATCAAAGCTGATAAATATATTTTCCAGAATAAAGCTATATTTCTTGAAAAAATAATCAAACTGAATATACTAAAAGCACATGGCAAAAAACCCCGCAATATTGAAAATACAAAAATGTCATCGAAATCTGCTTGCATCCAATAGAAAAAAGAATTAACCAGTTCTCTAATTAGACGTAATCAATGTAGATATGCATATTTTGATGAAAAAAACTGTATTTCACTTGGCGATCAGTAATTATTATTTTAAGTCGCCACTTGGCGAGTGATGACTAGAGTGGCGATCGATGACCAATAAATTACTTGAAATGCATATGGAATCAAATCTGATGAATATATTTTGCAAAATAAAACTGTATTTCTTGAAAAAAACATCCAACTGAAATAGATAAAAGAATGCGGCAAAGAAAACGAAATATTGAAAATACAGCCATGTCATTGAAATCTGTTTGCATCCAGTAGGAAAAAGAAATAACCACTTTTCTAATTAGATGTAATTAATGTAGAGATGCATATTTCCATGAAAAAAACTGCATTTCACTTGGCGATTGAAAATAGATCTATTAAATCGCCACTTGGCGAGTGACGACTAGGATGGTGATCGATAGCCAACAAATTACTTGAAATGTGTGTGGAATCAATGCCGATGAATATATTTTTGCAAAATGAAACTGCATTTCTCGAAAAAATAATCAAACTGAACACAGTAAAAGAACTCTGCAAAAAACCAAAATATTGAAAATACAGCTATGTCATTGAAATCTTTTTGCATCCAGTAGGAAAAAGAAGAAAACACTTTTCTAATTAGATGTAATCAATGTAGAGATCCATACAGTACAAAGTCTCAAACCCGGACATCCGAAATCCGGAATTCTCCAAAATCCGGACATTTTTCTAACTGGCGTTTTTTTTTTTTTTTTTTTTTTTTTGTACCGTAATTTATGGAATAAACGCCGCGGCGTTTACGAGTTTAAAAGTTAAAATTTTCATGTATGCGGCATTTACGAAAATTTTGAGCAAATTATTCAGTGTTTCAAAAGGAAAAAAAATCACTTTTCTTTTCCCTTTTCCCCGTGTTCGCGATGTTACCGATCGTAAATCAACAAATGCAATGCATCATGAGTCATCCTTTTCCAAGAAATACGGTGACTGGAGTAAACAGGAAGGGACAATAGATGCCTGCTTTTTATTGCACTTCGTTGTAGAAACAAAGTATTGGAAACAGGGGCGTGCGAAAAGAAAACTGCCCACGGGGCAAAGTTGCATTTTGGCGCTTCCTTCTCCCAACTTTTTTTTTTATGACACGCCAAAAATGAAGTTGATAGTATAAATTTGGCGCCCTTTAAATTTTTACGCTCGGGGCGATCACCCCCCCCCCCTTTCGCACGGCGCTGATTGGAAGGTTTTTTTTAATTTCACAATTGAAATGTCTCTTTTGTTGGTACATTATAGTTCTGTTACAAAAACTACAGTATTTTCGATCCCCTATCAGTGTAAGATTTTCTAGTCCTCATTTTTATGATGATTTACATTAAAAAAAATATCTATATATTTATCTAATAATAAGAGCGAAATTTTGTAATTTCCTTCTTATGACAACTGATAAGATATTTATTGATGCACTTTAATTCATATTCTGTAAACGTATAAAAAAATTTCCAAGAAAGTTTATAAAAATTTTCTAATAAAGAAAAAAAGTGAGAAATTATTTAAATTCTATTCTTTTATATTTAAAAAGGACCTCGTGAATGTGTCATAAAAACCGCGATGTTTGAGTGTGGAAAAAGAAATTAATGAGCTGCAAACAAGCGGAAAAAAAAAAAAAAAAAAAAAAAAAAAAAAACAGAAAGACACGATAAGCAAAACAAGGTTTCTTTTTATTATTAAAAATAAATTGATATCTTCACTGATAATTTACCGATTCCGTTCAAATTTTCAGTTAGTTGCAATGATAGTGAATTAGGGTGTGTAATAATTTTTTATTAAAATATAATAACTAATTCAAAAGTTACAACATCCTACAAAAAGGTCCAGTACGTAGCAACTCCAAAAAAAAAATAAGTGCTCTGCAGTTTTTCGAAAGTCAACGTTATCGGAATAAGGCTCCGTTCAGATTACAATACTCTTCCCTTCAACTGAATCCTTGGAAAAAGTGTAAAGTCCTTTTGTATAGGATCTACTTGTAGTTTCTACATAATAGAAACAAGGGGAATTAACAAAAGAATCGGCAGATAAGCAATCCACCCTACTTGACGGAAAGGTTTTTCTTTTACTGGACAACCGCTCCTTTCCTGCAAAACTCATTAAGATCAAAAACGCCACGACAAACGAGCCGACACCGAACTTCAAGAAGTGGTAAAATGTGTTTGGGCCTGCAGAAAGGAATTGTGCTTAGGATTTTTTTTTTTCTTTTTTGTTATTGTTGAAGAAAAAATATTTTTGGTGGCGGTTTTACAAACTGATATACATTTCGAAAAATGAAATATGTTCAAAATTGGGAGCGGTGTTTTCGAGATTTTACAGTATGTATTTAAAGTAAGAAAAACAACATATCAAAAAAATTTCAGGAAAAAATTCCGGATCCGGAAAATCGGTTCTGTAATATAAATATTCTATTCCTACATTTTTTTTGACAATTAGCTATTTTAATAATTTAATTAGTCTAATAATTCCATTTTTTGCCGTATTTATGCGATATTTTGGGTATGTTATCGCATCCTTAATAAGAGAAAATATTTTCTTTTGACTGCGGTGTTTACGAAGGTTCAAAACGATATCAATATTTGAGGCTGCGGCGTTTCTTCCCTAAATTACGGTAGGTGTAAAATTTTGAATTCTTAAAAGGATTGAAACCTTGTCCACTACTATAACAATTCTTATAGGCCCTAACGAAAGTTTGGGATCGGCGTGAAAAGTCCTCAATTCATTAGATGATGTAATCAAAGGACTGGAGCAGAGGAACATCGTAACAGGACAGGAACTGATGTCTATTTACAGAATCAAAGAAAAAGTTTTCGCCGAGAAATCGAAATTAATGAAGCAGCGCAAAATAACGGACATGTTCAAAAGACAATAGTGAAAAATTGAATTTATTAACTAACATTTGTTGTGATTCAGATAAGCTTTTATTTATTTTTATTAAAATAATAATCTATCTACTTTAGTTTTATATTTTTTTCCAGTATTGTAAATGTGTTTCTGGTGTAAATAATTCGTGGGGAAAGGGATTCAATGTGGATATTTATTTAATTATTTTTTTTTTCATTTAAAAACTTTTTTTTAAGGTTATCTTATTATTATTTAAAATATCTTCTTTAACCCATTTTCGGCCAAAGGTTCGTATACGAAACATTTCGATAAATATTTTTTTTTAACACTCTGACACATTTTTTTCAAGAATTTTATTTTTCTTCTATTTTTTAAGGCTTTTGAAGACATCCATAAAATATTAGTAATTCAATTGGAGTAAACACTTTCTCTTAAAAAATTTTCAAAATACGCCAGAGTTTTAATTTGAAACGCCTTTGACAAATTCGACTTTTTAAAAATATATTATTATTCCAATTGAAATGAATTATATGTTTTTAAAATAGATTAAAGTTGCAAATTCTGTATATGAAATAAGAATAAAACAAAAGTCATAAAAATATTATTCATATTCATATTATTCATTATAAGAAATAATATTTTATATTATTATATAAAATATTATTTTTTATATAAAATATTATTTTTCATGCACGAATCTTTTTTTGTGTCTTAATGTATGTAATTTAAGCATATTTCAATAAAAATAATGCTACATTTTATAAAATTTCTGTGCTTGGCCTAAAATGGGTTAATATTATTATTTTTCAGTGCTAAAAATGCAATTTTGATATAAATCACGTACTTTTTTTAGAAGGGGGGGGAGGGGGTAGATTCTAAAAATGATCTGAAATTCGGAAAAGTCCGAAATTCGGAATCGCCGAGGTCCAGAGGATTCCGGATTTTGGACTTTGTACTACTATGAAAAAAACAGCATTTCACTGGGTGACCGAAAATGGATTTTTTTAACCGCCACTTGGCAAATGACGACAAGGGTGGCAAACGAAGGAAATTTTTTAATTGCCACTTTTACAATTTTAATATCCACATGGCAAGTGACTGCTGCTAATTTTAAATCAAATCCTACTATATCAATTTAACACCAGCTTTCAATGTTTTTCCTAAATAGTCTTTTTCTTAAATCGCCTTTTTCTTAAATCGAAAACACTGAGGTTTGTGATGTGTGTTTAAATCGGATCCTCTAAATCGATTTAACACCAACTTGCTCTGTTTTCCCTAAATCATATTTTTCTTACATCACCTTTTTCCTAAATCGGAAAGCATTGAGGCTTGCAAAGTTTGCTTAAATCGATTTAACACTAGTTTGACATGCAAGCAGTGTATACACCAAAGTAGATAACTCAATTTTCTGATGTTAATTCTGAATCATTATTTGAAATCAATTTAAAACCAATGGCTATACCATGATTTAAGACTGACTAAATCGCGATGTAAGGCGATGGCTAAATCGTGATGTATAGCAATGCCTAAATCGTGATGTATAGCAATGGCTAAATTGCGATTTCTGATGTATCGATTTAAGAAACTGACTAAATCGCGATTTCCGATGTAAGCTTTAAATCGATTTAAGAGATAAGTCGATTTAAGGCCCAGGCCTAATTATAACATTGATAGTGTTTTCATTTACTTCAAAATGTAAATAAATTGATGATTTTTTATTGTTACCTATCTATAACTGACAATCCCAAATTTTCATTCCCATTATGAAGATACTGGAATTTTACATTGTGATTGTGGCACATACATTATCAACCTACAATCTTTTTTTGATTGTATTCTAGCTGGCATTAGAGTTCTTGTGCTTTATAACTTTGTTTTATTGCTCATCTCATTCCTCCCTGTAGGTAGGGAGGAATGAGAGACATTTTGAACCTTCCAATTTCTTTGATTATAAAATAACATGTACACATTATGTTTCTATATTGTTCAGGAGGACAAAGCAGTGTTTCACCTTGTACTATAAATTGAGATTTTTATTTTTGTCTCAAACACAGTTGATTTTCTTATTTTTTAAAAAAATGTCCTACTCCACTCTCCACTGTATATATGTACATATGTATGTATAAATACCTGGTACTACTTTGTTATCCCATCGACCAATTTCACTAAATTATACAAATCGCAAAAATAACAGCCAAATTATACATGTTGACATAATTTTTATTTTAAATAATGAAAAAACAAGTAATTAGTAGAATATTAATAAAAATACAAAGTCAAAATAAAAATCACTTAATGACGGTTTAAACATGTGTTTCATATTTAATGTCCTTGAATGTGACATTCACGATCATCTGTTATTGGCACTTAATCTTATAGTTTGGCAATAATTTTTTGGTTGATGGGATAACTAACTAGTACCAAATACTTTTTATAAATAAGTCCAATGCAACATAGATATTCATCAAAATTTAAAATTCAGTAAGACCAGCTGATAAACTGTATTTAAAAATGTATAATGACAAAACAAATTTTAACATTCATTAAAATAAATATTACCAATCACTATTAGAATTATGAAATTTTATGAAATGATTATAAACAGACATCTGAAGGGCGATTCTCCCAAAAGTAAACCATACCCTCAAAAAATAAAAAATATATTTTTTAATTATTTATGGCTAATTAAAGTGCATTGTCTGAAGTATTTAATTTATGTACAGCAGACTCCCTCAAATCCGCACTCCTAAAATCCACAATTCTCTAAAATCCGCACATATTTTACGGATGTAAACAATGAAACATTCAGTTCAGATTTAGGTGCTAAATTTGACTTTTTTAGTTTTATATCAATTCCATACATATTTTAATTTGTAATTTTTGTTAAGGTTATTAAATTCATGTTTTTTCATGAAGAAAGAATAATTTATTTCTGAAAAAATAAAGATATTGCTGATATCATTGGTAATCACAAACTTACCAAATATATTTATGTATTAATCTAGCTTTTTTAATTATTAAGTCTGGCTAAACCTGAAATAAAGCTCCATTATTTTATGATCTCGATGTGAATTAGTAATGTACCTTTATGAGGCAAGTTTCATTGAATAAATTAGGAAAAACACATTTCATCTTTATAATGAATATTTAATTGTACATTATTGATTATAAATTTGACCTTTGCTTTTAGTATTTTTATCCTTTAAAAAAATATCTAAATTTTTATTATTTTAGTTTATTACTTTTTTTTTTTTTTATATATTTTAGTATATTGTATGCATTCATTATACTTTTGATTTCATTATTAATTACATTCAAATTATTTTTTAAAAAATGTAAACAAAGCAATGACCAGAAATCTGCAAAATTCTAAAATCCGCAAAACCTCTGGTCCCAAGCTGTGCGGATTTGAGGGAGTCTACTGTATTTTTTTATTTTTACATTGTTTACTTCTATATGTATATAGAGATCAAAACTGATGTTAATGATACTAAAAGTCACACGCAGTTATATTACCTATACTTCCTAAATCTCTACGAGTAACAATGCTGCCCTTTTATTCAATTTTTGGTTTTTCAAAGTAGCTGCAAGTTTATTTCTAATTAATTTAATAAAATGTTATAATTTTAATTTTTTTCCATCTGCTGTTTCAGATTTAAGATACCTTAAAGAGATGTCCCTTGCATCACATTAAAACTTCTGTAAGTTTCATTACACAAGTAGTAATATTTATTTTAGATGGAAACCATATTTCTAATTTACTTTATATTTTTAAAAAGAAAGATAGGTACATCATTAAGATAAATTTGTGTTAATAATTTTTCAAATTATAAACAGTTTAAATTTGTCCCATGCATCATTTATGTTAAAACAAATGTTGTAAAAAAGACTAATTTAGAAATTTAAAAGTTTGACATATTTTTATGCTAAATAATAGAAAATACAAAAATGGTGGTTTTAAAAACAGTAATAGATATAGATAGTCTATTATTTGGCCCTGCACTGACATGTATTTCTTTCCATGTAATCCGGAAATGTTCATAATAGGCAAAGTATTAACCTGTTATCATTATTTCATGGAATGCTTCTCTCTTCAACTAATAAAAAGTTTGTTGCTTATTTTAAAATATTTGCAAGGTTGTAAAAATTAGATGCAGGATGTGCAACTTAAGAAATTTGCTTGCCTCTAAACAATGGTGTAAATCATAAAAATAACAGAGGGTATACGCTGTCAACAGAAAGTATATGCTCAAGACAGAGGGTATCCCTAGAATGTATATACTATAACTTTTTTTTCAGAAACTGAGGGTATGCAGTAGTCCTTTAAAAAAATCCAGAGGGTATACAGCATATACCTTCGTATACCCTCCACTACATCCCTGTTCCTAGCTTTTTCCAATAAGTGATTTTGCTCTTCCAGCAAGCTACATCACCTTTCCCATGTAAAGTGGCAAAGTATTTCCCAGGGCCGTAGCTAGAAGGGAACAATAGGGGGGGGGGGGCTCATAAATTTTTTCCTCTCTCTCTTTGACGCAGGAAGATAAATTAGTGCATATTTTATTTATGTTTCTTATTAAACTGTTGTAATAACTTCATTTTATGCTAAGAAAAGAATATAATGATGAAAATTTTGAATGTATAACTTGTGCAAAGTAAAAACATTATGTTAGCTTCATACGCACAAATAGGATGAGGTAGTGTTAAAACATTTATTTTACATACAATTTAGTAATTCTGCAAAAGTGTGAAAGAGTCTCAATACTAAATTTGATTTTTGAACTGAATTTCTTTTGGATTTTCGGAAAATAAATTCATTTAGTGACCTTGGATTCTTTCCCAGGGGGGGCTGAGCTGCCCATAGCACCTCCTTAACTACAGGCCTGGTATTTCCTGTTTAAAGTTTTCTGGTATTTTCAGTGAAGTTCTTGCAAAAAAGCCATAAATTTATCTTTGAATTTAGATGATGGGTCGTCTGTCCCAATCCCTTCTTCCAAATTTTTATTTTCATTGGAAACAGGCTTCTAGATCAGAGTAGTAATGTAATTCAATAAAAACTCTGGCTGTAATTTTCCACTTCTTTTTTTGTATCTGAACAAATTAAAAATGTTAAATAAATATCATAAGAGAACATAGCTGCTGCTGTGGATAAATCCACACTACTTACAGACCAAAGGGCACTTTGGATTTCTTTTTGATATTCATTGTTGTAATTCATAACAAATTCTAGCAAACAACTTTTACATTGCAGGCTTTTTTATCAATCTGAAATTCATTTTAAAATATAAGTTGTAAGTAACTTTGCGTAAGGTTTCTTTTAAGCTTGATTAAACTTTGCCAGTGCTGCTTTTTCCCACTTCCTACATCATAACTTATATCCAGGGGTGGGGAATTTTTCAAAAATCTTACCAGCCAAGGATTTATTTCACCAGCCTGGAAGATGCAACACACATGCAGTTGAAAATAGTTATGACAAAATCACATGCAATTACAAATGAAATTACTATTACTACAATGCAAATACTATTACTACAATGCAATGCATGCTACTATAATACAAAGTAAACTGCATATCATTCATTTTTTGTGTAAAATATCAGCTTAATACACCCCTCCCCTGGCAAAAAAAAAAAAAAAAAAAAAAAAAAAAAAAAAAATTGATCTTAGCTTTTAGCATATTGGGTAATCTGCCTCTGCTAACTTTATACAGTAGAACCCCGATCCATCGTTTTTCAAGGGGTGCGGAGGAAAAAACGATGAATGCGGGAAAACGATGAGTACGGGTTAGCATCAAAATAAGAAAAAACACAATATTTATGCCTTTCTATGCATGCAATGTATACAGTTTACTAATAAATATTAATTTGTTGCTTACTAAACTGTAAAATAAATCAATCGAGGTTACAGAAAATTGATATTTATTTTAAAAAATCAATATATATTTTTAGTTTTCTGTTCATTTTTTTAAGTCAAAAAATAAATATTCAAGATATACAACTCTCTTGTCTCTTCTGGTCATTTTCAGTAATTTCATATGCGTATGTAAAAGTTCATACAGTTTCAAAAGTCGTAATTGCATCAGAGTTAGAACTATGATGGTTCAGCTTCATCAGCATGAGCGTTATCCTCTGCTTCTTCATAATTATTTTGATTTTTTGCATTAACAAACATTTCTCCTAAGTTTAGGACACCACATGTCGCAAAATCTTGATCAGTGGAAACATAATCGTATCCTCTGCTATATAAAACCACTCTTCATCCGCATTATTGTCGCCATTATCAACACAAACAACTCAAATGACTTATTTTAGGATTAAAAAAAAAGTAATTCCAGTTTGTGTTTCATAGGAATTCGCATGACTTTCAATTTCATTTCGGTGAGGAGAAAAATTTTACAACGATGAATGCGGGAAAACGACTTTTTAAAGGACGATGAATGCGGGTTTCGTTAACATTATTTAAATATAATTTGTGCAGGGACCGTAAAAATAAAACGATCAATGCGGGAAAACGATGGATGCGGGAACGATAGATCGGGGTTTTACTGTAAATATAATTAAAATGTAATTCTGCATCTTTTATATGGGTCCATTTCAAGTGAACCAAAGCAAATTACCTCACCATTTTCTATGTTTTTAAGATTTTTACCAGCAATTATGGTACATGAAAGAAACATAAAATTGAAGATTGAAATTTTTTATCTTAATTTTTTTTTTATTGATTTTTAAAGTTAGAAAAAAAAAAACACAATTTTTACCTTGTTGACATTTACAAAAATGCTCAGAACTCATGCTAGAAAAGAGATACATGAATGAAAAAAGTACCATTTTATTATCAGTACTTTGGCTTTAGTTTAATAATGTATTACAAAGATTAGTTTGTTGAAATTTAAATATTTAAAATTTCAATTTAAAAAATTCTACATGTTTTAAAATTTTTACATGTTTCTTAAGTTGTCCTTTATATATATAAAAAAATTGTCTTGGGATCTCAATGAGATCATATTTGTTTTCAACTTTTTTCTGTAGAGGACTAGCTAGAAAATCATTTGAATGGCATACAATATTACATTACCTAATAAAATACAAATCAAGCATTTTTTTATTATGCAATACTCAGAAAATCTGAAATTAAATCCTTAATTTAAAATTAACCTCTATAATATTTGTGTATTATTATTTTAACTTCTCATTATGTGTTAAATATCTTAGAGTAGTTTAATAGTTTACCTTTTTCTTAATTTTAGGATATCTTCCACAGCTTATTTACTTATTTTCAACAAGGCTAAGTTTAACTTCCACCAACTAAGATGTCCGAGGAGATGAGTATCGGCAAGCTTAAAAAATCATATTATGAAGCATTTCAAGTCGAATGGGAAATTGCTGACTTTTCTCTCACACGTGATATATTTATTGGCAGTAGCCCTGTTTTCTCATTCGAGGAAAATACATGGACTTTACAGCTGTGTACTGAACCTGCTTTTCCTGTCCCAAAAATGTTCCTGGGACTTGTTAAGGTTGGGGGAAATTATGAATGGAAAGACAAAATCAAATGTAAACTTGGTTTGAAGAATATCGATGATACTGTGAAGTACTTCCGTCCATGTTTTACCCAGAAATTTGGTGTAGATTCCATTACAGTTATAGAACAACCTTCACTTCAAAGTCCTTATCTGCTGTCTGCAAATACCTTGACCATTATTTGTACTCTGCTGAAAGACACTGATAGCTTTGACAAGCCATCTGCAACGGTTGAACTGGCACCCTTGAAATTAATAAGTAAGTAACGATTAAGTTTTGAAAGTATTTTCAGTGTGTTACTTTAAAAAACCTATTAGATTTAACACAGGACACGCCAATTTAACTTAGATTGATTTATTTATTTGATTATAAAAAAAAAAAAAAAAACTATTTAAATCAATGTTGAAATTTTATTCTTGGAAATACAGTAGACTGTCTCATAATCAAACATCAGACATGTGGATTGGAGTAATCCAGATAAGAGAGAGAGATATATTTTATATTAAAAAAAAATGTGGTAAATGTATCTATTCAGTATACAAAAATGTTATTTGAACGTTTTGGTACTACTAGTCCTGTTGACCAAAAATTTATCGTCAAACTATGAGATTAAATGCCAATAATGGATGATCGTGAATGTCACATTCAATGACATTAAATACGATTCACGTGTTTAAAATATCATTAAGTGATTTTTATTAATATTTTTATTAATGTTTTTATTAATATTCTACTGATTTGTTTTTCGTTATTTAAAATAAAAATTATGTCAATATGTATAATTTGGCAAAATTGGTCAACGGGATAACAGTGTAGTACCAACATTTTATTATATTTACACCAGTAAAACAAAAGCTTTATACAAATCAATGTTGAAATGTTATTTTTTTTTTAAGTTTAGTAGACTCTTCCATCACCAAAATAATGTAGATTGGAGTAAACTCAGGTCCTGATCATGACTAATTAGGGTTCTGGGCTAAGATAAATTAGGGGGCCCTTTTCGAATCATTGCAACACTATTCAAATAAAACTGATGGTCATTCATTTGTGTATGTTTAATGCATAAGCATATTTTTGCACCTTGGATATAAATAGAAGAAAATTCTAAATTACCTTAATAAAAGTATACCTTTTGTTTTTCTTTAGTTTAAAACAAAACTCTTCAATGTAACTTTAGCAATGTGTTGTATTACTTTAAGATGAAATTAATAATTTCTACATATGGAAGAATTGGAATTGGAAAAACAAAGTAAATATTTTATAATTTAATGTATGGATTTATGGGCCCATGGGCAAAGATCTGATTTGTACATACAGTAATAAGGGCCTAAGTTAATTGAATAAGTAAGAAGGATATATTTTATATTGAAATAAAAATTATAAAAATGTTTATTTTAACTTTTTATTATACAGTAGACTTCCTCAAATCTGCAACTGTCAAAAATCGGCACATAATTCACAGATGTAAACAATGAAACTTTCAGCTCAGATGTAGCGATAAAATTTGATCTTTTTATTTTTATATTTTAATTTCATACGTTTCTTAATGTGGAATTTTCATTAATATTACATAATTCATGCTTTTATGTGAAGAAAGAATAAATTCATTTCTGAAAAAATTCAAGATATTACTGATAATCACAATAATTTTACCAAATGTATTTATATATTAATAAAGTTTTTTTTTATTATTAAGTCTGGCTAAACTTGAAATAAACTTCTTTATTTTATGATTTAGATGTTAATTAGTAGTGTACTTTTATGAGGCAAATTTCATTGAATAATTTAGGAAAAATCCATCCAATGGTTAAAATGAATATTTAAACATAATATATTATTGATTATTTGCTTGACTTTTGTTTTTAATATTTCAAGAATTATCTTAATTTTTATTATTTTAGTTTATTACTTTACTTAATTATTTTAGTGTTTTACTATATTGTAATTTGTAAGCATACATTATAATTTTGATTGCATTATTAATTAAAATCAAATTACTGTGTAGAAAATGTAAACTAAGCAATGACCAGAAATCCACAAAATTCTAAAATCTGCACAACCTCTTGTCCGAAACTTCATGGATTTGAGGGAGTCTACAATATTTACATCAATTGAAAAAACTTTATTCAAATCAATGTTGAAATTTTATTCTTTTGAAATAATATATTAGGTTCATCCATAACCAAAGTAATGTAGAATGAAGTTTGGGACATTACAGATACGAGAGCTATATTTTATATTAAAAAAGTGTTATAAATATATTTAGCATATAAAAAAGTTTATTTAAACTTATTATATATACATAAGTAGAAAAACTTCAAATCAATGTTGAAATTTTATTCTTTTGAAGTATATTAGACTCTCCCATTACCAAACTAATGTAGAATGCAGTTTGGAGCAGTACAGATAAGAGAGACAGAGAGAGAGATATTTTACATTTAAAAAAAATGTCATAAATGATCTGTTTAGTATACAAAAATGTTTATTTAAACTTTTTATTATATTTGCATCAGTAGAAAAATTTTAATCAAATCTTTATTCTTTTAAAATGTATTAGACTCTCTCATAACCAAACTAATGTAGAATGGAGTTTTGAGCATCATGGATAAGAAAGAGGGATATATTTTATATTTAAAAAAGTGTCATAACTGTATCTATTCAGCATGTAAAAATGTTTATTTAAACTTTATATCATATTTACACCAACAAGAAAATAAAATAAAACTTTTATGTCAATGTTGAAATTTTATTCTTTTGAAGTGCAGTTCTCCCCTACAACCAAATTAATCTAGGTTGGAATAATCTGGATAATAGAAAAGGGCAAGGACATATTTTGTTTTTAAAAAAGAGTCATAAATGTACTTATTTAACACATGAAAATGTTCATTCAAACTTTTTATTATATTTGCACCAGGTAAAAAAAAAAAAAATTACTTTTGTTTTGTTGGGCACCAGTTTTATATGCACATACATGGATATGTACAAATACTGTATACCTATACATGTAAATATTGGTGCCCGGCTATTCAAAAAGTATTTAAAAAAATCTTTTATAGTCAATGTCAAAATTTTATCTTTTTGAAGCACATTGGACTCCATAACCAAATGTGGCTTTTAGTAATCTGGATAAGAGAGAGGGATATATATATTATATTTATTTATTTATTAAAAGTGTAATAAATGTATCTATTCAGCATATAAAAATATTTATTTAAACTTCTTCTTATATTTAAATCAATAGAAAAAAATATATTCAAATAAATGTTCAAATTTTATCCTTTTGAAGTACACTAGACTCTTCCATCTTCCATCATCAAAATAATGTGGATTGGAATAATCTAAGAGAGAGGGATATATTTTGTATTAAAAAATGAGTCATAACTGTACCTATTCAGTATATGTGAATGTGTATTTAAACTTTTTATTATATTTACACCAATTAAAAAAAATATTTAAATCAACCCAAACAGCAAATAATCCCTGACCGAACTTCCGCCGAAAGTCCTAACTCGACTACTTTTCGTCCTTGCGACCTCCCTCTCCGGGGTCGGCATGTATGACTCTTTGTCCGCTCGGCTTATCATTACCCGATCATCGTATCCCGACTACTATTGAATCAGTTTTGAAGCCTCTGCGTATTAGTTTTCGATAATTTGATCATTTAGTAACCTTTTGCCGAGTATGTAGCAATATCATATGATCTTCTGCCGATTAGATACTAATATCAAATGGAAGAATTTGTGAGATGCAAATATAGTGTTTAAAATGCAAAAAAGTTCCTTTTTATATAAATAAAAAAACATTGTTAAATACAAATATCTTTCATTATAAGAAGCAAAACTATTTCTACGTCGAGAGTGTAACTGATTAAAACACAATAACTTTTTTTTCTTTTAAAGCCAAAACATGCTGTTAAAAATTTTTATAATGAAAACCGCAATTTAATTTACAATTAATTTTCTGTTGTAAAATGCAAATAACATTATATTTTAATTTGCAATATACATATATTTAATGCTTGGATTTGAAACATTTAACACACACAAAAATAAATAAATAAATAAATAATTAAAATAAAGCAGATTCGATTACAGTTTAAAAAATGTTTTAAAAAGTTATATTTTAAGTTTATTATGTTAATAAGCTTAAAATTACGTTCTTACTTATAAGTTACTTATCCTATTGATATAAAGATATTTTTGCATCTTACATAGAATAACTTACTGTAAAATAAATTTTAATTCTGATTGTAAAATCATTTGACAGATTATTTAGTCTTTAAATGAAACAAAATTATTTGGGTTTTAATAAGTTACACATTCGATGTAGAAACATTTTTTTTTCATCTTATAGTGAAAATATTTTCATTTAACAATATTTATTATTTGAATTAAAATGAGCTTTCGTTATTTAATTACTTTCATTATTATTTTTAAATATGAATTTCTATAGAAAAAGAAAAATAAGCTACTTTAAGATGTTAGTTTCTTTTTACAATGTTTGTCCTATTATCAGATATTTTTAAGAGATTTAAGTTTGCGAATAATTATTTATTCTCACCAAAGAACATTTCTCCCAACAGTTTCAAAGTATCTCTTTCTTAGATTGTCCGTTTACAAATAATGTCCTTCAAAAGTGAAAAAGCATTTTGAGCGGGAATCAGATAAGATCTTGAAGGCTATTGGAAAGTTTCATTCACGTGACATACTCACCGTGCCATCACTGCATGGGGGTTGTTTACGGAGAAGGCAAACAACATCCTAGAGAAAGGATTCAGTTTCTCTAATTTTAGGATTACAGGCCGATCATATAATCAGAATGTTTTGCCGATAGTCAGCATCGGACATTAACGTAATTTACTGCCGACATTTGTCTTCGTTATTAAGTAGAGGAATCGAAAAATTTCGTCCAGATGATATTGTGTGAAGACCTATAAATGACTACCGTTCATTTGCCGACAATTCTTATATTAGGCCGAATTTTAGCCGATAGCAATTGCTGTTGGGGAATGTTGAAATTTTATCCTTTTGCAGCACAATATACTCTAATAATCAAACTACTAATGTGGATTAGTGTAATCCGGATAAGAGAGAGGGGTGTATATTGCATTAAAAGAGTCTTAAACATATCTATTCAACATATAAAAATATGTATTTAATTATTTTGTTATATTTACATCTATAGAAACACTTTATTTAAATTAATGTTCAAATTTTATCTTTTTGAAGTACAGTAGACCCTTCCATCACCAAAATAATGTGGATTGGAATAATCTGGGTAAGATAGTGGGATATATTTTGTATTAAAAAAAGAATCATAAATGTACATATTCAGCATATAAAAATGTTTATTTAATTTTTTTATTATATTTACTTTGATTAAAAAAAAAATCAATGTTGAAATTTTACCCCTTTGAAGTAATGTTTACTCAAAATGTTTATTTAAACTTTTTATCAAGGAAGATGATAGTACAGTACACTCCCTCAAATCTGCACAGTTTGGGACCAGAGATTGTGTGGATTTTAGAACTTTGCAGATTTCTGGTCATTTGCTTTTTTTACATTTTTTCAGCAATAATTTGAATGCAATTAATAATGTAATTAAAATTATAATGAATGCTTACATACAATATTGTAAAATATTAAAATAATTAAGTAAAGTAATAAATTAAAATAATAAAAATCAGATTTTTTTTTTTTTATTCTGAAAATATTAAAAGCAAAAGTCAAGTAAATAATCATTAATGTATAATTAAATATTCACTATAAAGATGAGATGCCATTTTCCTAAATTATTCAGTGAAACTTGTCTTAATTGTGCACATTTTACATAAAAATCATAAAATAAGGAAGCTTTATTTCAAGTTTAGCCAGACTTAATTATAAAAAACGTTTGATTATTGAATAAATACATTTGGCAAAAAAAAAATTCCTCTTTCATAAAAAAACCTGAATTCAGTAATATTAATGAAAATTACTGATTAATATTGATATAAAAATAAAAATATCAAATTTTGTTCCTACATCTGAACTGAAAGTTTCATTGCTTATATCTGTAAATTATGTGTGGATTATGTCTGTAAATTATGTGTGGATTTTAGGACTGCAGATTTGAGGGTGTCTATTGTATTTGAGTAACACAGCCTTAAGCCTAAAATTGTATTGTATAATATCATATTCCAAAAGGCAGAATTCATATATCAGCTAATTTGAGATCAAATGAAATGTGAAAAGCTGCCTTTTAATTGCTAAGCAAATGTCGCTCATATTGTTCTGATTTTATAAAAACAATCTTATATCTATAGTCTAATTCTATTTTGAAATTTTTATATTTCCACATGCAGCATATTTTGAGATTTTGATAAATAAAAATTACATGAAACACATAAAAATGGATAGTTTGATGGAAAAAAAAAAAAAAAAAAAACATTTACATAAATATTATTTACAATTTTGTATAACATGACACAAAAAATAAATCAATTTATTGAAATAAATACATTTCAATGCATAGAATAAATTCAATGAAAATTATATATTTAACAGGGAATTGTTAAATTAAAAGTATTTTTTAGATACATAAATATATTTTACCAAATCAAAAGTAATTTAAATTGAATTAAAAAAATAAATAAATAAATAAAGCCGGATCAAAGCATTGCTTAAATTGCACTTAAGTTGTATTATTGGGTTTTTTTAGTTCTAAATAATTGTAAATAATGATGTTATGTAAACAAAAGTTTTTTTTTATTGCTGCAAATTTTTAATAGTTGTGTGTGTTTAAATAAGAATAAACTTTAATTTTTGAAAATGCAAAATACATACTGTATTTAATAATTTTAAAGCCAAGACATTGCTTAAATTACACTTAAGTTTTTTATGTTCTTAATAAATGTAAATAAGATGCTATGTAAAGAAAAGTATTTTATTGCTGCCAATTTTTAATAGTTTTCTGTGTTCTTCAAACAAGAATGAACTTTTAATTTTCAAAAATGCAAAATATATACCATATTTAATGTTTTACTTATGAGTGTATTTTAATGCAAATTTCATACATTTTCCTCAAAATATTTTATTTTTATTTCTAGAACTGGAAACGCTGTCAGAAAATTTCAAAAGCCTTTTCACTCATAAAGACACCTGCGATGTGATCCTTCGAGTAAAAGAAAAAGACTTTCATGCCCACAAAACAGTTCTGATGGCTCGTTCAAATGTGTTTGCCTCTATGTTTCATCATGACAGTTTGGAAAATCAAACGGGCATCATAACTATACCTGACTGTGATCCAGACTCCTTCCATCAGTTTTTAGAGTACTTATACAGCGGTAAATTAGACGACATCTCATTCCAAGATGTTCTCCATCTGTACAGTACTTCAGACAAATATAATGTCCAGGAGCTAAAAACTTTTTGTGTTGAATATATGACACAAAATTTGAACGAAGATAGTGTGTGTGATGTTGTGATACTATCTGATTTGTATGAAGAAACAACATTGTTTTCTGCAGCTCAAGATTTTTTCAATAAGAATGCAAATAAAATTGTAGAAACTCCTCATTGGGAAAATTTGATGAAGAAAAACTATCGCCTGGCTAACAGACTCATAAAAGATGTGCTGTCAAAAACTACAAGTGAAAATGACCACTCAACCAAATAGGCATTTTTAAAGATTTTTTAAGCCTTTTTTTTAAAATTTTCTTTTTATTGGATTATAGTTTCTGCTATGGATTTCCAAAAACATTTATGTCACAGTATTGTCTTCATGTGATACTTCATCAATTATAAATATTTAACCAGGAATTGTTTAAATATAGGAACAGTTGAAAAGAAAACTTTTAAAATTTATTTCATCACATTGTTTTATCTTTTTTCTTTTCTTTTGTAACAACTCATATCTTTTGTTGTTGTTCTTTGTTTGTTTATGTTGATTGTCAGTGTAAAATCAATTTGAAGTTTTTATACCCTACAAAACTTTCACACCTGAGATTTTTTTTTTAAGTGTGCTTCATTTTGAATCAAACAAAGGAAACACACATAACTCTAGCCTTTTTAACTTTCTAGAATTTTTTTAGAGATAACTTTTTTAAAAGAAAGATATCTCCGGTGAAACTGTTTTGTTTAGTTATTTTCAAGATGTTGTATTTTAAAGCAGTACATTGCTGAATAACAAAAAATATTTCGGCATCTGTAATAAAATCCTCCATCATAAAAACTATATTCTAAAAAGTTTCTTCTGATACATTTTAATTAAAAATCTGCTTTGAGACTGTACATAGATAATGTTATTACTGTAAGAAACAGGGAGGGGGGGAGAAGTGGGATCTGGCACTAGATATTTCTAGTGAGAAGGGAGTTTTGTCTTTTGATATTGTTATCATTTTATTATCCAAACAAGCATTTATTTTCTTCTCTAATTTTTCCTTTACATTAAAGTAGTCTGTTACTTTTTTCTTATTCTTAAATATTTTTATGAAAATACTAAACTATTATTAAAGTCATTAGATGTCTATAAAATAATTTCATTCCAAAATATAAAATTTTCCAATGTTTCAAATTTTTAATCTTCTGCCATGATAATGTGTATAGAAAGGGGTGCTAGAAAGTTCCTGGCTTTGACTAGAAAAAAACTAGCTAGAGTTAAGAAACTAAATATTTATTCAACATGTTATCCCATGAGACTGAAGCTCATGTTAATTTGTTGTTGCAGCTTTTCTAGTCCTGTCAAATAAAAGTTCTTTGATTCGTCCTGAAACGAAACAAGCTCTCAGCTAGAGATGGGAATGCTCGGAAAAAAAACGAAAAAATTGGGAAAAAAAACGTTTTTTTTTTCGGTTTTTTTCCGAAGGCTTATTTTTCAATTTTTCCGAACTGGAAAAATTGAAATTTCATTTATGAAATAATATAGTGAAAATTTTGTAATAGCTACATTCTCATACTTTTTATTTTATTTATTTTTATGTTGAGTGTCTCACATGAAAATTTTAATGTGGGTAATCTGATCTCTGAGCAGAAATCTGTTTGAGAAGACTTGAAAGGATCCTTCACATTTTTTTCTTGAAACACAAGATCCTTTGCAAAATTTCTCTTGAAAATAGACATTTCAGAAAAAGTTTAATCAACAAATTGAATCTTTCGCAAGTGCAGTGATTGAAGAAAAAAAAATCTCATGACATACAGCAGCTGAATCTTATTAAGTTGCATATATGTATGTAAATAACCATATTAAAAATGTCTAAATAGGAACCTAAATATAGTAATAATTTCTTATTCAAAAATTCTGAATATATTTTGTGCAAATACATACAAAAAGTTCACAATTTCACAAAAATTTAATTACATGAAAAAAATCTAGATATATATGTTGGAATGTTATTCCATAAGGCGTGAGCAAGTAAGTTCCTCAATAATAAAAGGAGTTAAAAACTTTACCTTTTAGTTGACACACATTTATTTGAAGAAATAAAGTAGAATAATGATGAACAAATACTTGGAAACACTTCACAACACAAAAGAACAGATGCACAGTCTTCACAATATTTACAGAACACAAAAATAAAGAAAAAATAACTTTGAAACATATATTAGCTTCAGTTTGAAGCTGTTCTTGATAAATAGTAATTATTCCTTTGGAATCATAATGTGTAATAATGGATTCTTAATAATTGACAGCATTTTGCTGCCTAAGCCAACTGAGTCACTACATCAACTAACTGTTCTAAAGTTCTCTTCCAGTGAAAACAGAATAATGTCTGGTGCTGCCATCTGGCGGTAGATTTTAGTACAAAAAGAAGCAATTGTCTAACATCTCTCCCGTTTTGTGATAGAATCTGACACCAGATGGATAAGGTTTCTGCAATGTTCAAATTTGGTCTTTGGCAATGGCTTTGTCATTATATCTGCTATCATTTCATTTGTTGACAGGTATTTGACATCTATTATATTTTTCATTTTCAAATCTCGTATGTAGTGATACTTTGTATCAATGTGTTTAGTTCGCGACTTGAACTTTTCACTTTCAACCAATTTAATAGTTGATTGATTATCTTCAAAAATTTTAATTGGATAATGTTGATGTAATTTGAGATCTTTACATAGTTTTAAAATCCACAACACTTCTTGAGTTCCTTGTGAGAGTGCCACATATTCCGACTCGGCTGACGATAATGTAACACATGTTTGTTTTCTTGAGAACCAAGAAATGCAACTATTGCCCAAGAAGATTACATTTCCTGAGGTAGATTTTCTATCTGTAGTATCTTGACCCCAGTCAGCATCTGAGTATGCAACTATATTAGGATAATCTTCTGAGGAAATATGAAGTGCAAGATCTTTTGTGGTTTTTAGGTACCTTATTACCCTCTTAACAGCATTCCAGTCCTTTTGTCTTGGATTATTGCATCTTCGACTTAGTATATGCGTAGGAGCTGTAATGTCAGGTCTTGTGCATGAAGAAATATATAATAGACTTCCGATAGCTTGTCTATAGTTATCATTTGATGATAAAAGATTTTCTTCTTTTTCTAAACTATAATAGTTTGTTTCCATTGGGGTATAAGTTGGTTTGGCTTCTTCAAGCTGAAAATCTTTAACTAATTGATTTATTTTATTTGTTTGTGACAGCAGATAACTTCCATCTTCTTTTCTATGAATCTCTATACCTAAGAAGTATTTTGATTCTCCTAATGATGTTATAGGATAAGACTTCTTTAAATAGTTTATTACTTCATTGACTTCATCTTCATCTTCTGAGCTTATCAACATATCATCTACATATAGTATGAGATGAATTGTCTTCTTTGATTTTTCTTTCGTAAACAAACATGGATCTGCTTCACTTTGTTTAAATCCATTTGCCTTTAGAGTATTTTCTATTTCTTCATTCCAGCACTTGGCGGCTTGCTTGAGACCATATATAGCCTTTTTTAATTTATAGACTTTGTCTTTGTTTTCTTGATCTTGAAAGCCTTCTGGTTGAAGCATGTATAATTCTTCATTATCTAATTTACCATGTAGAAAGGCTGTTTTAACATCTACTTGGAATACTTTGGCTTTACGATAAGCTGCACAGGTCAGAAAAGCTCTAATAGTTGTATGTTTGACGACAGGAGAGAAGGTTTCATCATAATCAGTGCCTAGTTGTTGAGTGAAACCCTTGGCAACTAGTCGTGCTTTGCATTTTATTTCTTCTCCATTTTCATTGCATTTTGTCTTATAAACCCATTTACAACCAATTGCGCGCTTACCTTTTGGTAAAGTAACAAGCTCAAATACTTCATTTTCCTTTAAAGAGTTAAATTCTTCTTTCATAGCCTGTAACCATTTCTGTTGATCTTTTAGTGGTAATTTTAGAACATCTTTAAAAGTTTCAGGATCTTGATTTTTCGAATAACTGTCTTCAGTTTTGTAAGAAAACCTTTCTGGTGGAATTCCTTTTGTTTCTCTGTTAGAAATTCTTCTCTGTGAATTTTCTTCACTTTTTTTCTGTGGTTGGGATATCTACTGATTTGCCATCAGTTTCTATTTCTTCTGCAACATTTTCTATTGGAATAGATTCACAATCATTTTCAAGATTTTCTTCTGAAAAATTGAAATGAATTAAATCAGAAGTTCGCTCTTCTACATTTTCTGGGAAAAAATTTTCACCGTTCATATTGTCAAAAAACTTTACTGTTCTGCTTATCACAATTTTTCTTCCACCTGTATAAATTCGATATCCCTTGCTTCTTAAATCATAACCAACAAAGATTCCTTCAGTGGCTTTTTCATCAAATTTTTGCCTCTTCTGTTTATGAACATACACATATGCTTTGCATCCAAATACTTTAAGGTGACTCATATTCGGCTTATGCCCATTCCACAGTTCATATGGTGTCTTTTCAGTTGATTTTGTGGGTAATCGATTTTGCAAATAAGCTGCTGTAGCTACGGCTTCTGCCCAGAATGTTTTTGGTAATTTAGCATTTATAAGCATGGCTTTACACATTTCAATTAGAGAGCGATTCTTTCTTTCTGCGACTCCATTTTGAGACGGCGAATATGGCGTTGTTGTTTCATGATGTATTCCTAAGTTCTTTAGGTAGTTACTAACATATTTGTTGCAATATTCTGCTCCATTGTCAGTACGCAAGGATTTAATGTTCAATCTAAATTTATTTGTTGTTGATGCAACATACTCCTTTAATTTATCAAATACTTCATCTTTAGAGGAAATAAAATATACCTGTGTATAACGAGAATAATCATCGATAAACGTAACGAAATATCTTTTTGATCCCATACTATTTGTTTCAGCAGGACCGCAAACGTCACTATATATCAGATCAAGTGGTTTTCTACTTCTGTATTGCGTTTCTTTTGGAAATGATTTTTCTGTTAGCTTAGCTTTTATACAACTTGAACATTCAGTATTATGAGAACAATTATTCAGAGTAATACCTAAAGCTAAATCATTCTTTTGAATTTTCTTGATGGATTCCAAATTTCTATGACCCAGTCTTTGGTGCCATTTTAGAATGCAATTGACATTAGAACATACAGGTAATATTTCTGAAGCGCTGTATACTTTTTCATTTGTGGGTTTTATTTTTAATCTGTATAACCCCTCATCAGCTTTTGCATCTGCAACTAATATGTTACCCTTTTTAATTAAACACATATCATCTTTAAATGTTACAACAAAACCTTTCTCAGTGCAAGACTGTACAGACAACAAATTACTGTCTAACTCTGGAACATAAAGCACATGATCTAGTGTAACTTTATTTGTTTGACCATTAACTGTTTCAATGTTAAAAGTACATTTACCCTTTCCTTTTGCAGTTAATTTAGTTCCATTAGCAATTGTAATTGTATCTTTATTTGAATTCTTTAATTCTGAGAATAGTTCTAAAGAATTAGCTAAATGAACAGATGCGCCTGAATCAATAACAAAAGTTAACTTTTTGTTTTGATTTCCATTTTGTTGAGATTTCATAACAAAACCTGAAGAATTTGATTCTTTCATTAATTCATGATAGTTTTGAGAATTTGGTGGATTTTCATTTTGACTAGCAGTAGAAGCAGAGAAATTATTTTGTTTTTAAACTGTTGACGTGATCTATCTTGAGTAAAATTTGGTTTTGTTTTGTTATTATTCTTTAAGTGAAAACAATCTTCACGGTTGTGATTGGTTCTTTTACAATGAGAACAAAATTTTTGTTTATTCAAATGTTTTGGTTTATCCCTATTACCCTTTAAAGCAATAGATTCAAATTTTGTTGAAATTTGTTTAGTTTCAACTCTTCTAAGATATTCATCAATTAACTTGTTTTGAACATATTTTAATGATAAATCTGTGTCATATTTGCTTTCAATAGCAGTTATAAAGGTACTATAAGAATTTGGTAAAGAACAAAGCAAAATAGCTATTAAATTATCATCTTGTATTACTTCACCTATACTTCTTAATTTTTCTGCCAATTCTAAGACAGAATTTATATGTTCCTGCATTTTAATACTTTCATTATATTTAATGGAATACAACTTCCTAAGAAGATAAAGTTTATTTGTAAGATTTACCCTTTCATGAACAGATTTCAATTGATCATATGTTTCTTTAGCACTTTTAGCATGTCTGACATGAACAATTTGAGAATCTGAGATATTTAAACAAATTAATGCTCTAGCATTTCTATCATTTTTCACCCAATTGTCATCATTTTCTTTTTTAGGTTCAAATACAACATCATATAAACCTTCTTTGATTAACAATTGTTCAATTTTAAACTTCCATACTGAATAATTATCATCAGTTAACTTATCAATATAATGAGATTCTTTAAGACTAGACATCATTATATAATAATATTTGCTTATTTCACACAAAATAAAATAGTGTTTATCTTATTAATTTACAACAATAAAATATTATAAACTCATATATAATGCTAATGATGAAATAAGAACATAATAGAATTCTTGAGAACAACTTTAAAGTTACTTCTGGTTTCAGAAAATCTTAAATATTCAAAATTCTTTATTTAAAACATGTATTTGTATTTTCAACTAATAAATAATAAATTTCAATAAGAAACAAGCAAAATAATTTCTTTTCATATCAACAAATAATAGTTTTGGTTTCAAAACAAGAACAATTCTTTGAATTTTCTTTTATATCATTCACTTCTAAAAAAAATACAATATTCAGAAAATAATTATTTCTTTTGAATTTAAATATTATATTTTCTGTTTTGATATTATTATATTTAAATTTTGAGACTCATTTCTCAGTCTCATAATCAACAATGTTGGAATGTTATTCCATAAGGCGTGAGCAAGTAAGTTCCTCAATAATAAAAGGAGTTAAAAACTTTACCTTTTAGTTGACACACATTTATTTGAAGAAATAAAGTAGAATAATGATGAACAAATACTTGGAAACACTTCACAACACAAAAGAACAGATGCACAGTCTTCACAATATTTACAGAACACAAAAATAAAGAAAAAATAACTTTGAAACATATATTAGCTTCAGTTTGAAGCTGTTCTTGATAAATAGTAATTATTCCTTTGGAATCATAATGTGGAATAATGGATTCTTAATAATTGACAGCATTTTGCTGCCTAAGCCAACTGAGTCACTACATCAACTAACTGTTCTAAAGTTCTCTTCCAGTGAAAACAGAATAATGTCTGGTGCTGCCATCTGGCGGTAGATTTTAGTACAAAAAGAAGCAATTGTCTAACAATATAATTAAATGCAACTTCTCTTTTTAAAAATTAATTCATGTGTAAAATTATTGCAATAATATGTTGATTAATGGAAATGATAAAATTAAAAATTCAACATAAAATTTTGAAGTATGCATTTATTATTTTAATCTATCTTTTCAAGAAGTAAGTATTGAATTCGTGAAAAAATTGACTTCGTTTTTGCTGTATTTAAACGTTTTAGAAGGTCCTGAACATGTTTTGATGGTTTTTGGAAACTATCTGTCACTCTAAGTCTGTATGTGACAAATTTTATGGGCACTCTATCTCAAGAACTGATGCACATAATTTTACAAAACTTTAGATTCAGTTACACTTTGATATAAACATGAGATGTTTTGTTATTAGCAGGGTTGCAAAAAAGCCAGCTAAAATTAAAAAAAGCCAGGCCGGTTGGCTTTTATTGATTTTAGCTGGCTTTTTTTGGCCAAAATTGGCCTTTTTTGGCCATAATTGGCTTTTATACAGTGAAGCCTTTTAATTAAAATCTTTACATTTTTAAGTGTCTTTTAAATAATTTGTATGATATTTAGTTCACTTTGACTTTAATAAATTTATTTATTAAAATGAAAAATTGGGATTTTAATTATGATTCATTATAAAAATTGGGTTATGTTATAACCCAATTTTTCAATAATGAAGATATTAATACTAGAATAACACATTGATGGAGTTGCCAGTGGTTTATAGTCAGAATTGCAAATATGTCAGCTAAATTATAAAATGGCCATACCAAGTGCTTTTTCTGATTTACATTGACTATTAATCCTACCCTTGTTTTTTTATTTTTACTGCTTTATAAAATTAAAGAGGACTATGGTTACTTGTTTTATTACTTAACTAATTTTAAGAGTTATTAAAATGTCATGTTTTATTCCCTACAAACATTTAAAATCATACATATAAAAAAACACCATTTTTCACTATTGAAAATAGTATTTCGAGTTATGCATTATTTCATAATATATTCACAATTTATTCTCAATTAGTATATGCATGAATATATTAATTCATGCAAGTGGGCATATATGCACTATTAAATAACAAAGAGCTATTCAAAATTTTAATTCAACAAATTTTATTAGAACAATTTTTGTTGTTTTAATTTTATGTAATTATGTATTAAACTCTCCTCAAATACTGAATCCTTCCTAATTTCTCTTTCAACATTGTTCATTTTATGACTTAATCTTTACATATTGACCTGTAAGAACGTTTCCATGAATGCTTTTATGTGTTTAATTTTGTCATAATAGAATTATATATAATTCTTAAGAATGTGTAATATAAGAACTAATGGAATATAGAAGTTTTAAAAACATTTTTTGAGTATATTTTCTTTTTTCCAAGATTTATATTTTTCAGACTTAATGCCTTCACAGTTGACTTCTGGCGGTTATAAAGACATATTTATTTGAAAAAATAAATAGAAATTTATCACTTTTTTAGTAGTAAATAATTAAAAATGTATTAAAAATAAATCAGTCCACGTTTAATATGGATTCGATACAAATTAACGCTTTAAAAATAAAAGCCGGCTTTTTTCAATTTTAGCCGGCTTTTTTAAAGTGGATAAAACCAAAAAAAGCCGGCCGGCTTTTTTTGGCCCGGCTAAAAAGCCGGCAACCCTGGTTATTAGTGTATATCGCCAAACCGATGACGCTGCTATGCTGCATTATTCATAATTTCCACAATAGTTCTATCTCAAACTAATGTATGTATTTTTATAAAATTTCAGATTAAGTTAATCTTTGACATAACTTTGTGCTCATTACTTTTTGGTGTAAATTGCTTAACAGATGACGCTGCTATGCTGCATTATTCATGATTACCGCAATAGCTTTATTTCAATGACGATTTAAAAAAAAATCAAACTACAGTTTCAGACAGTTTCTGATATATATTAATGTTGTTTAGTTTTTGGTGTAAATTGCCCTATAGGTGGCACTACTATGCTGCATTTTTCAAGATTTCGTTATAGCTGATTAATTGAATGTTTTTTCAAGGTGTTGAATCTAAAATTGACCTCCATAATGTACAGTATTGTTGCAAAAACATGGACAGTTTGCATTAGAAAAGTACAACTTCGATGAAAAAAACCCCATATTTTATTACAAGTAACTATGTTATAAATTATACTTTCCCTCTTGATTAAACTTTGAATTTTTGTAGTTTTCTAAAGCACAGTAGAAGTTTATCTCTGTATGTAACTGCTTTTGTTAATTCCTCAAATAGTGAGCATTTTCTATTTGTAGTGTTCTGTTTTCATAACTTTTGAGTTCCACTCTTAGAAATATAAAATTACCATGTGGAAACATTATTGAATATGGTTTTTTACTCAAGAATTACCAGATTTCAGGGTTAAAAGAAAAAAAATTACATTTAATTAAACTTAATATTTTTCTGGTTTCAGTGAGTAAAAATCTAACAGTCAATAAATCCTACGCTGTTTTTTAGTTGCAGACCTGAGTAAGCCAAAGTAAAACTTAGTTTTGTCTGAATTTAGATTAAAAAAGTAAATCAAAACTTTTTTCAGTTGAGATTGGAAAGCTATACCAAAACTAAACATATTTTATAAAGGAAATAAAATTATAATTCTAAGAAAAAAAAAGTAATAATGTAAAAATATACATTTTTTAAACAAACAATGGAATTTTTGAATACTGATATTTATAATAATGACAAAACTGCAATAATTTCTTTAAACTAGTATAATTTACTTAAAAACTATACTTATGTAAATGGAATGCATAATTTATTTCATTCCAAACTGCAGACATATTGGCTCAGGTTTTTACATTAGGTCAATTGGTAGTTAAACATGTAACTGAAAAATCATTTCAACAGAGATATGATATAACAAACAATAGCGTTTAATAAAAATTCTTAGGCTATGGGAAAAAAAAAACTAAACTTTTAAAAGCAGGCTTTGCTACTTTCTTTTTATTTTGTAATATAAAGTGAAAATAATTTTCATTTAATACATATAAATGGGAAAAAAATGTTTATTATTTAATATTCTCTAAGAAAATATAATTTATTTGGGAGAAATAGTCATGAAAAATCAATTTTTCTGTTTTTTTCCAAAAAAAACCAGTTTTTTTCCGCCACTTATATTTTTCCGGAAAATTTACGTCTCTACTCTCAGCAGCCTCTTTGACATCTTCAATGTCTTCAAAATAATGACCTTTAAGGTGTTTCTTCAAGTTTGGAGACACTAAATAGTCTGAGAGGGCTAGGTCTGTTGTGTGGGAAGATTGATTGTCCAAATGGAAGCCCAAGATTTTCAATTTGGAAGCCACAAAATTGGACATGTCTAGAAGTGCTTTGTCATGCAACAAAAAGATCCTTTTAGTCAACTTCCCTCGACGTTTATCTTTGATGAACTCATTCAGTTGGTCCAATAGGTTAGCATAATATTATCCAGTTATACTGCATTCTTTAGGTAGCTAGTCCATTTACAAAATAATGTCTTTGTCCCATAAAACTGTCACTGTGACCATTTCGGCCAATTTCTTTGATGAAATTCCTTTTACTAAACCAACTGTCCGGAAATGGATTGTGTTGACTTTAAAAAAATTTTTTTTTTAATGTTCCTTGTTTTTTGAATCATAGGTGTAAAGCCAGGATTCTTCCTCATTAACTTAGCCAAAAATGTCCTGTTCAGTGTAGAAAAGAACAAAATAATTTTACTGACTTTTCCTGTAGGAACAGAACCTTCATAAAGACGTGTAATTTTCTTGTTTCTCGGCCATTGCAGCTTTTACTTGCAGCAGAAAAAATTCTAATTGTCATAAACACCCAATATTAATAACAGTTATATAATAGGATTTAAAACTTTCAAATGAGTGTAATTTTGTTTTTCCATTTCAACTGTAAGTAATCAAAGTCAAGAACTTTTCAGCACCCCCCTCGTAAAATTCATTTTTGGAGAAAACAAAAATAAAATATGTTTTGAAAGGATAGTTGTATTTACAAGTAAAAAAAGAGAAAGAATATCATCCATTGTGTGCTTTTTCATTCCTGGATAGGGTGCATGCGGAAATATATATATATATATATATATATATATATATATATATATAGTTCAATGCATTATATAATAATAAGCTAATACTAAATATTTTTAAATAGTAATTATTATTTTAGATGTTTTGTGATATAAATTTATTTAATGTGTAACATTAATATTTTACTAACCTAGTCTCTTCATTTGAATCCATAAAGTGTCATTAAAAAATCTATAACCAACCATATATCAATATTACTGCAAATGTATATATAAAAAAAAAAAAAAAAAAAAGAAGACATTGATAGCAATATTATCAGTGTGTGTGTGTGTATCAGGGGGGCGGGGGAGTCAAGGTATGAAATTGTTAGGAAGGATGAGTCCAAAATTAGCAAAATGTTGATAACATTATGTATGTACAACCTCTTAGCAGTAAAATGTATTGTCACCTTGTGTTTTATGTTGATGTGTGTTTCTATATTTTATGAATATTGGTACCATTCAGAAAATTAAACAGCTTTATAATTGTCATAAAAAAAAAATTAAATGTACTTTGCTCTATTTTTTCATAAGATTGTTTAATAAAAGCTTTAATCTTGCTTTATTTTAAAGGAGCCAGCAATCTTTAAATTAAGATATTGTCCAAAAAATAGAATTTTCCTTTAATCACTCATATTAATATTTAGTTTTTTTGTTATTCCAGATATATAAGTGTTTTAAAATTTGCATTTAACTAAAATTTCTGAAAAAAAAAAAAAAATGCTGCTTTGTACATAACATTAGAAAGAATACTCGCCCATGTAATTTTAAAATAGTTTTATTCAAGACAGTTTGCCAGCACAATTTTTCATAAATGGCTAGCCAAACTAACATTTAAAAAATGACTTGTATAGAAAAAGAAAGCACATTAAAAAATTCACACAATTTTTATCCTTCAGTAAGAGTCTTAAAAAATATCTGTTTATACATTTAAAACGTTTGTATTATTCAGTTTTTGTGATATATTTATTTTTGAAAGATTGTAAACTTTGTTTTTGATAATAAATCATTTTAATTAAAGACATCTGTTTAATCATAAAATAATAATACTTATAGTATTTGCCAGTGCTGTAGTTGGGCGGGAACACGTTTGAGCGCCGTTCCCAAAAATATTTGGTTTGTTACTGTAAAAGAAGAGAAAAAAATCGCATACGAGTGCAATTCATTTTTTCTTCAAGCAAAATGTTCATTTTTGCTAGTTTTAAGGAGATTCGTTTCCATTTATTAAGAAAGGAGATACTTCGACCAATCAGATGCTTTGAAGCAGTCACGCTGCCACTGCCCCTTTAATGCTAGGCCTGAGTGCTGACACTAAAATGATAGCTACCAAAGACAGATTTTTTAAAGGTGTGCTCAGTCCCTTAAATTTTGACTCCAGTATTTTATAAAAGATTTCTTAGACTTCTTTAATTTCAGAAAAATAAAGCAAAAAAACTTTTAAAAAATCATTGGTACCAAAACTGAAGAGACTGAACACACGCTGAAAAAAATTAGTACTGATACCTAGTATTCAGGGGGCAGAGGTTTTGAACTGACGTCAGTTGCCCTATTCTTACTGAATGAAAGCAAATTACATTACTATAAAAACTTCAATGCAATAATTATTACTGTTAATTTTTAAAAATTCGGCTTTTGGTTAAATGTTTCAAATTAGCTTTTGGGGTAGCATCATGATCCAAAAAAATTAGAGTTCCTACAAATATTTTTTTCCAACTACAGCACTGGTGTCTGCAGAATTTGGAAGTCAAGGATCGTGGAAAACTCAGGGAGGTTTATCAATTCGGAAAAATCAGGAAATGTCATAAAAATATACAAAAATTAAAGATATGTAACTGTATGCAAAAATATTTGCATTTTTGCTTTGCCAACAAAACTGATACAGTAGAAGATCTTTATAATGCAATTCCATATAGCGCAAATCTTCATATAACAAATAACTGCTCACATGTAAATGACAAATTTTG
This sequence comes from Maratus speculifer, assembly GCA_964019185.1. NCBI lineage: Eukaryota > Metazoa > Arthropoda > Arachnida > Araneae > Salticidae > Maratus > Maratus speculifer. The sequence continues at coordinate 102,625,711 of OZ025303.1, forward strand.
CAGTGAAGAAATACCTGAATTACCAAATTATAAAAAAGTTCTACTATTTAAAAAACTAAATTTAATACATTAGTTCAGTTTTATCACCTTAATTTAGAGCTTTATAATGAAAAATTTACTATTACAATAAATATTTATGAAAATGAGTATATAATGAATGATTTGGGTCCAGGTATATTTGGACAATGTTTAAATGATCTGTATAATACAAAAAATTATAGTCTGGATAAAGAATGAAGTATACTATAGTCTAATGTAATGTGATATGTTTCAGGCATATTTGGCTATATTTATGAGGTAAATTTAATGATATGTTAAATGTGACCCATATAAAGGAAAATTCTATGTAACGCACAACCTTGTGTTTTTAGGTTTGCATTACATAGATCTCCTTCTGTACCATATTTTTTCCTATGCTGATTAATTGCTCCCAATATTTTAAAAAGTCTTTTAAATTGGTATGAGTTTTTATTTAACACAAATCAGGGGGGATTGTGTTCAGGTTATATACAGTATGGGACCATTTATCCAGAAACCAGTTATCCGGAATGATATTTCTAACAGACTGATGTTAGAATCTATGTAGAAAAAAATTTCATACACTGCAAGTTAGACATATATATTGCTTGAAGCAACTGTATAGTTTGATAACAGCATCTAGTATTTGAAATAGAAGCATATTTGGTTGTATTATATAGATGTTTTCATTTTTATGCAGACAAAACAGGAGAATTTTTGTTCCCAAGGCATTCCCATAAATTACCTTCTTTCATACTCACATTTTGATCTTGCTTCATCTGATTCTTAGTTCAAGTATTCTAATAATTAATTTGTAATACCATAACCATATACATTCCATAAAATTTATCAAATGGATGCTGCTTTAATGCCCAACCAGTTAACCGGAAAAACCAGTTACCCAGAATACATCTGGTCCCAGCTATTCCGGATAAATGGTTCTATACTGTACCTGAATTCAGGTATTTTTTTAATTTACAGTACCAAAATTCAAGTTTTTCTGATAGTTCACTTCATAAAATAATATTAAAATATCAATTTTATATGACTGCTAAACATAATTAAAATTTGTATTTTATGTGATTTGACCTGCTTGTAATGAATTACGTTCTCTCCCCCCCCCCCCCCCATATTCCCATATAGAAATATTTTCTCGCTAAAATTTCAGATATTTTTTCATGAACCCACAATCACCCCTGACAAATTAAGATGACCATATGTCCTCTTTTTCTGTAGTGTCATTTATAATTGAAAATAATTTACCCATATTTGAAAATTTTAAATTATGGATGCACAACCTTTTCAAGTGAAGGATCACTTACAAATATATCTGGATCAAAAACATGGAGATAATTCTATTTTGAGGAGGTGATCTATGGCCTTGTAATCAGATTAAAAATATGGTTTCAGAGGGGTAGGGGGACTCCTATCCCTCTATCTTTGCTTACCCAGTCAAAATATCAAATTCAGTTGATAAGTATAAATCAACAGCTTTTATGTTTGTATATATAACAGATATAGCAACAATTATTGTCAAGGTGTAATAATATTTCTTGACTTTATTCAGGAGAGTAAATTTTGTTTTATTAAAAGTGCTAAAAATCAAACATAAGCGGCTAATCAAACATAGTGCCGAAAAAAAATGCGAACTTTATGAACAGAGAAGGAAAATGATCTCATCAACAAGATTTTTCCATTCCCTTATAACGAAATTCCTGATTTTTCCACGCTTGATTGACCAAATTTGCAATATTTTTGAAACCAATTAACAAAATTTGCAATTTTTCCACACCCGTTCGACGAAATTCGCAATTTTTATAAAGCCGATTGACAGAATTTGCGATTTTTATGAACTCGATCGATAAAATTCGCGATTTTTCCGTGCCCGATCGACGAAATTCGCGATTTTTCAGAGCTCGATCGACGAAATGTGTGATTTTTTCTAGCCTGTCAACGAAATACGCGATTGTTCCGCAGAATTTGCAATTTTGCAAGCGTGGTCGACAAAATTTGCGACATTTCTGTGCCTGATTAACGAAATTTGCGATTTTTCGGAGAACGATAGCCCTTTCCCCCTACCTGCCCTGGCGTGTCACTAAAACTCAACTGCTCAAAGACCATCTATCGACAGCACATCATCTGCTCTTCACCACCGCAGCTGCCTGCGAGATGAACATTAGACTCTTTTTATTATCATGATGAACTCTGCTTAGATCGTCTCTTGTTCGATGGAAGTTAACGTGGGCATCACGCCCACGTAGGTATTCCAATACCAATCGCCTTTGAGCCACATTTTCTATTTTTCTCTTATATTATAGCAGTAATTTACAGCTGTATCGCACAGATACATGTTTTAATACTTTATTTATCATGGTAACATGTTTTATGATTTATATTTAATAATAAAAAAAAAGAAAACCGCTTGTTTGGAGTTAATTTCCAAGAAAAACGTCATGACCTGCGCCCGATGAGCGAAATTTGCGATTGACTGACTGATTTGATCAATTGACTCTGACGAAATTTTCCTTTTTTCCCGCGGCAAACTGACGAAACTCAGGATTGTTCCGCAACCGATCAATTGTTGCCCGCTGATGGATTCCCTTTAACAATTGTTTCGAATTAAATGATAACATTTTGATAAATCGCTACTAGATGGCAGCACTGAACAACACTTTTTCTAAAATCCTGAAAGTTCAAGCGGGAAAGTGAATAAACACGTTATTTTAACAACTAAAAGTTGTTTCACAAAATTGGGTGGATTTACATTTTTCAATTTTTTTTCTTAATTATTTATGTCCCAGGGACCGAAAGTAAGTTCTATGTGAATTATTTATCAATACATATGAGTTTTTCTTATTGCTTTATACAAATTTATTTTGCTACGTTTCTTTTTATTTACATTGTGGCGGGAAATCTCCGAAAATTTTCCTGAGTTTTACTGGAATTTCTGCAAATTGAATTAATTGAAAAAAAAAAAAAAAAAAAAAAAAAACATAACATCATCACAGATTAAGTACGTAATTTATATAATTTATATATGTTTTTTATTTTTAGATTAATGCAACAAACATATTTAGCAATACAAAACGTAAGCCTCTTAGAAAAAAAAAAAAAAAAAAAAAAAAAAAAAAAAAAAAAGTAAAAACTAGTTAATCAGTTTTATTTCACCTAAAAAGATTATTAGGGGAGAATGGGGCACATATAAACAGTATAAATATAGCTTTTTCTCATCAATAGGTTAATTTCTATAAACAAAAACTACAGAATATAGTAAACAGAACTTTTTTTTTTTACACATATAGTAATTTTTTTAATCACCTTTCTAATTTTTCTGGGATTGTGACAGGGGAGGGATGATTAGATGATTGATTTATTGTTACAATAAAATAAAAAATAAAGAAGAAAATTTGAAAAAAAAAAAGCCTTTAAATTTTGCATAGGGATTTTTCTTTCAGGGAGATGTTAGATGTAAACATATTAAAAACCAAAAACATACAGTCAAAGTTCTATAATCCGCACAAGCTGGGGCCAAAGGTTGTGCGGATTATGGAATATTGTGGATTATAGAATGTTATGGATAGACAACATTTTAATTCTATAGTCAGTTTAATATGAAAAGATAAATATGAAATCTAGTAATTCATTTAATATGCTATCTCAAAAAAATGCCTTTTAAACGTTATTTTATATATAAAAAAAACTTATATAAATGTGCATTTAAATGAAAATAATTACATATATTCCGTAATACAGTTTGTTTTTACTGTTAATAAAATAAAAGGGTTATATTAAAAAAAAAAAAAAAAAAGTACATGTTTTACTATGATTTTTTCAACTTTTTTATTATTTGTTTTAAAAAAAAAATCATTTTTAAATCACAAATTTGTAAATTTTCTTAATTGTTTCTTTCATTGTTTACATTCGTAAAGTAACGCAAATTATAGAAAATTGCGGATTATGGGTGCATGGATTATCGATCGTTGACTGTACTTTGAAAATTTAATCATGCATATTTTCACGATTTTACTTACCCATCATACGTAGTATAGGGTAAGTCTTGCAATCGTTTTGAAAATCGAAAAAATTTTTTTGACGGATTTACACGTTTTAGATAGTGGAGATTCCGAAAAACATATTTTTAGAAAAAAAAATTTGCCGTCCGTCCGTCTGTCTGTCTGTCTGTCTGTCTGTAAACGCTCTATCTCCCGAACAAATTGAGATAGAGACTTGAAATTTTGTATGTAGTTAGTATGTAAGAATGGGACGAACCCTATTTAATATCAGCAACCTCGATTATCCGGAACTATTTTTTTCGGACTCTCGAAAAATTCGTTCTGATGAAAGGTATATAAAAATTTTCGAATTTTTTTGTTCTAAGGAATGGACGTAAAAGGCAATAAAATAACACATATTTTGCATATAGAACGAAGTCGATCGGATTATTAGTTGCCGAGATATTTGTAATCTTGTTTTTCACATTCTTCGATTTTTCGTGACCCTGTATTTCATTCAAATTTCAATTCAGAGGTATATTTTAATTGGAAATGAGACGTTTAATCCGACGCTGTTAATTGTTAGTTAATAGAGTTATTATTTTTGGAGTTATAAGGATGTTTCTTTTACGCAGTTCGGTACTACTTGAGTAGTTTGGCGTTTATATAATTTGTCGAAATTTGTACATCAGCAGTTCTTTAATATATCATTACTATGTATATTAACAATATTTAAATTTTGTTTATGAATTGCAATGCATTGTATAAATAGTTTCACATGTTTTATTTTCGTATACATAACCATGATGGGTAAGTATTACGGTGGCCCCCAACGACTAGTTTAGTTATTGTTTATAAAGTGTAATTAAGATGGTTAAATTTGGTAATACTTGAAAATAGCTATTTTTAATATTTAAGAATTAATAGAAAAATAGACCTTTTTCACTCTCCCCCTCCCCTCCTGCCCCTTTGGAAACACATGTACATGTGCAAGAAATTTCAGCTTTTTTTATCTTGCTGTTATCACATTGACCTCTTTGTTTTATAGAGGATAAAGGAGCTTAATTTTTCCTTCTTCATTTCTGAAATGTTAGGCTTTTTCGTTTCAATTTGCTTAGAAAAATTAATAAAACAGTGCAAAATGATTTCCCTCTATAAAAGCACTTCTGGACTATCTCTCTAAAACCAGCTAGATGAAATGGTCACTATCATGTGTCGGCATGGGTGCAAGTTTTCCGTCCACAGACGGAATTCCAAAAGTTCCCGAGGACGGAAGCGGGACGGAAAAATCTCCGACGACGAAAAATGTTTGCGAAAATGACGCGTTTTTCGCCAAAAGATCGCGGAAAAAGATACGATTTTTCGTCAAAAGATTATGAATAAAAGTGATTTTTGTCAAATGATCGCTGAAAAAAACGTTATTTCTGTCAAAAAAATCACAGAAAACAGCGCTATTTCGTTTAAAAGATCGCAAAAGGACGCGTTTTTCTTTAAAAAAATTGCGAAATAAAGCGATTCTTGTCGACGTATCTCAAGAAAAACGTCATTTCCGTCGTAGAATCGCGAAAATGATGCTGTCTCTGTTGAGGAATCGAGGAAAAGACGCGATTTTTGTCAAAAGATCGAGGAAAAGATGTTTTTCGTCAACAGATCGCGAAAAAAGACACGATTGTTTTTAAAGATTGCTGATAATACGGGATTTTTGTCAAAAGATCGCAGAAAAATCACTATTTCTGTCAAAAGATCGCAAAAAAGATGCGTTTTTCGTCAAAGAATAGCAAAATAAACGCGATTCCTGTCGAAGGATTGCGAAAATGACGCAGTCTCTTTCAAAGAATCGCGAAAAATACGCGATTTTCGTGAAATTATAGCGGAAAAAACGTTATTTTTTGTCAGAATTGCGGAGAAAATGCGATTTTTAGTCAAAAGAGCAAAGAAAAGACGCGAGTTTTGTCAAAAGATCGTGGAAAAGACGCGAATTTTTGTCTAAGGATCGCGAAAAGGTTGCGAATTTTCGTCTAAGGATCGCGAAAAAGTTGTGAATTTTTGTCAAAAGATCGCGAATTTTTGTAAAAGGATCGCGGAAAGTCACGAATTTTCATCAAAGGATCGCAAAAAACGAGTTTTTTTGGTCATAGGATCGCGATAGAGACGCGATTTTTGTCAAAGAATTGCTAAATAGACATGGGCGTAAGAAGGGGGGGTCCAGGGGGGTCCTGGACCCCCCTAGAATTCTGACTGGACCCCTTATTAAAATTTTACAGTGAAATGGAGACTATTTTTTTGAAAGATTATTTAAAAGATTTCAAAAGCAGTAATTCTTTAGATGATAAACAATATAAACAAAACCGAATAAAACGCAGCTTGTTTGCAAATTTTCTATACCACTATTTAAAGGGGCGGAGGGTGCAAACTCAAAGTTTCATAAGCGATAAATATCGACAAACATGTCAGACATGAGATTGATTCTGGTCTGGAACTTGGGAGGTCTTGATATTTACATGCCTAAAGCGAGAAAAGGGATCTTTTATTGATGTTTCATATTTTATGTTCGTCCATCGTCCTACGATAAGGCAACTGTTTTTCTTTTGTATGAGTTGTCCTTGGAACTCAGGAAAGAAAAGAAGTCTCACTGTACGATCTGTAGAACTCTGACTGAACCCCGTCCACTTAAATTCTGGGAAGTTACGTATAGAAATCGATCGGATTCCCTCTTCTCTCAAAGATATTAATCTAACATTTAACTAAACCATTTTGCATTGGTTTGCGCTTTCTCTGTAAATTGCTTGTAGATAGAACTGGGAACTATTATCACCCATCCCATATAATCTATGAAAGAACAGATAATATTCAAGGGAAAAAAAAGAGAAGGAACAGTAGAAATGACAGATGTATTGTTTTATCCAGTAGTGACCATCCCCCCCCCCAAACCTAATGATGCAAATACCCCCCCCCAAAAAAAACCCTCCATACTTTAACATTCCCCCCCCCCCAAACATAATACAAATTGTAAATTATATTCTACTTATAATCTACTACACCTTCAAGAGATAGCGAAATGAGAATAGCAGAATGAGCTATTATTGCCTTTATCTAGAATTTAAAGAAAGAAAACATAGGAACATTTCTGGAATTAAATTTTGAAATATTAAAAAATTAAAAATCTCCCCCCCCCAAAAAAAAATGTACTTTTTCTCAAATCCCCCCCCAAAAAAAACTAAATTTATGACGCATCTTGCGTCACCAAACCCCTCTCTGGGCACCCCTGGTTTTATCTACTATTATTCCTAACTTTTTCTTTCGTTAATTTTGCATTCAAATACGCACTGTAAAACATTTGTGTAACGTTACTCCATAAAATTGGTGGCAGCTACGACTTCCATTTTAAGGAGTAATTTTTTACTTATATAATGGTATAATTTAAACATATATTACTGGTGTAACTTTGCAATGTTTCACCGGTTATATCGGTTAAAGTACCCCACAAAATCAGAGGCAGCAAGGCTGCCACCAATTTTATGGAGTAAAGTTACACAAATGTTTTACAGTGCGGGCGGATTCAGTATTTTATTCATAGGAGGAGTGTGGGGTTCATAGATCCTTTTTGAGAGGAAAAGCTCATATCTCTTCAGGGTGTTCTTAAACCAAAAAGGGCAACTTTGTGACACATGCTTTAATTTATTTTTGTTCGGAAATGCATAAAAATAGCAGGCGTTATTATTCAGAAACTGTCTAGTTGCACTCAAGTTTCTGTTTTTTTTTAAAAACACAATAGATTTTTCATAACAAGTCTTCAAATTTGACACTTTTGCGCACATTTCCCGACGAAAGCAGAAAAACCGGTCGAAAAGCAGGAGAAAAACGGATGATCATGTGATCGAAATAGCTTAGAACTAAATAGGTAATTTAACTATCATAAAATGGAAAAATAAGTTCGATTCGAAATCGCTTCCATAGTCAGGCCTTCCAATTTTATATCTTTACGTTAAAAAATGAATTTGTAAATGTGTCAAAACGTTTTGCGCTTGTTGAGCGGAGCAGTTGAGAACACCCTTAAGCTCACATTAAAGGCAGCTTCCATATCCAAAACAATTAATTTTCTGATATTTTTGAAAAATTATTTTCATTCGTAAATACAAAACGATGGCATTGCGAAGAAATTTAATAATTTCATTTTCTTTTAAAGACATAAAATTATTTTAAAAAAATGAGCATTTTAAACCAGTTTTTAGGACTTTACAGTTAGAAAAATGTCGTCATAAGGAAGCTCCTTTAAATTCCACATTTTAATGAGATTTCCTGAAAAACACATTGTCTTTATCGAAAAATGGAAAACGCTAATCTATCACATTTATTTTGACTAATTGCACTTGAAAATTTTCTTTTACAACTCAGAAAAAAAAAATGATTTTATGGATATGTCAGAAATTAAGTATTTTAGATTTAAGTAAATATTTAGAGAATCGGAAAGTATCTCGTTGTTGAGAAAGAAGAAACTTCGAAAAAATTTAATATATATTTAATTTTTAAACTATCCTTTAAAAATTTTCTTCGTTCTGGAGGGGAAGAGAGGACTGGGGGTACATCATGATCTTCGTGACTCTACCCCCGCCCCCCCTCCTTGGATTATCAAATAGACTCCTTGTGTGTAGCCTTGAAACAGTTAAATGGGAAACATCTTATGTTGTTTATATTTTACTTTACCCTGCTTTTATACATGCATTAATATTTTACATGATATTTTTATGCATATTCTCAGCTTTTAAATGCTATTGATCTGTTTGTGTGTCTGCGGAAGGGTAGGGGAGTAAACACGAAATCCCACTCTTTGTCACACTAGTGTGTCTATATACAAGTATGTGCATCAAATAAGTGTATGTGTATAAAAGTATATGCATTCTATATAGAAGTAATGAATGTCTTTCAAACGCTTAAATAAACTAATTCATATAAATTTTACAGCAACTTTAAATTAATTTAGAATTTAGTTACATCTACTAAAGGTAAAATAATTGTAATTTATTCAAAAACTTCATGCAATTGACTATTCTTTTTTTATGGTTTTAACAATAATTTTCAAACATGATTTTTATTTTTAAATCTATCTCTATCGTCTGCAGAGAATTAGGAAAAATAAATACCATTTACTTTTAAATTAACCTCTTTTTTAGTCACAGGCTATCAAAGCCTGAGAGCTTATGTGCCCTCCCGTTCTGTATGTATGTACGTACGTTCGTGTGTGCGTACGTGCGTAACGCGATAACTCTTGATAAAAAATATCCAATCCACTTGAAATTTTGTATATAGGTATATTCTGATAAGACGCTTCCCTGATTAGTTTTTGGAATGTTTATTCGATATGTATAATAGGGGGAACGAGGGGATCATGCCCCCCCCCTTAATTGATATGAATGAGTTTTTCATGCAGAATTTATCAGATTTCATTCAAATTTTAGCATAGGATCATTCTGATGAGGGCACCGCCATGGTTTGTTTTGCGAGTTCATTGGATAAGTCTAAAAGGGGCGAAATGGGAAGTACCCCCCCCCCTTAATTAAGGCTAATGAGGTTTTCCCGAAGAATTTACCGATTTGCTTCAAATTTGTGATATAGGTTCATTCTTTTAAGGCGCTTCCTTGATTGGTTTTCGGAATTCGTTGAATAAGACAAATGGGGATTGGTGGGATTACTCTCTTAATTTATTTAAATGTTTTTTCTTGCAGAATTAACCGATTTGCTACAATTTTTGGATACAGATTCATAGTGATAAGATGTTTCACTAATTAGCTGTGGGGTTCTTTCGTTAAGTTCTTGTTTAAGGAGTACTTGCGATTACCCCACACCCCTCTTAAATTTTTATAAATGGGTTTTTATGCAGAATTGTCCAATTTGCTTTTAATTTTGGATGTAGGTTCTTTCTGATAAGGTGAATCTCTGAATGGTTTTGGACGTTTAATGGTTAATTATAAAAGAGGGGGAATAACTACTCTTAAATTACATAAATGGATTTTTACAAAAAAATTTCCGATTTACTGTGAATTTTGGATATAGATTTTTTATATGATAAAGCATTTCCCTGATCAGTTTAGGAGTTCAATGATTAAGTATAAAAAGGGGAAAGGGAGGAGTTGTTTCACCTCCTTAATTTGTTTTTCGAACGGAATTAACCCTTGAAAATATAAGGCTGTAATGGACAATTAGTATGCGTAGCCTGTGAGCTCAATGCCATCAGTTTAACTGGGCAATATTATTTTTATTGTTGGTTTGTTTGTGTTTATGACGGCCAATTATCTACACTTCGAATATAGGTTCTAAAGTGGGCAATGCCCTCCGTAGGGGTCTTTCTAAGGAAACCTAATTCGTATTTACGCAAGGAAATCCAAGGTTCTAAGAAAACCTAGGAAAACTCCGAACGGTTAGGCTGACGGCCGCAATTGGGTTCGAGTCCAGCATCTGCCGTCTGTCAGTTTCGGAAGCAGAACCTCTCGGCCCCTGGTGGGATATATTAACTTGAATTATTGTGCAAAATAGATATAAAATGAAACGTGAGCTCATATAATATTATAAGCATTTAAAAGTTGTATAAGTGAGGTTATTCAAAGTGTCTTTCAAGAATGAATTTTTTTTTTAGACTTTAAAAATAGGAAGTTTCTTTTTGGAATAGAATATTTTGTGCCATTTATACTACACTTTTGGATAATTTCTGTGATACCTTTTTAGGATGCATTTCCGAAGCAAAGATAAATTTAGCAGGGAGATTGTTTTTATTGGAAAATAAAAGGTGGGGGGAACTGCTTTTATTGAAAAAGTAAAGAGGGGTGGAATTTAACAGCTGAACCATTCAAGATAATATTTGTTTTAGAAAATCAATGACTGTACTTAGCATAAATTTATCAGTTACATTTGGAAATACATTGTTAAAGTATCTAAAGTTAAAAAAAAAAAAAAAAAGCTATTATATATGCAGATTTAGATTTAATTTTATTGTAAAGGTATCGGTTAAAATGATCGGTTAAATGTTCGATTATAAGAGTTTGGCGCCACTGTGTAGATGGAAAGAATTTCCACCTTTTTTCTCATTTCCCACTTTCATACCTATATAGCTTTGGTGGGAAAAAGTTCAAAAATTGTTTTTCCTTATTTTGAAGCAAACTTTTTCGAATATTTCGATGGGAATTGAACAACATTATAGAAATACAATTACATGCCCCTTAAAGGTTTAATAAAAACAGTTCATCATTTCATTTCCTGCTTATACGCCACAATAGATCTTCATCACAAAATTATATAAACATAAATTTAACAAACATGTAATTGAACTACGCTCTTAATCCCTTCGCGATGGGAGCCTTTTACGAAATTTTAAATGTTTGGTCAATGTTAAAAAAAAAAACAAAAATTTATTGAATCGAGAAAATGCTCCGATTAAATACGGCAAATTTTACAATACATTTTTACTGGTGGGGATACACGAGAAATTTTAAGCATTTTTGTGTCATGTATACGTGTCCCCAAGGGGTTAAACAACTGAACTGTACAGAATTGAAATGTTATTGTTTCGAAATTATCAAATGGTACCGCGGCCCCCCCTAGAAAAATTATCTAGTTACGCCCATGTAAATAGACGCGATTTCTGTCAAAAGATTGTGGGAAAAAGCGAATTTTTTCAAAGGTTGATGGAAAAAAACATGAATTAAAAAGGTGGGGGGGGGGGGGGAGTGATTCAAAATATTTTCAGTCCTGGCAAAATTTCAAACTTGCACCCATATGTGTGTTTTTCTTTTCGTCCTTTTTATAAAACTAAATTCACATTATCAAAATATGTCAAAACATACTTTAGTATCCTAAAAGAAACCTAGCAATATTTTGGATCTCCATGTTTATTTATTTTTATTTTTTGTTATTGTTTTTATTATAGGTATGTTTAATGTTTTTGGCAAATTACACTACCAACATTTTTTAGATAGACCTTACATAAAAAAAATGTATATTTTTAAATTCAATACGTGCAACTTCAGAACCGTAGGTGCTTTTTGTCTACAACCTTAAGATTCATTACCAGATTGTTAAGATGTGCATGTACACAGATACTATACAATAATACTGCTGCATGTTATGAAAAATGGTGCCCTTAGTTGAGTACCAAGAGCAGAGGTGTGCCTGTGCTGTACTTAAAGGTTGGACAGCCCTGCTATACAAGTAGCTTACTACTGGTGATGTGATAAGACGCTATCAGATATGAAACATGAGAGTTCCTCCCAAAGCAGAAATTTTGCTGTTTTTTAAAGCAGTTTTGAACATTGTCTAGATTGATGTAAAAATGCAACTAAAATTTAGTAATCACACATTTTGTCTATGAAGTTTGTTCTGAGATCTCTAAAAGTCTGTTGTTCAAAGTGTCTTTCAAGAATGAAATTTGTGTTTAGATTTTAAAAATTCAAAATAAAAAGAAGTTTTTTTTTTTTTGGGGGGGGGGGGGATAGAATATTTAGTACCATTTATACAAAACTTTTGGGCAATTTCTGTGATACTTTTTTTGAAATGTATTTCTGAAGCAAAGAGCAATTTTGCAAGAAAATTGCTGTCTTAAAAGAAAAGAGAGAGAGAGAAAATAAAAAGAAGGCAAGAAGATTGATTTCATAGCTAAATCATTCAGAATAATACAGTAGACTCCCTCAAATCTGCAATTCTCTAAAAACTGTACATAATTTACGGATGTAAGCAATGAAACATTCAGTTCAGATATAGAGACAAAATTTGGCTTTAGTTTTATATGAATTCCATATGCATTTTAATTTGTAATTTTTGTTAATATTACTGAATTCATATTTTTTAATGAAGGGAGAATAAATTTATTTCTGAAAAAAATTCAAGATACTGCTTATATGACTGGTAATCACAATTTTTTTACCAAATGTATTAATTAGGGATGCACCGAATATTCGGTATCTATTCGGTATTCGGCCTATTCGGCCATGTTACCGAATATTCGGTTAGGCCGAATATTAAACTTTTCGGTTGAGCCGAATATGAAATTATTCGGCCTGCCGAATATTCGGTATGGCCGAATATCAAAGTATTCGGCCATACCATTCGGCCATTCAATACTTAATAAAAACTTTTAAAAACTTTTCACTATTTCTACTTTTAGCTGTCAATTTTTTAATTTATATTTAAAACAATTAGAAACAAAATCATTTTTAAATAAAATAGAATGTTTTTACATTATTTATTTGCTGTTTGGAAAGTATAACTTAAGAAAATTAAACATGAGAAGGATTAAAATGGTGATTTATTAGGATTCTCCTTAGGAATAAATTATGTGCAGATACAAGTTTCTAAATTTTGTTTAGTAAATAATCTGTTTCTTGCTTTCCCCCAAATAAAAGTCCTTTAAAAGAAAAAAAACAACTTTTGAGATTAGTAATAGCTATCAAAGCAGACAATTTTTGTTCATGAAACCATAATCATAATCAACTTATTGAGTCATAAGTACATTGTATTTCATCTCACTCTAGGTCAAAACTTGTGTGTTCGTTTATTATATTAACAATAAATAAGATAACATATTTTCAATATGATATGATGGGAAGGGTGGAAAATACCACCGTTCATAAGAAAAGAACTATGAGCCAAACATGCCTTTATTCAAAATTAAGTTAAAAGTATTTGTACTTTATATCGAAAAAAATTTGCCTTGAGTTATTTAAAAAGGACAATTATCAGACTGTAAAATTTTTCTTCGGCCATTTTTTCATTATTTGATTTTAAAATGTTTGTTTTGATTCGTAGAAAATTTAATTAATTAAAGTTTCATAATTGTGCTTCTTAAATAACTCAAGGCAGATTTTTTTTCAATACTAAATGTTCTTATAAAAAGCTCTTGTTTATCAAAATGTAAGTTTCTTTTATTAAATATTATGTAAAACTGTTTTAAAAAGTAACATTTTAATACCTTTAAATTTTAAAATATAAAAAGAATTTGGAAAGCCGAATATTCGGTATTCGGCCCAACAATTACTATTCGACTAGCCGAATATTCGGTATTCGGTTCACTGTCGGCCGAATATTCGGCATTCGGTATTCGGCCAAAATCACTATTCGGTGCATCCCTAGTATTAATAAAGCTTTTTTAGTTATTAAATATGTATAAACTTAATTTTGATGTGAATTAGTAATGCTAAGTAAGTTTTATTGAATAATTTATCGAAAAAAAAATTATCTTAATTATTAATAATACATTATTGATTAACTTAATCTTTGCGTTTAATATTTTAAACATTTAAAAATTATCTACATTTTTATTATTTTAATTTATTTTATTTAGTTAATTATCCATATTTTAATATATTATTATATTGTAAGCATTCATTATGATTTTGATTGCATTATTAATTACATTCAAATTACTGTTCCAAAAATGTAAAAAAATTTATGATGAGAAATCCACAAAATTTAAAAATCCACACAATCTCTGGTCCCAAGCTGTGTGGATTTGAGGGAGTCTACTGTATTTGTTTTGGAAAATAAATGACTGTATTTCACGTAAGTTGATCAGATGTATTTGGATTTATACCTTCAGCATTGTGAATACAAGTTAACAAAATATATTATGTGCGAATTTTAGAGAGTTGCAGATTTTGAGGTTGTGGATTTGACATATAGTCTACTGTATTTAAATATATATGTATGTGTGTGCTGGGAATGATCTTATATTATTGAATCTGTCAGATGACTTGATGTGATTATGACAATAAAAAATGCATAATACATGTCATAATTTTATGTGATGCAGTGATGGGGGAAAATGAGGAACTTGTTTGCTATTATTGCCTTGGCATTTTTTTAAAATTTGGCACAATTCAAACTTCAGAGAATGAGATGTGTTGCCACATGCTAATGAAACTGGCCAAACTTTTATGCTTGTCTATATATGTATTTGAAATGTGACTAATTAAATGTATTTGATAAATTAAAAATTACTTTGTACTTTGTATATAAAAATTGATAAATGGTTCTTTTATACAGTCCCTTTTCTCAATTACTGCATTGTGGAAAATATATTGAGCAGAACCTTGAGAAAAAAAAAAACTTTATTACACATATCAAAAACATACTGAACGCAGTACTTGAGAAAAGAGACTGTAAACATCTTCGCCGAAACAGAACAATAAAAATATGGAGTAAAGCAATCATATGGATCAGCAATTGATTGCGGATTCAATGTTGTAATTGAATGGGAATGCCGCTTCCAGAAATATTTGATTTGTTAGTGTAAAAAAAAAAAAAAAGTATATATATACAGTCGAACTCGTTTATAACGAGCTCGGATTTAACGAGAACTCGGATTTAACGAGTCAAACGAGAATATTTGGTTGGATCAATGTTAAGTCTTATGGAACAGAAATCACTTTTAACGAGCAAGACCCGGTTTTAGCGAGCAAAATTTTTCTGTCTTGCAATCTTTTTTCTCACTTTTCTAGTCTTTCTGTCTTATCTCTTTTTTTCTTCTCCGCGGTTTAATACTTTTGTAGAAAAATTCCTCCAGCATTCCAATGTCAATAGGGAGGATTCAATAATCCGGTGCAACAGGTGGGGCTTATTGTAAACAGGGGGGGGGGGGGTGAGAACAGCTGCACCTGCTAATGTGTAGAGGTCAAGTAGGATGGTCAGATGTTCATTCTTTGGCCTGAGTTCGTTGAGTACACGCGACAATTTTTATCCTCTGACTATGTCGAAACGCAAAGCTTTATCGGTTGACGAGAAAGTAAAAATTTTACAGGAGTTGGATGGCGGTGCTAAAAATGTCGAAATCTGCAAAAGGTATGGATTGTCTTCATCTACTGTTTCCACACTGCTAAAAAACAAAGCTAAGTTAATGGATGCATACGACCAAAATAAAACAGACTGTAAGCGACTGAAGAAGTGTTCGAAAGAGGATTTAGACGAAGCGTTACTGAAATGGATGAAGGTGCAACGTAGTGCTGATTTTCCCGTGAGTGGAGTTATTCTAAAAGTGCAAGCAGAAAAATTTTCTGAACAACTTGGATATTCTGAGTTCGTGTGTTCTAATGGATGGATTGATCGGTTTAAAGTTAGACATGGCATAACTTTTGGAAAAATATGCGGAGAAGCCAAGTCTGCAAACATGACGGACATTGCAAAATGGTTGAGTGAAAAGTCGCCAGGCATCAGAGAAGGATACGCAGCAGATGACATCTATAACGCTGATGAAACAGGGATATTCTACAATGTAACCCCACAGTATACCTTAAAATTTAAAGGTGAAAAATGCATTGGAGGCAAGCTCTCTAAAAATAGGTTAACAGCTTTAGTGTGTTCGAACATGTCTGGCACTGACAAGAAAAAACTCTTGATTATCGGCAAATCAAAGAACCCTAGATGCTTCAAAAATGTGAAAAAGCTACCGGTAGACTATGATCATAGCCGAAAAACCTGGATGACTTCAGACATTTTCACAAAATTCATTTCAAAATGGGAGAGACAACTGCGGAGAGAAAATCGTAAAATTCTCCTTTTGATAGATAATTGTTCAGCTCATTCCGAAATCACTGGACTTTCCAATATCAGGATTGAATTTTTGCCACCAAATTCTACATCTGTTATCCAGCCTATGGACCAAGGAGTCATAAGAAGTTTTAAGTGCCACTTCCGTAAGCAACTAATTTTGATGATTCTGGACCGAAGAGATAGAAGTGCAACAGCATCAAATACCAATGTGAGCGTACTGGAAGCTATACGTTTGATGAACGATGTATGGGAAAATGTCACATCAACATGCATCATCAAGTGTTTCCATAAGGCTGGATTGGAGAGTTGTCAAGACGATCAATCCACTGAGGAAGAAGAAGTTGACAATTTCTTACAAACTGCAAATTTGGAAATGACCAAAGAAGAATTTCTAAACTATGTATCCATCGACGACGATTTGATGACCTCAGATGTACCAACTACCGAAGATATTGTAGCTGACGTACTAGCGAATTCAGCGGAAAAACATGGCGAAAGCGATGAGGACACTGATGAATATGAGTATGAAGAAACTGAACCACCCCCAACTTGTTCTACTATGTTGGAGTTCGTTGAAAAAATGCAGGCCTTTTTTGAAGCGACCCGTAAAGCATGGTGACGTCACTGCAACGTCGTTGTGAAGTCACATTGTGACTTTGTGACCATTGATTGTCGATGTGACGTCACGTGACGTCGATGTGAAGTCACAGTGACTAAAATGTGAAGTCGTTATGGCCGTTTTAGAGCTCTTTTGTGACGTTTCACAAAGTGGTCACAATGTGACAAATTTGTGAAAAATGTGTCATTTGTGACTAATTTGACATTAAGAGCCCACAATAGTCACAGGAAAAGTACAGAAAAAGACCCGGATGACCATGTAAAGTCTATGGGAGCGTTCTTTTCTAATATCTCGTTCAAATTTTAATATTTTGACATGATTTTTTTTGCATAAAATAGTTCAGGACGATCCACAACCGGGCTAGTTTTTACTTTTTCGATTTTGGTTATATATTTTTTATATTATGATAGTTTCAGTTTCAGAACCGGTTTAAACCGGTTTTGAAAATTAAAGTAATTTTTTTTAAAAAATCTAAAACCAAAATCGAAAAAGTAAAAACTAGCCCGGTTGTGGATCGTCCTGAACTATTTTATGCAAAAAAAATCATGTCAAAATATTAAAATTTGAACGAGCTATTAGAAAAGAACGCTCCCATAGACTTTACATGGTCATCCGGGTCTTTTTGTGTACTTTTCCTGTGACTATTGTGGGCTCTTAACATTGTGACGAAACTGTGACAAAAGCGACGATATTTAAATTACCAGAAACATGTTTTTTAAAGTAAATAACATGCTTTGAAGGCTATTTATAAATCTCTAAAGATTTTTAAGAAAGTCACATCTCAGTCACAATGTGACGTCACTGAGTGGTGGCATTTTGGTCACAGATGTGATGTGACCAAAGTGACTCACAGTGACGTCACTGTGACCATGCATGCTATTAGGGGACAGGGACATCGCTAAGACTTTTTATTGGTGGGGGAGAAGACCTTAAATTGCCAAGTCAAATTTTCATATTTGCCAACTTGTTTCATATTTTTGCCAAGTTACCACAGTTAGAAAATGTAATACAGTTCTTTTTGTAAAAATTTCAATAATATTCCTAATTAGAGTTGTAACTTTTGCAACTTCTATCTAAAAATAGGAAATATGTTACAATTTTTATTAAAATTTCAATGAAATTTGCCAAGTGTAACAACATTTGGGAATGTTTGGGGGGGAGGCTCCCCCCTGTCCCCCCCCCTTAGCGAGGCCCCTGTTAGGGGAGGGATGTCAGTGATGATGTCTTCCGGGCGATGAGTCTTCTCCGAAGAACAGTAGCACAGGAAAGAGACAGGGAACGAGTTCAAAGTAAAATAACAAAATATTTTAAATAGTATGTAGATTAATGAAAAAAATAAATGTTTTGGTAAGAATCTTTTCCTTTATATTTCTTTCCGTTTATTGTTTCTTTCCTTTAAGACTGTAGCGCAAGTAGAAATTTTTTGCTGGTTGGGGGGGGGGGGGGGTTAGTTGTCATTAAAAATAACAAAAATATTAATTAAATTAATTAATGTAATTAAAGTAAGTATTAATTAAATTTTAAGTAAACTCAATCATTTGACCTCCCAAGCACCCCCCCCTCTTCTGGTTGCACGCCTGCCTTGAGGACCCGTTTATTACGAGCACTCGGATTTAACGAGTACATGTTACGGTCCCTTTGTGCTCGTTATAAACGAGTTCGACTGTATATATATATATTGTATACATGCACAAACCTTTTTTTTTAAACTAGAATACTTCCCCTATACTATAATTGACTCCCTCAAATCTGCACAGCTTGGGACCAGAGGTTGTGCAGATTTTAGAATTTTGCGGATTTCTGGTCATTGTTTTGTTTATAGTTTTAAAAGGTAATTTGAATGAAATTAATAATAAAATCAAAAGTATAATGAATTCTTACAATATATTAAAATAAGTAATATACTAAAAATAATAAAAAATTAGATAATTTTTAAAATGATTAAAATATTAAAAGCAGAGGTCAAATTAATAATCAATAATGTACAATTAAATATTCATTATAAAGATGAAATGTGTTTTTCCTAAATTATTTGATGAAACTTGCCTCACAAAGGTATATTACTACTTCAGATCAGGATCATAAAATAACGAAGCTTTATTTCAGTTTTAGCCAGACTTAATAACTAAAAAAGCTTGATTAATTCATAAATATATTTGGTAAGGTTGTGATTACCAATGATATCAGCAATATCTTGATTTTTTCAGAAATAAATTATTCTTTCTTCATGAAAAAACATGAATTCAATAAACTTAACAAAAATTGCAAATTAAAAAATTAATGGAATTGATATAAAACTATAAAAGTCCAATTTTGCACCTATATCTGAACTGAATCTTTCATTGTTTACATCTGTAAATTATGTGCGGATTTTAGTGAGTTGCGGATTTTAGGAGTGCAGATTTAAGGGAGTCTACTGTATAATAATTACAACTGGTAACTTTAAAAAATCAATTTTTGGCTGAATGTTTCAAATTAGTTTTATTCTTAAGAAAATCCGTATTACATCAATTCTGTGAAAAGGTGAGATCCGACAAATACTTTCTTTTTTCCAACTACACCACTGTGTGCAACTAACATAAGAGAATTTCAATGTCTTGTCCACCCTTTTCAGCATCAATGTCACAGTCATTGTGAGAATAACTGTACAATAATGAACACGAGGTACCAATGCTCGTGAGTTGTGCTCAAGCTTATCTCCAGATTTTATTGCACATGTAAACTATCTGTCAGTTTGATTTTAAGTTTCTCTTTTAACCATGCCTATATGTGCCTATATGTTCCATTACTTTGCCAGCACAATTGTGAAATTTCAGGTCATTTGGATCAGTAGTTCTTTTGTTATAGCATTTTATATTTCACAATATAAAAAAACCCTGTATTAAATACAGTGGAACCTGTTTAAAGTGACCACCTTTGCGACAGGCTAAAATGGTCACTATATAGAGGTGGTCACTTTATGGAGTGTCTTTCAAAATGGCACATTAAAATATTGTCACTTCAAAAAATAAGATATATATAAGGAAAAATGCATTTTATTAAGTAATGAACTGATTAATTAATGATAATAACGATTCATTAATTTAAAATATGCAGAATAAAGGATTATTTACTTAAAACACACATTATTTCTTTTGAATACAGTTAAAGTTCCGTAGTAATTGATTTAAATAACTCATACCGACAGAGTACTCTGTAATTTATACACATTTTTATTTTCATCATAATTGCATAAAGGTAATGTTTCTATGACTGGCAAATTAAACATCATAGTAAAAATCACCTTAGACAAGTGCAGATATCATTACAATAAGAGACAAATCAGTCTCTTTTTACATTAAGCAAATAGTAACTATAAGAGATAAATTCTTGTACTTTTTTAATGGATCAAAATAAAATTTCAGAAAATGACCACTTTAGACTTTTAGTTTGAAAATTTTCAGCATGCATAAAAATGGATGGTCACATTTTACAGGTTCAAATAACATTGACAAAAACAGGCTAACTGGTCACTTTACACAGGTAGACACATTAGGGTGGTCACATTATGGGACAATTCTCATATTATTTTATATGAACACAAGTAAAATTTTCCAAAAGCACTCACTTTAGCCAAGTGGTCACTATAGCAGGTTCCGCTATACATTGAAAAAAAAATTGCTTGCATGTATAAAATAGTGAATAGATTGCCATAAATCATGTGAAAAGGTCTCTAATCTCTGTAGGAAGGAAATACCAGAGATGTTTAATTTATTATTTAATTCATAATTTATATGTAATAATAACACTAATCTTTTCTATTTAGATACTTATATTTGTCTTGTGAGAAAGAAGTCTTCTGCAACCATTAATAAAAAATATAAATAAAAGAAGAAGCCAGGACATCTTTTTTTGTGCTCACTACCAGTATTGTATCCTGTATTTCTACATTATTTGAAGATTATTTTTAAGCACAACACGCAATGGGAATAATTGGTAAGCTTGAAAAAAAAATTTCACTCGAAGAAACGGAAGTTCACTGGGAAATTCCAAATTTTACCTCTGTAACTAATGACTATCATGATTCTTCGAATTTCGAATTTCTCTGTTTGAAATGGTTTTTATCAATTGATGCATTTCATGGGGATTCTGAAAACGACATAGCTTTATATTTAGAGGTGAAAAAGATTGAGTTACCTTGTAACATTATGTGCACATTTAGTATAAAAAAAGCTGATGGCTCAATGACTGGTGTTAAATGTTTCACACATGCTTTTTGTCCTGATGATGAAATTTTAAGAGCTGATAAGTTTTTCAGCAGAAGTGCTTTGCAAGAGAAGAAATCTGAACTGATGCCATCAAATACTTTAACCATCATGTGTAAACTCATTCATCTAAGTGATAAAAATGGCTCCTTGCAATTTAAAGGTAAATATATTTTTATTCTTTACTTAATTTTGTCATAAAGTAAATTTTGTAAATTGCACTCTGAAATAAACAGTGATAAACCAATTTTACAAAGCATTGTCGAAAAATAATAAAATGAATTAGCAAAAGTAAAATAATTTGATAAAATTAAACTCGTGCAAGCTTGACAAATGAAAAATAAAAATTCCATAAAGTTCTTTAATATAAAATGAGTGGTTTGATATAATTTAAAGAATGGAACAGAGAATAGATCATAATTTATAATAATAAGAGTATCATTAAAATAAATTAAGACTTTATCTATATAACATAGTGACAGTACTTAACTATTGTACAAAATTCAATCAAAGTCATTTGTGCCATTTTTTTTAGATAAAATTTACGTATGTATGATACAATATTTGTTCCTTTTATGATATAAATTTACAGGGTGTTTTCAGTTTTAAAAGTCATTAGGGATTCCTTATTTTCAATATTACATTTTTAGAAAAAAAAAAAATACTTTTTTTGTGCACTAATGATCTTTAAAATTTAGTCGTCCTTATTTTATGTCCCTCAGTCTTTATTTTTACTACATAATTCTGCGTTTTGGCATATTTCTGCTTTAAACCACTTAATATTTTTGGAAAAAAAAAAAAAAAAAACTTACAAATAATACCTATATTTTTAATTTTTTTTTTTTTTTTTTTTTTTTTTTTTTTTTTTTTTTTTTGCTACTAGTTTTTCAAAACAGGAGTTTTTGCCAAATTGAATCAAAAAAAAAAAAAAAAAAAAAAAAAAAATGTTCAGATTAAACATTTACTACTGAGAATAATAAATCGTGATTTAAAATCTCTTGCCAATATTTGGTATGGGCAAATCAATCGCGATTGTCAAAAACACTTTCTCCATATGATGTTGTTGGCGCAGCATGTCCCCCAAGGGATTTTGTGCCATAAAACCAAACCAAACCATATGATATTGACGTACGAGCAAATCAGGGAAGCAGTTAAAAAATATTTCACATAAGTTCTTCTGCTGCTTTCTTTTGCCACCTCCTATATACAAACTTTAAATCTTTAAATCTTATTAATTAAAATGTAAGAAATCTACATTATTTGTTGCTTTTCTATAATAATAAATCAACTTATTCCTGGCCTGTGCCCCTCAATAACGTACAAAGTTTAAAACTTTTTGAACACTTTTAATTCTTTGAATTTTTTATGTCATACTTGTAACTTTGCAATAACTATGAATTCATAATGAATCAATTAAAATCTTCTTCCTAAATATTTGCTTCTCCCTTGCCTTGCCTGTACATTTGTTCCTCTTCCCTCCCCATCTCACAGTGTTCATTTTTTTTTCTGACTTTGCAGCAGCATTAATTGATTAATCAATCATCCAAATATCTTACACTGAAATTTCTGTTTCATCTTTTTGGCCCTAAATCTTCCCTCATAACATAAAAATTTAAAACATTTTCAATTTTTTATTCATTTGAAAGTTTGTGCATCTTTTTATTTTATTGTGGCTCGAGACATAAAATTTTATTTATATTTTTTAACTCTCTTTTATTTTTTTCATTTGAGAGGTATATGTATAGAGTCCTTTATAAGTCACACAACCGTGAAAATAATTTTTACTGAAATACAAACATGACTGAAATTACAAACATAAATTATTAGAATGACACTTTTATTTATGGAAATCATTTCGAAAGTGAAAGTAACTTTATTAAAAATACCTGCTACGAAAATTGAGAAAAATAAACAAGGAGTTACTTTTGCCATATATTAATAATATAAGATACCAATAAGGCCGTAGCTAAGGGGGTGCTATGGGTGGCTCAGCCCCTCCCTAAAATATTTTGAGCCCCCCCCCCCCATGGAAAAGATTCCAAGGTTACTCTATGAAATTCTGTGCTAAAAATTCAAAGGAAAGTCAAAGCTAACATAATGTTGCACCAATTATGCACTCAAAAATTTCATCATCATACACTTTACCGAGTACTCGGCCGAGTACCGAGTAGTTGTATAAGAAAATAAAACACTGATGTGCGCATAATGTGACCTTAG